>CM043722.1:43413685-44613685 GCA_023969325.1 Oryzias curvinotus
ATGGAGCCTCTGAAATTTTTCATGTTTGTTTTGTAAAAACATTACCAACATTAACATTACCCATTTAATTAACATTCTATACTCAAGAGTTTTCTGTAAAAACTGTGTATGTTATGTCTACTCTGTGTTTTCTTTTAACTGCTTTAAAAATATCTTTTTATTGATGTTTAGGAGCATTACTACAATGCAGAAGATGGGAGTGGTTATTTGGCTTGGAGATTGAAGTTTGTCCAAAAGGAAGCTTGTAATGGACAAAAGAAGGCTGCAAGACTGCCAAGGACACTAACTGGTATGCACATTTGTACAAGTTAAAATTTAAATTTTGTTTATTGTCCCCTTTTTGCTATAGAAGTTCTTGAGCTTTACTCATTATTTTTTTATTTATTTTATAGGGGGACCAACAGCTGACAGAAGGTGCTTCAGAGAGGAAGACAGCCAAATGACTGACAGCTTGTGTTTTGAGGCCATAGCACTGATGAAACATGCAGCAGATGAAGGAACTGTAAAGATGAAGATGAGGCAGACCTTCAACTACCGCCAAAAAAATGATCCATGATCCAGTGA
Source organism: Oryzias curvinotus (assembly GCA_023969325.1). NCBI lineage: Eukaryota > Metazoa > Chordata > Actinopteri > Beloniformes > Adrianichthyidae > Oryzias > Oryzias curvinotus. The sequence continues at coordinate 43,414,250 of CM043722.1, forward strand.
AATCATCTGACATCTTTTTGGACTTCCCAAGACTCCTGGACATAGGATTAGTATGTATATTGGTATGAAAGATAACCGTTTACTATTGGTCACCTTTGCAATGCAAACACTGTGTCTGAATGAGCATTTTAATGCTTCTCAAGTTCTGTGTACAAATGACAGACCTCATGTGATTTCTGTTGAAAAACCTTTTCTGTTGCAAAGCCTTTGATTTGCGGATGTCATACAGTGATGGTGATGCAAATTATTATATCGTACCATATTGTTTCTTGTAAAAAGAATGAAATAAAGATGGCTGTTAAAACATTAATTTTTTTAAATTATTTTTTATGTATTGTTATACCAAACTACAAATGTATAATTTTCATACTGTTGCATAGTGACTTCTAAAAAAAAGATTTCTTATTTTAATTCCAAAAAGTAGAAAAAATTACTAAAGTTAAGAATAAAATTAATTTCCACTATGAGCAAAATTTGACACAATATAAATTTAAAAAGTGATCTATAATGAGTAAAATTGTATCTGTTAGAGTAAAAAGAACACCTACATTTTGAATAAAATATGGTTCCAGAGAGAACAAATTGTATTCCAACTAGATTAAAATCACTGTTGAGTAGTTTTTTTTTTTATCTCCGCACAGAGTAATATTTAATCCAAGCGAGTAAAATATTTGCACTAGATTGAGTACATTTTACTCTGTAATTTTAACTCTGTTAGGAGAGTAAATTTGACTCTATTTAGACTGGGACCAAATACTGTCTTTTTCAGAGTAAAATTTTATTCAATTTGAGTAAAATTTACTCTGCAAAATTTTACTGTGTAGGGAAAGAGGAAATTTAGCTTTTATGGTTTTAATTTTGTTATTGATTGTGCTTATGGGCTGCACCGTGGAGCCATGGTTTATGCTCTTGCCTCACAGTAAGAAGGCCTTGGTTCAAATCCCTGTTGTTGGTTTCCGTGGAAACTCTGGCTTCCTCCCACAGTCCTAAAGCATATAGTATAGATTTATTGGAGTCTCTAAATTGTTCTTAGGTGTGCATGTGAGTCTGTGGCCCTGCAACAAACTGGTGACCTGTTCAGGGTGTACTCTGTCTTCAACCAACAGCAGCTGGGTTGGCTGCAGCAACCCTGTGACCACAAAAGGGATTCAGCAGGTTCTGAAGATGAATATGATCTCTATATGAGCTCTCTCCTGCAGGTTAGCTTGAAAAAATGGTAACAAAAAATGTCCATTGCATTAGATTAGTTAATGTCTTTAGGGGATCAAGAACCATTTTTGGAATGATGTTTTGGAAAACTCATTTTTCTTACATGAGCTGCAAACAGGACCTGCAGCCTTCACAGATCTAACTTTGTTGAGCACCTTGGCGGCGAAACACTGTTAATTTCACCTTTTAAAGCCTTTTTGCTGCTTGTGGGAAATAAATGAGCATAGGCATTTTATTTCTGTGTGATTTCAAACCTTAAGCCTTTTGCATTCATGCTGAGTTGGAGAATAACTGGTAGATTTTAGAATTAAATCTGACATACACTGCAAAAACGGAATCCTAACAAAGTAAAAAGACAGTTGTTTCAGAAAAATTGTTTTCTTTTCTGTCTGTAAGAAAAATATTCTTTTTTTTTCCAAAAGTTTTTCAATATCTAAATATGCTTAAAGAAAAAAGACCTTAGTGTTTAGACATTTCTTCTTGAAATAAGAATTCTTGGTAAAAGCATATTTTCTTCATTGGCAGCTTTTTTGCTCATTTAAAGACATTTTTTCTGATTTATGAATGTTTGACTTATCTCTAGGGGCCCTGTTTTTTAAGTGGAATGGGGTATAAACTAGTGTTTAACTTCAAACTTTCATATTTCAATTGTAGAAATTTCTTTTTTGCAATTCGATAAAACATTTGCAGGTCTAAACTTCTTCTGAAGTGACAGCATCATCACAAAACCGTCATAATTTCTGTAATTTTTAAAGTTAATCCATCCAAGGCAAACACAAATCCAGTGAATGAGGCTGTTTCTCTCGTCCTGACAGTGTAGGATTCACTAACAGAACTTTTCAGTCTGTAGAGTCTCATGAAGCCACATTTATCACTTCAGAAGCAGCAAAAGGAAATCCCTGGTGTTTTTCAATCGCTGAAATGTGTGAAATGATTTGACATGGATTCGTAAGCACAGCAAGTGCTTGGATTTAAAAAAAAATACCTGTGATTGTGTTTCCTGCAGAGCGGATGGGAGGAGATGGTCTTTAGCATCCTTACCTTCTTCTGGCTATGGCACCAACACACCCAGCTCAACGGTAAACTACCTCTCCACCGTGCAACGCTTTTAAAAAAAATGTTTACTGATTGTCATGAAGGAATTTCACACGGAACAAGTGTAAAAAGAGGCACACACATAAAAACTGAGCTTTAAAATGCTGGTTTAGTTAAGAATTCATGTAAGAAAATCTAAACATCCTGTGCTGCATTTATTTCAAAACATTTTTAAAAAAGCAGCTGCAAAAGTTTAAAGTTACCTTTAAAAGAAAGGTAGTTTGCCATCTCTCGGTGGGTGGAGTGTCCCTGCCCCAGGTGGAGAAGTTTAAATATCTGGGGGTCTTGTTCACGAGTGAGGGAAGACCGGAGCGTGAGATTGACAGGCAGATCGGAGCAGCGTCCGTAGTTATGCGGTCACTGTATCGGTCCGTTGTGGTGAAGAGAGAGCTGAGCCGAAGAGCAAAGCTCTCAATTTACGATATTGGTTCCAATACTCACCTATGGTCATGAGCTATGGGTCATGACCGAAAGAAGAAGGTCTCAAATACAAGCGGCTGAAATGAGCTTCCTCCGTAGGGTGGCTGGGCGCTCCCTTAGAGATAGGGTGAGAAACTCGGTCATCCGCGGAGAGCTCGGAGTGGAACCGCTTCTCCTCCACATCGAAAGGAGCCAGTTGAGGTGGCTCGTGCATCTAGTCCGGATGCCTCCTGGACGCCTCCCTAGAGAGGTGTTCCGGGCATGTCCCTCTGGGTGGAGGCCCCGGGGGAAACCCAGGACACGCTGGAGAGACTACATCTCTCAGCTGGCCTGGGAATGCCTTGGGGTCCCCCCAGAGGAGCTGGAGGAAGTGGCTGGTGTGAGGGAAGTCTGGGCATCTCTTCTTAGACTGTTGTCCCCGCAACCCGGTCCCGGATAAGCGGAGGAAGATGGATGGATAGATGCAAAGGTCTCTCAGCAGCAATCACATTTTCCAAATGAAATGGACATGGCTTTCTTTGGGAAAATGTCTTGGATGGCTTAGCTTTGTTAAATGGACATAAAGAGGAGTAGTAATAAATGTCAGACTGAATTAATGTGGGAGCAAACATGAGGCAGAGTGCATTTGATCTATGGAAATGTAATAATTAAAAAAATGAAATATGAACTGAAGTGAAATGAAATACACAAAAATTGTTTTAAAAAACCCCAACTCTCCTTACTAAAGAACACTGAGATGGGTTTTTGACTTTCATGACATTGCTGAGCAATACATAACCTTAAAAATTATTCAATTTCCTCTCTGAACAAGAAAGAGAAAAAAAAACAATTACCGATAAAGGGAAAAAATGGAAAAGTTTAAACCTAGATTATTTTATGCAAGCAATTTTATTTTTCAGCCACGACAGTTAGTTTTTCTGTATGAGCATCACGTCTACTAAACTGGCACAGATTGATAAATATTAGTCCATAATTTCACTCAAATGTGAAAAATTGGGTTGTTTTTGTGCTGATTGAGGCTCCGTGCACTCCCTTAATCTGTGGCAAAGCCCAAAATTGATTTCATGAGTCATTGTAATTGAAATCGCAGTGACACAATTATATGTATGCGCCTTGAAGCACTGCTCAAAAGCCTTCATGTAATCTCTGGAGCACCGCATTTTTTATTGGTGTAAAAATTCTTCACAAAACAGGAAAACTCAAAATCAGATGTTTGCCCTGAAAGAGTTCCCTGTGTGAAAACAGAGAAAATGCAATACAAAGCAGGAATATAAAGTCATTAAAGCATTCCTGGTTTTCCTTACTGGTCTCCTCCAATCATTTTCATCCCTTTTCTCACCTTCCACTCCCCCCCCCCATGCCCTCTCCCTCCTCCTCTCGTCCCCTCCTCATCTGCAGTCCTCCAGCTCCTCTCAGGAGCGGCTGCACCAGCTGCCCTTCCAGCCCACCATGGATGAGCTCCACTTCTTATCTAAGCACTTTGGCAGCACAGAGAGCATCACTGATGACGACGGGGGCCGCTGCTCGCCCCACATGCGCCCACGCTCCGCAGTCTCAGGTCAGCAGCAGGAAACTGAAGGATTAAACAAACAAAAAAAACGTTTTTTTCTAGCAGACACATTTCTATTTATAAAATCTTTTTATTGGATGGAAGTTTAATTAGCCACAGATCAAAACCAGTGAGTTCAACTTTTCTGTCAATGTGGTGTTTCTCCCAGCAGCCCTGGACGCTCGTCCTCCTGCTATGATAATGAGATCGTCATGATGAACCACGTGTACAAAGAACGCTTCCCAAAGGTGAGACACACTTAAAAAAGGGAGTTGGGAGCAGCATGTTCTGTGAAAAACACTAAGAACAGATTGTAATACATGGCCTTTTTCTTTATGACGTCAAAAATTGAATCTATTTCATGACTACATGTTCAGACAGAATGTCTGCTTTATTTGAAAAATCACATTTAACCAAAGGGAACGGAAGAAAAATACTCTTTAAATCACTACAATACATGAAGCTGAAGAAAATGTTGGGTTGCCCGGCATGAACAAACTGCCTCAGCTTTGGACTCTTAAATAAACGATCAGTTCTTACTCTGAACTGAGGTGGGAACAGAGAGGAAATGAGCTGATAGCTGGCAGTGATAAGAATCAGGCTGTTGAAAATGGTGCCCTACAGTTTTCCAGGAGTGTAAAAGCTTTTAGAGCTGAATCTCAAACACATTAACAAAGCAAAAGAGATTATTTTGGAATGGATTCAATTACAGTCTGCCAAAGCCTCCAGCTTGTCTACAGAAATAATCTTTTTTTTAGGTCTTATACCCTTTTATTCTGTCTCCATCGTTTTGCTTTATCTCCACCGTTATGACGTTTGTCCTTCTCTGCCTCCGCCCCTCATCCGCCACCAGGCCACAGCACAAATGGAGGACAGGCTGGCCGAGTTCATTCAGGCCTTCTCTCCGGAGAATGTCCTCCCGCTGGCCGATGGAGTCCTCAGCTTCATCCACCACCAGATAGCCGAGCTCGCCAGGGATTGCCTGACCAAATCCCGCGAAGGCCTCATCACCTCAGTCTACTTCTTTGAGCTGCAGGAGAATCTGGAGAAGCTTCTTCAGGATGTGAGTTCTATGTATTCGCTTGAGAACACGAAGACGTGGAACGCTTTAGGAGTATCACATCAGAGTCAGAATAGAATCAAAGACAGCCGTACCAGACGGCAGCCAGCGGGGCCGTGGGGCGCTGGACACCAAGACGCAGGCCAAAGATGGAGCCAGGACCCAGAGGACCCTGGAGACGCCCACCACCCAGCTGGAGTCTCGTCACCCCAGGCCAGAGCAGGCCCAGGAGCCCCAAAGATCACGACGCAACCACTGCTCCACCCCTACATCCCCACACACTACACTCCACTCCACCACAGAAATACAAAACAGTGTAGAACACAGAAAGGGTGTCTTTCTGCAAAGTTGACCAGATACATCGTAAAATATCTTGGATTGACAATAAAATACATTCTAATCACCGTAGGGAATGTTTTCAGATAGATAGAGATACTTTAATTATTCCAAAGGAAATCGATGACAATCAAACTTTTTATTAAAAAAAAGATAAAATATTTGCTCAGTATAGGTTTCTATCTCATTTAACGATGATAAATATGGCATGTGGCTTTTCCTTACTGAATTATGTGTTTGTGCTCTATTTTTTGGGTAAAAAAAAACGTGTCATATAGCGCAAAGACGGTTCCACTGAGCTCTGTATGCATTAGTCTGGATTAAAGAGGCTGAAGATCTAAATCTGAATGTGTCTTCCTGTCTGTCTTTGTCTGCCTGCCAGGCTTTTGAGCGCTCAGAGAGCTCTGAGGTCGCCTTCGTCACAGAGTTGGTGAAAAAGCTTCTCATCATCATCGCCCGCCCAGCCAGGCTGCTGGAGTGTCTGGTAAGAAGAAGCCACACCATGATCACAGGCCTCCTGCAGCCTCACTGTTCGTTCCTCTGTAATCACATCACTCCTGTGAATGCCGGCAAATGGATTTTCTTTAAACTGACGTGACACACATATCCATTTGTCAGGTTATTAGAATTTAAGCAGGCTGATGCATGACACAGCAAGGGATGGGAAATAATTTAAGAAGAGGCAGAATCTGAACATACATTTGCATTTAGATGAACATTTTTCATGCCGCAGTCGAAAACTCCAGCAGATGATTGCTTTCTTTCAAGCCAGGCTCAGTCAGGCCTTGGACACGGTGACTCCTGAACCATGAGGATATCTGAGTGTGTGTTTGTCTTTGAAGCCCGACTCAAGTGTGTTTCATAATCAGAAATCACGAGCGAACCCCCGTGAGAATCGATCCTTGCTTTAGTGCCATGAATGACAGCAAAAATGGCCTCAAGGAGAATGGATTTATTGATCCAATTTAAATTAGCCTTTCAATGTGTTTGAGGTCCCTCATGCAGCCCATGTCTGATTAGTAACAAGGTTGTTAGTCACAAAGCTCAAACAAGAAATCAATCAGTCTTTCCAGTTCTACAGTGGTGATTCAGGTGAAGAATTCTGTTTTTTTCAAATGCGATTCTTGTTTTTTCTCTCTAATGATTTAAATCAACATTTCAAATGAAATTAAACAAAAGCAACACACAAGCATTTAATTTTCATTTATCTTAAATGGCAGGTTTTTCGTGTAGTGTTTCACCTTTAACCACAATGACCAACTACATCAGAAAAAAAACATAAAAGCATATGTTTACTAGACTTCAAAGATACTATCAGTTAGGAGTATTTACTTTTCTTAAAAGGGAGAAAAAAAATTAACTATACTTTTACATCAGTACTCATCCGTTTAATGAAACTCTAACTAATAGCTTAGTATTTTTGTATTTTAGGTTATTATACATTAAACACATGTTCCACATGTGGTGCAATTCCTTTATCCCTACAATGTGGCGCTTTGGCTTTGTTTAGTTTTTTTAACATAATAGAGCAAAATGATGATTATTGTTGAAGTGGTTTATTGTTAGACTAAATTTAAAGCACAGGTTCTTATTTTCTGCTGCACAACAGTCTAGTTTCTGTTAAGAGGCAAAAAAGAACATTTGCATGTATTGATTGAAAGAAAAGGCATTCTACACCAATGTTGTCATGTCTATATTTGAAAGTAAAAGAAGAAAAACTAGTTCAGAATGTGTCGACCCTAAACTAATGATCTGACGCGTGAAGTTGGAGCTCCTCTAAGCATTCATTAGAGACAGGACTCCTTTCCTCACATTCTTGCCATGTTGAGCTAAAACAGTTGACTAACTTTTCTAACTTTCTAGTTGTTGTTTATCTTTCCGCATATCCCTTCAGGGGTCGACACAGCTAAAGTCATTATCTATTTTTAGGCTTGTCTTTTCTTCAGTCAGTGATTTGCTGCAAAAGTTTTCCTTGAGTTATTGCTCTCACTCTAACTATTGATGTAAAAACAATATTTCCTCTGAAAAAAATCTATGTATAAACTGTCAAAGTATAAATCTGATGACGATATGAGTTCTGATTGCCACATCCTGGTTTTCAGGAGTTTAATCCTGAGGAATTTTATCATCTGCTGGAAGCAGCGGAGGACCATGCCAAAGAGGGCCATCTGGTGAAAACCGATATTCCTCGTTACATCATCAGCCAGCTGGGACTCACCAGAGACCCGATTGAAGGTGAGAACCTCAGGGACAAACTTTGTACAGCACTTAAGATAAATAAAAAAGATACATTTGCATCATCTGACTTAACCAAGCTGTTTCATCAGACATGGTGAACTTGGACAGCTACGACAGCGAGGGACCGGTTACTCCAGAAACGGATGATTCCACAGAGGTGAGATCCAAAGTGATTCTCACTCCAGTTAGTTTCCCCCACTTTTCCTATTTTGTATAACTTTCGACCTGCTGGAACAGGGTCAAATCTAGTTGTTTAAACCCATTTGAGTGGCAATAAGAGTAAGAGTTCATTTTGTTTCATAGTCTCCCAGCCTTTATTTATCTGTTTGATGGAATATTTTCTGAGTAGAATTGCCTTCTTTAAACTCTGTATCTTTCAGTTTCACCATCTTTTGTATTACAATCTTTCCAATAACAACAAAAGCTTGTGTTTAGAGGATCAGCTGTGAATTTATTTTAACATTTAACTTAATTTCTATATTGTTTAAATGACAAACAATAGCCCCCTTTAACAATTTTAAGCCCCCGCCCCTCTAAAATGCTGTCTGCCTCAATTATTAATGACTTGGCTGCTTGTATTTATCAATTCAACTATGCAAATTTAAAAATAAAAACATATGATATTGAAAGGAGGTTGCTCACGGGTATTTGGAGTTCTCAGCATTTCATCCATCACCTGAAAGAGCAGAGAGTTGTAGTAATGGCACCACCTTTTGGGGGTTTAACCCACCATTTCTACTCATTATGCAGAGAACCACTGGCTTTCAATGTTTTTAATTTTTCTCATTTCAGAACTTCAAGCTACTGAGCTTGACAAGAAATAATATAATTTGCAAAAGTGTGCAGGGTGAACTTTTTAGCCATCACACTCTGATGCCTCTTTAGAATCATATTAATCAAAGCATGTATGATCCGCAGGGGAAGAGCAAAACAATGAAACCACCAGGAGAAGCAGATTTCCAGACCATCAAATTGATCAGTAACGGAGCGTACGGGTGAGCAACAACTTGTGTGACCTTCCTCTCTGTGGCAGAGATCTGTATTTGGACTGAAGCTCTAATTCAATAAAAGATTTATTTTGTGTATCTTTATATTTATCGTTAGATTACTGTCTTAAATTTGGGCATATAGTATGTTAATTGTACCAATAAATTCTGACATGACCTTTTGGATTCTAGTTTGTGAAAATCGAGTCTGTAGTGGCCACACTCACAGTTGTCAAGAATAAACAAAATGGCAAAAAGTTTTTGAAAACAGCCTAACCATTGGTTCATCTCTTGTGGACTTTTCAGCATGACAGTCAATGGGAAATTTTTAGCATCTGAAATCAGGCTCCAATAATCATTCAAGGCATTGCAGCATTTGGTGCTTTGCCCTTTTGAGGGTCTATACCAGGGGTCGGCAACCTTTTTTACTCAAAGAGCCATTTGGGACCACCCCTAATGAAAAAAAAAGCACCCGGAGCCACAACCCGTTCTGACATCATTATATATATTATGCATGTATATCAAGGGTGCTCATTACGTCGATCGTGATCGACCGGTCGATCTTCAAGGACATGAGTGTAAATCGCAAAGATCGATTAAAAAAAAAAAAAAAGAAGTACTTCTTAAAAATCCACCAGCCAATCAAAATCCTCACTGAGAAGTCCGGGACTTGATTGACATGTAGATCGGCCAATCGGACATCCTCTGAAACATACATCCACTGCAAATGCACATTGTGTTTTTTTAAGGATGATACTGCGGCCGCATGTGGGAGGAGCTACCAGCTGAAGTTATGGTCTGATCGCTGCATGGAGCGATGTGTTTGTCAATGCATGGTAGACACTGGGAATGTGGAGTTTATTATTTTGAAGAGTTCTACTTGGTAATCATGTTTCCATGTTTGAGTTCATAAAATCATCCCAGAGAAAGTCTCTGCTTCAACTCCCGCAGTGAAAGCTGCGTCTGAATCTGACGCCCGTGTTTCCATCTGACAGAGTTTGAAGCCAAAGCCCCTCCTCCGCCTCTTTACCTGCTTTTCCTCTCTACCTGTTCACCTGTTCACATCCTCTGCAGCTGAGAGTTGCCCCGCGCTCCACAGTGTGTCCTACACAGAGAGCGCAAAATACGGTCATCATAGCAGCAGGTTGACACGATAGTCGGGGCGCTCCAGCGAAGCACAAGGATGAAAGAGCTGGACGCAGGCTATAGTGGGGATAGAGCGGGTTGAGCAAATGGATGGAAGAAGGCGGCCCGCTGAAGAAATAATCAATACTGTACTCATTTATTATTAGTCTGAACTATCTTTTATTTAGAAAAATCTTTAATTTTGCTAAATCAGTCCAGTACGAAAAAAAACATCAACAAAAGCTGTGTTGGCCGGTTTTTGGCTGGGTCTGGCGGTTTTCAGATGACTTTTAGGCTGGAAAACTGTGACTCTATCTGGCAACACTGGCGCAAACTCTCTGTCATCAGAAAGTTGCTCTCTGCCCCGCGGCACGTCAAGTTCCCGGCAGAAGACCACTCCGGACAACCGGAGTGTTTATTGAGGCCGCCCCGCGTGTGTCCCCCTGCTGTCAGCTCTGCAGTTCTCGCCTGATAAACACCAGCTCATTAAGGAAGCTGTTTTTTACGTGGCACGCGCTTCGTACGGAGTCAGCAGCGCCTTTGAAATGCCATGAAAAATGAACAAACAGAAATAAAATTTAATTATTATAAAATACTCATTATTTTCCAAAGTCACAGGGAGCCACAACAGAAGGATAAAAGAGTCACATGTGACTCCGGAGCCATGGGTTGCCGACCCCTGGTCTATACCATGCAAAACCAACTTTTTTGACCTTTTACAGTTGTTATACTGTTCATTCCTCACAGAAAAACCAATCCTAAAGCGGTATTTTGATCGATTCACGCATTTTTAAACATTCCTCTAAAAACCTGCACTCTGAGCACCATCCTCTCTCACATTTTGACGTAGATGAGTGTCCATGGTCTTGGTCCTTCTTTTATATCTGACTTGCTTTTAACATATGAACCTCCCAGAGCCCTTAGGTCCTCAGGGTTCAGGCCTGCTGAAGGTCCCTAGGGTCAGGACAAAAAACCACGGTGAGGCCTCGTTTAGAAACTACTGGCCTCGTCTGTGGAACAGGATGTGAGGGCCTTATCTACTGTTGAGGTTTTTAAAAATAAATTAAAGGCAACCCTGTTTTACTCAGCTTTTAATTAGATCTCATATCATATCTTTTCTGAGTTTTTTTTGTTTGTTTTTTTACAATTGTCCTTTTTCTTTTTTTACTATTATGTTTCATGATGTTTTATCACTTATTTGTTTAATCTAGAATTTGTATTCTATTTGTGATATTTTATCACACACTAACTTGTGTAATGTAATTTTTTTACTCTTATATTTTACAATATTTTAACACATATTTATTTGTTTAATGTCTTTTAGCTAAGTTAGACTGTTTATGAGAGTTTTCTCACCCTCAGCTGGGGTGTTTGTGTCTATGCCGTCACCCCGGCCAACAGTAGGACAGGGTGGACAGGGCCTCCTGGGTTCTCTCTTCTAGCTTTTTCTTTAATCATTTCTTTCTTATTTGTATTTGGGTTTTTTGTGTGTATTTTATTGTGCAGGGCTTATTTATTATTTTATTGCATGTAATGGGGATTATTGTCTTCTGCATTCTTGTTTGTTTTCATGTGCAGTACCTTGAGCTGTTTTTTTTTTTACATGAAAGGTACTATATAAATAAAATTAATTTAATTTAATTTGAATTTAGTGTGCCAAAGGTATTATATTATTATATAAATGAAAGGCTAAAGAAAAGCATGATATTTAGACCCTTTAACACTGGAGATGTCGCTGGCAGCATCTAAATAACACTCTCTTTGACTTACTGTAAATCTTTGACTGCTTACGCGATAAACACGTCTCAGCTGATTCTGATGCGTATAAAAGTGGCTTTTCATATCGACTTTGCACCAATATGCAACACTTCACTACATGAAAGTGTTGCATATCAGTGCAAGGCTGCCTTTCCATCACTTGTGTAAAGGGTGTGTAAACTGACTTATGGAAGTCAAAATAATCTGAACACTAGACCTAAAGCACCTGTTTAAAAAGGTTAAAGCTTGGTTTCAAATTTCCAAAGATCTCATTCAAAGCCCTTTATCTGCAATGAAACCCCAAACATTTGCATGTTCTTCTATGTTTTCGTCCAGTGCTGTCTACTTGGTGCGCCATTTGGAGACACGGCAGCGTTTTGCCATGAAGAAGATCAACAAACAGAACCTGATCCTGAGGAACCAGATCCAGCAGGCCTTTGTGGAAAGAGACATCCTGACCTTTGCAGAGAATCCCTTTGTCGTTTCCATGTTCTGCTCTTTTGAAACGCGGCGGCACCTCTGCATGGTCATGGAGTATGTGGAAGGTAAGCATGTGATGATCTGCCACAATATCAAGACCCAGTGTGGATGTCAGTTTAGCCAGGAGCCTTGTGTCTCCCATCTCCCTGACTGATTCCAGGCTGCAGAGCTGAACTTCTTGGTGACATTGTCCAGCTTCTGCCTTTCCCTCTCTGTGATGCATAAATATTGCACTCAAACTGACCTACCAGGCACAGACACATCTATTAGATATCTAAATCATGGCTATCTTAAAGATATGCATTATGCATCTGATTCTCATTCAAAGAGGTGCATTGCACATCAAGGTTTGGATCTCTTGTAGAAGACTTTCCCACAGCTTATCGTGGTCCCATCATGCCTTGCAAATTGCAAACAAGCCATTTGGGTAGTTTCTCCCCACCAGGCACAAAATATAGAGACATAGATAAACATCCACTATAGATGTAGATTTAATTTGATTTGATTTGATTTAAACTGATGTCTGCAAATTACTCATATGTGTTTGTTTGGCCCTGTGACAAAGTGGTGATCTGATTTGGGTGTACTCCACCTTTGACACTTGCTGGGTGGGAACCAGCAAACCTGTTACCCTAAATGGGATTTAGTGGTTTCTGAAGGTGAATGGATGGACATAAAATTGCAGTAATTATTTTCTAACTAATACATGTTCTCTAAGAGACATCTAAATATATGCCAATATTAGATGTCTACAGTTGTGTACTAGACCTCTACATCCAGTTATTTTTGAAGACATATAATAGAGACATAAAACAGAGTTGAGAGAGATGTCCTAGTCCTAATACATCTACTATATATGTCTATTAGATCTCTTATAGACATCATGTGCCTAGTGGGAAGATATGGTCATTGACAGTTGACCATCAAATCCTCATCTTTATAATATAATTTTGAGTCAGGACTTTATTTGCTCATTTTGGAAAGATGTTGAGCTCAAGGCTGAAAAACTGTCTTAAATTAACCCAATATAAACCAACTATAATATCACCCTCTGATCACATTGAATTCAAACCTTTCATAGGGATCCAATGAATAGGAAACATGTGACATAAATGCTAAACCTCTGAAACATGGACAAAAGGATGTACTCAAGTAAGAGTAGCACTACTTCAAATTATCACTACTGAAGTATGAGTAAATAAAGGCCCTTTATTTATTTTGTGATGTCTAAAGTGATAAGACTTTAAACTGTTTTGTCATTCTTTTTTTATTTGAGGCAAAGCTGACTGCTGAATACTGTCCAAGTGTCAGGAAAAGCTCTGAATAACCTTGAATAAACAGGATGACTCAGAGCTCAGTCATCACAATTCCAGAGAATTGCATCCGAACACACACACACACACACAGTGGCACCGCTTTGTTTGTTGGTCGAGAGCTGCAAGCAGACATCCATATAATGCAAAAATTGTCCAAACGAGCAATGGATATGTGTTTTGTTGACAGGGGGGGACTGTGCCACTCTGCTGAAAAACATCGGAGCTCTGCCGGTGGAAATGGCACGCATGTATTTCGCAGAGACCGTCCTCGCACTGGAGTACCTGCACAACTACGGCATCGTACACCGAGACCTGAAGCCTGACAAGTGAGACCGTTTGGTTGCAGGGTGAATGGGGGCTCAGTTTTGAAGCAAAGCTCTAATGGCTCTGCTCTGATTCTGTTCTCAGCCTCCTGATCACCTCAATAGGACACATCAAGCTGACTGACTTTGGCTTGTCTAAAATGGGCCTTATGAGCCTGACCACCAACCTCTATGAAGGACACATAGAAAAAGACACGCGGGAGTTCTTGGACAAACAGGTACAAATGTGTACATATAGAAGTACTTGTTCAATAAAACGGTCTTATAAGAATCATTTTTAAAAGCTGTTCAAAATAGATTCTTTGTGATAAATTCAGTATGTTTAAACCGAAATATAAACGGATCTGAATTGTGACTTTTCCCATGAATAAATTTGACATGTCTTATTTTTATTCAGGAGTTTGTGGATAATTTTTCTTTTGTTTTCTTTTCTCATGAGAACAAATCTGATTTTTTAAAATGTTTGATAACCTAAAAATTTGAGAAAAATCTCATTTTTTTCTGTAAAATATATTTTTTTACGTTTTTATCATTTTGTTTAATAAATAGTGACAATGAAAGGTTAATAAAGAATAAATAATACTTGTATAAACATTTTTCTCTAAATATATTCTGTAGTTTGTTATAGTCTCCCTTTCATATTGCTGAGCTGTTTTATTTTATTTTCATGTATGATGCTCTTTGCAGAACATCAATATTAAAGAAAAAATATATGAATTCTAATAAAAATTCCAACTTTGCACTTGAATAAGGATAAAGGACAATATTACATACACCAAATTTTATTTTTTATTATATTTTTTTTGTAAAGTAATTGGTGCCAAAAGTACCAAAAATTATCCTGAGACAACAATTTCAGTTGGAAAAAACATTTGTTTGCTAAAAGCAGCTTTTTTCTTTGAAGTCATAATTCTTAGATTTGAATACTAAATCTGGAAAAATGATGACGTATCTCTTTTTAATCTTTTTTTCACTCTGACTGTTTTCAGTCACATAATTATAAGACTCAGATTTGTTTCTGTCACAATTTAGGCTGATCCCATTTAAATATGATTAGTCTCAAATTTCTTTTGATCACCGCATTTCTATGCAAAGACATTTCCCTCTATTGTGCGTCAGCCTTTGTAAATCCTGCATAAAGGTGGCCTGAACAGACGGCACAATGGAGTACTGTTGCTCCTGTTATTGCAACCTCTTTTAGATGAGGCCCCTTTCATTCGGTGCAGGAGCTTTGAATTGAAGCCTTATTATCTCTCATGTCCACATCACAGCATCTGTTAGCATTCAGTGCAAGCCCATCTGCAGATGAAAACCCTCGGCGGTTCTTTCATCTTGTCTTGGTATCTCTTTTACTGTCTAAGCCATAAATACACTCAAACCAACCTGTACTTTCACTTTAGCAGTGAAGAAACCTGTAAAACAGGGAAGGACAGAAGACAAAAAAACAATTAAGAAAGTTTGACTTTAATGGTTCTTCAAGGTGTGCGGAACCCCAGAGTACATCGCCCCAGAGGTGATTCTCCGTCAGGGTTACGGGAAGCCAGTGGACTGGTGGGCTATGGGCATCATCCTGTATGAATTCCTGGTGGGCTGTGTTCCATTCTTTGGAGATACTCCAGAGGAGCTCTTTGGACAAGTCATCACTGGTGAGAACACCAAGGTTTATGTTGAGTTAAAATCATCTGACTTAAAAGAAGCTGCAACTCGTCAGGCCGTGATGAGTTAATCAGTTCATCATTTCCGAGAAACAATACTTCTTTGATCTCCATTGTTTTCCTCCTCCTCATCCTCTTCCTCTCTTCTCTGCTGTAGATGACATAGAGTGGCCTGATGGGGATGACGCTCTTCCTGTTGATGCTCAGCACCTGATATCATCGCTTCTGCAGAGAAATCCACTGGCACGACTAGGAACAGGTCAGTTTGGGCTCTTCTCGGTCAAACATAACTCAGGTCATTTCAAATGTGAAAAATAAAAAGTCCTTTTGCAGACAGAAGGGATGGATGGATGGATGGATGGAAAAAATAATGTCCCGAATGTTTGAAAGTATGTATTGCCGTTAAAGTTGTGTCCGTTTGAAAATACACGTCAATGTTGTTATTTATAGATAAACACAGGAAACAATACTGGTGATTGAAATAAACTTTTTTCTATTCTAAAATGATAACAGTTAGATCTATTCCAAAGTTTCTATAAGAAATTGGTTAGTTTTGGGAAAAAACAGCCAAAAGTTATGCATTTTTGGAATTTACTGTCATCTCTTACCGAGAAAGGCTAACTGCCTGACTAATCTTTAAAAAAAAATGTTATTAACAGCAATAATAACATTAATAAGACCATTTTTGTGATGTGTGTTATTTTTCTTTCTCTATGTCCACTAAAGACATGGGGTTAACATTAAAGTTTAAAATGACAATAAAAGCCTAAAAAAGCTTTTTCCTTCAAATGGTTGAAATATTAAATTAAATTAAATTAAATTAAATTAAATTAAATTAAATTAAATTAAATTAAATTAAATTAAATTAAATTAAATTAAATTAAATTAAATTAAATTAAATTAAATTAAAAAGCAACATAGCAACAGCGAAATAAAGGGAGACTTGATGTTCCACACATCAATTTGGACTGAAATCCATAGTCTGGGAAGCAAAGCAGCTGGAAGCTCTGCTTCTCGTGGTGCTGATGCGGGCTGGGGTAACAGCCAACTTTGGAGCACTTCAACTGAGGTAAATTCAGTTGAATCGGTTAGTCTAAAAAGGGCCCAAGTCCACAATTTTTAAAAATAGAGACATTATATGTTCTATTGTCTTAAAGGGAAAAGCTATCTGATTATGTGCAAACAGTCCTAATTCCATTGTAATGTATTGACTATGCTTGACATTTAAAATGCATGAGGTGTAAAATTCCTGGGCCTCTCTTGCATGGGTTTAGCTTTATCCCATAGATAACAGCACTAGTTATCCAATATGGCAGCGCCCCTGTTTAATTCAAGAAGGGCCCAAGTCCAGAGACTTTAGTTTGCTAGTCCTCTGAAATTTTAAAAGCAAGGTGCTTCATATTATAGCATTTGTAAGCTATGAACTGGTGCTAAATATGAGCAAAGTATTAAACATTTTGTGTAGCCTCCCTTTAATCTATGCAATTAAAATCATTTTCTGTAAAAACAAACCTCTTGGACTTGGGCCCCTTTTGAACAAACCGATTCAATTATTTCCTCTCAGGTTTCAATGATCTCAAACTGCTGTTCAATTTTTGTTGTTCGGATTCCTCCTGGGTTGTGGCATCGCAATGAATAAACTGGGTTTATCAACAGCAGTTGAAATTAGCCAAAAAGTGGATTTAAATTACTTGAGGAGTAGCCTTCGACAGACTGGCGACCTGTCCAGGATGTCTCCTGCCTCCGCCCACAAGTGGCCAGGATAGGCCCTGGAAGCCCTGTAACCCCTAAAGCACAGGTGTCAAACTCCAGGCCTCAGGGGCAGGTGTCCTGCATGTTTTTTAACCAACCTGCCATTGAAGCTCCTTATTGGCTAAACACACCTGATCCAGGTAATCAGCAGCAGATGAGACAGGATTTCTGAAAAAGCAGCAGGAGGTCGGCCCTCGAGGCCTGGAGTTTGACACCCCTGCAAGGAACAAAACGGCTTAGAAGATGAATGAATGATTAACCTGAAGATTAAATTGTTTATTTAGAAAAACTTCATTCTGGGGTCTATCTAGTTGTCAAAACGTTATTCCAAAGAACAAACTTGCTGGTTAAATATTTACGAGGATTTTCTATCCTTTCTATTGTATTTTTAAAGAAGATGGATTCCTATTTAAAATGGTCCTTGTTTATTTTTATGGCTTTAAAAGACTTTTAATCTTTAAAAAACTATGTAATTCTGTTTTGTTCAGCATCTCAAATACTGTTCATCAATCACAAAGACACTTTAGTGGTTAGACATTCTTACGGGCTCCTTTTCTTGGGTAAAGGTGACTCTTTCATCATGAAGCACTTCCTTCGAGCAAACCTGAGCTTCAACTGAACATGCCTTCAGTTGCTATCTTTTCTGCCGCACCACTTCTGAAGCTTTTTTCACCTGCCTACAACCGTCTCCTTTCCTTCCCTGCAGGCGGCACTTTTGAGGTGAAGCAGCACTCTTTCTTCACAGAGGTGGACTGGAACAGCCTGCTGAGGCAGAAAGCAGAGTTCGTTCCTCACTTAGAGTCAGAGGAGGACACCAGTTACTTTGACAGTAAGTAACCCTTCCGCTGGGAGCATGCTCAGATTTAAAAAGGTCGCTGGAAGAAGAAAACTAAACTCCTAAACTGTCACCTTGTCTCCAGCCCGTTCTGAGCGCTACCATCACGTGCAGGCATACGAAGAAGACGACACCAATGACGACGAACCGGTGGAAATCCATCGCTTCTCCTCCTGCTCCCCTCGCTTTAGCAAGGTCTGGCCCCTGCAGCTCAGCCCTCATGCTGTTTTCTCCAGGAATGCTGGCTTTACTCTGTTCTCTTGTGCTCACCTGAAGGTTTACAGCAGCATGGAGCACCTGTCCCAGCTGGAGCACAAACCTCCCCCTGTGACTCTTCGGGAGCACAAGGCCCCGAGGGAGGATCGGGTGGGAAAAAGAGAAAGCCTGGGGAGCGTTACCCTCAGAGAAAAGAGCTGGAGGACGGGTTCTCCTGAGATGTGAGCTGAGGAAACAGGAGAACACCAGATAGTTTTTCCTCTGTGATCCTGGACTATGATGCTTTCTGTTTCCTTTCAGGAAGCGCTTGTCCTGCTCGGAGACCTTCTTCACCGAGTGTGACTCCAGCCTGGCATCAGGCGCTCGAAGACGCTTCTCAGCCCTGATGGACACGCAGCGCTTTGCCTCCCCTCTGGAGCTGGACTTTGAGCCACCTGTTCCAGGGAAGCATACTCCTATAAAGACCAGGGGAGCTTCCCTGGAAGGAGCTATGGGATTCGTCTCCCCTCATGGAGATCTGAGAACTTTCCTCAAAGACGTGAACAGTGTCGCTGCTGGAGGTGGGAACGGCGCCGACTTTTTATCTAGTTCTTGTTAAAGATACATCCATGCAGTAATGGCTGGCTTGTGTTCTGATTTTATGTCACAGACAAACTTTTGAGACCTGCTGATTCTGTAGGAGCTGCCCCTAGTTTGGGGCTTCCTGATCCACAAGGGTCACGTGGGGCCACCACTGACCTGGTTCTGCGTAGAGCCCGACATCAGCAGCTCTCAGTTGAAGGAGAGAAACCTACCTCCCGTCCAGGGACCAAAGTTATCAAATCTGCCTCCGCTACTGCGCTGTCTGTCATGATTCCAGCAGGTAAAGCCACACACCTAAACAAGGTTATTTACTGAAAAACCATGTGATATTCATTTAATTTCATCTACTCCTCTTCAGTGGAGCAGCATGGTGCCTCCCCGCTGCCTAGCCCCATGTCTCCTCGCTCCCTCTCGTCCAACCCATCCTCTCGAGACTCCTCCCCCAGCCGAGACTGCTGCCCAGTGGTTAATGTCCTGCACTCTCCAATCACCATCCACCGCTCTGGGAAGAAATATGGCTTCACTCTGCGAGCAATCAGAGTCTACATGGGGGACAGTGACGTCTACAGCGTCCATCACATGGTTTGGGTGAGAGACACGAAGTTTGTCTGAGCAAAAATAGAAATTGAAACACATTTATGCTTTCCTCATATATTAAATGTAACCCTGTTGGAGCCGTGAATAGAACTCCGCAGAACCCCATTTGTTGCGCATCCAAAATCTTGTAATTAAAACATATCTTTTATGATTGAGCATGTGGAGGATGGGGGTCCAGCTCAGGAGGCGGGACTAAGAGCCGGTGACCTCATCACTCATGTAAACGGAGAGTCAGTTCACGGTCTGGTTCATACAGAGGTGGTGGAGCTAATCCTAAAGGTGAGACATACTGTGGTTTAACCCTGTGAAGCCCAAAACACAGAAAATTCCGTTATTTTGGAATGAATATGTTTTTATACCCTTTGATGAAATCCCATCCATTGAATGATTTGATCAGTGGTGGGCCGTCGGGACCTTCAAGCCCTCTGATGCCCTAAAAAATATCAGAATCGTGTGTTAATTATATTTTCTCCATGCATACTCATTAAATAATTCCAAATGGTCTGTCCATTCTCTTTTATTGTGTTTATGACACAGACGTATTTTCATATTGGAGCATTTAACCAATCGCAGTTCAGCTGTCCTTTGATGCCAGGCAGGGTCAGAGTTAAAGAGGTTTTTACTAATGTCGGACATAAATTTCCTTCAGCCAATCATATTCTGAGTTGGTATCAGCAGGGCCTTCTAGCAGGCTTTGGAAACGTCACAGTATCCAGACCTTCTGATTGGACAGAAGTTTCAGGAATACCGGAAAATTTACCACATGCAGCCTTGCCCAGTTTGACACAGAGCGGAGCTTTTTGATCCGTCTCAATTAAAAACAGAGCTGACTGTGATGAACGCCATGGAGGATTTTGCAGGAAAATCTCCCACTGATCTACTTGACTTCCGTCATCAGAAAAATCTGAGTGAGATCATGAGCAGATTTGTGTGTTTGGCGCTGACCTTCCCTGTGTCCACTGCGTTTGTCGAGTTGACATTTTCGGCTCTAAAGCGAATTAAAACCTACGCAGAAACACAACACGACAGACTGGGCTCTCAGCACTGGCCTTGAGGGAATAGAAAAGGACTTCTTGACGGAACTGAAGCACAATAATCTATATGACAGGGTGATCAAACTGTTTTTAAGGAAAGAGAGGAGGATGGATTTTGTCTTCAAATAATCCGATTTTTAAAGAGCATTAAAGGAATTAAAACCAAAACACAGCCATCATAAAATTAGTCTCTATGCAGATGACATATTACTGTTTTTAAGTAATTTACATTCTGTAAATGAAACAGCAACAATCATTAATGAATTCTCGTCCATATCAGACTACTACATTAATTGGAATAAGTCTGTTTTATTACCACTCAACAGGAATGCAACAGGAAATATCAAATATCTAGGTATCAATTTTTCCCCTAAACTATCAGAACTGGTGCAGCTAAACTACCCCCCATTACTGAAAAACATACAGGACGATCTAACACGCTGGACCAACCTACCTCTGTCCCTTATAGACAAGGTAGCCACGGTTAAAATGAAAATCCTACCTAAATTTAATTATCTCTTCTCGATGGTTCTCACACAACCACCACTAAAATGGTTCAAAACATTAGACTCATCCATATCAAGCTTTTTATGTAACAATAAACCTGCAAGAGTTAGTCTAAAAACTTTAAAATCTGCAAAAAGCTGTGGAGGATTAGAATTACCTAACTTCCACAAGTACTTTCTTGCAAATTAACAGCAGAGAGTTCTGACCTGCAGACAACTTGACCTCGACTTTCACCGAGCTGATATCAGCTGAAGAAGGATATGGACCTGAATCTAATGTCTGCAGACATAACATGGAAGAGAACTATTAACTGTTTTGAACCCAGAAGGACAGCTGTTTTTTCAGCAGAAGAATAAATGCCAACCTTAGACAATCGACAGATTATGGACCCTTTTATTTTTTCCCTTACAGCATTACTTTATTAAATATTAAAAAAAGAAGAAAAAAAAGAAAAACATATAAAAAAAAAGTAAAGCAAATGATTAATCACTTATTGAAGATGGTTAAATTGATCGATGTTTAATGATATTACTTCACTTGCTCCAAAAATTGATAAATTGATTCAACAATCTTTCCTAATGTAGCATAATTTTGCACATGTTTATAACTTTTGATACTTGATGAAATTTTACTATGAAAATCTCTGAAACAGTGTTGTGTCTATTTTACTGATATAGTATTATGTTCTAATCATATGAATGACTTTTATGAGTAACATATCGTCAGCCTAATAGCATTTCTGCCTAACTCATTTTTTTGCCAAATTGAGATATTGGTCTAACAAACTTGACTGTGTTGAAAAAAAGGTGTTTTTTCTTCTTTTAAAAAAACCTGAAGAAATGAGTTAGGCAGATATGCTATTAGGCTGACGATATATTTTAGATGACTGATCTGCATTTGCCCTGTTGATTTCTAAAAGAGTTATTTTTTTAACATAATAATTAAGTAATTCATCTTTGTCATGTGCTCTATCGATACCTTATGATTTTTAATTCTGTCTGATAAAAACTGGGAACCGGATATTGATAAATCGTGTAATAAAATGGTTATAGTATAACGGGGTGGGATTATATAAGTTTGCTTCCTTCCACTCCCTTTCAAGCAATATTTATTAATATGTCTAATTATCCTAAGTTTGATTAGTTACTGTATGAATGTATAACTGAAGATTATATTGCTTTTGTGTATTGTTTCTACTTAATTGCTTGAAATAAACCATTTCAAATCAAAAAATCAAATCAAATAGATTACAATACATCTTAAAATGGTTAAAAAATAATCCAGAAACCAACTCATGGTTAGATTGGAACAGGCGTTATGTGAAAAGATCAACCTGTCAGATCTGCCGGTTATTAGCCAAACAGTTAAAAAACAGGATTGTTTCAAAAGTATTAATATAAACGCCACTTTAACAGTCTGGTGGGAATTTCTCAAAATATCAAAATCATCAATTCAACCGTGCAAAATGACACCCATCTGGAACCACCCGGACATCCTCATAAACAAAAAAATGATACACTTCCCATCTTGGCAAGAAGGGGGCATAAAACAACTAGAGCACGTAATTATTGATAGAAGATTCATAACTCCCCAGGAACTTCAAGACAAACATGGAATAAATAACTTCTTGGAATATCAGCAACTTAAATCAATTATTACTAAAAAGTTTAAATACAGAGACAACGATTTAAAGCTACCAGAGGTAGTTACCACTCTGATTAATTTCTCAATGAATAAAACTCTCTCCAAAATATACAAACTTTTATGTAATTTAGATAATAATATTTCACTTCCGACAACAAAATGGGATGTGGATTTGAGCATATGCACAGATGAAAGCTTCTGGTCAGAACTTTGCCTAAACACCTTTAAACTGACAAAAAGTCTAAATTTGCAGCTAATCCATTTTAAAACTCTACACAGGATTTACTACACTGGACAGAGGATGTTCAAGATGGGTCTCAGTAACTCAGACATTTGTGAACACTGTGACAGTAATCTACCCGACAGTTACATGCATGCACTGTGGTTCTGCACACCTGTCCAGGCTCTCTGGCAGCAGGTATGTGCCGATCTATCAGTCTGGCTTAAGGTTTCAATCAAGGCTTCACCGTCACTTTGCGTGCTTGGTGACATGAGTGCCATCGATATAGAAGGAGGATTAGTATCTATCATTTTCATAACTCTTTGTATTGCTAAAAAAGCTATTTTAATAAATTGGAAAAATAAGAACAATTTAAATATAAGTCAACACAGAAATCTGCTTTTTGATCATATCAGCTTGGAAAAAATTGTCAGCCCAAAGCTCAAGTAACTTTGAAAGAATTCAGTCTCTCTGGTCTCCCATAGCTAACTCCATGACTTAGGGGGTGGGGGGCCTGGTCGTCGCTGCTCCTTGCCTTACTGCTGTGGTTCGGGGTGGGGGTCGGGGCCTCCGGTGCCCGGTGGGGGGCGATGGGGGCTCCGTTGGTCGGGGGGTCGGGTCCGGTGCCCCGGGCTGGGGCGCTGCGTGGTCCTCTGGGCTTGGGTGTGGGGGTGTGTGGTGGTGGTGGGGGGGGGGAGTGGTGGTCTGGCTCTGCTTGGGGGGGGTGGTCCCTTTGCCTGTGTGTGTGTGTGGGGGGGGGGGGGGGGGGGGGGTTGGCGTGGGGCCCTTGGATTCTTAATCACATGTCATCATTCTGACCAATCAGAAGTGGTTAAAGTCTTCACTTCCTTGCTCTGAATTCTGCTGATAAAGTCGCTCAGTTCTAACAGAAATACCAGCTAAAGCTACACTCTAGCGGTGTAGCTTTCCACAGAATCCGGTATCAGACCGTGGAAAAAGTGAACAAAACAATGAAGCTCAGAGACGCTGGTCTTTCTGCGTTCGGCGGATTATTGAACTACATCTCCCATGATGCATTGAGTTAAAAGTGACAGTGTGAGCGTCTCGGCGCACAATGAGTCTCTCCTCTTAAAGTCTTGAAACAACAACGAACACAAATCAAACAGTTTTAAATCTTTTGACTTAACTTTTATTCCATCTTTTAGAAAAAACAGCTGCAGCTTCCAGCTTTTTCTGCCA
Organism: Oryzias curvinotus; assembly: GCA_023969325.1. Classification (NCBI taxonomy): domain Eukaryota; kingdom Metazoa; phylum Chordata; class Actinopteri; order Beloniformes; family Adrianichthyidae; genus Oryzias; species Oryzias curvinotus. The sequence continues at coordinate 43,438,387 of CM043722.1, forward strand.
CAATTATCACAAAAATGCATGTGAGATTGTGGAGGGACTGTGGATCAATACAGACTGATTTTCTCCTTTTTTTTTTTTTTTTTTGGATGCTGGTGTGCCGCGGGATTTTTGTCAAGGTTAAAGTGTGCCGTGGCTCGAAAAAGGTTGAAAAACACTGCTATAGATAGAGGTCTCAGAAATTAATGTACTGAATATGATAAAAATGATTAAATTAAGTTATTCCCTACTTTATGTGGAAATTTTCTTTTTTTAATGTACAATATATGTATCAATACTTGTGCTTGTGTTTCACAGAGTGGGAATAAAGTAACAGTCACAACAACTCCTTTTGAGAACACCTCGATAAAAGTGGGTCCTGCACGCAAGTCAAGCTACAAGTCCAAGATGGCACGACGCAGCAAGAAGCCAGGAGTCAAAGAGGGACAAGAGTGGGTTCTTTCTCAACTTTTGTAGTGTTTTAGTGATGGTTTTCTTAACCGCTGATTGCTGTTTCTGTACTGCTTCATTGACAAAGTGAGGAAGTTTTTGATCCCCTCTGCCATCAGATTGCACAAATCTATAGGAGGATGTGACTGGAACTACACTTGACAGACATAAATGAATTAGAATTTTTGGAGATAAACCTCTTTACTTTATTTATTAAGTACATTGGATGTGAACGCTGTGAGCTATAAGCACTCTCACCTCACATTGAAGAGGCCCTGGTTCAAATCCAGGCTGGGATTTGCATGTTCTCCTGGTACATGCATAGGTTTTCTCCAGGAACTCCAGTTGCCTCCCACAGTCCAAAATCGTGGTTTGTTGGTCAATTGGTGTTTCTGAATCGTCCCTAGGTGTGCATGTGAATGTGTGTTCCTGCAACTGATCGGCAACCTGTTCAGGGTGTACCCCACCTTCACCCTAAAGTAGCTGGGTTGGGTCCATCAACCCCATGATCTGAAACGGATTCAAAAGATCTGAGGATGGATGGATGAATGGTTGTTGGAATAGCATCTAAGCATGCTTGTAGTTTGGATGTCTTTATTTATTTATTTAAGTTTTGTCTTTTCTCCTTTCTTTTTTCTTTTAGTAAAAAGCGCAGCTCGCTGTTCAGGAAAATTACAAAGCAGTCCAACCTCCTCCACACCAGCCGCAGCCTCTCTTCTTTGAACCGCTCTCTGTCGTCTGGAGACAGTCTCCCAGGATCCCCCACCCACAGCCTCACCGCCCGTTCGCCCACTCAGACTTACCGCTCCTCTCTGGAAACATCGTATTTGGGTGAGTATGAAAAAGTAGAGACCACAGTTATGTTGAGTCGATTAAGTCCAAATATTGGGAAAAGTATAAAACACAAGGTGAGAAACTGATAAGAAATGTTTTGTGATTTCTCCTCAGGCACTTCATCTCAGAGCAGCTCCCCAGCATCCAGCACCCCCAACTCCCCAGCAGCCTCCCACCACATGAGGCCCAGCTCTCTGCACGGCCTCTCTCCCAAGCTCCACCGACAGTACCGCTCAGCACGCTGCAAATCCGCAGGAAACATCCCGCTGTCACCTCTGGCTCACACCCCCTCCCCAACCACCTCCTCTCCCCCACCTCTCAGTGGACACACAGTCGGCAGCTCCAACACCACCCAAACCTTTCCTGCTAAGTTGCACTCTTCACCCCCCGTCGCCCGCCCTCGCCCCAAGAGCGCCGAGCCTCCCAGGTCCCCCCTTCTGCAGCGGGTGCAGTCTGCAGAGAAGCTCGGAGCACCGATTCTGCCTTCCTCCTCTTCGTCATCATCATCGCCTTCTCCTTTGACAGGGGTGGTGTCGTTACGCAAGCATAGCTTGGAAGTGACTCACGGGGATTACAGAAGAGAGTCTTTCCACTGTGAGCACAGTCTGCAAAGTTTGCTAGAGATTGAAGGAGAGAACGGACCTGCCCCCCCCTCTCCTTCCTCGTCTTCCTCCCCTTCTCCTCCACTGGGAGGTGAGATCGGAGGGCTGAAGCCAGTTCGGAGGCTGGGGAGACAGGAGTCGCCACTCAGCCGGGACACGCTCATAACAACAAAAGACAAAGATTCCCAAACCGCTGCGTCTGACATCACTGGACAACAAGCTAGAAACGCTACTGCTACTTTTGACAAAACTAGAACAGCAGCATCCACTGCTGAGACGGACTTGAGTAGAACTTCAGCCGAAATTAAACCCAGAACCTCGTTAGAGGAAACAAAGCTCAGTCCTGAAAGCAAACCACCAAATCCAAGTGTTTTAGGTTCTGAAGCAACATTTACTAAGAGTAAACCCAGTGAGAAAACCTCAAACAGCTCAAGGAGCCTGCAACAAGAAGACACCAAACAGCAGAATGTGCAGACAGACAATGGACCTGCAACCAAAGCTCAGGAGAAGACTGAGGAGAAAGAAAAATGCCCCTCCAGTCGAGACAAAAGTAACACAAGGAAATCATCAGGGATGGAGCAGGCCAAACAACCTAAAGGTCCAGAAACTCCTGAAAAGGGAGTCATCCGCGTAAGCGACAAAACAGCTGACACAACAAAGATCAAAGGACCTGCACCCCCAGTTCCAGCCCAAGTCCAAACCCAGCCTCCAACCAGAGACAGGGTGGAGAAGTCAACAAGTAGCTGCCGAGGGGTCAAGGAGGAGAGGGCGCACCTGGAGGTCCTGGAGGAGAGTCCCACATCCCCGTCCCCCAGAGCAGCCTCGCCCTGCTCAGGCAAGTCACGGCCAATATCTCCAGGAGAAAAAGCCAGTTTTGTTACCCAGCTAACGAGTGTGGCTAAAACCGTGCTGGGGCCCATGAAAGGGGGGCCACAAGAAGCTGGTAAGGCGAAGGACGCTGCAAAGATGAGCGAAGAGAAGAGAGGAAGCACGGCAGCAAAGGCAGACACTCTGTCTGGGGGCGTCCGCCGGGGTGCTCACAGCACTGCCCCCACCACCACCGGGACTGCTCACTCCGACAGAGGAAACGGCCGCGGCTTCAAGCATCACTCATGATGAGAAAAGCAAAAATCCTCCCCGTAATGCCTTTTGCTGTAGCCTCACACTGACATATCATGACATATCCTTTGAATGCAGGGGAGACACCAATGCCTGACAAAAACGCACCAAAAAGAAGACACACGGCGTGCAGATAAGATGTTAGCAAGAAGCCTGATGAAAGCTGTGTGCACGTGATGTCATCACACTGATCTGCATACATACGTTCATCACATCGTGCTGTATGTAAAAATGTCTTAATGCATGATTCACAGCAGAACAATATACAGAAAAAAAAGAACATTGAACAGCAGACGCTGAAATAGAAAACACTGTGAACAACAGCTGAACTTTTCACTGAGGGTAAACTGTTACAGTCAAATATTTGTACTTCTTTTTTAATCTCAAAATGAGATTCCAGATTACAATGGATCCGGATAAATTGTTAAAGACCTGCTCCGATCATCTTCTATTGTAAAAGTGTTCCCAATGTTTTTTTTTATTATGATAATGCCTTTTTTTTTAGCCAAAATCAAAAAACCTGTGACTTTTTCTAGGACATAGTTTCTGCAAAGCGGCAGGAGTTTATTTGAAATTTACTTATGGATTGTGGAAGTGACCCCTAGAGCAGGGAGCTTGTGACCCGCCCTGCGTACTTTCTACATTACAAATACAATCTTTTTTAAACTGCATTTTTTTTTCATCTGCTTCTAATTCACAAAGATTCAAATAAACAAAAACCCAGAAATGCATGTCCTCCATCATCAGAAAAATGTCATTAAGAACAACAAAAACACAATGTTCATCGGAGTGGGTCTTTAAATGTTCACATTAGCTCAATTAGAAAAAGCGGGAACGAGGAAACCTGGGAGTTTTCAGGAAAAAGAATAAATACTATAGAACTATTTCTGGTATAGATAACAATGAAGCTAACTGAGCTAACACATAAGTGAATCGAGACAGCAGAAAAACCCCATCAGCATGGCTGCAGTGAGAAAATAAGTTTTCTTAGAGCACATTAAAATAAGTAAAATATTACAAAATTTTGATAAAAACACCAACAAAGTAAAAAAAACAAATGCTAGTGTTGCTAAAGCTCTCCGTAGAGGGTAGTTTTTTGTTGTTGTTTTTTTTTTCGTTTTTCTTTTCAGGAATTCCTTTTGGGGGGGAAATTTTCAAACTAGTGGTAGAAACAGTTGAACCAAACTGGGAGACTCTGATAATGCTGAGCTATTCTCACATTTTTCTGCTCCTATTATGTCATTTATCACGCACGTCCTGTTAAAAACTAAAAGATGTCCAGGCATGGAGAGATTTTCCATTTGTTGGCCCGTTGGAAACTGGACCAAGGAACCAAATGCTCACGCTGACAGAACTGGATAGTATATCAGACTCAGTTGATCTGTTTAAGGGCTGACTTTCAATGGCAGTGGAAGAGGTCCATGAACTTGCACAGGGACACTATGCAATGTTGCCACTTTTCAATGGTGTCCCCAATTGTTAAGTTTACATTTTGCTCTTGAAAAAGAGAAAAAAAATACGTTTGCAATAAGCCAAGCAAGTACCTTTGTCATAAAAACTGTCTGCTGATCCTAGTGAAATGTGCAATCATATATTTTAGGCTATTTAGTGAGTGTGCTCCTAGTGGGTAAAGAGGCCATGTGTGTGATGAAGCATGAAAATAGCTAGCACATAGAGAGGAATATAAGTTCTCATTTGCTCATTTCTATTTCTGCACAGGTAGGATTTGTTGTTTAGTGTTAGACGTGAAGGAAAAATGCAAGTCATTTGTTCGGGGCTCATTTAAAGTCTGTGTTTTGTAGAAACGTGTATTATTATGCAATCCATCAGTGCCCTAGCTAGGCATCCTTGTCAGTGAAACCTTTAAGATGTTGAGAGCTTCATAGTGGTGAAGTCTTGTTTGTTATGTGTAAAAACAAGTTTTGTGTCACCAAGAAACAGACCAGTCTTAGACTGACACCATGTGGACATCTTCATACAACACCAGAGTAAATAGGGAACAAAGAAATGTGTGTAGAAGTCTGATACAGTTTGCTTGTGAATCTTTCTCGTAATTGTTGTTATAATGTCTATTTTACTTCCAGTTCAGATTTGCTTTATTTTGATGTTCATAAATGAAACATCAAACTAATATTTGGATATTAACACTAATGTTTTTGTGTGTGATCTGACAACAATTGCACTTTATTTATAGCAAAAGAAAAAAAAGAGTTACTGTAATGTGATGTATTTATTTTTTTATTTTCTATTTATTGAAAATTTTAACTGAGTTTCATTGTGCTAGTCACACTGGTTTGCCATTGGAAAACATCTGTATAATAGCTGTCATATCTGAGTTATTTCTCCATATGTCAGGACTAATGTTTCTGTCTCATCCGTCTGTGTTCCAAAAGTTTGACTTTTTCATTTGTCTGACAGTAGTTTCCCTCTGTGCCAGTGCATATTTCCAAAAAAAATATTGTGCAGAACCAGAAAAAGCCTACAGGATATGAAATGTAATTAAAGATAAAACGATAAAGTCTTGTGGGGAATCTTTTTTGTACTGGTTTTCATTTATTTTTGAATGCAATCATTATGGCTCAAACGGCGAAAGAAAAAGAATGTTATTGTTTGCTACTTAAGATAATAATCGTTCTTGAAAAAGTGAATGAGTTTTAATGTAAAAAAAACAAAAAAAAAACAGGTTCAATGTAAGATCTTTAAAGGGGATTAAAAAGAAAGATGCATTTTGTTTGTTCAAATAATATTTTCTTCTTATTTTCTCTGTTTTCCGATTAATATTATTTATCATAAAAAGGTTTAGAGTTGCAGTTGGAAAAAAATAATGTGCTAAACTTCTTTTTGGCAAAGCTTTTATTTTGACGTTTTAAATTTATTGTACTGATAAAGATAAAAAAAACTAAAATGTGTTGTGATTTAGAAAAATAATAATTGTTTTTAAGAGTTTTTACTTCCTTCAATAATTATAATCGACGTCGTCCAGTTACGGAAGCAATACCACGTGACCAGCATAAACAGGAAGTGACGACGCCGTCGCAACTTTAGTTTGCTAACGGCGTGCGCCCGTGACTGTAAAAAACAACTTTCTGTGTTGGAGTTGCACTGAGCTGAGTCCAGAAACAAAAAAAGACGCACAAGCCTGCTCTGGTAAATTAACAAAGTATACAATAATAAAATACCGACTGAGTTGTCTGCAAGGAAAGGAGGAAATCACGATGCGACAATCATGAAGGTAGGTGTTTGTTCACTCACGCTGAATTTGCCGACTTGCAGTGAGTCCTGTCAGCTGAATTATCAACTGAACTCAGCCTAAATATAAGGAATATTCGGTTAAACCAAATGCAACTGTAAATTATTTATATTAAAAAGCTCAATATTAGTTTTTTTATGCTTATTGCCGATTAGAAGTTCAGTCCAAATGTTCCCTGCAGTTTTTTCACAATATTTTTTTTTCTGTTTGGTAGCTTTAAACCCCAAACTTAAGGGTTGTAACATTGCAAATCGAGTTTAATTTTAATCATCTGCAACTAAATGTCAGTGTGGGTTTTAATTGTTAGCAGTTAATCTGGTAAATAAAATAAAACTAAATTATAGAGACAATTATGGGCAGGATGAAAAACAAAACAAAACATTTTCCTGTTTAAACTGTTTGCATTTGTCATTTCAGCTGAGGAAGAATACGATTCAAGAAGAGTCAGCTGTCTGACACGCGTGACCTTTGAGCGTGACCTTTGAGCGTTCCTGCAGAACTGCATGAGAAAGCAGGATTCTTCTGTCTGTGATCAATACATCCATGCTTCCTTGTGATGCCACTGAAAGAACAGGGTTTACCCAGTCAGGTAAATCTGCTGCAACTTGTTTATGGGAGGAACAAATTAACATTTTCACACACAAAAAAGTGTGACACAAGATAAAATGGTTAAACTAGCCATGCTAGTTTTCTGAAAACATTATTATACCTGTGTTTTTTCAAAAACAGATACAAATATTTGTAACATTGTTTAATATTTTTGAGAACGTACTAACTCAATTATACCACCAAAAAAAATATCCTTTAAAAACGTCACTAGGAATCTTTTAGGATTAATACGTTGTTCATTTTTTACATTGTTAAATTGGTTTAAACGATCTGTGTTTTTGTTCAAAGTATGTAATCAAATCTGTACAAACTGGTAAAAAAATTCAGAGCCTCTGTATTAATGTTTTTAGAATAACCCCCCAACTCTAATTCTTGGTTTTTGTTTCTTTTATTTGACCTTTATTTCAGCAGGAATTGTTATACTGTTCATTAATTATACATTATTTGTAATTTATTGTTTTACCGGTATGTTTTTTTATTGGGATGGTGGCTTTCGGTCCAGGTTTCCCTTGAAAACGGAATTTTTATCTTAACGGGACTTCCTGGTAAAATAAATTTAAAACCAAACAAAACCAACAATTTTCTCCTCCCTTTTTCTGTTTCGTTGGTACAACAAATTATATTTAAATGCACTTTTTGACTTAAATGGAGTACACGAGTATTTCTGCTGTTCTTCATTCGAGTCAAAAACTGCATTTAAATCTTTTGAAGTATTCTTACACTTCCAGAGAATCCTCAGAGTTGTTCTGTCACATGAGATCTTAGTGGATGAAAGCCACTAAAGTGACATATCTGAGATTCCTCTGGTCACAGGGCACAGTCACATGTTTGGTTTTCTTTAACTTTCTGTTGCAGAGAAGGATGCGCTTCGACGCGCTCTGCATGAGCTCAAGCGTTTCCAGAGGGGAAAGCTGCTTGTAGCTGCTTCACAGGGTGGGATTTGGTGTGCTTGGCTGCTCAAGTCCCATGTGTTACCTCTTTGCTCTCTTTGTTTAGGCTGCCGTGATAAAGGAAGGAGCTTTCTTGCTGAATTCTAGTCATCTCTCGTAAATATGAATCCCAGCATGCTTTGCGATGACCTGCCAGCTGCTGATGACCCCACGGATGATTGGCTCTTCCTTTCGCATAAGTCTGTGGAGTTTCTGAGCGATACAACATCTCTGCAGGAGACGGGGGACAAAGGGAAACTTAAATCCAAGCTGGTTTCTGTCTGGAACAGTGTCAAATATGGTCAGTTTTATTATCGTGACTCCAAAACTCACCGAGCATGTCTGCATTTCCAACTCATGAACTGTTAAATATTTCAGGATGGTCCTTAAAGCAGAAAACAAAATTCAGCAAGAGCTCTCCCCTGATCTTACTTGGAAGGTCGTATGAGCTCAAGGATGAAGGTGAGGCGATCTCTTCATTTAATAATGCGAGGAGGGAGAGAAAAGGTTTTCTCAGATTGATCTGGAATTGTTCTAGCCAACAAAGAGCGTTTCCGTCGCTCCTTTGCATCCCTCCTGTGGCTGACGTACAGGCGGGGCTTCCCTCAGCTGGCTGGCTGCTCCCTGACCACTGACGGCGGGTGGGGTTGTGTTCTACGGACGGGTCAAATGCTGCTGGCTCGAGGTCTCCTCACACACCTGATGCCCCCAGGTGACAACATTCAAAGCAGTGTTCAGTCTGTGTCTGCTCTGTTCTCTGGCTCTTCTGTTTTAAAGCAAACCAGAAAAACAAAGATTTTGTCTTTTTCTTTTTTTTTAACTGTAAAGTATGATGAATTATCAGGACCTCCATGAATATAAAAATATATGCATTTATGAGAATAAAGCCATAGAATTATGAGAAAAAAGTAGTAATCTTATGAGAATAAAATTGTCAAACAAAAAGAAAAAAAGATGCATTTAAGTTTGTAAAACTTCAAGAAAATAAGTGCTAATTTTAGGAGAATAAATCTATTAAATCATGAGGAAAAAGTCATAATTCTACCAGAATAAATGTATAAGAAACAAGTCAAAATGTATCGAGAAAAAGGTGGTAAATCATTAGAAAAGAATTTGCAAGATTACATTGTAAAACTGAGAAAAAATGCGCATCTTAGCAAAATGTAAAATTATGAGAATAAAAGTCAAAATTTTCAGAAAAATAAAGTTGTAAAATTATGAGAAACAAGACAGAATTTTACAAGAATAAATTAATAAGAAAAGTCTAAAAAACACATACTATTTTAGAAATCAAATTGGTGGTGTAACCATTGATCCATGTGCAAACTCAATCCATCAAAGCAGCCGTTTATGGTGATGACACAGGTTTCAGTTTATCATTGGAATCCCATAATGCATTTGGATTTCTGCAGCTGAACTGAAGTGTGAAGCTTGCGCCAACTGGAAATCCACAGTCTTCTTCTGAGAGACCCAGTTTCCTGCAAATTCTTTTCAGTGTCCCAATGCTTTTTAATAAAACAATGCTGACTCGCTATAAGACTTAGCATTAGTTTCAGAAAAAAATAGGAAATACTGAGGTAACAATGTGTTCTGCGTCTCCCACACTGTAACATAATATGGTTTTTTATTGTTATTTATATTTTCTTAGTAAACAGCCTTTGGCCTTATGAAGGTATGACTATAATCTTTTAAACTCTTAATTGGGACCATATGAAATAATAACTTTATTATTGCAAAATTTTGACTTTATAACTCCTAATCCAACAAGTTTACTTTAAAAAAAAAATGTGATTCTTTCTCATAATTTTTTTATTTGTATGGAGGCCCTAATTCTCTATCCTATTAAAAACCTTTCAGGTTTTATAGAACATTTATATTCTAAATATGGAACTTTTATTTTTTATTTAAGTTGAGACTTTAAGAACAATTTCAGAATAGGAAGGGTGTCATAAATAGAAAAAGAAGAAAATAATTATTAACTTAACAGATATTTCAAATCTAAGTCGACTATTTAGACGTTTAGAGTTGCTGTTATTGTGTAACTGTGTGGGGGAATGGGACTGTGACTGCTAAGAAAGGTAGAAAAGTGTTATACAAGTATACTTTATTTATTATTTTGCGTCGGCTATAACTTGAACCTGTCAGGAATCATTTCTAATCTTCCAAAATTTCTTTTTCTCTTTTTAAATAAAAAAAAACAGGAAAGAACCCAGCTAAGTGTTAAATGTGGATGACAGAAACTCATGAAAATATCATTTCAGTACAAATAAAAATGTGTTTTGCAGGCTGGATGTGGTCGGTGTGGTACCGGGCTGTGAAGGATGACCTGGACCTGCCTCACCGTGCAGACTGCACCGACTGCAAATCAAACATGAGGTGTCGATATCAGAGCCTTGGGTCCTTGTATGACAGACCTCTAGAGGCCATGCACAGAAAGGTGGTTTCCTGGTTTGCAGACCATCCTAAAGCCCCCTTTGGGATACACAGGCTTGTGGAGTTGGGTGCAAGTTCAGGAAAGAAGGCCGGGGACTGGTACGGCCCGTCCATCGTGGCACACATCATACAGTGAGACCCGAAACAGCACCGTAAGATCAGAACACACTGGAGTGCCGCCTTCAGGTTTTCTCTCTGACCTGAAGCATCCCTCCAGTGTGTTCCCAGCAGGCATTCCTTTTCAGAACCGCTGCAGCAAACTTGATTCTTTTTCCAGGAAAGCTGTGGCGGCTTCAGTCGACCTTCCCAATTTGGTGGTCTATGTTGCTCAGGACTGCACCAGTGAGCATCTCTCTTGTTGCACTTGGAACTACTTAAGAGAAAGGTGGAAGCAGTTCTCTGAGGCACCCTGTTTATGTTTTTCAGTCTACCTGCAGGACGTACGGGGGTTATGTGAGCGGCCTCCCCCTCACTCCTGGAAGTCTGTCATCATCCTGGTTCCCATGCGACTCGGAGGACAGGACCTCAATCCCTCCTACATTTCCTGCGTCAAAGTATTTAAGCAATTCTTTTTACTTAGCAGTTGAGAAAACGTATAATAGCTGAAGGCCTCTTGTGTTGGACAGATTTTACTGTTACAATAGGGGCTTATGCAGCTTTTGACTCACACAAGGTGCACAGTCCCTGACAAAAGCCTTGTCCCTTATCCATTTTGTAGAAACAAAAGCGTATAACCTCACTTTTAATGAATGCATTGGTTTTAGAAATGTCTCATATGAAAGCTAAAAGCCTCCCAAATTATGTTCAATATAGTAAAATAAAATTGCTTCACTGAAGAAAGATTGATCATTTAATGAACACAGAAAGGTCACATTTTGGCAAGACAAAAGTTTTGTCGCCTACAGAGAATAATGTGAAAATGTAACAAATAATTTACTTCAAAAACAAAAATATGTTGCATAACATCAGTGACTTAAGTAGTGCTACTGTGAGATCCATATTTAATATCTTGTATGACTTCCATGAGCTTGAAGGACAGCATCCATGCGGTTTGACAATGATTCATACAATTTATGGATGAAGTCATCAGGAATAGCAAAGAAAGCAGTCTTCCATGCCTCCCAGAGTTCATCCAGATTCTTTGGTTTGGTCTTCCATGCTTCCTCTTTCATTCTACCCCAGACATGCTCAATGATGTTCATGTCTGGTGACTGGGCTGGCCAGTCCTGGAGCACCTTGATCTTCTTCACCTTGAGGAACTTTGATGTAGAGATGGAAGTATGCGATGGAGCACCATCCTGCTGCAGAATTTGACCCCTTTTATGGTTGGGAATGTGAGAGGTAGCTAATACTTCTTGATATTTTAGGCTATTGATATTGCCTTCCACCCTGCCAATGTTTGGCACCCCCCCATACTGGATGTAATCCCAGACCATGATTTTTCCGCCACCAAACGTAACTGTTTTCTGGGTGAATCTTGGGTCCATGCGGGCTCCAGTTGGTCTCCTGCAATGTTTGCGGTGGCTGTGATGTGATTCAATTGAAGACTCATCTGAGAAATCCACCTTCTGCCACTTTTCCAGCGTCCATCCTTTTAGCAGGCTGTGGGCCTTGGCAAATGCCACACGTTTGTTCAATTGCCTTTTGTTTAGTGCTGGTTTCTGGGCACTGATTGGACCATGGATGCCATTTTGAGAAAGAATTCTACAAACTGTTCTGGTTGACACAGGGACTTGAGGGGACCAGGCTTGGTGGAGCTCTGCTGCAGTGGAAAAGGGGCTGGCCTTGGATTTCCCAACCAACAAACGGTCCTCCCAAGCAGTTGTCTTGCGGGGTCTGCCGGACCTGGGCTTGTCAAAAACATCTCCAGTCTCTTCAAATCTTTTTCTTATTCTTTGTACTTGACGCTGAGACACATTGAAGGTGTCAGCCACCTCAGCAGTGGATCTGGTCTTCAGCCTCTTGATAATCAACTCATTGGTCTCAGGGTGAATCTTAGGCGTGTTGTCAGAGGTCAAGTTGCAGTTGATGTGAAGGCCTGGTGTGCTGGGGTTCTTCTTATACACACCAACTAATTGATTGATCGGTAATTGATCACAGGTGAGGCTGGAATCTAGGATTGAGTGCATCATATGACAAGGCGACATAACTTTTTTCTTGCCAAAATGTGACCTTTCTGTGTTCATTAAATGATCAATCTTTCTTCAGTGAAGAAATGTTATTTTGCTATATTGAACATAGTTTGGGAGGGTTTTAGCTTTCATATGAGACATTTCTAAAACCAATGGATTCCTTAAAAGTGAGGTTATACGCTTTTGTTTCTACAAAATGGATAAGCGATAAGACTTTTGTCAGGGACTGTGTTAAGTCTGTTTGGCAAGAGAGATCAAATACTTTTTTCTCGCAACGAAATGCAAATAAATTTGAATAAATTCTTTCCAGTTGATTTCTTTATTGTCTTTTCCGATTTTCTGTCTCTCCCTGTTCAAATGAACCCACCATTAGGATGACAGACTGTCAGCTTCTTTTTAAGTGGGCAAACCCACAGAATCAAGGGGATCAAACAAATCACTTATTTCCCTCCAGTGTATCATTCCTCCACACATACAGATCTCCTGTTTATTCAAATGTAAGCAAGTACCAATGTTGAAGCCATTCTTTATGCATAAAGGTGTTAGAACTGTGCTATATTACCTGAGGTCCTAGAATGTAGACAATAAGCTTTCAGAGGAAAAACACATTTTGATTCAGCTTAAAAATAATGTCATCAAAATCCTGAAATCCACAGTCAGACTTGTCCTTCAAGGTCGTTTTCCTCCCACAGAAACTCCTGGAGTTGCAGTGCTGTATTGGGATCATTGGCGGTAAACCAAAGCACTCCCTGTACTTTGTTGGCTTCCAGGGTAAGTGGAAGGACAGTGTGGATTATAATAATGTTGCTCCTCAGCTGGATAATTGTTTTTTTTTTCTTCTTTTTTTTCGTCCACTGAATGACAGATGACCAGCTGCTGTACTTGGACCCTCATTACTGTCAGCTCACTGTGAATGTGACAAAGGAGAACTTTCCTTTGGAGGTAGGTTACCGTACTTCGTAGTCTCTTTGGCTGCTGATCTCTGACTTGCAACAATAGTTGCTGACTGTTTCACATTCATTTGTTTATCTAGCCTAATAATAATAGACATGCAGGTCATCATGGCTGTATAGAACTGTCAGTGGCTGATGCAGAAGTTCTTTTAAACCTGGGGGATGATTGACAAATGACAGATCCCTTCCAGAAAGTGACAGTTCCTATATTTTGTCTAAATATGCTCACAGAGTCCGCTCTCAAAGCTCTTTTTACATCAAATTTCTCCCTAAAGTTTTAAATTATTCTGTCCTTTTGTCAAATCCAAGACAAGTCTGATGTTTTTGATCAGCATTGTTTTTCCTTGAATTCTCCACTTTTGTTCCTGGCTCTTGATATTGATTCATAAAGTCCGTCTTTTACTGGACCAAGTGAGGCTGCAGTTTGTCATTTTTCTTTTTTTCCCTTTGATGACGATCCCGGATGAGTCCTTATGGTGTTTGTTGGAGTTTCTCATCAGATTATATTTTCTCAAAGGCTATGCAGGTTTAAACAGTTTTCTCTCCTTAACCCTGTAAACCCACTACATCAAAGCATTGACAGAAAATTCTGATTATTTTTAGAATTGGGATTTTTTTATAACCCTTTGATAAAATCTGCAACATAAATATTTTGCAATATATATTTTTTGAATGAGATACAAGTAGTATCAATTATGATATATTGGGTGATTTGGTAAGTTTTTGCTCACAATAATGTTAGTTTAAGATGCAAAAATATTGACATGAGTGTTCAGAAAAAAAATGACCATCGTCTCAAATTTGATCCACACATTTTTAACATGCTGTAACCATAGTCGATGCGTGTAACTGTATTATGAAAAATTATCAACTAATGTAACATTATATAACTACAGCAAGGGTCTATTTAAAAATTACTAACAATAGATAAGTTACTCTATCCCTAAAGTTTTGAAAATTAGCTAAACTTTTCCCCTCAAATGTGTTTTTAAACAGAAAAGGGCCTTTACTGCCCCTAGTGGAATGATGAGGAACTACAGGACGGAAAACAAGGCTAGGCCATACACCATGGATTTTTAAGGAATGTTTGTATCATTCTATCTACTGTTATAGGGGTCTCAGAAACGCATGTTTCAAATGTGGTAATGGCTTAATAAAACAGTTGAAATCTTGGAAAAAAAAACTATTTATACAAGGTCCTGTTCAATTTAAAATCAGGGTTTAGTGTTTTTTTGTCACGTTCTTTACTCTCTTTTATATATACTTGACCAAATACTAAACTCAACTAATAAATCCATTTGTTGATGTTTCCTTTCTCTTACAGTCGTTTCATTGTAAATATCCCAGGAAAATGCCGTTCTCCCGCATGGATCCCAGCTGCACCATCGGGTTTTATGCAAGCGGACAACAGGAACTTGAACTATTGTGCACAAATGTTAATGAGGTCGGCCTCGTCATCTATCTAATTCCAAATTTGGCTTGTTGTTTGGGGTCTATGTCCAACATATGACAACATTTCACCCCCCACCCTCACCCAAACAAGAAATTTGCTGATTTGATTCTGTCATCTCTGAAATCCTCTGATGTATGAGTTCTTCCCTTCCGCAGGTGGTCTCCACATCAGCAGAGGGATACCCCATGTTTATATTTTCAGAGGGGGAAAGTTGGAAGGACGAGGAGCACAGCAGCTCCCCCGTGCACAGGGTCACCTATATCCAGAGGAGCAACGATCTGAAGAGAGTCAGCACCAGCAGCAGCATGGACGAGTTTGTTCTGCTGTGACAGAAAAGCTGCACATCAGCCCTTTAATGTGAAGTTTGCACTACTGAGAACTGAGACAGCCATCTTCACCCTGGAATCTGCTGAACTGATCAGGCATTTCGTCTGAATGCTGTATTTTAAGACTGCTTTTTGTACATTTGAAAATATATTTTAAATTTAAAAATTCATTCAATTGAAAGGAATGTGTATTTTTTTTATCTTTAGGAGTTATTAAACCTGTTTGTGTGAAGAAAACAAACTGCAAAACAAAAGATTCCTTTGGTTTGGTTCCACAAAGTCGAGGCTTTTGTTGCTGTGAGATTTGTGTTTCACGTGACTTTGCTGCACTTTGGGTTCAATCATTAGGAACACGTGACTTCCACATTTCTGATAAACATGCTGACATTCTGGATTGTTTTTATTTAAATAAAGAGTTTATGAATTTAAGAAACATTTTTGGACAGTTTTTTTCTACCAAATGAACAACTCTGCTGATGCAAACAGACACTTCTTTAAGAAAAAGGACATTTTGTTGGAGCTGGAAGTAAATCATTGTCTATGGGTGACATCACTCAGTCCAATTGTCGAACACAGTCATAGCTCTGTATCAGAGTTAGCCAATCAGAGCAGGAGAATGTAGATCAACATCCATGTCAATCAAACTCTCCCACACAGACAATATGATTCATTTACAGTGGGGCAAAAAAGTATTTAATCAACCACCACTTGTGCAAGTTCTCCCACTTAAAAAGATGAGAGAGACCTGTAATTTCATCATAGGTATACATCCACTATGAGAGACTAAATAAGAAAAGAAATCCAGAAAATCACATTGTATGATTATTAAAGAATTCATTTGTAAATTATGGTGGAAAATAAGTATTTGGTCAATGGCAAAAGTTCAACTTAATACTTTATTTTATACGGCACCCTTTTTTGGCAATGACAGCAGTCAAACTTTTTCTGTAAGTCTTCACAAGGTTTTCACAAACTGTTGCTCTTGTTTTGGCCCATTCCTCCATGCAGATCTCCTCTAGAGCAATGATGGTTTGGAGCTGTCCCTGGGCAACACAGACTTTTTACTCCCCCCAAAGACTTTCTATGGGGTTGAGATCTGGAGACTGGCTAGACCCCTCCAGGACCTTGAAATGCTTCTTACAAAGCCACTTCTTTGTTACCCGGTCAGTGTTTGGATTGTTGTTATGCTGAAAGACGCAGCCACGTTTCATCTTCAGTGCTTTAGCTGATGGAAGGATTTTTTCATTCAAAATCTGACCATACACGGTCCCATTCATTCTTTCCTTTACACGGAACAGTCGTCCTGGTCCCTTTACTGAATAACATCCCCAAAGCATGATGTTTCCACCCCCATGCTTTACAGATGGAGGGAGGTTATCAGTGGTCTTGTATGTCTTCCATTTCCTAATAATTGCTTCCACAGTTGATTTCTTCACACTAAGCTGCTGACCTAGTGCAGATTCAGTCTTCCCAGCCTGGTGCAGGTCAGCAATTTGCTTTCTGGTGTCCTTAGACAGCTCTTTGGTCTTGGCCATCTTACTGAAAAAGTTGCAGGTCTGTGAGAGGCAGAAATCTTGCTTGTTTGTGGGTGACTAAACACTTATTTTCCACCATAATTAGCAATTAAAGTCTTTAAAAATCAAGCAATGTGATTTTCTGGATTTTTTTTCTCATTTTGTCTCTCATAGTTGAGGTATACGTATGACGGAAATTACAGCGCTCTCTTCTCTTAAGTGGGAGAACTTACAAAATAGGAAGCTGACAAAATAGTTTTTGACCCACTGTGTACTTAAACATGAGGTAAATGTAAAGCTACAGGTGGAAGACTGTCTTGTCTATAAAATAATTGTTTGTTTTAGTTCAAGCTTTTCCTTCATTTTGAGGGATCTTTGTGCCTTTTGATCCTTTGATCATCTTTGTGATTACAATATGGTATTTTCTGCACATTGTGAGCTCAGGCCATGAATATTTAGAAACATACTGTTTGAATTGATTGATCACGCACTGTATTGAACTACATTCCAACAGCAGGGCATCACTCTGTAGGTACAGGCCTCATGGCTCTGCCATACTGTTTAAAGTACAGATGGGCGTGATACTGAAGTTCAGGCAGAACGAGTCGCATGCAGAAGCCTTGCTCCTCCTTGGTCAGATTACCTTGAACACTGTAACCCAGTATGGTGGCAGAGTCAGGCTGCCACGGTCTGATTGATTCCTCCAGTTCCTCAGGTGAAACGTTTTTGCTAGCCACACATTTCTGTCTGATTCTGCTCGAGGAGGCCCTCAGAAGATCCACATCTCTATTCAACCTCTCGGCTCCGTACTGCTCCACTTTCCTTTGAAACAACTTCAAGGAGAAGTCATACAGCTTCATGTCCAAGTGGTTCCAGGCTCCTATCCTGGCTTTAGTTGTCTCGTCTAGGGAAGTAATGCTGTGTGCAGAACGAGTGTTGAAGTGAACGTAAGCGAGCTCTTCCAGTTCCAGCTTCAGCAGAGCCCGCAGCAAGACCAGGGACTCATCAAAGTGCTCTGCAATCATAATCAGGTGGAAGGTTTCCACCAGCGCAGTCAGGTTAGCTGACCAGGCCATGTTCCCATGCTGGAGGTCAAGGCCAAAATCAAAGCTCATGGGGTTCCTACCAAGCCCATTTTCAGGAGGTTTAGGGTCCCAGAAGGACTCAGGCGACCCCAAAAACACTGAAAGGGCCGATCTGTTCTCCATAGTCTCTGCAGCTTTTTTAGCCAGGGAGAAGGCAGGAATGGAGTAGGTGTAATAGGAAAAAACAGACTCGAACGTCTGCACCGGGTCACGAAGGATGGTGATGTAGATGGTGTTTGGAGGCATCACCTTTTTTAGCTCTTCCATGTTTAGACGCATGTGGCTGCAAAGTATGTCAAACTGAGAGGAACCTTCAGGTAGCTCATCCACAAAATCTGCCTCGAATCTGAGAGAGGAGAGAGCGTCAAACACCAACATGAAGCAATGGGAAGCAGACAGGCTCTGAGACTTTGCCTTACTTGTCTGGATAGCTGAACTGGTAGCTGTAGGAGGGGAAGGCAAACGTTGCTCCATGCTTCTCCCCCATGCGGAACAACAGATTTTGCACTGTGCTGCTTCCTGTCTTGTGTGTTTTCAAGAACACAACAGGTGGAGGATTATGCTTTCTGCTCCTCAGGATTTCAAAAAAATTTGGATATTTTGCAACTTGTGCAACTGTCTGTTTTTGTCGGCTGTTTTGAGCTTTTTGTTTTGACTTTTCATTCAGGTCCTTGCTTTCTTTCAGTGGCATCCCACTCCTGCCTTTATGTAAATCCTGTGCACTGGGGAGACCAAACCACACAATCAAAAGGAACAAAAAGAAGTCAATGCTTAAGGAAGTGGGTTTTTTTTTCTACTTACCCTAAATGTTTCAGAAAATAAGTGCTCAGAAGGATGGTCAGCGAGGTGACCCCCAGGACCAGCATAAGTCCTGTCACACGATATCTCCACAACTTCAAGAGCCACCAGTGATGTTTCATCTCTCAGAGGTATAGGTGATGCTGTTTTCCTGTAACAGTTCAGAGTGTGGAACAGCATATGAAGCTTTAAAGACTCTTAGCCTGCCTTGACCGGAGTCTCCTTAAGCCTGTTGGTCACATGTCAAAGGGCGGCCTAGGTGGAGCATTAAATACCTTTTAACCTCCAAAGTTAAACGGCAGTTGAACTCAATCACCGTTTCATCTAAACCACTTGGCGCAGGATACTTGCTGTGGAAAAAGAAAAAGTACCT
Source organism: Oryzias curvinotus (assembly GCA_023969325.1). NCBI lineage: Eukaryota > Metazoa > Chordata > Actinopteri > Beloniformes > Adrianichthyidae > Oryzias > Oryzias curvinotus. The sequence goes on from CM043722.1 coordinate 43,457,223, forward strand.
GACGATCTCTACAGATGTGGTTCACTTTTGAGTTTTCACCTGCTGATAAAGCTCGTACTGAATGTATGTGACCCTGCAAAAACTATCTTTAAGTCATCCAAACATTTTTTTAAGAAACAAAAGTTGATGGTGACTGAACCTGTTAGAAAAATATCACTGTGACAGGTGTGTGTTTACCAAGACTGCACATTTCATTTCTAAACTTCAAGCAAATCAAGAGGGACAATGAGGCTGGTTTCAGGAAGGAGCTATTTACCAGTGACTCCCGTCTTCAAAATAAGAGCTCATTTGGAATCATTTTCTGTTATAACCAACTGCGGTTGGTCATTTAAAAAAAAAAGTTGCCTCAATGTTATTAAAGATGAGTTTTTTTATTCAATGTTAGAGCTAAAATTGCAATTCATTTATGGTCTAAGATGTTTAACCCTTGTGCTATCCTAGGCACTTTACCGTTGGGAGTTGGTTCATCTAGACCCACTAGACCAGTGGTGCCCAAACTGGGGGGCACGCCACCTGGGGGGGCGCGGAGGTATTGCAGGGGGGGCGGGGGGAGTTTAGAAACAAAGGATTTGTATATTTGTGTCAGTGTGGTGGGGCTCGAAAATATTCTAATCTTCAGAAAGGGGGGCCCTGCAGAAAAATTTTGGGAACCACTGCACTAGACAGTGCGCTGAACCTTTTTTTTCCAATGATTTGTGATCTTCAGTGGTTCAATGGATTACATGAAATTTTTCCACCTTTATCCACCTTTGTCATGGTAGGGAGAACATGTCAAAGTAAGGGTGGGGTCATAAGATAGCACAAGGGTTAAAAAAAACATTTTTAATAAAGTATGCCCACATCATACTCTATTAAACCAAATGTTGCTGGTAGTAACTGGTTACCATCAGTTACCAGGTCTACTACTTCAGACTAGATATCCAGCTTTGCGAAACAGTTCAACCTTCATTTTAGTCTAAATGTATGGTTTTCACCTCTTCTGCTTCTCAAAACCAGCAAGAATCTAATGAGTGGCTTGTTCGTTTCTAAAGTAAAACAATAAAATTCCTTAATAGTAATAAATACATTTCAATTTTCACATTTGTTTGCATCCGTAGTTTCATTTAATGTCCAAGATAAAAATTGTATTAGAAGGTATCGGACAGGCGGATGTTCAGCTCTTGCTCTGCCAGTGTCAAAGCGTTCTTGGGGAGTACACTGAACCTTCCATCGGTCCTAGTGGTTTGGCCGGTGCCGCGAATGGTACTTTGCACATCTTTGGAGCTCAATAAGGGCAGAAAAACATTATTTAATTCAACACATTTACCATTCGAGGAGTTCATTAAACTACAGTCACCGATGTCAAGCATCATCTCTTTGCCCTAGCTGTTCAAAACAATAGAAAAATCAGAAAATAAGACACAAAACAAGAAAACAGAGAGGACTTGTGTTTGAATAGACAACCTTAAATGATATGAACACAAAAAGAAACCAGGAAAACTCTGAAAAGATTAAAGATGCGTTTCTCTCCATTGTCTCATCATTGCAGGACGTGGCTAATTTGAATTACAAAAAAAAAAATCATAGGCATCGCCTGGTAAATCAAATCTTTGTAAAACTCTCTAAGAACTTGTGTCAGAGCATAAAAACGTCAAGTTGGGATAAAATAATGACAAGAAGTCAATTCATAGCAAGGGTGTGTTGAAAAGTTTTACTTTCATTCTTCTTAAAAACATTTCTAACATTTTAAAATGCAACAAAAATCGGCAGAAAAGTAAATACAGAGATAAAGAACATTTTGTTATGAAGAGTGGATTGAGACCACTAGAGGACGCGGCCGTTTTTTTGAGTTACTAAAATCATAATTTGTAAGCAGAGGTAAACAGGAGCAAATGGCGATGTTTACAGAGCAGTTCCATTTTATTAGCTTGTGTGTGCGTCCATGGGAGCGGTCATAGGTAAAAATGTGTCAAAAAGAACGCACTTGTAAATTTGATTTGAGAACTTGTAATATAGAATCTGAATACTTGTGCATCAAAAATCTGCATCTGTGTGTAAAAATCTTCTGGTGTGAACTGACAAATTTCCAATTGCATGTGTTCATTTAGAGTTACAACTTCAAATCTGTGATTCCAACTGCGCAAATGTGCTTCTGCGTGTGCTCGAATCTGCGGCCGCAAATCACAGGTGCGCTACAACTGCGCTCTGAATTCTGACACATTCCTTGCGAGAAACTTGTGTCAAAAGTGATCTGTGTCCGATAATGGGACTGGGGGGGAGGGAGGGTAAGAGGAGGCGGAGTCAACCAATCAGAGTGCTGGATTCGGAGAACTTGGTAAAGTTAGAAAGATATTCACAGATTCGGACTTCCTGCTTCAATAACTCTTCTGATAAACGTTCAAATGTGACAGCAAGTCTCTCAATCATTCTGTATGAACACAGAGAGTGAACTAAAAATGCATTTCTACAGAAAAACTTAGTTTTCTCCTGCATTTTAATGAGAAATAATCTTTTCGTGCTTTAAATGCAGACAAGCAGCTAGACGGCTGTGAACGGACAGGATCAGGAAGATGATCATCTTTGTTGTAGCAGGACAACAGGGCCAGGGCTATTGAGCAGCTTTATTATAAATCATATGGATAAACATTTGAAAAGAAATATTAGATTAGATAAACGCGTTCTCCGCGACGTTCCAGGCGGCGGCGCGCGGCTGTGGCGCGAGCGACAGGCGTGCTCCGCCGTCAGCGGGATCCTCGCTTCTTCTTTCCTCCGCTGAGCGAGGGCGTAGACCTCGCCGTCTGTCAGCGGGATCCTTGCTTCTTATTTCCTCCGGAGCTCGGCGGCTGGCCGCGGTGTCGCGTACCAGCGACACGCTACGCCCTCGCTCAGTCAGCGGCCAGCCGTTGCTCAGCGGGCTGAGTCCGCCACAGCCGCGCGCCGCGAATCCAGCACTCTGATTGGTTGACTCCGCCTCCTCTTACCCTCCCTCCCCCCCCAGTCCCATTATCGGACACAGATCCCTTTTGACACAAGTTTCTCGCAAGGAATGTGTCAGAATTCAGAGCGCAGTTGTAGCGCACCTGTGATTTGCGGCCGCAGATTCGAGCACACGCAGAAGCACATTTGCGCAGTTGGCATCACAGATTTGAAGTTGTAACTCTAAATGAACACATGCAATTGGAAATTTGTCAGTTGACACCAGAAGATTTTTACACACAGATGCAGATTTTTGATGCACAAGTATTCAGATTCTATATTACAAGTTCTCAAATCAAATCTACAAGTGCGTTCTTTTTGACACATTTTTACCTTCATATGGTGAGCCCATATTTTGTGTTTATATTAGGGTAAAAAAAAATGTTTCAGATCTAATGTCATGGTGCCTCTGTCAGTCACTCCCCCCCCCCCCCCCGCCTTCTCTGCCTTGGACCAAGACCAGCTGTTCTCACTCACCTCATCACTGCCTCAGCCTTCTTAAGGAGCCTTCGGATCATCAGTCGATGCCAGTTCGTTGTTCCTCCCATGGTGCTCAGTCTGGCCGTTTCACGGTCCTGTTTATGGTCAAGCTTCATGTTATTAATTGTTACTCTCGCTCTGCCTCAGGAAATACCCACTCTGGTACTCATCTGGTCGCGGTCCTCTGGTCACTCCTGCTTCACTCCCAGATCTCCTCGTCAAGACGCCTCCAGCCAGCTGATGCTCCACCTCCTGGAAAGATGCAACCTTACCTGGGAGGTCAAGAGCATGGTACTCCAGGGCCAAGGAGATATTCCTGATGGCATCTCCTGTCCACTGGGCACTCTCTATGTTCCTGACACCCTTAGATCTGAAGTACTCACATGGGGACACACAGCCCGCATTGCCTGCCATGGAGGAGTTTACCATACCTCCCAACTACTCAAGCGTCGTTTCTTTTGGCCCACCATGTAACGCAATATCAAGGAGTATATCGCGGCCTGTACCACCTGTGCCAAAATGCTGTTCTTGTTTAGTCTGAGCCTGAAGCTGGGGAAGGTGCCACAACTGTGGAAGACATCCTGCGTGGTCCCGGTTCCGAAGACATCCCGGCCGACTGGCTTCAAGGACTACAGACCGGTGGCACTGACCTCTCATCTGATGAAGACGATGGAGAGGCTGGTGCTCACACATCTTCGTCCCATGGTCAGCCAGTTGATGGACCCGCTGCAGTTCGCCTACCAGCCCGGTATCGGAGTTGAGGATGCTGTCATCTTTCTCCTGGACAGAGCTCTGTCACACCTGGACCAGACTGGGAGCTCTGTGAGAGTCATGTTTTTCGACTTCTCCAGCGCTTTCAACACCATTCAACCGCTGCTGCTGAAGGACAAGTTGGTGCACATGGGCGTGGACCAGCATCTGTCTGCATGGATGCTGGACTACCTCTCAAACCGACTGCAGTATGTGAGGTCTCGCCACTGTGAGTCAGATATGATTGTCTGTAACACAGGAGCACTGCAGGGAACAGTTCTGGCTCCGTTCCTGTTCACTGTCTACACCACAGACTTCATGTCCAGCTCAGCATCTTGTCACCTGCAGAAGTTCTCGGATGACTCTGCCGTTGTCGGACTAATCACGGATGACAATGACAGAGAGTATAGAGAGCTGATTCAGAACTTTGTGGACTGGTGCCAGCAGAACTACCTCCAGATTAATGCAGGGAAAACTAAGGAGCTGGCGGTGGACTTTTGCAGGCACACTCACTCTACATTAGCACATCCAAGGAAGGGACATTGAGAGAGTGGATTCATACAAGTACTTGGGTGTTCACCTCAACAATAAACTGGACTGGTCACACACTACAGAAGCACTGTACAAAAAAGGACAGAGCAGGCTTTATCTGCTGAGGAGACTGAGGTCTTTTGGAGTCCAGGGATCACTCCTAAAGACTTTTTATGACTCTGTAGTGGCATCAGCCATCTTTTATGGAGCGGTCTGCTGGTGCAGCGGCATCTTGGCAGCGGACAGGAAGTGACTGGAGAAGCTGGTGAAGAAGGCCAGCTCCGTTCTGGGGCTGCCTTTGGACTCAATACAGGAGGTGGGAGAGAGGAGGATGGTAGCTAAGCTATCATCCTTGATGGAGAACGACTCCCACCCCATTTATGAGTCTGTGTCCTCACTGTGCAGCTCCTTCAGCGTCAGACTGAGACATCCTAAGTGTCTGAAGGAGCGACACCGCAGGTCGTTTCTACCTTCTTCCATCAGACTTTACAACCTTTGCTGCTCCCAGTGAACCATGTCAAACAACATCATCGACTCTGTCTTATTACACTGTGCAATATTTTGGAATGTCTGTGTGTATATTGTGTATATGGGTGTTTATACTTACTCCATAGTCTTTTCTTTTATATACTGCTCTCTGTTCCTGTACTGATGCCGCAATAAGGAAATTTCCCCATCGTGGGACTAATAAAGGAATATCTTAACTTATCTTATCTTAAAGTCAGCGCAGGCTATGAAGGGGCAGTGGGAGTTGGACCTGCTGCCTGCTCCCCTCTTAGACTGCACTTCAGGAGTTTCTTCTTCTTTTTCTCTTCCTTCTCAATTACTGTTACCATCTCCAGGAACTTGGGGCTGTGCCAGTCCACCGAGAACCTGAAGTGCTCCCTGTCCTCGGCCAGCAGCTTCTCGTGGCGCGCCTTCTCCTCCTTCTGCTTCTGTTTGGCCTCCCGGTTCTCTCACCGCCAGTCAGCCACCATCTTGGACATTTTTGCCATGTTTGCTGCGATGATTTTCTCTCTGAACAAACAGAACAAATCTCAAAAATCACCAAATATGAAAGTTTACAAATCAGAATTGTTTTTACAAAGAGTAAAAATGCAGTAAATTTCCAAATATTGGTCCCTATAACATTTCAAACACGTTTTGGGGGAATTAAGAACATTGATTGTGACTGAAGAGATTGAGCACGTGTCTTTTGGTTCACTCGTAAAAAAAGGGCTCCAACTGTCTCAGTTTAGAAAGACTACTGCAGAAAAAAATTTTAAGCTTCTTCCATAGATATTCCTCTCTGAAGAACACTTTAAATCTGTTCAATTCAATTCAATTTTATTTGTATAGCCCAAAATCACAACAGTCGTCTCAATTGGCTATGTGACGGTAATTGAAATTGTTGAACATACAGTCAAAAAGATCATGAATACATGGAATTCAATAGGAAAATACTAAAATGAACTAACAAACTGACTAAGCTAAACTGGACATCCCTGCCCTTAGATCCCCCTTTTCTGTAAGGAATACTCCTAAAAAAAATGGATTCTGGAAAAAAAGAAGAAACCTCAGGGGTGCCCACACGAAGGAGGGACAGGCAATTTACCAGAACTCATAGAGAAGAATGAACTTAACTAACTCTACAACTACATATTTAAAGTCCAGACGAGCTTCATCCAGCCGGAGTTGAAGGGGCCGCCGAGGCCCCGGAGTCAACCCAGAGACAGGATCCACAGCCAGGTGTAGGAGCAGGAGCAGAGACAAGGTACACGGTCAGGTACAGGAGCACGGATGAGCCAACTGGCTTTCCCACTCCCCAGGAGGGGAGCAGGAAAGAGGGACAGTACATGAATCACACTGCACCAAACAGAGGCATGGAGAACTAAATGATGAATAATGATCAAGAATAGAGAAGAGAAGGAGGGTAGAAGTAGATGAGAAAGGAGGACAGAACCCCAGTGCACCATAGTTACCCCAGCTTCAACTTCTAGCAGCCTTCTAAAACAAATAGTTATTGTTATTAATTTTTATTCAAACACATTAACATTAAGTTTAATAATCTTTGAATACTAACTATTCTGACAATAAGCCTTCCACAGAGGAATGTTTTCAGTCTAACTTTGAATGTAGAAACTGTGTCGGCCTCTCTTCCATGAGCTGGGAGCTTATTCCATAAAACAGGGGCTTGGTGGCTAAACACTCTGCCTCCAACTGTACTTTTACTAATTCTAGGAACCACAAGCAGTCCTGCATTTTGTGAGCTAAGTTTTCTGTTTGGGTGGTAAGGCACTATGAGGTCCTTAATGTAGGACGAGGTCATACCATGTAAGGCCTTATAGGTTAACAGGAGGATCTTGAACTTGATTCTAGAATCAACTGGGAGCCAGTGAAGTGAAACTAACACAGGAGTGATGTGATCTCTTCTGCTAGTTCCAGCTAACAATCTAGCTGCTGCGTTCTGAACAAGCTGGTGACTTCTTAAGGAACTCTTAGGACACGCTGCTAACAAAGAGTTACAGTAATCTAGTCTAGACGTAACAAACACATGGATGAGTTTTTCAGCATCACTCTTAGAAAGTATATTTCTGATCTTAGCAATATTCCGCAGGTGAAAAAAGGCAGTTCTACACGCCTGAGATATGTGAGCCTTAAATGATAAATCCTGGTCAAATAAAACCCCAAGGTTTCTAACTGTGGAATTGGGGGCTATACTTGTCATGGTGCCTCTGTCAGCCCCGCCCCTCTCTGCTCTGCTCCTGACTCCACCAGCTGTGGCCACTTCACTCTCATCATCCAGCCTGCTCTTAAGGAGATCCAGCTCAATCATTCTATGCCAGTTCGTTACCCCTTATGGTGACTACGCCTGGTCTAGTTCTGCTCATGCCTTGCGGTTCCTTGCCTTGCCTCGAACTAACGTTATATCTCCTTGTCACAGGATTCATCAGCACGAAGGTCACCTGTGTGGAAGTCACCACTTACTCACCTGCTACCTCTGAGGATGTCAGGAATTGTCAGCCGCGATATTACCTCCAGCCACGTCACGAGCCTCGTTCCAGTCTGGACTGCGATCCTGTCAAAATAATCCAGTTATCTCCCTTGAGATTAAAATCTACTTACCAAGTCATTCATCTGTGTTATCATTCTGGGTTTCAACGTCTGGGTCTGTCCTGCCTGAGAATTATGACAGAACGAACTGGCCTAAATCCAGACCCAGCTGACCCGGAACTCCTCCACCTCACAGTTGCTCAGCAGAGAACATTCCTGGAATTGCATTCCAACGCCATTTCGCGCATATCAAGTATTCAAGAGGACCTAAATTCACGTATTAACGGTATTTCACGAACCCTTCAAGAATTAACTGAACAAAATTCTAACCCCACTTTTACTACCTCGCAGCTTTCTTCCGGCAACATCACCACTTCCGCCATGACACCGGAAAATTTCCGACTTCAGCCCGAACCATTCTGCGGTGACGTTGAAGCATGCGGGGGTTTTCTTCTGCAATGCCAGTTACAATTCAGCATGCCCCGAGGTACTACTACTCCGATCATAGTAAAATCACCCTAATCATCAACTCATTGCGGAGTAAAGCCTTACAATGGGCTCAAGCTTTTCTGGCTTCTAACTCTATCACTCATCTTACCTTCGATCATTTCATTGAAGAATTCCGTCTAGTATTTGACCAACCCAGGAAACAAGAAGAAGCTACTCCCAAGCTGCTCGCCCTCGGACAACGCAATCACTCTCTCAGCGAACATGTCATAGACTTTCGGATCCTGGCGGTGGAAGCCGGGTGGTCCGACCCGGCACTCCGTGGCGTATTTTACCAATCACTTAACGAATCCATCAAAGATCACCTCTGCACTCAACCGGAGGCTCACTCCTTCGAGGATTTAGTAGCAGCCGCCCTGTGCTCTGACATCAGGTTACGTGAGCGTAGCCATGACCGGATCAGTAAGACCCGACCTGAACCCTCGCGCAGCACCTCCGATGAACCCATGCAAATCGGGCATTCTAAGCTCTCTGCGGAGGAGCGACTAAGACGCCGTAATGAAGGTGCGTGTTTTTACTGCGGTAAATTAGGCCATCAGGTAAATCAATGCTCTCTTCGTTCGAACTTCAGAGCCCTACCGCTAGGTGACAGGCCGCTGGGGGGAAATTCTACCATGATTAACGATTTCTTGTTTGTTCCTGTCAAGTTATGTCATCTTTCTAAGGTTCTTGATCTCCAGGCGCTGATCGATTCAGGTGCCGAACAAAGTTTGATTGATCATAACATAGTCATTAGCTTGTCTTTACCCACCGAGAGACTCACGTCCCCTGTCAAAGCTGCTGGCTTAGGAGGTCAACACCTCTCACCCATTACTCACCGCACCAAACCCGTTCTGCTCGTTACTTCTGGTAATCACCGTGAAACCATTCAGTTTTTTGTTACGCAGACCCCCCAAACTCCCGTGGTTCTAGGGTACTCCTGGCTTAAGCTCCACAATCCCCAACTTAATTGGAGCCGCCACAGTATCACTAGTTGGAGCGATTTTTGTATGGGGAACTGTCTCCAATCCGCTTTGCCAACTGTATCTACTCCCACTGTTTATGAATCCGAAACCATCGATCTGTCGAACATCCCCGAATGTTATCATGATTTAAAGCTCGTATTCAGCAAATCCAAAGCCGCTTCCTTACCACCTCATAGGCCATATCATTGTGCCATCAATTTATTAGACGGTGCTCCACTCCCCAAGGGGAGATTGTTTAATCTTTCGGGTCCTGAAAAAGCGGCCATGGAGCAGTACATTCAGGAGGCCCTTTCTCTTGGACACATCCGTCCCTCCTCGTCTCCTGCCGGTGCAGGGTTCTTTTTTGTGGAAAAAAAGGACAAATCTCTCAGACCCTGCATCGATTACCGTGAACTCAACCAGATTACTATTAAAGATAAATACTCCCTACCACTCATCAGCTCAGTTTTTGACTCAATTCAGGAGGCTCGCATTTTTACGAAACTCGGCCCAGTGGGCCACTATGAATATCTAGTAATGCCCTTTGGCCTGACTAACGCCCCTGCGATTTTCCAACGTCTCGTGAACGACGTCCTCAGCAACTTCATCAAACGTTTTGTCTTCGTATACCTTGACGACATCGTGATCTATTCTAAAGATCCTGCTCTACATTAAAATCACGTCCGCTTAGTCCTCCAAAGACTATCAGAAAACCAGCTGTTCGTAAAAGCAGAGAAATGCCAGTTCCACACTTCCAGCATTCCGTTCCTCGGCTATATCTTCGAAGCTGGCAGCATACGCCCCGATCCCGCCAAGATCGAAGCAGTTTCCCAATGGGAGCCTCCCACCTCTCGCCAAAAATTACAACAGTTCCTCGGTTTTGCCAACTTCTACCGCCGCTTTATGAGGAATTACAGTTCTATTGCTTCTCCCCTCACTCAACTCACTTCCACCTCCAAGACCTTCCAGTGAATCAATACTTATGCCATCCAGGGAGACTATCTCATCAGACAGAGTATCTCTGAGGTTTTTAGGACCTAGTATAATAACCTCAGTTTTTTCTGGGTTCAAGAGGAGGTAATTAATTGTCATGTGGGTCTTGTTGTCTCTGATGCAGGCATTCAGTTTCTCTATTCTGGTCAGGTTTCATGGATAAATACAACTGCGTATCATCGGCATAACAATAAAAATTAAAGCCACAAGCGGCGTTGTATGGCCCGCAGACGCAACCCGCCTTCCACGCCCAACTCTACGCATCACCGTCGCCCACACCGCCCTCATTGCCCTCACCGCCCACCTTTAATGTGGGCTAATCAAAGCTGCAAAGGCAAATAATGCACACTATGCTAATTATGCTAGCTATGCTAATATGGCTAAAAGTGTTAGCATTGCGATCAGCATCATTAACTCTCTCCAAAAAACACATTACCTAAAATGCTTATTATGCTAACTATGCTAGCTATGCTAATGTGGCTAAAAGTGCTAGCATAGCGATGAACATCATTAACTGACTCAGAGAAACACATTACTGAAAATGCTTATCATGCCAACTATGCTAGCTATGCTAATGCGGCTAAAAGTGCTAGCATAGTGAAGGAAATTATATTTTTGTGGTCTTCTTTCTTTTAGGTTTTTGTCTTATCTTTTATTTAAGTGAAGATTATTTTCAGATTTTAAGTGTGTGCTCCCGGACTTTGAATTTCAAAGGGACATCCTGTCTCTTTTCACTGTAAGCTCCAGAACTCACCCCCCTGCAGAGACACCTGAATGTTCCTAAGGCCAGTTGAAGGCTGGCTGCAGCCTGACAATGGATCATAAAATCTAGCATTTCATGGGACCCTCTAAAATGCAGATTCACATGTGGAGACCAAAGGGGTAAGACTGGCTGCCTGTGGAGAAGGTTCCTGATGGGTGCTGAACTCCCATGGAGACACAGTTGGGGGTCGGACACATCCGTCCGTCAGAGTAACCCCCTGGAACTTTCCAGCTGAAACCAGATGCTGGGACCAAATATGGACTGAAGGAAGTGACCAGACCGTTCGCCAGCCAATCCAAGCATGCAGAAGGAGGAGTGTTCCTTTCTGAAGGTAGAGGCTACAGCCACACATCAAAACCACTGAACGGGGTGATGCTCAGTGTTCTCTCTTTGAAATTGCTGGCAGGGTAAGTCGCCAGTAAACTAGGCGCTGTGCCAGCCCTGGAAACTTCTGTGGTGTTTGTAGACTGGAGCTGGCAGCAAGTGTGTGCAATTGCTTGAAAATCGTTCAAACAAAAGTGTCGTCTTCCCATATCGTGGGAAAACACAAAAATCGCCAATTCTCAGAGTTCGCCACAAAATGGCCGCCCAGCCGTAGGTCGTGTGGCCGTCCCATAATGATTTCAAAACTTCTTTGGGATATCCCCGACACGTGTGTCTTGGTTTCGCGACTGTATTTTGAAGAACATTTTGTCCGGCCCCATACGCGATTTTCATTCATTTTTTGGACGGGATTGCTGGTCGTGATGTCATCTTCTTCGGGGGGGTGACGTTGACTTTGTGGAAAATTCATTTGCAATTTATCCCAGGTGTGTGCACATTTTGATGACTTTTCGAGCATGCGGCGGGGGTCAAATTCTCACTGAAAGGCGGCGAAGTCGTCGTTTCAACTGCGAAAACAATATGGTCCTTGCAGTCAGTGACTGCTGGTGCGGGCCATAATAAGGTATGAGGAATAGCAGTGCGCAACTTTGCTAGCTCGCCACACGGACGCCGCTCAAAATCTACAACTTCTAATTGCAATATTTCTTCCAGAGTACCTTGCCATTGATGCCTAAAAGGTTTCGAGACGATCGCTGAAAATTCCAACGACAAGTTTACGATTGAATCCAGCGGTAAAGGCGTTTTTTATAGAAAATTCAAGATGGCGGCCTTTTCCCGAGGTTAAAGGTGGACTAAACTTCAGAGGTAGGTGTAGACTTGCTCTAGCAACATGTGAGTAAAATTTTCTAAAAATACCTGGAAAAGAAGTTCATTTTTTCATATTGTGTAAAAACGCGAAAAACTCAAAATGGCAGATTTTGGCACAAAATTGACTAAAAAAAGACTGGAACTGGAAGCAAGTGTGTGCAATTGCGTGAAAATTGTTCAAACAAAAGTGTCGTCTTCCCATTCGTGGGAAAACACAAAAATCGCCAATTCTCAGAGTTTGCCACAAAATGGCCGCCAAGCCGTAGGTCGTGTGGCCCTACCCATAATGGTTTCAAAACTTCTTTGGGATATCCCCGACACGTGTGTTTTGGTTTCGCGTCTGTATTTTGAAGTACGTTTTTTTCGGCCCCATACGCGATTTTCATTCATTTTTTGGACGGGATCGCTGGTCGTGATGTCATCGTCTTCGGGGGGGGTGACGTTGACTTTACTTGACGTTGACTTTACAAATGTAAAAACGAATTCCTCTGGGTCTGTGCGGCCCAGAGAAAAGTTCAGTGTAACCGGCAGGTATGCCTGTGACAGGTGCATGCCTGCTTGATTGGGGATGTAGTTCAGCTGTGTCTTCCCCTTTATAAGGAACAGGGAGTGAGTTGACAGACGGTGGCTGCCTGCCTGCATGGTGGTATGTATGGCTGAAGCGCCTCTTGTTGGAGAATGTAGATCACCTTTTACTCATTTTTAGTCTGCTCTTTTAACTAGATGCTGTAAGCGGCTGGATGTGTGGCAGATGTCATGAGCCACTGCGTGTTCTGTACCCACCCTTTTTATACTTTTTAATGTGCTTTTAGAGTGATGTTGTATTTATAGTGTGGTTGAATCTGATTTATTTTATTGTTTTATAGGTCTGAGTCGGGCGCCGGTGCGTGTGGTGTCGGTGTGGCAGCGTCTTTCTCACTCCAGTTCCCTCACTGTATTTGTGTATTTCCCTTTTAGTGTGTAGTGGAAGTTTCTTTGGCATGTTTTTTTTCCTCATCTTGTGTGGGTTTGTTTTAGTTGTTTACAGCACAGAGTGGAGTGAGGTGCGCTTCCTCTTACTGGCTTAGTCCACGGCCTCTCTTTCCCTCCCCTCCTGCACAGGCGGTCGGCTCGGCCTTTCTGTTTTTATTCCTGCATCTCCCTTTTGTTTTATCTGTGGACTATTAATCGGAGTAAAACTGCACTTTTAGATTTCAAATTGTTAATTAAATTAAATTTTTACAAGCTTTTATTGTCTCAGCCATTTTTTGTTTGGGTGGCTCCACTCTGCACTGACGGTACCTCGGTCACATCAGCACTGACTGAATGTATTTAGAAAATTACGAGCGAATAAATATGTTCTAAAAAGGAACTCCTAAATGCGGTCCGGGGAGGGGGCTGTCAGGTGTCCTGCCTTAAATGTTCTCCTGCTTTCAAGCCCGGTCAATGTCACGCCCCCAAGAGTCATATGCCCCACTGTGATTGGTTGGTTCGTCAGCTCCGCGCACGACAATGAAAAAGTGTCACTCATACAAACTGGCGGGACGCATTAACATTAAACTTTCATATTAAGGCGGGGGCCGCAAAATATCATCTTGGGGACAATAAATAGCCCGCGGGACGCAAGTTTGAAACCCCTGACCTAAGCATTTTAATATTAGAAGATAAATTTGTCAGATGCCCAGTATCCCCATTTCTTTTCATTAATGTAACTGAACTGTTAGCTATTTGTGTGAAAATGTACTTCACTATAAACACATGCTTTGTGCATGCTCATCTGTAACCCTAAAAAGTTCAAATCTCTGGATTGTAACTCTGAAATGGTGTTTCTGGTTTTACACCCTTTGTTGATTTTTTTTGTTAACTTTTCTGGTGGTCTAACCAAAGCATTGAAACAGCTTTATACATTTTTTTAGAGCATTGATTATTTAATCACCATTCAAACTCTAAGTACAATTAATATATCTGGTTATTTTCTACTGTCATTACCAGCAGGCACAGCAAACACAATAGTTAAAAACTCATTAGTTTGAAATATTTTGCTGTGGATACAGACATTACTAGAGTTGAGAGTTCAGTTTATTTAAACTAAAGGGCAGAGCACAAAAAACACAGATTACTTGAAATGTTAAAAGTTACTCAGTAACTTGGTTTAACGTGAAAAAGAATTTAATTGGCATCGTCAGAATAATTTTCTTTCTACAAACAGCTTTTTTTTTGGTTTCTTGGACCTTAATAACACGAGGTCATAAATTAAGGTTCAGAGCAAGACAAGAAATAAATATTCCTAAACTAATGTATAATGTTCATTCTGGAAGACAGAAAACTTGCCATAAATTCCCAAACTGAGTTTAACAAGGCACTGAATAACAAATAATCAGTCATTTAAACAATTTAAAATAAGTCAAAGCAGCATTTTTCTCTTCATCACACGTCTGATTCTAGAGCTGAAGAGAAGCTCCATTGGGAAGGAGGGAAGCATGGAAAACTGTCAGACTCTGCCTGGGAGTCGTCTTCTGAATAATCAGCCCTAGTTGAGTCCGAATGACTCAGCAGCTCCCTGATCTGTGGATTCAAGGAGAGGAAGAGCCAGTTCTCCACCAGAAGTCCTCCTCCATGGAGGAGGACTTCTGGTGGAGAAGTCCTCCTCCATGGAGTCCCAGACAGCAGCCCAACTCAGCAGGAAGCTCCTCCAGATTATTGCAACGCAGATCCAGCCTGCGGAGCTGACTCAGAGCTCCGATCCCGTTCGGCAAAGAGGCTAGGGAATTGTAAGCAACGTTTAGGATTCGCAGCCCCAAACAGCCACTGCAGAGGCCAGAGGGCAGACTATCCAGCCTGTTTCCACTCAGGTCCAGCTCTGAAAGCAGATGCAGGGCCTCTACCTCCGCTGGAAGCTGGTCAAGTAGGTTTCCAGCCAGCAGGAGCCTACGAAGGCGGTGGAGTGTAAAGAGTGCTGGCGGGAGGCTCCGGAGCTGATTGTTGGACAAATCCAGGAGCTCCAACCCTCGAAGGACCCCAACACTGGCTGGTAGCACCACAACATTATTGTAGGCGAGCTTCAGACAAGAAAGCTGGCGCAGCTGAGCCAGGCAGAGCAGCTCCTCCAGAGTGCTCAGGTTGTTGTGCTGCAGGTCTAAGAGTCGCAGGTGGGTCAGAGACAGCACGGCAGAGGGCAGACGCTCCAGCTGGCAGTCCTGCAGCTTCAGCTCGGTCAGGCCCACCATCCGCTTCAGGCCTGTTAGCACCAGCAGTCTTGTGCCTTCGTTGTAGATTTCCAGTCTTGTTAAGCTGCTTGCCAGCTCACACAGCTCCCCTGGGATCTTCTGCAGCAAACCTTGAATACCCAGAACACGGAGGTGGCGTAAATGACGCAAGCTCCCCAGAGCCCAGCTTCGGCCCACGCTGCTCAAACGGCCAGAGAGGTGGAGCTCGTGCAGGCTGTGGAGGGAGAGGACCCTGCTGGGATTCTCTGAAGCCTGAGAGAAGGTGATGTGGAGGACCTCCAGGCGCTCCTGGAGAACCGCTAGTGCGCTGAGATCCACAGCTACTCTGGAGTGGTA
Source organism: Oryzias curvinotus (assembly GCA_023969325.1). Lineage (NCBI taxonomy): Eukaryota > Metazoa > Chordata > Actinopteri > Beloniformes > Adrianichthyidae > Oryzias > Oryzias curvinotus. Next base: position 43,472,912 of record CM043722.1, read on the forward strand.
AAGGTGAAGCTCCCTGTTGTTCCAACTGTGCAATCATATCCACAATAATTATAGGAAGCATGTGAGCGCTGAAATGCACGTGTGATATTTTAAACTGACCTGAGTGAACTCATGTTAGCCACCTGTGCAGTGAACCTGGCATCTGCAATAAACTCCAGCCGGAGGATCTGAAGCCGGTTGAACGTGTAGAGAGCAGGAGGAAGACGAGGCAAAGCCACCAGCTGCAGCCTGCTGAAGCCATCTGCGTCCACGCTTGTCATGGCCTGCAGCTTGTCTTCTCCCCAGCGCCTGTCCAAGCTTTCCTCCAGCAGCCTGCTCTCGCTGACTGGCGACAGAAACACGGAGAACCGCTGGGCCAGCACAGGATCGTACTGGTCTAACATGTGCAGCAGGAAGGCCAGGTCGTTTGTCAGGTCAGGAACGTCTCTTAGGGACCACAAGTCCTTCACAGATTGGAAGGAATAGTGGCGAAGGCAGCTAAGAGAGGGAGCAATGTTTACAAAGTGGACAATATAAGAGAAAAAAAACAAATGTTGGAAGTGACATTCTTAAAGACCCACTCTGATTATCTTCTGATCTATTTTGAAGACATTCTCAGTGTTCTCTTTTTGGTGATTGGGCCGTTTTTAGCTACAATACCTGTGTCATTTGAAAAGTTTCTGCAGAGCTGCAGAAATCCAGAAATTCGCCTCTGAGTTGTGTTGGCACAGAGCAACCCCACCCCCCTTCCCATTACTGAGAGGTCTCTGTTTACATGCTCTCCTGCTAGCTTACAGCACCTCACACCCCCAACCTAACATTACCAGCACAGCAAGTTTATAGTGCACCAAAAAAACAAAAAAGGGCTAAAAGTGAATAGAAAATGCTGAAAAACTTCAGAGATGTAGATAAACTGTCTCCACCTGTGAAAATTCCATCTGAGAGTGTGTAAGTTCAGCAGAGTGTAGATGTTACGCCCGTCAAAAGTTGAGAGGTGATGAAGAAAGAACGATTTATTTGCAGTCCAGAAGTTCAACAACAATAACAAAAAAAACCAGAACAAAGTAATGAGAAAAACGCATGAAAAATCCCAGCTGCTGGCCCTGATCTGCCCGTTAATTTTCTAACAGCCCTTCCTCTAGCCTCTTCCAACTGATCTTTTCAACTGCCACCCGCAATGGGCACGCGGCTGGAACACACACACACAGATCATTTTTTATGCCGCTACATAGAGTCCCAGCCAGATCAAGTAGGCCACCAGAAGCTTGTGAAGGAGCGATGACAACACATGGACACATTCGAAGGTGGCGTATCCCACCAGCTCCCACTCCTCGGGGCGGCAGACGTGGTTGAAAGACAGGGAGTTGAGGAGCGGGATGGTGTAGCTCAGGATCAGCAAAACCAGAATCAGCTTGAAGGCCGTCTGAGCCACATACACCTGTAAATACATGAAACGATGACTCTGAAAATAAGAAATGCTCAAATAAAAGGAGAGACAGACATTTTCTTACCTTATAAATGACAGCTGAGCTTTCACAGTGAGACCTAAACTTGCAGACTCTTTCGAACAACGCCCTGGCCTGTTCCCCGTCGCTTTTATCCAGACTCATCACCTCCCTTGGACTGTCGGGCCCTGCCTTGGAGGAAGGACAGTGCACCCCAGAGCCAACAGACAAAGAAGACACGCTGGAGCCGGAGAGCATTGATGGGCACGGTGACGGAGAGGCAGGTGAAGGTGCAACCTCTGACTTCTTCAAAAGCGGACTCACTGAGCCTGAGTCTGTGCTTGAGCGTCGAGTCCGAGTCACCCAGGAGGAAGCTGCAGTCAGGAAGGGCTGTCGTTCCGCCTTCTCCAGCTCCTGAATGTTCTCCTGTCGGGCAGCATGAGACAAAGCCTGAGACGTCCAGGGGGACTCGCAGCACTTTGCCAAAATGGACAGGAACTGTTCGATGCGGGAGGAGGTGTCGGGAAAGTGGAGCCAGAAAGAGCCGCTGGCCACCAGGACCAGGGACTGCAGCAAGGCCATGTAGGGGAAGAAGCGGGAGCAAAACGGCAGGGCTTCATGGTAGCACACCTGATCAGAGAAGCAGGGAAAAAAGACAAATGAAGCCCCTAAACATGTAACATCTTCAATATCACAATTTTCACTGCAAATTTAACTTAGAAAAGCAAGAATTACAACTTATTCTGCAGAAGTAAATGTATTTTGTTTGGCTACCAATACATGAAGTTCAATCAAAATCCCAAAAGCGTTGACTGGGAAGTTTTCACTTTTCCCTCTATTTTAGTTTTAATAATAATCTATTTTAGTATATCACTTGTTCAGGGTGAACCCGCCTTCGTTCAACAGTAGTCAGGATGGGCTCCAGCAACTGCGTGACAGTCTGTTCTGTTATGAGTGACATTTTTCAGTGTTTTATGAATGTGTCTTCTTTCTGGAAGCATTTCAGCACTGTTCCAAGAGGCTACATTTACAAATGAGGACATTCACTGACAACAATTTGGTAGAAAGAAATAAAAGATTATGGATTACTTGCTGCTTTAAGAGCAAAAGTTAAGTGAGAAAAATCCCTCCACATCAAGAATTTACAGGTTTGTTTGAAGCTATATCTATTTGCTCAATTGCAAAGACAATTTACATACCTGACTTATGTAAATGTATTGCTGGTGCACAAGATGTGTGCGTCGACCTCGTGGTGCAGAATGGATGTTTGGACCTGGGTTCTGCGGATTTGTTGATTTTGGAGCGGGACTGGGCTCCACATCACTGTTCTGTGCCATGCAGTGATTACTCATGCAAGCAGGGCTCAGCGGATCCACAGGAATGCACACGATTCTGTCCCTGGACAGCTGCTCAGTACAGGCCAGGACAGACGTCATCAACATCAGCACCACCAGGTAGTCCATGAAGACCTCCCACCAGGGCTTCAGCAGTTTACAGCTCCGACAGGGAAAACATGGTTCAGTGTGGACTTCGGGATAAACAACAAGAAAAAGAAGTACTTTTAGGCTGTGTGTAGATTTACAACATTCTGCAAGAACAGATGGAAGTTCCATTTGCTGACCAAATAACAAGCTCCAATTAAATATTCCATACAGTTTTTTTGTATTAGTAAATGCTAAGTTTTTAGGTAAAAATGAAAAGAAGTTTTACATCTTGTTTATATATAAAACAGTTAAAAAATATGGTTTTTTTTTGCATAATGCCAGTTCATTGTGCGGGTTTCAACTGCCAAAATCAGAGAACTGAGTCCACGAATGAGGAACGCATAACATTTCACGGGTAAGTATTATAAATTTTTTCTTTTAATGCTGCAGGGGCTTCATTAATAGTACACATTGTACCAATCCAGCCGGACTTGATTCCGACGATGGACTCAATTATTATAACTGATGGACTATGATGGGGTATTCCAACCCATTTATTTACTCCAGAGTCATAGTCACACCGTAAGAGCTGAAGAAAAGCAAAACAACAAACTCACAATAATTCCTTTTTGATATACAACCGTTCTTTACCTCAGCTAGTAGCATTAGATTGTTGGATAGCTTCAAACAGAAACAGATTTTGTTATTTTACACAAAAACAAATTGAAAATAATCACAAAATGTTTACAATAAACATAACCAAAAATCCTACCTGTTCGCCTTCCAGCTAGATGCCAAAAACAAATTACAGCTTTACACAGTTATCCCTCCGTTTTTGTCTGTTTCCTTTGTTGCCATAGCATCAGCTGTTAACCGTTAGGTTGTTTTTTTTTCTGTTTTTGGTGAGGGCCAAATACAGAAAAATGAGCAAAGGTCCGGGCCGCACACAAGAGGTGACATATCGACACATGATTACTGTGTATTTCTAACTCGCCTATAATGTGAAGAACATTGCTCTCAGTGGAGCAGTGATGCTGATCTGTGCCACATTAAACAAGCGCACGTATAAATGAAACATTCACTCAGACGATGAAACCTCGTTCCAACCAGCAGTTCAGAATGGGTTTATTGAGCAGCTGAAGCCTGCAGGGGCCTGTTTCAGAAAGGAGGTTCAACCAACTCTGAGGTTGAACTTGAACTCTGAGTTGGTCAATCGGGAGATTAACAACTCTGAGTTTTCTGTTTCAGAGAAGCTGATCCGAGTTAGGTTAATCAACTCTGAGTGGACTGAATCGGAGTTGAGCGTGCGCACTGCGACTATAAGAAGCCATTATCAATGGAGCGCAGATATCACGAGTCACCATGGCAACCGTGGAAACAAAGAGGTCTGCATATTTTTCTCCAGCTGAACTTGACGTGCTGCTGCAGAGTTACAGTGAATATGAGCACATATTCCAGAAGAAAAGCAACACCGCTGCATCTGCAACACAGAGACAGTTAGCGTGGGAAAACAGAGCTGCTCGAGTTAATGCGTAAGTTTGCATTTAAATCATTGTTATAAAATATTGGCTGTAATAAATAACTTTTTAAGTAGCGTAAGGCAGTGGTTCCCAAACTGGGGGGCGCGGAGGTACTGCAGGGGGGGCGCGGTGGAGTTTAGAAACAAAGGATTTGTATGTTTGTGTCAGTGTGGGGGGGCTCGAAAATATTCTAATCTTCAGAAAGGGGGGCCCTGCAGAAAATTTTTGGGAACCACTGGCGTAAGGTGTGAAATAAAAAATGGCGATATTTCGGTGTACTTTTGAAGTGTTATTTCTGGTGTAAATGCATGAAATGCTGCATAGAGTACAGAACCAATCTGGGGGGGGGGATGCATTTAACGTCGGTAATGTTTAGAGGACTTTTTTGTTAACCTTCCCCTCTTGCAAACGTTGGTCAGTTTAATATTAATACATGCAATTGTGTTTTTAAAAGTGAACTTTTGTCTACTGTTGAACCTTTCGCTGCGCGAAGACTTCTCCTTTCTTTTCTCTCGTCTTTCCGACCGTGGTCAGAAGCGCAGGGGAGATTTCCTTCAGGGCCGAAGGGAATTCTCCTTCGGGGTTCACTTCCCGTTCAAAACCCTCAACCTTCAGAGCGGATTAAGAATGACTCCAAAACAGTTATTCTGGGAATGACACCTTCTCTGTATTTAACTAAGTGCTCCGTCCTCCGAACACACAATATATACCACGCACACGCCTCCGCTCCGTGCTCACCCCCCCCCCCATCTGCACCTGCACTCGCCCCTCCCCTTGTCTCTCGTGGATCGCACCCCGCTCAGCACACACACGCTGCAACACTACCCTTGTATTGATCAAGTGGTATAGGTGTATATGGGATTAAGAAAGTAAGCAGTACTAGCAAATTGTGTTTCCAAAAAGTAATTGTTACATTAATCTAATTCAATGTCCCTGATTTCATTTTCATGCAATCCTGCAGGAATTAAAAGAACATGGCAGCAGCTAAAAATGAAGTATAAAAACACAATTCAATCAGGTAAAATTTGAGCATGTCATGATGTAGGCTTTGTTGACAATATTTGACATATGAAACATCTACATAGCAATATCTAATGTTGTTTTCATTGTATATATGTAATTGACTGCAACGAAAAACGGTAACGCTCAAACAAAAACGTATGGGGAAATGACAAAAAATCGAGTCCTCTCAAAATCCTCGTACGAGGTAAATATAATTCTCGATGAATTAATGCAGCCTCCTCGTCTATTGGGTCCTCCAAAAAAGGACAAGTCATTCTTGTCACTTAGCTTGTCTCTGTGTGACTGGAATGTGGGCAATGAAGGTTAAAGCGAAACATACCGCTTCTTCTTTAAAAAGGGGAGGGGACCGGCAGAAACTTTGAGTTTGGAGAATAAAACCTGCTCCCAACCAGGTTAGGTTCACAGCATAAGTAACCATGGATACTGACTCCGAGTATAAGTTACCTCTCTTTCAGAAACGGGTTTGACTTACTCTGCTTTCTCTGGTTTAACAAACCTCCCATTCTGAAACGGAAAACCCAGAGTTTCCCTGATTTCAGGGTTAACACACTCAGAGTTTACACTTAACCTCCTTTCTGAAACAGGCCCCTGATCTTTACATACGTAGCCGTTAGTGGGGTTGACTGGCAGAGGGCACGATTTTGTAGTTTATAAAGAGTCGACTGTTTTCTCAGAAAAGTAGACCAAAAAAAAGGGTTTATGGGTGACTAACGAGGACAACTTTAACATCAAACGCACACAATTTAAAAAGCTTCATTCTACAATTACACTCTGTGACAAAATATGCAGCTATGAACAAAATAAAATTCCAAAAACAAAACATTTTCTTTTTTGCATAAAGGGAATACTTTTTCACAGTTCAGAACAGTTTTTCCCACCGTGTTTGAAATCTTCTACACCAGTGCTTCTCAATTATTTTTTGCCAGCCCCCCCCCCTAGGAAAAAGAAAATATTTCGCCCCCCCACACACACACAGATACACACACACTCGCGTGGTGACAATATATTAGGTTAGTATCTATAAAATTTGTGTAAGTATACCTAAAATTGTATCGTTTAACATTAACAAAAGAAAAAATCAATATAAATCCACTTTCAACAAATATTAACTGCATTTCTCCACAGAAACACTGTTTTAGTCTAAAACAGAAAAGAAGCTTAAAGTGCCTGAAAAAAAAAATCTCTTAGACCTTATTTAAACTGGAAACATTTTGACCAACTGAACCATTTGATGCTGAGAAAAATAATTCAATTAATAAATAATATTAAATCTAAATTGATCTGAAAGATTAACAGCACCAATATATTTAATGTTTTTAGTCTGAAGAAATAGATAAAAACATTTTGCTGATATTTTTCTTTTCTAAATGATGATTGTTTATTTATGATGTCATAAAGTGCAGCTGTTTTCCTGCATTACTGCTGTCTGTCTGACACCAACTAAACCAGGGGTCCCCAACCTTTTTGTCACCGCGGACCGGTACAACCAGTGGCGCCACCAGGGGGTGGCCAGGGGTGGCCACGGCCACCCCTCTCCGACACCTGGCCACCCCAGTGGCCACCCCACTAGCCACTATAAGCTGTGGTAGCATCAGTTGTGCGTTTCATCCCAAATGCACAGCCAGCAAGCGGGCAAGTCGCTCTGATCACCTAAACCGGCCCACACCCCCTCCCCTCCCTGCTGCCCTTGAGTGCGCAGACATCTACAGACAAGCCGCTGGACGCAGAATGAATAAGACGCGGGGTTCACTTCCGCGTTCGAACCCTCAGATCCTCCGGGCCAGTCAGACAAAAGAACCAGTCTCAGTCACTAAAGATGAACTTTCTTTATTACTTTTTCCTTAAGTCCAAATCGGCGACCGCGCGTGTATGCGCTCCACACACTCACACGCGCTCTCCCACCTCTCTTCCTGCATCGCGCGAGCACCGGTTTCAGCACGCACACACACGCGTGCGCGCGAGAACGCACGCACACACAATCACACATCCCAAAATGCTACGTTTCTTTTCCGGTTAAATATTTTCCGTGGGTCTTTAACAATCTGTTTACTGTACTTTAGATCTGTATTGATAGATCTGTATTGATAGATAGATAGATGACTTTATTAATCCCACAATGGGGAAATTTCATTTATCTGTGGCAGCAAGACGACATTCAAAAATAATCTATATAATATAACATCAATAAAGGACATCACAAATGACATTCATATTAAATAATTAAAAATATCACTAAAATTATTATCAAAAATTAGATTATTATTAAATAAAGAAATAAATATTAAATAAATACAGCTGCAAAGGTGTAAAAAACATGCGGTCTGCAAAACATGTAAACCCAGTGTGCAAATACTTGGTGCAAATACATCATCAGCTGTGGTGGATGTGTCATTACTTTTTATAAATAAGTAAAAAAAAGGATGTCCCTGTCACACGCGCCTCTCATTTTCATGGCACTATTTAAGCACTGGTTGTTGTGTTACCGCAACATTTTGATGTGTTTTTGTTTCCACAGGGTTACCTATAGTCATTAGTTGATGCTTGTGTCTGTCCATTTTCAGAGAATGAAGAGAAATTCAACATATATTCTTATTTTAAGAATAAAAGTGCAGGAGAAGGAGCGAAAGAGAATGTAGGAGAGCAACAGAGGAGTAGTGAGGAGGAAGATGAGACAGAGCAGCATGAATGACAGAAGATAATGAGGAAGACAAAGATGAGACGGCATCAGACGAAGGACAGTCAGCATCATTGGTCAGAGAAACAAGGCAGAACTCAGCTAAAGGGGCTCCACCTGATCCTGGACCAACTGGTGAAGTTAGAATTATGTTACCCTAATAATAAAAATGTTTCATGATTATTAGTCTGAATAGAAATGTCAACAGATATAATTAATAATTAGGATATTTTTATTATTATTTCAGAACAACAGATTTAATTTTTTGTTTATTATAGATATCTCTCAGTCAAGAGCCGAACACCCCAAGCAGACACACCTTAGCATGAAATATAAACAAAAAAAAAAATAAATATGTATCAGTAGTAGTATCTACTAATGGTATCTACTAGTATCTATTAGTTATTATACTAGTAGTATCTACTATAAGTTCATGTTCTACAAAATATCAGTAGGCATTTAACTTTCTGTGGTTTTCTAAAGGTTGTTTTACTACGTTTGGTAGAATGAATTTTAAAAATATAGCTCATGGTTTTTGTGTGCCACCCTAAGATTTAATGTGGCCCCCTACCGGCCACCCCCATGAAAAATTTCTGGAGGCGCCACTGGGTACAACGCAAGGCGCGTTTACCGCGGACCGGGGGGGGGGGGGGGGGGGGGGGGGGGGGGTGAGGTGCAACGCAAGGCACGTTTACTGCGGAAAGGGGGGGGGGGGGGTGAGGTGCAACGCAAGGCACGTTTATCTCGGACCGGGGGTGTATTTTCTCTTTAGTAATAATAATAATGAACGTAAATCCACTGTGTAATCATGTGCAACTTTATTACTTTATTAGCGGTGTCCTCGTAACGTCACCCCAACATCAGAACATCACATGAGCAACATCGTTTCTACCATCACCGCATTTTGCGCACAGCGGGTTTGGTGCGTGGGAATTGCCCGTGGCGATAAATCCATATTTTAAATAGGTTTCTTGATACTGCCTGTTAAAGGCAGATTTCCCTTTTTTAGCGGGTGCAGGTTCCTCTTCTGTCCCTTCATTGGACCGTTTCCCCTTGTCAAAGCAACTTTCTAAAGAAGTTTGTTTTTTGCTCATTTTGGTTGTTTGGGTTTCATTTTATCGGGGTGTATCCATGGCCGGCCCTCCCTATACGCGAATTACGCAGCCGCGTAGGGCCCCCGTCACCACCAGGGCCCCGAAGTGGCGAAAAAATGAAAATAAAAAAAGATCCAAATCTGGCAACCCATTTCATAGAACTTCCGTACCAACGTGCGCTTTAAAAAGAATGTTGTCTGCACTTTAATGATCCCCCCTTGAACACACCTGAACCAATCTGGCAACCCAAATGATGACGTTACGCCACTCTTAGCAACGATTGGTCAACATCCTTGCATCTGAGCCTGTCACAGTGTGCATTTACGAGCGCATTGTGTTTCAATAAAGTTGGGGAAAAGAAAAAAACGAGCACATTTAGTCACGCTGATCAAAGCGACAACAAGAGAACTTCATGCCAAAGAGACTTTATCCATCAGGAGCTGAGAAAAGCAGAAGAACTTCAACATCAATCACAAGGTAAGTTTGGAGGATCATGTTGGGGCCGTATTTTTACATTAATCCTGCCTTTCTGTGCAGCTGCGTGATTTACGTAAATACTAATCGATCCGAGGTGAAGATTGCACAGAAACTTTATCATAAACGACCCGGTTTGTCGTCATTTCCAATGGAAAACTCGAAAATAATTCTGATATCCAAGTTTCCAAGAAGATGAGGACAGACATGAGCTTCTAAAACGGTGGAGAACAGAGAAAAGTAAATAATGACAACGGTATAATGGCTGATAAATGTTTCTACTCACGTTATCGTATTGTTTCATTGTTTTGCTAACACATATTTAGTGCGTTCTGCATTTTCTGGTTTATGTCAGTATAAAAACTGCTGTTTATCTGTTAGAGACAGTCAGGTATTCTAACTTTTTCAACAATGTCTTAAAATCTAGCATTGGCATGAAATATGGAGAATCAAAACTGCCAAATACAAATAAGAAAAAAATGTTCTCATGAATGAAAAACAAAATAAATGTACTAATTTTAAAATTATGAACATACAAAATAATAGCTAAAGAAGTTCATAAATGCTTATATTTCCATTTATACTCAAATCATTGTTCACATTTATTATTTATAAATGGGTACATTGATTTCTTATTTGTATTTTGCAGTTTTGGTTTTACATAATGAGGATGTTTTGCGCAATTTCTTCTGCTCTCAAAAAGTACTGGAGGAGGTGCAGCGTCCACATCCCATTATGTTCCTGACATCACTGAAGATGTCATCTAAGGTCATTATAATAGCATGTACAGTCATTTAAAAACAGTGTCTGCATAAACCCTTTTTTCATAAACAGCAGCTGAAGAGCATGAAGCCCCAAACTGTTCATGAATAAATTAATAAATATGACCTCATGCAAATATACAATCAACCAATAAATCTCTTATAAATATATAAAAAGATCTTGAAATTGTGAAAAACCTGCACACAGACTTTAAATGAGCCACTAAACTATTATTAGTATTCTGCTATAGATATTTTATTAGCTTTATCATTGATTATTGTATAATAATAATTCTTGTTTTTTAGCTGCAGAAGAAACTGTTGTCACCACATCTGCTGTTGAAAGGGAAAACATTTGACTGTTTTAGTTTTTACTGTTTGCTTTTATTGAAGTTCTGTGTCTCATGTTCCAGAGGCTCCAAGAGAGGCGTGAATGGAGGAGGAGCTACTGGATCCAAAATTCCACCTACTTCAAATCCAATACAGCTGAAGTCCAGCTGAATGGCCAATCACACTCTCTGATCCAGTAAGAATAGATTTGGTGCAAAGACGTCCTTTTCAGACTGAGAAAGACTCTGACTTTCCAAACTCCCCCTCATTGAGCTGTTGTGTTCTTTATTTTGGATTGTTTTATCGTTATTTGACTTTCTATTAAGTTGCTGTTTTTAATAAGTTGGAGTTTTGTGAATGTCATTTGTTGAGTGCCTAATGTTTCATTAAAAAATATATATCTATATATACATTTGTCATTCAAATTTTTTTCTTTGCATTTAAAAATTGTTTGGCACCACTAATTGTGGATCCAACATGCAGGCAATAAATATACTGTGTTCAATTCTTCGGCAGCAACAATAATTCACAAATGTATTCATAGAGAGATCTCATTTATATTACAACAACAGTTGATCAGTTAGAGGGCCCACAAATTACATTTCGCTTAGGGCCCCCAGAAGACCAGGGCCGGCCCTGGGTGTATCAAGTGACGTTTGGTGTCGCGACTTTCACGTGCGTTAAGTGTGATGGATGTAACAGAGAGAATCCGGTCACTTTTCAAAATAAAACGTCTTTTTCGAAAAAAAAACAATAAAATGGAAATTATTTTTTCTTTCTGTGCGTCCCGGTGCCAAAATTTCCCGCGGCCCATTACCAGTCCGCGGCCCGGTACCGGTCCGCGGCCCGGTGGTTGGGGACCACTGAACTAAACCACAGACAGACAAGGAAAACATTGATGGAAAAATAAAGACATGTCATCAACTGTCTACAATAGTTCATAAAGAATGACATTATTAGCATGAGCTGAGGAATCTAAAGGCAGAGAGGATCCTGGTGTTGCACAACAGGCACCTCTGTCCGCGTGCCCCATGTTTACCTGGCAGACAGAGTCCACACCACCCCTCTCCTTTCGTTCTCTTTCACACAGCGGCGTGTGACACGAGACAGGAGCAGCTGCACGAATGGAGATTCACGGTTTCAGGCTGTTTCAGGCGTGCCCCACTATTTGAGAAGCATTGTTCTACACTCACTTGCTATCTTGCGTTTCTTCAGTGCTGCCATTTCTGTGTAAATATTCTTCTTTGCTTAATTTTGTTCAGTGGAGAAGCACCTTTCTGTGACCGACTCCATCTAGTGTTGAACCTGAGAAGTGCAACAGTTGAGCTCAACCGCCATGTCCGGGCCATATTCAATTGTATTTTCAAAACTTGCTGCGGGCCAATAAAAACAGACCCGCGGGCCGTAGTTTGGACACCCCTGACACAGGGGCTGTGTCCGAATTACCGCCCTAACCCCTATATAGTGCACCATATAGTGCGGTCGCCATTTTGTAGTGCTGTCCGAATCAACAGTTCAAAAATCGTGTACACTAGAAATTTCCCAGAATTCTCTACAAAAAACCAGTGTGGATCGATGCTCACTTGATCGGCGAATATATAGGGGTTCCGGAAGATGGCGGAGTGAGTGGCGGTGTTTGAGGCAGGGTCTGAAAGAGAAACCACATTTTGTGTCCAATTAGGAATTGTGGTGAGACCAACCATCCCCAGAAGTGTCAGAAAATCAATATTAAGAAAACAACAAAACGGATAACTTCAAGATATATTTTTCATGTTTTTTTTCTCTACTGATTGAAGAATGGCTAACCCAAGGCAAGCTAACGTTAGCGACCATGTTTATGACCTCCGGGCTCTTGAAAACAGTTGTGAGGAAGAAGAAACAGTGCAAATGGAGCAAGCAGTTGCTGAGGATGTGAATGACCCGATCTGCTTAAACAGCCCAAACCAAAAAAGAAGGAAGAAACGAGGAGCCACGATAAAACAAGATGGCGCTAGTAATGCTAGCCTCGCTTGCGCCATGCAGGCCATTCTAACCAGATTTGACGGCCTTGATTCACGTATGGATGAAATCCAAACAGCTCTGAAAAGATTTGACGACTTAATGGGGGTGCCTGAGAAAGATAACGAAAACATCGGAGAGCTCGTCCTCGGTATCCTCACCCGTGTGGTTCCGATGTCTGTGGAGAAGCTCCGGAACACCGTCGACACCGGTCATCGGCTGGGAAAAAGAGGTGGAGTCAATAACAACATGCCAAGAGCCATTACATAATCCAGTTTGCAATGCGCACGGTGAGAGACGAAGTTTGGAGAAAAACCAAGGAAGCCAGAGTCTGCAAAGAGATGAAGATCTACTTCAGGGAGGACTTTTCCAAAGAAGACCGGGAAGCAAGAGCCAAACTCTGGCCGATGGTGGAGCAAGCCAGACTGAGCGGGAAGAGAGTCTTTCTGAAGGAGCAGTGGCGCCACCAGGCCATGGCCACCCCTGTCCGACACCTGGCCACCCCAGTGGCCACTATAAACTGTCGTAGCTTCAGTTATGCGTTTCATCCCAAATGCACAGCCAGCAAGCGGGCGACTCCCTCTGATCACCTAAACCGGCCCACACCCCCTCCCCTCCCTGCTGCTTTTGCATGCGCAGACATCTACAGACGAGCCGCTGGACGCAGAACACGGATAAGACAGTGAGGCTGAGACAGAAGAACCAGTCTCAGTTCCTGCAGATTAACTTTATTACTTTGTCCTTAAGTCCAAAACGGCGACTGACCGTGCGTGTATGCGCTCCACATCAGTGACGTGCGGTGAGGTCAGTGACTGGTGAGGCACTGAATCCTCTGGAGTCAGATTTACAATGAAAGAACTAAATATTTCATCATTCATCCAACAGCAGCTCACAGCTTATAAAATACACACCAGATCATATTTGTCCTACAGAGAATATTTCTCTTCTTGTATAAATTATTCATATATAATGTAAACAAATGAAAGTATACAGATGTGTTCAGCACACATTTGACCCTCAGTAACTATTTCTGGTAATTTTCCAACTTTAAATTGACTAATCAGTTATCAAATGTTGTCTGAGAATGATCATAAAAAAATTAAAATAAATGATTTCACTTACATTTTTTCCACTTGCTCCCAAGTTATTTAAAAAAAAAAAAACATTGAAAAACATGTTTGCCCTTACTTTTTGAGTCCATGTGTTGATCCTTCTCCACTAAAAGCTCTATGGTCTGTTGGAAAAGTCTTCCTCATTTTCCGTTAGTTCATATGAGTTTCTCCTCTCAATGAAGACAGACGTTCCTAGTCTGTTTCTACGGCACCAGTGTAGCTACAAAGCAGCTGTCAGCTCACGTCTGCCCCCTAGTGAGGCATGCCTCACCTGAAGCCTATCATGCTGGTCTACAGCAGTTTTTTTCAGCGCACGTCTGTGTTAACATTGAGCCCTACCGTCAGAGGTGAGGCACAGCGCTGCCGAGCCTCACCCGGAGATTCAGCTCCGTCTGTGATCGCGCAACACTCACATTCGGTGATTTTAACCTCAGAAATTGTGGAAAATGTGTTGAGTTGACTGAAAAAGTATATTTAACACAGATTAGTGGAAAATAATATTTACTTCATTTAACTTTTTCTGTTTTATCACGATTATGTCAGGTGAGGCTCTGCCTCTGCCTCACCTGACCGCACGTCACTGCTCCACACCCTCAAGGCCGTACACACCGGGACGAATTTCGCCGGCGAAACTCGCCTTGTGACTAAACAAAGGTCACCGATGAGAGAGTGCACACCGACGCGAAAAAACGCCACGCGTCAAAGCGTCACTTTTTAAAAAAAACGCCTCGGGTTCGTTTTTTTGGTTTGACGCGCCGCGTCAAAAACTATACGACCAATGAGAATGGCGCTTTTGCACACGTGTCTGGAGCTTCTGAAGTTACAGTAAAACACAACTTGGGGGCGCTCAAACACAAAACTGCCTTGCTGAGCACACATACCAGCAAAGAAGATAGACGCCAAGTAGCGGCTACACTGCTGCAAAGAAATATTGACGGACATTCTAAAATATCCCCGAAAACGCTCATGATACATTTTCAGCTCTTGTACCCGTCGATAAAACTCACCATGTTCTTCTCTTCTCGTAACTATGGGATGTATCCAAAATCAGCGTCTTTTCCAGCGTCTTTCATCATTCAACAGAACAATAATTTCTTCATCATTGGAACTGGAGCTGGAGCTACTGCTGCTTGAAATATTCATGTTTTCTTTGCGCGTAAATACTGGCTCTCTTCTTCTGAATGAAAAGCGACCACCTTGTGTACAGGAGTATTTCTGCTTTACATTAAGCGCCATCTAATGTCAGGGAAAGAAATTGCATGTTGGCTCGGCTCATCGTCAGCGAAAATCACCTGGGTGTGAACACAAAAGACGTGGCGAAAAACGCTGGCGAATAGCGCCTGGCGAATATTCGTCCCGGTGTGTACGGGCCTTCACACGCGCTCTCCCCCCTCTCTTCCTGCATCGCGCGAGCACCGGTTCCAGCACGCACGTACGAACACACACACACGCGCGCGTGCACGCACACAATCACACAACCCCAAACTCTACGTTTTCATGCCTGTTAAATATTTTCTGTGGGTCTTTTAACCATCTCTTTACTGTACTTTAGATCACCTGATCTCTATTGTGCGCAAACACTTGGTGCAAATACGCCACATCATCAGCGGTGGTGGATGTGCCATTACTTTTTACTAATACGTAAAAAAGGATTTTTCCTGTCACATGCGCCACTCATTTTTATGGCACTGTTTAGGCACTGGTTGTTGTGTTACCGCAACATTTTGGTGTGTTGTTGTCCTGTTTCCACATAGTTACCTACACTCATTAGTTGATGCTTGTGTTGTCAATTTTCAGAGAATGAAGAGAAGTTCAACACATATTCTTATTTTAAGAAGAAAAGTACAGCAGAAGGAGGGAAAGAGATAGTAGGGGAGCAACAGAGAAGTAGTGAGGAGGAAGATAAGACAGAGCAGCATGAATGACAGAAGAGAATGAGAAAGACAAAGATGAGACGTCATCAGACGAGGGACAGTCAGCATCATTGGTCAGAGAAACGAGGCAGAACTCAGCATAAGCAGGGGTTGGACCCATGGCCGGCCCTCCCTATACGCGAATTACGCAGCCGCGTAGGGCCCCCGTCACCACCAGGGCCCCGAAGTGGCGAAAAAATGAAAATAAAAAAATATCCAAATCTGGCAACCCATTTCATAGAACTTCCGTACCAACGTGCGCTTTAAAAAGAATGTTGTCTGCACTTTAATGATCCCCCCCTTGAACACACCTGAACCAATTTGGCAACCCAAATGATGACGTTACGCCACTCTTAGCAACGATTGGTCAACATCCTTGCATCTGAGCCTGTCACAGTGTGCATTTACGAGCGCATTGTGTTTCAATAAAGTTGGGGAAAAGAAAAAAACGAGCACATTTAGTCACGCTGATCAAAGCGACAACAAGAGAACTTCATGCCAAAGAGACTTTATCCATCAGGAGCTGAGAAAAGCAGAAGAACTTCAACATCAATCACAAGGTAAGTTTGGAGGATCATGTTGGGGCCGTATTTTTACATTAATCCTGCCTTTCTGTGCAGCTGCGTGATTTACGTAAATACTAATCGATCCGAGGTGAAGATTGCACAGAAACTTTATCATAAACGACCCGGTTTGTCGTCATTTCCAATGGAAAACTCGAAAATAATTCTGATATCCAAGTTTCCAAGAAGATGAGGACAGACATGAGCTTCTAAAACGGTGGAGAACAGAGAAAAGTAAATAATGACAACGGTATAATGGCTGATAAATGTTTCTACTCACGTTATCGTATTGTTTCATTGTTTTGCTAACACATATTTAGTGCGTTCTGCATTTTCTGGTTTATGTCAGTATAAAAACTGCTGTTTATCTGTTAGAGACAGTCAGGTATTCTAACTTTTTCAACAATGTCTTAAAATCTAGCATTGGCATGAAATATGGAGAATCAAAACTGCCAAATACAAATAAGAAAAAAATGTTCTCATGAATGAAAAACAAAATAAATGTACTAATTTTAAAATTATGAACATACAAAATAATAGCTAAAGAAGTTCATAAATGCTTATATTTCCATTTATACTCAAATCATTGTTCACATTTATTATTTATAAATGGGTACATTGATTTCTTATTTGTATTTTGCAGTTTTGGTTTTACATAATGAGGATGTTTTGCGCAATTTCTTCTGCTCTCAAAAAGTACTGGAGGAGGTGCAGCGTCCACATCCCATTATGTTCCTGACATCACTGAAGATGTCATCTAAGGTCATTATAATAGCATGTACAGTCATTTAAAAACAGTGTCTGCATAAACCCTTTTTTCATAAACAGCAGCTGAAGAGCATGAAGCCCCAAACTGTTCATGAATAAATTAATAAATATGACCTCATGCAAATATACAATCAACCAATAAATCTCTTATAAATATATAAAAAGATCTTGAAATTGTGAAAAACCTGCACACAGACTTTAAATGAGCCACTAAACTATTATTAGTATTCTGCTATAGATATTTTATTAGCTTTATCATTGATTATTGTATAATAATAATTCTTGTTTTTTAGCTGCAGAAGAAACTGTTGTCACCACATCTGCTGTTGAAAGGGAAAACATTTGACTGTTTTAGTTTTTACTGTTTGCTTTTATTGAAGTTCTGTGTCTCATGTTCCAGAGGCTCCAAGAGAGGCGTGAATGGAGGAGGAGCTACTGGATCCAAAATTCCACCTACTTCAAATCCAATACAGCTGAAGTCCAGCTGAATGGCCAATCACACTCTCTGATCCAGTAAGAATAGATTTGGTGCAAAGACGTCCTTTTCAGACTGAGAAAGACTCTGACTTTCCAAACTCCCCCTCATTGAGCTGTTGTGTTCTTTATTTTGGATTGTTTTATCGTTATTTGACTTTCTATTAAGTTGCTGTTTTTAATAAGTTGGAGTTTTGTGAATGTCATTTGTTGAGTGCCTAATGTTTCATTAAAAAATATATATCTATATATACATTTGTCATTCAAATTTTTTTCTTTGCATTTAAAAATTGTTTGGCACCACTAATTGTGGATCCAACATGCAGGCAATAAATATACTGTATTCAATTCTTCGGCAGCAACAATAATTCACAAATGTATTCATAGAGAGATCTCATTTATATTACAACAACAGTTGATCAGTTAGAGGGCCCACAAATTACATTTCGCTTAGGGCCCCCAGAAGACCAGGGCCGGCCCTGGTTGGACCTGTTCCTGGACCAACAGGTGAAGTTAGAATTATGTTACCCTAATAATAAAGCTGTTTCATGTTTATGTTACGGTGGGTGGTTGGGGGAGTACCCAGGCGCAGAGAGGATGAGGCAGGAGTTCCAGGTGGAGAAGGATTTTAATAACTTAAGCCAGAAACCAAAACCCGCTGCAATGTAGGAAAACCAAAACTCGAAACACTAGAATCACTAGAAACAGGGAACCATTAACCTACAAACTATGGACAAGCACAGGAGGAAGGGAATGACAAGACTTTAATACATACAGACAAACGAGACACAGGTGAACACAATCAGGAAGGATGGGGACCAAAGTAAAACTCAAAACTACAACTAAACGGGAAACCCTACAAAATAAAACAGGAAGTAACACAACCTAAACCAACCTCCAAAACGAACAAGAACCGAACACAAAAGGAAGAAACTGAAACCGCTACAGTTTATTAGCCTGAATAGAAATGTCTACAGAATATAATTAATAATTACCATAGAAGGGTATTATTATTTTTATTTCAGAACAACTGATTTCTCTTTTTGTTTATTATAGATATCTCCCAGTCAAGAGCAGAAGACCCCAAGCAGACATACCTAAGCATGAAATAGAAACAAAATAAATAAAAATATATCAGTAGTAGTATCTACTAATGCAGTTTTTTCTAACCAGTGTGCCGTGGCAGCAAGTGTGCCATGGAAGATGGTCAGGTGTGCCGTGGGAAATTACCCTCATTCACTGATGTAAAAACATTTTCCATCTCCAGGATTTCAGCTCTTTGTTCATCCAAACAGGCCCTGATAAAACACTGAGTAGTTAGGAATATAAAAGATCATAAAATACTTTTTTCTTTGTAAGTCTTCACTTGTTCTGATTCTGCTCATAAAGTCTGTCAGTTCCAACAAAAATACCAGCTAAAGCTCGTCTTTAGCGGTTTAGCTTTCCACAGAATCTGGTGTCAGACCATGGAACAAGTGAACAAAAGAATGAAGCTCCGAGAAGAGAGTCTGTCTGCCATCACTACATCTCCCATGATGCATTGGGTTAAGTGACAGCGTCTTAGCGTACAATGAGTCTCTCCTCTCAACGTCTTGAAACAACGAACACATATCAAACAGTTTTTGAATCTTTTAACTTAACTTTTAGTACAGCTTCTTCTGCCACAATTATCACAAAAATGCATGTGAGATGAGGAGCGGCTGTAGATAAATACAGACTATGATTTTCTCCTTTTTTTTTATTTTTGGATGCTGGTGTGCTGCAGGATTTTTGTCAAGGTTAAAGTGTGCCATGGCTCAAAAAAGGTTAAAAAACTATGAGGCGAGTGTGTGCATTTCTGAATTATGAGACTGTTCTGGCCTCATAAAAAACACTGTACTAATGATATCTACTATAATCTATAGTAGTATCTACTATAAGTTAATGTTCTACAAAATATCAGTAGGCATTTTATTTCTGTTGGTTTTCTAAAGGTTGTTTTACTATGTTTAGTAGAATGAATTTAAAAAATATAGCTCATGGTTTTTGTGTGTCACCCCAAGATTAAATGTGGCCCCCTGCTGGCCACCCCCATGAAAAATTTCTGGAGGCGCCACTGCAGTCAGCAACAGGTGCGGGAGCTCGCAGCGGAGAACCAGGCCCTCAGAGAAAATGTCATGACCCTGAGCAGCGACACCGCTCGACTCTCTGAGGAGAACCGATCCATCAAGGAAACCCTCCTGGATCTTCAGTCAAGGAGCATGAGAGACAATCTAGTGTTCTCTGGGATTCCAGAGGAGGCGGGAGAAGACCCCGAGGCCACGGTGAAGTCCTTCATGGAGGCCCACCTGAAGGAGGAGGTGCAGAAGATCTCTTTCCACAGGGTTCACCGCCTCAGACATTACTGACGATCTAACACGCTGGACCAACCTGCCTCTGTCCCTCATGGGCAAGGTAGTCACGGTCAAAATGAAAATCTTAACCAAAGTTATTTATCTCTACTCGATGATTCCCACACAACCGCCACTAAAATGGTTCAAAACATTAGACTCATCCATATCAAGCTTTTTATGGAATAATAAACCAGCAAGAATTAGTCTAAAAACTTTAAAATCTGCAAAAAGCTGTGGAGGATTAGAACTACCTAACTTCCTCAAACACTTTCTTGGCTCGCGAGCCACATATGGCTCTTTTGATGGTCACGTATGGCTCGCAGACAAATCTTTATTTATACCATTTTTTTTTTTCATTAGACCAGTCCTTCTCGTGCGCTGCGATGCCAGACGGGCGCACAGTAGTATCGGTGCTTGGAGAGAAAAATCTGCGCCAGCACTCAGTTTACTATTATCTACTATTTCACAGAGTTTATTCCAGCAGGAAACCTATTAATTGCCGTGCCTAAACCTGCGCGCTCCCGTCTCTGAGAAAGAGCGCGCAGATGCGGGGACGGGACATGAGGAAGAAAGCAGAGGGTGGGGGTGCCCCCCACCCTCTGCTTTCTTCCTCACAGGCAGCAGGTGAATCGCACAGGGATTGTAATAACGTGAAACACGCTGCCCGTCACTCACTGCAGTGTGTGAGTGTGTGTTTGGCTCCACGTCTGCATGTGAGTCTTTGTCACATCTACAGAACATTCAGACCTACGATCACGTTTAAAGTCTCAACGCCTGCATGAAGCTGAAACTCACCACGTATCAACCAGACTAGACCATCAGCAAAACCACCACGAGAAATACTCATCATTTATTAGCAACAGCATAACCATGTTATTAAAAAGAATCCACAGACTTATTGTACTTTAAAAATGTTGAAATTACATCAAATGCTCACATTCACTTGTATTTTTAGTTTTAAACATATTGTTGCGGACTGAGTTGGGTCCGCTGTTGGGACGCGTTAAAAGTTCTGGAGTTCATCAAACGCATCATGCAGAGATCTGATTGGCTCTCAGTTCTGTCACTCAGCCTGTTGTTAGGTAGTTTGGACCAATGGGGTTCAGCTATGGGCCGAATAAGAGAAATAGGAGGACTGGAGCGGGAGCAAGGGAATATAAAGTGGGAGAAGCGCTCTCGTCTCAGCGGGAGAGATTGAGGAGTTGATGAATTAATTGTTCGGTGTTTGTTGCGGTCTGCAGTAACCAGAATAAATAACCTTAAAAGAGGTTAAGTCTCTGTGCCTCAGTGTGGGAAAGGGACGCTACATTATTGTATGGCTCTTTCTAAATTACATTTAAAAATATGTGGCGTTTATGGCTCTCTCGGCCAAAAAGGTTCCCGACCCCTGACTTAGAGGGTGGGGGGCCTGGTCGTCGCTGCTCCCTGCCTTTCTGCCGTGGTGCAGGGTGGGGGTCGGGGCCCTTCGCTGCCCGGTGGGGGCAGGTGGGGGCCCCGCTTGTCGGGGTGTCGGGTCCGGTGCCTGGGCGGGGCGGGCTGGGGTGCTGCATGGTCTTCTGGGCTCGGCTGTGAGGGGTGTGTGGTGGGGGGGGGGGGTTGAGTGGTGGTCCGGCTTGACTTGGGGGGGTGGTCTCTTTGCCCGTGCTGGGGGGGGGTTGGCGGGGGGGGGTCCTGCTCGGGGGGGGTAGGTCCAGCGGCGCTGGATGAGCTGCCCATCTACACCTGGGGGTGGGATCAACCCTATCCTGGCTCTGGGACGGGACGGGGCAACCCTCTTGGGGCCCCGGTCGCTCTGGGTGTCATCCGCTGCGGCTGCGGGGTCTGGGGGTGGGTGGGGGGGGCTTCTCGGCCCTGTCTGGTGGGGGGGGGGCACTATGGGTACGGGACCTTGGGGGTTTGACGGGTCGGGGTCTCCGCTGGTGGCAATCGGCGGTTGCCCCGGCCGGTTGGCTGCCTTGGTCCCGTCGAGGCCTGACCAGAGCTCTCTCAGGGCTGGCGCCTGGGGGTTGGGGCCCTGGGCTTGCTCCGGGGGGGCGGCGCTTTCTGGCTCCTCTCTCTCTGTGTGGGGTGGGTCGTGCTGGGCCTGGGGCATCTGCGCCTCGGGGGATGGGGCCCCGGGGCTGGGGGACCTGGGCCCTATGCTGGGGGGGGGCTGGGGGACGGCTGTTTGACCACCGGGAGACATTCTACCAGGTGTCCCCAACCTACCCCCTTCCTCATCTAATCTCATATTAGGGTGAAGGGGTGGGGGGTTTAGCCTGCGATGCGCCTTGGGGGGGGCTACTTGGCAGTGGTCCCCCTCCCATGGTTGCCGTATGGAGTGGGCCCCCCCTCTTTCGGTTTTATTTGCACCTTAGACATGTAGGGCCCTTGGTAGGGGGGGTGCTTGGACATCACTGCCAGCAAGCAGCAGACGTCCTCCTAGCACCCTACCCGCCGATTTTAACCGCACCTTAGACATTTAGGGACCCTTGGTGGGGAGGGTGAGGGGACATTACTGTGAGTAATCAGGAGATGTCCCTTCAGTGCCCTACCCGGCAATTTTAACTGCACCCCCCTTAGTACACACACCCCTCCCCCCTCAAAATATACATTCCAACATAAGCACACACACATGCACACACACACTCACAAACACACACACACACACACACACATTTTGCAAGGAAGGTGGGACCTAGGACCATCTGTCCCCTACCCCATCCCTGGTGGGGGGTACTGGGTCCTTGGCAACGGCAGCCGTGTCCCTTGGGTGCCGGTTTCCTGGGCCCGGCGGTGCTCTCTCTGCGCAGGGGGGGGGGGGGGGGGGGTGTTCACATTGCACCTGAGCCGGGGTTGTCCGTATTCCTGTGGGGTTGGTTCGGGTTTTTGCCCCTGAGCGCTGGGCCCCGCCCAATTTCCAACTGTGGCCGAGCCTGGTCGGGCCATGTTTACAACACCCCTCGTGCCCCCCCCCCCTGCACCCCGGGGTGCCTCCCTCCTGGGCGGGGACGGCTGTCCCCTGCCGTGGGCCGGGTGGGTGGCTGCCTGGAGCGCGGAGCGGGACTCCCTTGGGGGGGGTCCTGGCTCGTACCTGGGGTTGGGGTGGGGGGATGCCCGGAACTCCTGGGTGGTGATGAGGTACTCGTCTGGGGCTGTGGGGGGGTTCATGCTGCCACTGCTGCTGCGGTGGGGGTCTTGGTGTGGGGGTGGCTGGGCACTCTCCCTCCTTCTTTTCACATTCCAACATCCATTTTAGAACACCATAAACACTCACCTGAGCACAGGTGTTTGCTCACCTTTACACCAATAGTTTGCATGATTGAATTAAATATTTCACTCTGGTTGGTTAAAAGGCATGATTATGCGTGTGTGAACAATATCTGTATTATATACCCTCCTATCCCCCCCCCCCCCCATTACCACCCTCCTACCCACCCCCCCTCTCTCTCTAGCATCCCTCTCTCTTCTTCCCTCCTTTCCTTTTCCGTCTGGTCCAACACCAAAGATTTTCACATATGATTGAAATTAATAAAGTTTGGACTCAATTACAAAAGAGGTTTATTCAGACATACCTCTGGTGTGTCTGAAGATTAATAACCCCTGTTGTTAAAGTAAAATGTGTCCAACACAAGAGGCACTCAGCTCTCATCTGTTTCCCCAGCTGTTGGACAGGACCATTAAAAAAAAAAAAGAAAGTATTTTCATCTGACAGATGAATGCAGCTGTTGTCATTGTAAATATACTGAGGGAAGAGCGGTGCTGAAATACGGTCTCCATTGAGACACTAAAGTAACACGACTGCAGGTTACTATCATAGAAAAATGTATTCATGTATTTGTTTCGACTGTATAGCTGTTGTGGTGGAACAGAGGAAGGGAGGTTTGTGAGAATCGGGGTCACATTAGCTAATGATTACGGCAGACCTCGCACCACCGCCGGTTTCCCGGCAAAAAAGGAACAGTAATTTACTGATATTAAAGTGTTATGATTGAACATTTAGGGTTTTCCTTGAAATTTACATAAAAAACGTTGTAAAAACGTTCATCTGGACTTGGTTTTGTAAATATTTTAAAACAGTCTCCTGAAAACATTGACTGTATCAGAGACCTGGACTGAGTGACTCCTCCCCCTCATGTTCCTAACAGGAAGTACCCGCTGGCTCCAAGGAGCCAAAATCTTATAGACTTCTACAGAGAAACAAAAAGTGGTTACTCAGTCATTCTATGGGTCAGATTAACCATTCTTGCTGTGGTACATTTGTAAACATGTTTTACTAATTCCAGTTATTTGTTTTACAAAAATGTTTCTTTATCACAAGTTATTCAAATTATAGACAGACCAACAGATGCCTCAGTAATAGCATGTGCCACCTTGAATGTTTGTTTGACAAATTCCACCAAGCCCACTTTTAGTGGAAGCAGTGTGGACTTTCAACAAGCTTACTCCTGATTGGCGACAGTAGTTGCCATAGAAACATTGACTCAGATCAATCACGGTCAACTGGCTCCAATGGGGTGACGTCTGTA
Organism: Oryzias curvinotus; assembly: GCA_023969325.1. Lineage (NCBI taxonomy): Eukaryota > Metazoa > Chordata > Actinopteri > Beloniformes > Adrianichthyidae > Oryzias > Oryzias curvinotus. Next base: position 43,497,344 of record CM043722.1, read on the forward strand.
TCACAGAAAAACAATGACAGAATTGACTTTGTTATGATGGATCCGGACGTAAATGGGTGACGTCACACTCGCTCAGACTGTTTCTCTGATCCAGTCAAATAGCTTTCCAAAACCAAGTCTTCATGACCTTTTTTTTACAACTTTTTTTTTTTAAATTCAGAACTAAAAACCTGCACATTCTTACAAAACAGTTAGACTTCAGTTGCTACCTTAATTTAATTCTAAAATTAACAACCATTGACATTAATATTATGGCAATATTTTCCCCAAATCTTTTCAGAATGGGGAAGTGGAGACATAAAAATTCAAACCTGCCAAGAAGTCCCGCCTCTTACCACACACATGTTGTGCCCCCAAGTTGCCCTAAGTTCCCTGATCAAGCACAAACGTGCTTTGCCTGGATGAAGGCCTTATATCAGGTATACTGTTAATAATTTTACATTCACCTCAGTCAGTTGTAACTCGTTATTCATGGAAGCTTGATGACACGACATCTTCAATCTGCATGAACTCTAGTTTGATTAGAAACTGTCATCAAATCAAATCAAACTTTATTTATAAAGGGGAGCTACCGTAACCTGCTTTCTGGAATACCCCCCAGGCCAATTCACGCACTTTTTGCTTATTATTTTTTTAAGGTACCCAGTCTATCGTCCAATCAGAAACAGACCATCATCTTCCACAACAATAAATGCGTCCTGCTTACCCATGTCGATCCTGGTATCTGCGATCCGTGCTCACTCAACCCTGCTATGTCAGTTTTTATCAGTTTAGAATTGTTGATGTAAAAAAATGCAATGTAGGGTTGTTATGGGTGACTGACAGCGTGGCGGGGGCGTGGCATCACGATGGTGTCTCTCCATCGTGATGCCACGCCCCCGCCATGCTGCGAGTCGACACCATAAGCCACGGTTACATGAGCAAAATATCTTGATCGGATCATTGGTCGGATTAGAATCCAACCGTGTACATGAGCCCAAAAAAACTTTTTCAGATTATAAAAAACGTTCCCATGGGTCACACTTTCGGTCGGAATAAATCATTCGCACATGTGCAGTAGTGTTTTAAAAACCGGAAGAGAAGATTAGTTCCGCCAAGCGGCTACATAGATAGAAATGGCAGCTCGTTAATATACTAGATGATCTTCTAAACGTGCTTTTATTAATGTTACGGTTATTATGAAGCGCCTATTCGCTCATCATTTTAATTGTAATCCGTGTGGTCAGTGCTTTTTCTGTTGAACGGAGCCGAAAAGAAACCCGTATTAGCAGTATGCTAACAACACGGGTTAAAAACATTAGCATGGACATAAATGTATCCATGCGGGAAAGGCTGCAATCTGCATCCTGGCTGCACGTTAATATGTGGGAATAACATCAGCCTTTATTTTGTCGAGACACGACTAGAAACACAAATCCACATGATTGTTTGAACCGTTTTTTAAGGACTGAGCGACATTTCTGCTTTGAAGCTAACAGCGTTCCTCAGCCGATGTGTGTGCTGGCGCTCCGAGCCCCGACACACACTTTTACCGGGAGACCGGTAGCTCGTTCACGTAGAGCGGCGGGACGGATCACAGTCCTTAATCACCTCCCCCCCCTTCCCCTCACAGCTGGAAGTCCATCTGCTCTGCTACAGACACGGTCGCTCGCTCCACTGGTCCACCTGACTAATCAAGTGCAGGGGGAGCGGACCACTTCTTTTCTATTCAGTTTGTTTTACTTTTTTTAAAGCCACTTCCCTCAGTTTATACTGGATCATCGCGGATGAGTCATTATTTGGGAAATAATAAATTAATAAAGTAAAATAACGAATAATAATTATATAATAACGAAAAATTACCCTCCCCCCCCCGACGATATCATCGTCCATCCTGATGGTTGACTGCAAACATCGTCAGCTGCCAATTTAAGGGACATCGCCCAACCCTTCCGCAATGGTTGCTAAGGACTTTCTTGAACCTGCCTTGTGTGTTCCTAGTTCTTCATGATGCTCTCTCTGAGACGATCACAGAGGAGGTGCATTGATAGGGAGACTTGATTGGGTGGATTCTCTTTATCCTCATTAGTCATTTAGGTCAAACATTGGATCATTCAGAGATCCTCACTGAACACCTGGAGAGACTTATGCACTGAAAGTAAAAAGGGGCTGAATAATTTTGCCCAATATTTCAGGGTTTTAATTGTTAAACACCTTTGAAATATCCAATAAATGTTATTACACTTCATGATTGTGTCCCACTTGATGTTGATTCTTAAAAAAAAAAGACAGGTTTATATCTTTGTGTTTGAAGCATGAAATGTTGCAAAAGGTTGAAAAGTTCACGGGAGGCCAAATACTTTCGCAGGCACTGTACATGATGTCCTTTGTTTGTACCTGGGCAGATGTGCTGATGATCGGCGTGTTCCGACAGTGTTTCATTTTCTTTATTTTGAATTCTCCTTTTTTATGTTATTCAAGAAAAACAGTATTGGGAACATGCAATGCCCTTGACACAACATAGATTCCATAAAAATACCAATACTATTTACATATTTTGTGTTTGTTTTCCTGGCATAACACTGAAAGAATATATAGAATGTCCTTAAAGATTTGAATATGTTTGCCTAATTATATCCATAGGTCGTGTTTTTTTCCTCAACAGTGCTAGTTTTCACAGCTCCCATCCCCCATGTGGTGCACTTCCTGCAGAGAAGTAAAGGGGGCGCTGCTGAGTCGATTTAGCCGGCCTCAGATACAATCTACCGAAAGGGGGGGTTGAGGGGGAAAACACAACTGGGGTAGGTCGCTCTTTGTTTCTGGCTAGGAAGAGAACCAAGAGACGCTGCGAGCGGTCAGAATCCAAACAGCAACTTTCTCCACTTGTGTAAGTTTGCTACCGATCAGTTTTCAGAGGAGTTTCTCCGAGTCTCATGCTGCTGCTGTTGTTGGAGAAGGCATGTGGTTCTGTAGGTTTTTTTCCCCTCTTGCCTCGGAGAAAAAGACGAGACCGACATTAGAGCAGCGCTGCTGCGGCGGCGCGGCTGAGTGCAATGAATGAAAATTATTTTGGGAAAAAGCGAAGAGCGGAGCGCCGGGCCAAGTGTACGGGAGGCGCGCTGGATCAATCGGCTGTGTCTGTGAGGGAGGCTCGTTTGTCGACCTAAATCCCTCGAAAAAGCAGATTTTTGTCGCTAATTGACAAGAAAGAGCATGTCCGACCGGTACAGCTAACACAGCTAGCTAGCTTAGGACGCTAACAGCACAACGCGTATGTTGTTTTGTTAGATTAGATTGGGTCAATTTTGCTCTCAATTATTGAATTTATTATAATTCCTAACATTTTTAAACTAACTCAGGTCTTAGCTAAACATCAAATAAAATAACGTTTTTTCTGAACAATACGTCAAATATAAAGCCGACGAGGCCTGCTAACATTTAGCTTTCATAAGTAGTTTATTTAGTCAAACTTTGACTCTCATTGTAAAAAAAAAGTATTTACAATTGTTTGGTGTTGTTAGGAGTTTTTTTCTGAGTTAAACATGCTAATATAGTTGTAAATAAAATATTTCTGTACATTGATTTTTACTTTTACATCACATTGTTAGTAACTTATGGAACATAAATGTACTGTAATATATTCTTCTTGTTTGTGCTATTATAACAAATATTTTTGAATTCTTTGTTACGTTGGTCTTCTTTCTTTGTCGAAACACAGAAATATTCGAGTTTTACACTCGAATTGTGTTTCAATTAATTGTCAGATTTTAGCTCCAAAATAATATCATTAGTTATTATTTGGTTGTGCTTTTATTTTTTAAACATAGAAATTAAAAGCCTTGTTTGGGATTCTTTTATGGATATATATGTTTCTATACATCTCACGTTATATTGCGTTGATTTAATCTATTTTTATTTTTAAAGTTCTTTTTAACTGGTTTTGGCAGGTTAGAAATATATCCAGAGAGCTGTCTTTAAGATGCTCAAAGAAATAAGAGTTTAGAGTTTGGCTTGACTAAAGAAGCTTCGGCACATTTTTAAATTCTTTATTTTTAAGGGGAGTAAACGATTCGTTTTAATTCCGATTCCTGTTCATTGACCTTAACTCAATTCAGGACCTTCAACCAGTGTGACCTGGCACTGAACAGCTCAGGTGAAGTTTCCAGATTATTGCAGGATAGTCAAGTCTAAATTAAATATGTACAAGTAAAGAAGAATGAATGTCAAATCCATTCACATTTTAGTTTCCTAAAGTTCATCCCTCTGTTGTCTTTCCACATCCTAATAATCCAAAGGGAACATTCTAGCACACTCATGCGTCTTTGCTAAATTCAAAGTGTTTCCACACATTGGACTGGAATGATGGACTGATCGGTTTCTGATGCATCACATGTGTGTTGTCCACTGTGATGGACCTTGGTCGTATTTGCCATTAGAGTCAAATAAATCTACCACGTCTCAATCAAAAGTTTTTTTTTTCCAACTTTGATGATCGATTTATTTCACTTTGAAACAAATCTTTTAAGGGGATGGATTCGATTCAGCCATAGACGGGTCGATAGGGTTAAGTCCTAGAAATATAAATAGATTATTAACTATTTTCAGTTGATACTCAGGTTTTTCACCATAATAGTCAAACTATTATTTTCTCACACTTTCCGTCTTTGTCTCGTTTTGTTTTCTCAGGGGTACTTCCTGCTGCCACACATTCCTTCCTTTGCCTAAGAGATGTCCACTCCTGACCCCCCGATGGGAGGGACACCTCGACCGGGTCCCTCCCCAGGTCCGGGTCCATCTCCAGGCGGCATGATGGGCCCAAGTCCCGGACCCTCGCCGGGCTCAGCTCACAGCATGATGGGTCCTAGCCCGGGACCTCCTGGATCGGGACACCCTCACCCTTCACAGGGACCCTCAGGATATCCTCAGGACAACATGCATCAGATGCACAAAGTACAGCAATATTTATAGTAATTCTTTACATGGATCTGTTTAAAAAATGTTAATTCTCAACACTATTTATCTGTAGTACTTTTGATTAAATTGGTAAATGGTATAATCTTTAAACAAAATTCCTCTTTGTTTACTTTTTTGACAGTTTTAGCTCACAAACCCAGACATTTATGGAATAAATATTTAGATATTCTAGTAAACGTTTGATTTTTGTCATGCAGCCCATGGAAGCCATGCATGAAAAAGGCATGCCCGATGACCCTCGCTACAGTCAGATGAAGGGCATGGGCATGAGACCGGGTGGACACAGTGGGATGGGACCCCCTCCAAGCCCAATGGATCAACATTCCCAGGGTATGATTTGTGTCATCAGTCTTTGTTGCTTTTTTACACTTTTATTTTCATTTAAAAAATAAAAAATCATCTTTTGGTAGAAATGAATGATTCTCTATTTTAAAAAGAGTTTTTTCCTCACAAGATGCATGAAGGGAAAGTGAATGATGCTCACAGACATGTATTGTTAGTGGGAACTCGCCCAGCCAGTTTCTCCTCTTCTGTTGCACGTTTGCCTGTGAGTGCAGACAGCGGCGGGAGGGGGCGGAGCTCTGGGGCTTCCCCTTTCAGACAACAACAAAAGCAGCTGCATCCACAAGACCAGACAGTCAGTGAGAAAAGAGGATTCACTGTATGACCACTTAGGTTTTGTAGTTGAGGTTTGCCACTCAGGGAAATGAAAATGTGTGATTTGAACATTGATGTGTGTAGTTTTACACTGTTATTGTGTACTGTTTCAAAGGTTACCCATCTCCTTTGGGAGGGTCGGACCACGCGCCCAGCCCTGTCCCGGCCAACGGCCCTCCCTCTGACCCTGGGGCTGGCCCCATGGAAGCCGGAGGGGACCCCAATCAGGTTATGGGTCAACCAAACCGTGGTGGTCCTCAGGGCCCAGGGGGACTACCCGGTCCTGGGGGGCCACCGGGAGGTGCCGGTGGACCCGCTTCTTTTACCCAAAGCCAGCTGCACCAACTCAGGGCTCAGATCATGGCCTACAAGATGCTGGCACGCAATCAGGCGCTTCCGGACCACCTGCAGATGGCCGTTCAGGGCAAGAGACCCATGCCTGGGATGCAGCAACAGCCCATGCCAAACATGCCCCCTTCTGCAGGACCTGGAGGTGGCCCAGGTGCCGGCCCAGGACCAGCTCAGGCTAACTATAACAGACCACATGGTGGGTTTAAAAAAAAAGGCCTGGAAAGCAGAATATTTGCCTGTGATTTCATTGATTGTTTCTGGTTTTCCTTTTTTATGCTTTACAGGGATGGTAGGTCCCAATATGGTGCCTCCTGCTGGACCTGCGGGGATTCCTCCTGGTATGCAAGGCCAGCCTGCAAATGGGCCTCCAAAACCGTGGCCCGAAGGTAACCCTTAATCTAACAACTAATACCCCTGAGCTCTCTTTTTGTTATACCTTACAAATTATAACTTTTCCCCATCCTCACCTGTAGGAACAATTGTGAATGCTGCTGCTCCCTCCAACCCTCCTCAGAAGTTGATTCCACCTCAGCCCACCGGCAGACCCTCTCCCGCTCCTCCCTCAGTGCCTCCAGCCGCCTCTCCAGTGATGCCTCCTCAGACGCAGTCGCCCGGGCAACCTGCACAGCCGCCCCCTATGATGCTACACCAGAAGCAGAATCGCATCACTCCCATCCAGAAACCCCGCGGGCTGGACCCAGTAGAGATCCTCCAGGAGAGAGAATACAGGTGAGGGGGGGGGGCTGGAGGCGCCGCTGTGGGCCGCAGCAGCATTGAAGGACATTGATTAGCAACCATGGTTTCAGTGTCTGGTTATAAAGAAATAACGATTTTGGTGAAATTTTATAAGTTTGCTTCATTTAAAATTGACCAAAATGATTACTATAATTATTTTCTGAGCTACATGTTAAACTCATGTGACTGAGGTTGAAATAACTTGAATCAAAGATGAATTATTTTTAATCCTGCAAGCATTTTAGGTGTTTTTTTTTTCACCCATAACATGAACAACATGTTACTTTTAGGCTTCAGGCTCGTATCGCTCACCGCATCCAGGAGCTGGAAAACCTACCCGGCTCTCTGGCTGGTGATTTACGGACCAAGGCCACCATCGAGCTGAAGGCCTTGAGGCTTCTCAACTTCCAAAGACAGGTATGCGCCGTCTTTGTCATTCTAACTCAGAAACATCCTAAAGAACCATACGTTTTAAGCTGACTTTGTTGGTGTTCTCTGTTCCCTGTTTCACAGCTGCGTCAGGAGGTGGTGGTTTGCATGCGGCGTGACACCGCTCTGGAAACCGCGCTGAATGCCAAAGCTTACAAACGCAGCAAACGCCAGTCTCTGCGCGAGGCCCGCATCACGGAGAAGCTAGAGAAGCAGCAGAAGATCGAACAGGAGCGCAAACGGCGCCAGAAACACCAGGTATGACCTGTAGAGGAAGGAGTCCTTTTGTTTCCCCCCTGATCTGTCTAATGCACATTAAAAGACCAGAATGAAAGAAAAGGGTTCTGAGTTTGATTAGAGCTGTTTATTTCCACAGGAATACCTCAACAGCATCCTTCAGCACGCCAAGGACTTTAAGGAGTACCACCGCTCCATCACAGCAAAGATCCAGAAGGCCACCAAAGCTGTCGCCACTTACCACGCCAACACTGAGCGCGAGCAAAAGAAGGAGAATGAGCGGATTGAAAAGGAGAGAATGCGGAGGCTGATGGTGAGACATCTGCACTGCATCTCAGCCACCGCCGGGATGACACAAACGCAGCGTAGAAGTGCCGTGGCCTTTGTTGACTCATGCTGCGATCCACACGCCGTTTCTGCATCTGCTTCCAGGCTGAAGATGAAGAGGGTTACCGAAAACTTATTGACCAAAAGAAAGACAAGCGTCTGGCTTACCTGCTGCAGCAGACTGACGAATACGTGGCCAACCTCACTGAGCTGGTGCGCGCCCACAAAGCTGAGCAAGCCCTCAAGGAGAAGAAAAAGAAGAAGAAAAAGAAGGTAGACGTGTTGATGCACTTTTGGATTTTAACATTTTATGGTCTTTAGCTGTTTTCTTATTGCTTCTTCTATGTGAACCGTTTCATCTTCAGAAGCCAGAATCCGCAGAAACTGGTGCTGCCTCTTTAGGGCCCGATGGAGAGGTGAGTGTGAAATGTCAGCCGTTGTGAGTTTTTACCTTCATGTGAAACATTTGACCACCACGCTTGTTGGTTTTTCCGCCTTCCTCCCATCAGCCGTTGGACGAGACCAGTCAGATGAGTGACCTGCCGGTCAAAGTCATCCACGTGGACAGCGGGAAGATTTTGACCGGAGTCGACGCACCGAGGGCCGGCCAGCTGGAAGCCTGGCTAGAAATGAACCCAGGGTACCTGTCGCAACAAAGCCCCCTTTTCTGTTTCTCTGATGTACCGCAGACAGCTCTAATTTTCTCTAAAACGACGCTCTCCTGCAGATACGAAGTAGCCCCTCGTTCAGACAGTGAAGACAGCGGCTCAGATGATGATGACGATGAAGAGGTGCGTAAATATTGCCAGAGTAGGGATGGTACTGTATGGATTTCATCTTGTGCCGATGCCGTAACGGTGCTCAATGGTGGAGGAGACCGCTGGAATGTGCCAACGATGCTGTTTCATTATTTCTGACAGTCTGCACTGCGGCACTGCATCTCCTCTTCACACACGCTGAAGTGAACATGTATTTCACCGTTCATCGCCACGACAACTGTCTTTTTTCGTAGCATTGTACACATCACTTTTATCCATCTGCTCGCTAAATTTGAATCAGAATGGCTAAAAATGTACTGCAAAACTGACTGGAATATGTCAACTGCATGTCTGAAATGAGACGGAAATCTGCAGTTTTACACGGTAGCGGTTGTGTCGTATACGTCAATACTGGTACCAATTTGGAACCTAATTTCAGTACCCATCCCTACTGAGAAGTGGGGTCACATTACAACCTGGAGCTCTCAGACTAAACGTTTGGGGGCCACTTTTTTCAGGATGAAGAGGAGGATCAGCAAAAATCGTCTGCCGCTCTATCAGAGGAGAAGAAGAAGATTCCAGACCCCGACAGCGAGGATGTGTCAGAGGTGGATGTGCGGCACATCATCGAGTAAGCCAATCATATTCTTTTTTGAAGCATTTTTTGTTTTCTAGTATGCTAATGTTTCACGCTGTCATCAGACATGCCAAGCAGGATGTAGACGATGAGTACGGCAATGCGAGTTTCCAACGCGGCCTGCAGTCCTACTACGCCGTAGCCCACGCCGTCACGGAGAAGGTGGACAAGCAGTCCTCTCTGCTGGTCAACGGGCAACTCAAGCAATACCAGGTACCCCACAGAACTGATAGATATGATCTTTTTTGGGGGGGATTTGAAGAAGCATCGCCGTTGTGAAGCAACTTGTTGACTAACTTGTGGTGCGCAGATTAAAGGTCTGGAGTGGCTGGTGTCACTTTACAACAACAACCTGAACGGCATCCTGGCTGACGAGATGGGTCTGGGAAAAACCATCCAGACCATCGCCCTCATCACTTACCTCATGGAGTACAAGCGCATCAATGGACCCTTCCTCATCATCGTTCCCCTCTCGTGAGTTCAGACTCCTCCTCTGTGCTGCTTTAGCTGCCAAACATGAAGATCTAAGCTGTGTGTTTGTTCTCAGGACTTTGTCAAACTGGGTGTATGAGTTTGATAAGTGGGCTCCGTCTGTGGTGAAGGTTTCCTACAAGGCAAGTTGGAGACGAAAGATTTTAAAAATTTGTATTCCAAGTAGAAATTTGTGGAGTTTTAGAAAATAAACAGATTTAGCCGCGTTCTCTTCCAGGGGTCTCCAGTCGCTCGCCGTTTATTTGTTCCCATCTTGCGAAGCGGCAAATTCAATGTGCTCTTAACCACCTACGAGTACATCATCAAGGATAAACAAGTGCTAGCTAAGGTAACTGAAAGCCTCGTTTGTTCAACGTTTATGCAGATTTAGCATTTTGTAACATTAACTCTTCTTCTCCACGTCCTTTTCTCTCAGATCCGTTGGAAGTACATGATTGTGGACGAAGGCCATCGCATGAAGAACCACCACTGTAAACTGACGCAGGTGCTGAACACGCACTACTTGGCGCCACGCCGTTTGCTGCTCACTGGCACGCCGCTGCAGAACAAACTTCCCGAGCTGTGGGCACTGCTCAACTTCCTGCTGCCCACCATCTTCAAGAGCTGCAGCACCTTCGAGCAGTGGTTCAACGCCCCCTTCGCCATGACAGGAGAGAAGGTGAGTTGGAGACGCGGCACCGATGATCCCAGATATTCAGATTTCATTCAAGATTCAAACACAAAGAAGGAGCTGGTTTCTCCTAAAAGCCTTTTGTTTTGTTTTATTGCAGGTTGATCTGAACGAAGAGGAGACCATCCTGATTATTCGCCGTTTGCACAAAGTGCTGCGACCATTCCTGCTGCGCAGACTCAAGAAGGAGGTGGAGGCGCAGCTGCCAGAGAAGGTGAGCCGAAATAATCATGACTTTGATGCAAACATTTTCTAAGAATATCCCCTGTGGATTTGTTCAAACTTAAAAAACTATATTGAATGGCTGTAGACCTTGTCAATCAATCTCCTCCATGTAGTGTCTCCTACATAAATCAGATCTTTGGTTTCCACGGCCTATCAACGTCTCCTTTGATAGATGATGATGAGCGCTAGTGTCGTGGCAGAGATTTGAATGTAGCTGCTGTCAATCAAAGTACTGTTCACATCCGTCACCATGTTTTTGAATGACTTATTGCGCCAAGTAGTTTGTGTTTATTTATGGAAACACTACAATTCCAATAAAGTTTTGTGCATATGTGTTTTGGAAACACAGCAAGTAGCTTAATTTATGTGTTTTCCTGCACTTTGATTTTAAAAATCATACAAACATTCTCCTCTGATCAGGTGACCTGAAAAGAAGAAACGGGAATTCCTAATATTCATGGTATAACCTGAGGGTTTAGGTTTAACCAGAAATGATTCAGCAAACACAGAAAGTTACCGTATTTTCCGGACTATAAGTCGCACCGGAGTATAAGTCGCACCAGCCCAAAAATGCATTATAAAGTAGAAAAAAACACAGATAAGTCGCACTGGACTATAAGTCGCACTTTGATGGGAAATTTATTTAAAAAATCTGAGACCAAGAACATACATCTCACCTTGAAAGGCAACTTAAAATAACAGGGGGTTAGAGAACAGGCTAAATAGCTACATGACGCACAACAAACTGAGTACGTGCCTGCTTTATTAACATAAAACCACTGCGTGAGTGGGACTTGGACTTTAAAGGGCTACTGGTAAGATCAATGCTGGACTCCTTTTTTTAATATGTCACGTTGTTGTATTGGGTTAAAAGAAAAAAAAAAATACTGGTAAATGTTCTAAAATGTTATACAAATGTTTGTATTAAAATGATACATATTTGTTAACCTGAAAAAAGATGATTATTAGTAAAATACTACTTAAATTAAAATAAATTGTATTGAAGTGTGGGAGCATGCAGGTCACAAACACACTTGACAGTATGAAAGTACCACTAAGTACCACTCCGAGCCTGGAGCGCCCTCTTGCATTTGTTAGTGAAAATAACGAACATGTGAAATTATTCAACAACGTAATTTATTTCAAATATAAGTCGCTCTGGAGTATAAGTCGCACCCCTTGCCAAACTATGAAAAAAAGTGCGACTTATAGTCCGGAAAATACGGTAATAGGATCCTGCATTGAAGGAAGGTGTTCTCATGAGAAATGTCAAAAATAAAAAGTCATTTGTCCTGCTATCATCGGTTTAACCCCAAGGATGTGTTTATAAACTCCTATAGGAGCCGTCACGACCTCTATTATCACCAGTATCTATGGATGGGTGCTACAACTGATCCTATTATCTCACCAACTGTCATTAAAACACTCTAAACGTGAATTAACATCAGAAAACGCACTAGTGTTGCTTCTAATGGAAATCCACGCAGTAAAGTTGCAGCTCTATCAGATGCTGTCATCTTTTCTCACTCTGTTTCCTCTTTAGCCAGAAATCACTCTCTCAAAAATAAAATAGTCTTTGCCTGAGTGTCGTCTATGGGATGTTTGGGGAACATAGCTACCCAAAAGACTTTCATTTGTCATTTTATTCCACTAATGTCCTTTTTAAATTAAAATGTCTTCTCATATTTGTTGTCCAGCTCTAAATTAACGCTCCTCCCAGTTTGGTCACATGGTGTGTCAGCTGACTCCTCACGCCATGGTGGTCAAATGTGTGCTGGTTTTCTTTTCTTTTTTCTAAGATTTGACTCTAAAACAGCCAATAGAGATGAGGTTTTTTGGAGAGTTTCTGTCCAAAAAGTTGTGGTTGCTCTGTGTTCCTTAAGGCTGCAGCAACCAGAGGAATTATGGGATGCGATGCTCCCTTTGTGAAGTGCGGGTCAAAGCTCATCACACTGAAAAACATGCAGAAGGTCTTTAGCTTTAAGCTATTTCACAGTTTCAACAAATGGAGGAAAACACAGCAGCAACAGTCTTGATTTCCACTCATTCTTTTCTTCAGAGGGTGTTCAGTACTCTAACGGCGTTCCTGAACCAAACCTTCTGTCCTTTGCAGGTGGAGTATGTGATCAAGTGCGACATGTCGGCGCTGCAGCGAGTTCTGTACAGACACATGCAGGCGAAGGGAGTCCTGCTCACAGACGGCTCCGAAAAAGACAAGAAGGTACGAAGAGGACGCCGACGGTACGCTTTAAGATCTGCAATTGTGTTTTAAAATGTCTTTTTACGCCGACCCGTTTCAGGGTAAGGGTGGTACCAAGACCCTGATGAACACCATCATGCAGCTGAGGAAGATTTGTAATCATCCCTTCATGTTCCAACACATTGAGGTGAGAACCGCAGTTCAGCGCAGCGGCGTCAAACTCTGAGCTTTTAGGAAGACGGATTTTGACATTTGTTGTGTTTGCAGGAATCATTTTCAGAGCATTTGGGTTTCTCTGGAGGAATCGTGAGCGGGTGAGTGGAACAAACATTTCTGTCATTTCTGTTTATTTTACGATCGCCTTCACTCTCCCTTTTTCCTTTTTTTCCTGCTCAGCCCGGACCTCTACCGGGCTTCTGGGAAATTTGAGCTGCTAGATCGGATTCTGCCCAAACTGAGAGCCACAAACCACAAAGTGCTGCTGTTCTGTCAAATGACCTCACTCATGACCATCATGGAGGACTACTTCGCTTACCGCAGCTTCAAGTACCTGCGTCTGGATGGTGCGACATTCAAAAACACACAACTGCTGCTTCTTCAGAGTAGTGAATTATTTGAATTCCATTTATAGAGTGTTTATCTTTGTAGGAACTACCAAAGCTGAGGACCGAGGAATGCTGCTGAAGACGTTCAACGACCCCGCCTCCGAGTACTTCATATTCCTGCTGAGTACCAGAGCCGGAGGTCTGGGTCTGAACCTGCAGTCTGCCGACACTGTGATCATTTTTGACAGCGACTGGAACCCCCACCAGGTATTTATAAATTACCTCAAAGGAGCAACTGGGAATCAGAGATCTTAGTTTGATTTCTGGTCAAATAAAATAAAAAAAAATCTGACCTGATGAATTTACATTCAGAGCAGTTCTGTCCTAGAATAAGCTCAAAAACATCTCTGGTCTTTCCTCAGATCATAAATTGAAATAGAAATGGCATTAGAGGAACAAAAGATGCCATTTTTACATGAAGACTTTGTTTTACAAAAGCCAACTGGAAAAGTTACTGAGCTGCTGTTTCATTCTTGAGGCTTCAGCTGCTGCCATAAGCAGAAAAGCTTCAGTTTGAAAAACTATAGTCATTAAACAGACCAGTTCAGAGGTTTCTGTTTTACTGAGACCCAAGTTCAAACAGTTTTAACGTCATTTTGTTTCACTAAATTGCATTGCGTCAAACGCCTAAGTCAACTGTCTGGCACGGAGGCAGTGGGGTGATGATTTGGGAGTTCTAAATCAAAACTGAAATCACATGTAAATTTTTCTGTATGAATGTTATCTCAATAATTGAACTATGTAATATCACAATTAGGTTTTTTTTTTTTTCAAATGCTCATAGAAGAGGGGTTAGGGGTAGAATCTAGTATTTTGACCCCAGCATTTGACCAGAATCCTCCTGAAATTTCCCGTCCTCGTTTTTCCAGGACTTGCAGGCTCAGGACCGAGCTCATCGCATCGGTCAGCAGAATGAGGTGCGCGTGCTGCGGCTCTGCACCGTCAACAGCGTGGAGGAGAAGATTCTCGCCGCGGCCAAGTACAAACTGAACGTGGACCAGAAGGTCATCCAGGCCGGCATGTTCGACCAGAAGTCCTCGGGCTATGAGCGCCGCGCCTTCCTGCAGGCCATCCTGGAGCACGAGGAGCAGGACGAGGTGACGTCATCCTTTACACTTTTGCCTCCCAGCCTCCTCAAACATGTTTGAGCAGACTTTTCTTATTTGCATCTTCTCATGCAGGAAGAGGATGAAGTGCCCGATGATGAAACCGTGAACCAGATGATAGCCAGGAGCGAGGAGGAGTTTGAGCAGTTCATGGTTAGTCCCATCATTGCATCACCTCCATAAAGAAACGCTTTGACTTCACGATCTGACTCTCGACTTGACTTGTCTGAAGCGCATGGACCTGGATAGGCGCCGGGAGGATGCTCGCAACCCCAAGAGAAAACCTCGTCTGATGGAGGAGGACGATCTCCCCAACTGGATCTTAAAAGATGACGCCGAGGTTGAGAGGCTAACCTGCGAAGAGGAGGAGGAGAAGATGTTCGGCAGGGGGTCCCGCCAGCGGAAGGAGGTGGACTACAGCGACTCGCTCACAGAGAAGCAATGGCTGAAGGTGCAGAGAGTTCCAGCTGCTGAAGGTCTGCTCCAACCACAGTTGGCTTGAATGAGTTCGGTCATCCGTTTTCGCTGCAGGCCATCGAAGAAGGTAATCTGGAGGACATAGAGGAAGAGGTGCGCCACAAGAAGACAACCAGAAAACGGAGGAGAGATCGGGACCACGACGGTGGGTCCTCCTCGCTGGGCTCCAGCAGCCGCGGACGGGACAAGGATGAGGAGGTGAAGAAAGCCAAGAAACGAGGCCGCCCACCTGCAGAGAAGCTCTCCCCCAATCCTCTGTCCCTCACCAAGAAGATGAAGAAGATCATTGATGCTGTCATCAAATACAAGGACAGGTGGGTCCACTGAAGCAGATTCTTCCTGTGCAAATACCACTCACTATGAGATAATGAAGTTATGGTGCATTGCATCTTGAAAAAACCCCAAAAGTTTATATTTATAGTCTAAGTACACGTGTTCCAAACTCTGGCTTCTAGGCCCTATTTTATTTAGGGTTCCTCGTGGTAAAGTAATTAGTACATTTAGCCACATTTCCTATCATTTGCATGCAGACGACATTCAGCTTTATTGCTCCTTCCCTGAAACGGACTATAATATCTTGACCAACTTATTGGATTGTTAAACACTTTTTAAGTCACAGTTATCTGAACTTAAACGCTCAGAAGACAGAAACTGATTTGTGCCCGAGAAAAAAAAAATCTTGGGGTGTTTGACAAATCTTAAAGGACACTAAACAAATTGTCAAAACTGGCCTTCATCGTCTGAGGAATGTGGCAGGTCAGGTCTTATCCAGATCTGACCTGGAGAGGATTATTTATGCTTTTATGTCTACTAGTTTAGATTATTGTAATTTGCTTTTCCCCCGTTTTAACAAAAGCTCTTTAAAATATCTGCAACTTGTTTAAAACTGTGGGGCAAAGCTTTTAACAGGAGCCAATAAACTAGCAAACATCCTTCCTCATTCATCAAACATCATTACTGTCCTCTGTACATGGGCTCCCAGTTCAATTTAGAGTTGATTTTAAAAGTTTTCTTCTAGTTTTTGGAGTCTTGCATGGACAAACCCCCCCACACATATTTCTTACCTTATAACCCCCTACTCTTCGGCCCGGTCCCTGAGGTCGCCGTACCAAAAACTTCAAGAAAAAACATTTGTAACAACAGAAAATGCTTTAAAATCCATTGTTGATGGTTTTGACAAATCCTCTCTGCAGTAACGGCCGACAGCTGAGCGAGGTTTTCATCCAGCTGCCTTCTCGTAAAGAGCTGCCAGAGTACTACGAGCTGATCCGCAAACCTGTCGACTTCAGAAAGATCAAGGTAAGCCGGACACACACACACACACACGCGCACACACACACACACGCCGTTTTCCATTTCTGTTCATTTTTCTGATGGACGACTCGCCCAATCAGGAGAGGATCCGCAGCCACAAATACCGCAGCCTGAATGACCTGGAGAAGGATGTGATGCTGCTCTGCCAGAACGCTCAGACCTTTAACCTGGAGGGGTCGCTGGTAAGTCCCGCCTCCCCGAGCGGAAAAACGCACCATCAGAGCTGATCTCCTTCTGAAACTCACCGCCGTCTGTCTTCCAGATCTACGAGGACTCCATCGTTCTCCAGTCAGTCTTCACCAGTGTGAGGCAGAAGATCGAGAAGGACGACGAAAGCGAGGGCGAGGAGAGTGAGGAGGAGGAGGAGGAGGTTGATGAAGGCTCAGAGTCTGAATGTAAGCACTGAAGGTTTCGGAGGAGTCCGCAGGAGGGAAGTGTTCTGATTGTCTTGTGGACCTCCTGCAGCGCGTTCAGTGAAGGTGAAGATCAAACTCAGCCGGAAGGAGAAGGGGGAGAGGGGCGGGAAAGGCCAGAGGCGGAGGGGCCGCGGCTCCAGGGCCAAACCGGTGGTCAGCGACGATGACAGCGAGGAGGAGCAGGAGGAGGTGAGCTGGGGTTGAGCGCGGGGGGGGGGTCATGTCAGCAGGCTCCGCAGTCATGCTGTGTGGTGTGTCTGCAGGAGCGCTCAGCCAGCGGCAGCGACGACGACTGAAGCCACTGAACCACGCGACCAAGAGTCCACAGAGCCTTTGACCGGACTTTTATACTTAGAAACGGCGCTCAGACAGCCAGCGGGAAGCCCTAGTTTTACCTAGAAAAGTTGATTTTTAGTAAAACACTTGCATTAAACAATTTATTAAAAAAAAACATCCACTTCATATTTAAATCATTTCCTGTCATGATCAGTTGTGTGTATCTTTGCCTTTTTTGTGTTTTCTCCTCTAAATGACACATCGATGGAGCCTGATTTATTATTCACTGATGATGGGCCGTTGAAACGTGTTTTTAAGTGATGTTCAGTTTGAGGCAAAGCATTCGTGTGAACGAGGAAACCCTTGTTTTGTTTTTTTGGGGGTTTTTTCTTTGAGTGCATGTCTGTGGAAATGCCCCACCCCTCACTATTTTATGTTTAATTTAAGACTACATGCGGGATGATGGTACATCCCACCCTGCAGCCCCTCCCTCTTAGGTCAGGTGTGTAATAAACGGGAGGGAGGGCGAGGACCATATACTCCTGTCGGTGTCACTGGATTCCAAAAAGTTACAATAAAAGCATCTCATGAATAAACTGCTGCTGCTGTCTGTGTTTTTACTTCAAGCAGATGCTCTACCTAGAAAACAACTGTTTTTTATTTATTTTTTTTTAATTTTGTCTAAAAACCACATAACTGTGATCAGAAGAGGCTCCACTGGGAACACTTCAAAAATAGATCAAAGGAAGATCAGGGTGGGACTTTAAACTGATTAGCAAATCTCAACCATTTTGAAGAAAAACTTAAGTTCTGGACATCTAATGAGGGAGGCCAAAGAGTCGAATCCTAAAACATCTGTTATGAGGGATGCTAGTGTCTGCAAAATTGAAGAAATACGTTCTTAGCTTCAATTATGTAAGCGGTAACATTTAAGATGGTGGGATTGGAAAGTTTTCCTCAATTCTCTGTCAAGTGGTTTGTAAGTGAGGGGCATTTCTTGTAAGTTTAGCAAACATTCTCAGCTGATGATATCGTAAATGCATCAAATAAAGCCCTTTTAAAGGGAAACTGGAAGTGGCAGCAATTTACCCAAAACAATGGTCCTCCTCTTATCTATAAATATGACAGCATGAACGGTAATGAGAACAAACTCCAAATTTAATATCCAATATTCAATACTCACTGGTCACCTCAGTAGGTACACCTCGCTAGAACCCAGTTGGACCCCCTTTTCCCTTCAGAACTGCCTGAATCCGTGGTAGCATAGATTTAACAAGGTACTGGAAACATTATGACATGACAGCATCACACAGTTGCTGCAGATTTGTCGGCTGCACGTCCATGATGCCGATCTCCCGTTCCACCACATCCCAAAAGTGATCTATTAGTTTGAGATCTGGTGACTGTGGAGTTCATTTGAGTCCAGTGAACTCATTTGTCATGTTCAAGAAACCTGGAAGTAGCCGTCAGAAGATGGTACACTGTGTTCAGAAAGGGATGGATGTGTAAGATCATGCAGAGATGAGCTCCTGACTAAACACCTCACTGATTATTTGTCCCTACAGATCGTCAAACTGCAGTTGTTTGGTCAAATTAGACCAAAGTTAGGGTTCCACTTCAACAACACATATTTGTGAAGATATCAATCAAACCAAGGCGCAATATTTACAGGAAGTGTTGGTGGAAGCTCAGGGAGCCCATGATTATAAAGGCAACTTTGAACTAACTGCAGTTCCATTAATATTTCTTAACCTTATAAACTGTGGGCTAATTCAGTCTATCAGCTAAAAATTTCTTTTATTTGTGGAGAAGGCGTTCTCCTCTGAGAGAAAAGAACTTGGAGCTCTGCAGATGTCCATCTCAGCCTGAAAGCAGTGTAAAAACAACAGTGGTTCCACTTATTTGATTGAATTAATAAAGAATATTATGCCGTGTAATCTGTACCTGTCAAACACAGAGGCAACTCAAAATGCTTTAGAAGCTTTCGCAGCAGTAAAATATAAAAGGACTGTGATGATGGGGTTCAGACAAAGGCCAAGAAAGTCAAAGAGAGACACCAAAAAAATGGTTTTAATGAAAAGGCAGATAAAGTTTAGTGACTTGATTCATTGTTTTTGCAAAAATAAAATAATGTACTCCAGTATTATATCAAAACATTTTTTAAAATGTCCTTCTCCTTGCTTGTTGTATTTTTCCAGCTCCCTCACCTCTGTTTTTTGTCAACCTGCACTTGCTGCATTTGTACACTAGATGGACAACTGAGAGCAGACTTCTGCAGGGAAAACTTACTAGTTTAGTTGTCTCTTCTCTTTCTCAACCTGAACATTTTTATTTTCCACCTCTAAACTCTAAATTTAATTTAGCTCAAAAACTTAATTTACCAAGCACTTCTTTTTTGTTGGTCATTTATTTATTTTTTATTTTGACGCTTGACTTCGTGTTGGAGCCTCCCACATATGTAAGAGTGCATCTTTGTTTGGGCATACCTGACTTTGACATGTTCTCATGGTAATTCTGCTGCTTTTTTTTTTTTTTTTTTTTTACAAAGGAAAAGCCTCCAGAGAAATAACTGCAAACATTCCTGCTTTAGAGCGGTTCCTCAACCCTGACACACCCACAGCTTCTGCCCTCCTGCCTGATCCGGCCGTCAGCAGCAGGGCAAATGTCGGCACCCGATCAAACATAAAGTGTCTTGAGTGTCTCCTGCCAGTGATGGGCTCCAGAGGAACCTTCATCTCTGTGTTTTTCCCAAAAGAAACTAACAGCAAAAACCTATGTGCCTTTTGAGGGATTTTTGGTCACTTTTGTGCTTGTACTTCTCATTATACATGTATTTTTATGTTGGTTGTTTTGCTGCTAACCCTCCACCTGTCAATGCCTCTCAGCAACCCCCCACCCCACCCCACCACCCACCCCATTTTGTCTGAAGGTGAGGCTGTTTAGACCACATTTTATCCACAATGTAAAAAAACCTGCAGAGATGAGTCACCATCTTTGCAGACAACACCTTCTTCAGAGCTATTCGCACAAAACAACAGAAACCCCATCGTCAAGGCTGTCATTTATTTAGGCTTTAATTAAAATGTTTCTGAGACAATTTGGCCTTAAATTGTTGATTTTGATAGAATTTATGTACAATCATCTGGATTATTTGGTGGTTGATGTTTTTTTTTTCGTTTTGTACTGTATAGTACCTTGAGACATTGGTTTTTATTTTATTTTATAACCTTTATTTACACTGAAAAGGTCCCATTGAGATTAAGAATCTCTTTATCATGGCAGTCCTGGATGGGGGGGGAAACAATAAATTACATTTACAAGAAAAATGTAAACATTTAAAACATGAAATAAATAAAAATTAGAGCTCATGTTTAAGACAGATACAGTTTAAAGTGACTTTCTCCTCCATTCTCAGCCTGTATTTAAAAACATTCAGAAGAATGAGCTATTCTAATTTCCATTAGACACAAGCTTGGCGGGTCATCGAACACTATCTGTTTTGCAGTCCTGTGTTTTGTAGCAGAAGTGCTGCAGAGCTGCCCAGGTAAACCTGAAACCTGCATCAGCCAGTACTGCTTTGTTGTGGAGAGTTTTAAAAAAAAAAAACGGTTGGGATGACACTGGAAGCACCAGAAGGGATTGCGCCATCAGGATGTTCAGATTAAGCAACAAAGTCTTCTGTAACTGATGAGTCTTCTGAAATTCTCCCCGATGCAGGAATCTCTTTCAAAAGCTTCACAGCTTGCCACAGCAGTTTGTTATTTATTGCTTTTTTCACTTCATCTACTTAATCTTTTTATTATTTACATCTTTTTGTCCCCTACTCACAGAAATGTTTCTAGATTCTCCTAATCTTTAAAGATGTGTTGTAAAAGAAGTAACGTATTCTCATTCAAATCGGACACGTTGCAAAATGTTTCTGCAGGTTTCTTGTTTGTTTTAATATCACCTGCCTTTCCAGCTTGACAGTTCTTTTGTAATCCTTTCCCTGGCACCAAGGCTTAAAATGAAGAATAGTTTACCAGTTTAACCGCAAACTGACTTCAAGGGTGCGACCTCTCTGTCCAATCAGAGTGAGGCAGTAGAGACAGGTGGAATGGAGTAATGCAGGTCTGTTTTGGACGGTGAAACAGGAAATTCAGACCGAGTCTCGGTAGAAAAGTTTATCTTTTGCTGTCTTGCAGGGATCATTCAGGATGAGCTCAGGCCAGAAAATTCTTTGTGTTCTTTTTCAAACCTTCCACTGTGCAGGCAGTTAAAGGGGGGGGTGGGACTTTGACAAACATTTTATTATTTATAAATGTTGTAATGTATGGTAACTTTTATTCCTCTAAAAATTTATTCCTCTTTTTATTTAAATTAACTGTCAGGACAATTTTCTGAATAATTCTTTACTTTAGCATGGAAATCAACAGAATCCATCTTTTATTGATGTCAGTACATTTATGGAAAGTAAATACATTAAGAAAAGAATTTGTGAAAATTGTTGCAAGATCATCTCAAACACAGGAAGATTTGTTCCATAAATTTAGTCACAAAGATGAATCTTTAAAACAAATCTGAGCAATCTTATCCAGGGAAAAATTAACCCTGCTGTTCACTCTTTATGTAATTAGATATAAAAAAAAAGATGTCACAGTAAAAACCTATTCATCCCTTTCGGGGTCATGGGGTTGCTGGAGCCTATCCAGGCTACCGGTGGGCGAAGGTGGGGTCCACCCCTGGATGTTGCTAGACCATCGCAGCCAGCAAAAATCTTTAAAAATAAACTCAAAGTAGACCTTAAAGTATGGGATGAGATGTTTTGTTGCATCAAAAAAAATAAAACAACTCATCAACGAAAGCTTTAAAACATCATGAATGTTCAGCTTCAGATGAGCTGAAAGTATTTCCAGCTGGGGATTAATGCTTTGATGTGTCGGGAACTGATTGAATTCTGCATTTTGCAAATCATGTTTAAAATGAAAACAAGACTAATCTGTATGCAAAAAACTGAGTTAGGTTCTCTCTTCTGGCTTTTTTCTTTAGTCATTTCTCTTTTACTTGTGTTTGTTTGTGTGTATTTTATTGTGCGGGGCTTATTTAATTATTCCATTGCATGAATGGAGATTGGTGTCTTCTGCATTCTTGTTTGTTCTTACGTACAGCACCCTGAGCTGTTTTTTACATGCTATATAAATAAAGTTAATTTGAATTTGAAAATAAACTCCAATGATCTTTTGATTTATTGTAAGTGTTCTCAGTGGTCTTTCAATTATGATTATGCTGTTTTTAGCCAAAGTAAAAAAAAAATTCAAATAAATTAGTGGTTTTCTACAAAATTGTTTCTATAGGGCGATGGGAGCTCATTAGAAATTCACCTCTGAGTTGTGGGCGCAGCCGTTTGCACGGAGTGAGCCTGCCCTGATTTCCCATCATCACTCCTTACAACCTCTCACAACCTCAACTTAACATTACAAGTGCAACAAAAATCCAAAACAACATTTGGAGCTACTCATCCGCACAATTCTGAGCCAGATGCCAGCTCAGACGAGGAAAACAAAGACGTGCATGATGCAGTCGTCTGCAGAGGATGCATCAGAATGAAGTGGAGCAGGAAGCTTGTGGCGCTCCGACTGTTGCACCGACATCACTGCTACAAGGTTTTTCAAATGGCGTTTGTTTTGTCTGCTCCTGAATTATAACAGTTTTATTAACTCTAAGACACAATTTTAAGATTAATTTTCTTTTGACATGATCTCTATCATCAGAAAAATGCCACCAGAACATGTGGCAAAAAATACAAGGGATTTTCATTGAAGTGCGTCTTTAAAGAATCTTGTCTTGTTGATTTTTTTTAACTTTAAGGGTAAACAAATTAGTTCTTTTTTTGATCCTCTTGATTCATAATTTGTTTTAAACCTTGCAGTGTTTTGCTTTATTCTATAAATATTCTCTTTTCTGAAATGAAATAAACAAACAGCAATGACTGAGAATATTGTTATTATTAACATGGGGGAAAAAAAACAGACAAAAACAGGCTATGGGGATAACTGTCCAGTACTTTCTGAACACATTGACACTTTTTTAGAATTCTTCATGCTTTTAGCATCTGACTTACAATGTTTCTGCATAGCTTTTACCTTCTGCAGTTTATTTATGAGATAATAAAATTGTTTAGTCTTAAAAGAGCCTCTTAAACTTTGGAGTTTCTGGCCCTCAGACACCCCCATGAGGAATTTTCACCCAGGCTTGCTTGAACCCACTGATCACATTCCAGTGGCCCCCTCCCCAGGAACCGACGCTAGTGCACACTGTATGTCTGTGGGCTTTCAGTTTAAAGGGTTAACCTCATAGTAAATGACATCCTCCCGGAGCTCCGCCCACAACTGTTGAGGGTGTGCGCCTCAGGAATCACACCACTCCGGGCCCCGCCCTCCCCTTCCAAGGGCCCCCCGCGGCTCCTCCCACCCGGGGGACCACATTGAAATGAGTGGGATGTTGTCAAACAGTTATCATTTGTGCAGATGCTCGGCATCCCTGCAGACTCTAAAGACACCAGAGCTTCAGCTTCAGCGCACTGAGGCCCCCGTGGAAACATGACTCTCCTTCGGTGTGCCTCACTCCTCTTCCTCACCTTCTTCCTTCATCATGCATGTAAGTTCAAGTAGCTCAATCCTGAATTATAATCATTTCTTTTGTTATAAAAATAAACGCCATGTATTTTATTCTGAAAGGAAAATGGGGGTCGCGTCATTTCCTCACAAATGTGGGTCATTTTTTTGTTCCTGCCTGGAGGTAAATATATATATCAGATATAAATGTCGTTTTGATTTGCTTTAACTGCGGCTCCCTCTGTGGGAAGGCGTGTGTGATGTTTTCGTGTCCTCGCGCTCCGCTCGCGCTGGGTTCAGCAGCCAATCAGAATGCAGCACGCTGCGTTCTCCCCCTCCCCTTCCCTGCTCCTCCACAGGAAAGGTCAAACGTGGTTTGTGGAGCCGGTTTTTGGAAACCAGTGTGCAAACAAAGCCTCACATGGCAGCAAATAACCTATTTTTTTTTCATTTTAGATTTGTTTTGTTCTTCAAACTGTGGGATCTGCTGCTCAATGATAGGAAACGTCATTAATGGAGCTCTCCTGCAAAGCCTGATTTTAAAGAACAATGTGCTGGAAATAGTGTGAAAAAGCAAGTTGGGACTAGTTGTCAGCCAATCACATCTCCACACCAGCCCATCAGAGGAAAACTGTTGCAGTTTATTTGCAATCTCTCCAAAGTCTGAAGCACAGACTAAAAAAACTGCTAATGATATTTCATACATATATAAGTCTACCTTATTAATACATCCAGCCCCCAAAGTCAGGTTTTCTACTAAACTTTAAAGTGTTAACACGTCAGATGAGCTCAGTTGGCACATTTGTTATTTTCTCAGTGTTGATTTGTTCTCGATCAATAATCCAGTTGGTCTTTTGAAGTCTGAACTTTAAACCCATTCGGTAAATAAGCAGCGTGAACCACGTCGCTGATTTCATGGAAGAGCGTTTTAGGTCAGATGAGAGTTTAAGCCCTGGTTTCCTTTAGAAACCTTTGGCGGTGCCGTGGTCATCACAGGTAATAAAGCCCAGTTTCCTTTGTGGAGTCATAAAGCAAAACCTACTATAGAGGAGAAGAAACAACAGATAGAAAAACTGAATGACAGAAGCAGATGTTTTACTGCACTAAAAGGCCATTATCATCTACTATTTATGTGACTCATGTCGGAATGCATAATTTATGATTTTTCTCTTGTCGGCATGAAAATGTAAACACTTTGAAATCAAGATTGTATACAAAAGAAATTCCAGCTTATAATTCTGACGGTTATTAGCTCTTCGTTGGCCTCTGCTCGCCTCTCTGCAGGAGTTCCAACTATCCTCCTTCTGTGTTAAACAGCCTTACCATGAGAGTTGTTATGGGTGTGCTTCATACCAGAGTATATGGCTCTCCGCCTGCAGGAGAAAACTGTATATATGACCATGTTTTCCTTTTGTGGTTCGTGAAACCTGGGACCTGGAAAAGGGGCTTTCTCTTCTATAAAGTCATTATTTTTTCCACTTTTTTTTGTTGTAAACAAAACAAAATTCTGTGGTTTTTCATTTTAGCTGAGATTCTATACAATACGAGGGAGAAGAGAATGCATCTAATTAACTTTTGTGTCCCTTTTTACTGAGCCTCACTTAAATACTAAGGAAAACCTTTGATTTTCTTGCTATTTTAAATACTTATCTTGTTATCACAATGAAATCTTGATCAACTAGCTTTGTGTATATATAGATTAAAAATGTACTTACCAGATACTAAGATAAGCAGCTAGCGATACTGATATTTGAAAATGCATCTGTTGTTTTCTGCAAGAACTACGCTAAAACTGAGGTTCTTATTTTACTGTGTGAATGGCAGATGCATTAACATGTGGACCCAGCCAGTTCCAGTGTGGAAATGGGAGATGCATCACGAAAAGATGGATATGTGACGGCGGGGATGACTGTGGAGATGGCACCGATGAACTTCCAGCCACCTGCTGTGAGTATCCCATGACATCACAGCGTCTCCGCTTTCTAGAGTGTATCAGCTGCTTATTTTTGTGTATTTTTTTTATATCTGTAGTGGCAAAAACATGTAAACCGACAGAGTTCAATTGTGAAGACCGCATTCACGTGTGTTTACCGAGCTCCTGGCGCTGTGATGGTAAAGCTGACTGTGAGAACGGAGCTGATGAGAGGGGCTGCGGTAGGCTTGCACTTCATCTTCATGGACATCTGCGCCCGTCCATCCCTCTCTGACCTCTCATGTCTCCTCTTTGCTAGCTGCCAAACAGTGTTTAGCCTCAGACTTCCGCTGCGGGAATGGCCAGTGCGTCTCAGCTTCCTTTGTGTGTGACGCAGACGAGGATTGCGGTGATGGGAGTGATGAGGTCTCCTGCCCTCCCATCACCTGCAGCTCTGCATCCTTCCAGTGCAACAACAGCATCTGCATCCCTCACCAGTGGGCCTGCGACGGTTACAGCGACTGCCTTGATGGCTCTGACGAGTGGCCCCAGAGCTGCCACGCCGAAGCCCCCGTGACGCTCGCCTCTCATCAATGCAACTCGATGGAGTTCCACTGTGGCAGCGGAGAGTGCATCCACGGCAGCTGGAAGTGTGATGGAGATGCTGACTGCTTGGATGGATCTGATGAAGCTGGCTGCAGTAAGTTTGTGGTTCCAAACGTCATTTCCTGCATTTCTTCACTGCACCATTACTTACTACAGTCGCTTTGCCCTTAGCTCGCTCCACCTGCCGTCCAGATGAGTTTGAATGTGGCGATGGAACCTGCATCCACGGCAGTCGCCAGTGCAACCAGCAGTACGACTGCAGAGACATGACTGACGAATCCGGCTGTGTCAACGGTAAGAGGACCCTCCCACGCTCCATAGTCCCACTGACAAGCTGTACCTTTTTCACTCATCATTTCATTTGGCTTGCACAGTGACCCGCTGTGAGGGCCCGGACAAGTTCAAGTGCCGCAATGGGGAGTGCATAACCATGGAGAAAGTGTGTGACAGCAAACGGGACTGCAGGGATTGGTCAGATGAGCCTCTTCGGGAATGTGGTGGGTGCAGCTTTTCACAACTTTCTGGTTAATTACTAGTTTATGCATCTACCTCGGGTCCTGCGTGTCCTTAGAGTTGTAATTATATCCTCATAAAAAGGCCTCTTCTTTCTCTTTGCAGGCTCTAACGAATGTCTTTACAACAATGGCGGCTGCTCTCACATTTGCAATGACCTGAAAATCGGCCATGAGTGCTTGTGTCCGACTGGATATAGCCTCAGAGACAAAAGACGGTGCGAAGGTGAGCCCATGCCCTGGCGTCTGCTTTATGTCGTCATTTTAAAATGAACTTTACTCATTTTTGAAATAATGTACAAATCCGTATTTACTCTGCTGTTAACCCTCAATCCCTCAGGCCTCTTTTTTTTATTAACAGTTAACTCACAACTGAGCTGAAGTGACAAGAAATACATTTTTAAAAATGTCTCCCTTCATCAGATATTGATGAGTGCGCCAGTCCAGACACCTGCAGCCAGATCTGCATTAACACGATGGGCAGCTACAAATGTGAATGTGAGGAGGGTTACCAGGTTGACCCAGTAACCAAAGCGTGCAAAGCCATCGGTAAGCATCCGGACCCTGCCATCTTATTCTGCTAAGTTTAATAGAAAAACATCAAGTAAATTGCTTTTACACAGAAATTGAGAAAGAGTCAGGGATGCTATTAGTGTGAGAAAAATGTGTTATAATTCACACGTTTGTGCCTGATCTAATCTACTTTTGGCACTTTTAAAGTTCTATTTTGGCTCTGGTCGACAAACAAAGCAAGTCTGTTTGATACAAAAGGATCCATTTGATTGATTTGTAATCAATATCAATAAACACTGTTTGCTCCACTGAAAGTTAAGACTTGACCGTAGCAGGTGAATTAGTCCCTTTTTTGTTATATATTATGTCAATGATCACTACAGATGTGGATCAACATCTTATATTTTAGTGTTGTTGTTTTTTTTACTAAACCCCTGGAAGTTAGTTAGCATAGTCCGCTACAACAGATGTGTTATTCACATTTTCTACATTCTAGGTAGCTACAAAAATATCAAATTCAGAGTTTGAGTAACTTTATCCCTCTAATGCCTAAGATTTGAGCACTTCTTGGAATGCTTCTCTTAAGTTATTGTCAAAAGTCAAACTTCATATCAAAAGGACTCGTGTGCTTGGTAATTCAATTGAAATAAAATCATGAATCTATCATCAAAACTATTAACTGTAAGTAAGAACTGGAGCGAGGGAGTGTGACGTCACCCATAGAAAGTGCATTACGTCTGGCTCCAACGAAGTGAAGTCAATTCAGTCGCTATTTTTTTTGCGATACGGACGCCGCCATATTGGAGCCAGACTTCGTCAGTAAGCAGTGATTGGTCCGTGTCAGTCTGAGTCAACATTTCTATGGCAGCCCCTCTTGCCAATCAGAAGTGAGCTTTTTGGAAGTCCACACCCCTATCATTTGAAAAGAGCTACACAACATCTGTCTATCAAATGTGTTGACTTTTGGACATGGGGACTAGCAGGCACCACCATTTTTTTTATAGAGGCATCTGATTGTTTTTTACTTTTAGTTAATTTATTACTTGAATAACTTGCAAAAAAATAGCATGAAAAAAAGAACATAGGATGATCAAGAACATGTTAAAAAAAAGGTAGCAAAGAAAGAAGGGTTATTCTGACCAATAGAATGACTGAGTAACAGCTGTTTATTTCTCTATAGAAGTCTATGGGATTTTGGAATCTTGACACCAGCGAGTACTTCCTGTTTGGAACACGGGGGGGAGGGGTCACCTATTCCAGTTCTCATATACAGTCAATGATCCATACCCAGTCTTATGATTGTTGTAATACAGTTTTGTGCATTTTTTGCATATCTTTGAACCAGAAACATGGATGTATGATTACACAAAATCATCCAATCCTAAGAACCTGATGCTCTCCTGTGATGTCTGCTGATTGTTACAGAAAATATGGTTTTTTGAGTCTGAAATGGACTGTTTCACATGGAGATTACTTTTTGCACACAACCAGGTTCTCTGTGCTCAAAATTGAGGGTCAAATCTGGCTCTTACCCTTTAAAACCAGAGCTGTCACCGGCGACAGGAAAATAAACACACACTCTTCGACCTGTCGCAGATCTTCAACCGTTTACGCAATTAATGTAATTCTAACAGATTCTGTTCGGCACAGGGGGAAGTGAGGCGTGCTTCTCTCTGTGCTATTTTCAGCTGATTTACGTTGATTGCATAAACTTTTCACTAATGTAAGGCGCTGCATATCAGTGCAGAGATGCTTTTCTGCGCTGGAAACAGTAGTTTGCATGATAACGTTCAATTCAAAGAACATCAACCGTTTTGTATAAGTTCAGGTGTTTAACGGTTAAAAAGGCCAAAGCCACAATTTTCAGCACCAGTTATTCCACATAGAACCACCCAGTTTACTGTCCAGTTGCAGGTTTTAAGACACAACTCTTAGCTTTTTTATCTTTAGCCAGTTGTGTTGACCAAAGCTAAACTCACCAACTCTCTTTGATTTCACATGATTACTTTGAGCATGAGGCTATTTGTGAAACCACCCCACCTCTGTTCTGTGATTTTGCAGGTACAATAGCCTACCTCTACTTCACCAATCGTCATGAAGTGAGAAAGATGACTCTTGACAAAAGCGAGTACACTCGAGTAATTCCCCGCCTAAAGAATGTGGTGGCGCTGGACATTGACGTAGCCACTAAAGAGATCTACTGGTCAGACATTTCTCTGAAGAAAATCTACAGGTGAGTCTGACTAAAACCAGAACGGAGAGGATGTTGGTTTCATTCCCTGATGTTTGACACCAGTTTGGATGTTTCACGCAGAACACATGTAGATTCAGCTGACAACTCGACTCAGCACCAAACCGTTATCGACAGCGACGTTGATGCCCCTGAAGGAATCGCCTACGACTGGATCCATAAAAACCTCTATTGGACCGACAGTATTCGTAGCACTATCTCTGTGGCAACCGCTGATGGCAGCCATCGCAAAACTCTCTTCCACCAAGGCTTGTCGAAGCCTCGGGCGATAGTGGTCGACCCCCATAGCAAGTGAGATGATGGTTTCATTTACATGCGTTTCTCATGGTTCAAACTTTTGTTTTTACCACCGTTGTTCAACATTTCACAGCTTTCTATACTGGACTGATTGGGGAAATCCGGCTAAGATCGAGAAGGGAGGTCTCAATGGAGGAGACCGCTCCGCTCTAGTCACGGACAGCATTGTTTGGCCTAATGGCATCACTCTTGGTAAACCCCAAAAACTCCTTCCATCCATCTGGTCGGAATGGTTCGATCTGTTCTGAAATCCCTGTCCTCCTGATCGCCTTTTCTACAGACCTGCTGAACCAGCGACTCTACTGGGTGGACTCCAAGCTGCACACTCTGTCCAGCGTGGATGTGCAGGGTGGTGGTCGGCACACGCTCATCATTGACGAGCACAAACTAGCTCACCCGCTTGGACTCACTGTATTCGAGGTAGATGTTCATTGCTGGAAACCCAAAAGTTTGACAAATATAAGTTACCGGCCGGCTTTAAGCATTGCTGTTTGTGTTTGATAAGGAAAGAGTTTTCTGGACGGATGTTGGCAACAATGCCATCTTCAGTGCCAACCGACTAACCGGTGAGGATATAAGACCAGTGGCAGAGCACCTGCATTCCCCAGAGGACATCATCCTCTACCACAACCTCAAACAACCTTCAGGTAAAAGGATTAAGCCAAAACCAGAGTTTGGTTGAGTCAAAGCTGGTGTCTCCTGATCATCTTCACCTAAACAAGATTTTCATATGGTATTTTAGTTTGCAGAACATGATTCCAAAAGTATTGACCTGAAATACTGTTTTCATTCGTGATTCCATAAAAGTTCAATAACCAAAAAGGGAACTCTCCTGCTGCAGGAAGAGACTGGTGCAACACGTTCAGATCCTACTGTGACTTCATGTGCCTTGCTGCCCCTCAAGTGGGCAGTCATCCGCCGAAATACACCTGCGTCTGTCCAGATCACCAGATGCTTGCCAGTGATATGAGGTCATGTGTGCCAGGTGGGTAAATCTCCACAGAAACGTTGTACACCCAGTAGATAAATCCTGGTCCTCAAAGTCTTCCCCTGTCTTTGGCAATTTGGAGCGCCTTATTATTTAATTCTGGTTGCAAACAAGGTTGGGTGTTGTTGAAAATATGCTAATGTGTAGTAGAGTTAGACTGTGGTTTCTTTATGTGTTAACAGGGTTGGGAGTTAGCATTGTCATGGTAACGTTTGTTTTAGCAGTATTAGTCTGTTCTCTACATGTTGCAAACATGGTTGGAAGTTACAATAATTGTGAATAACACAGCTAACACTTCTAATAAGGCTAACGTGTAGCGTGTTCTAGGGTTACCGTGAACGTAGTTCATAAAGTCTGACTGATTGATGGACATATCTGACTCCTGTCTCGCTTAATGCGCCTTATAGTTCAGTATGCCTTATACATGACATTAGACTAAAAAAATAGGCCCTTCACTGACGGCGCACTTTATGATCCTTATAGAAAATATGGTAGATGATTTAAAAAATGAATGTATATAATGCATTTGCATTTCAGAGGCACCAACACCTGCAGGATCATTGCAGTCAGAAACCCCATCCGCCTCCACAACCCGTCTGCCTCTCAGGACGTCACCCAGAGCCACGTTGAATCCCAGACTCCACCACAGCACCACCACAGCAGCGCCGGTGGTGATCACCAGCACCACCCCCAGGGCTGTAACCCACACCACCCCAAGGTCACAGACACAGAGGACCACCAAGCCTCCATTCAGGAGCACCACACCACTCCCAAAGACCACTACTCCCAGGCTGATCGATCTGAAAGTCCTGCAGACCTTCACAGAGGCTCCAACCACCTCTCTGGGTAAGCTGTCAAAGCGGTTCATCTGCTGACGCTTCGCATTGACTTCTTTCTCAGCTGTACATAACAATCCTTTCCCTTTTTAGAAAGCAAACATGGGCTTGGTGTGGCTCTTTACTTGGTCCTCCCTCTGGGTGAGTTGCTGCAGCAGCTGCCAAAACACTGAGCTATTGCTCACCCTCAACATGTGACGTCTTACCCCCAATATCTGCTCATCCAACAGCGGTTCTCTCTCTGTTGGCTGTTGGTGGCGTGCTGCTGTGGAGGAACTTCAGGTTGAGAAGCTCCAACACCATCCACTTTCACAACCCCGTTTATCAGAAAACCACAGAGGACCAGGTGCACATTTGGAGAAGCAACAGCCTTGACGGTTACTCCTACCCAAAAGTAAATGTTACAAAAACTTTGTAGATTCTCCCCTGTAAAATCCTTTATCTAACATTCTTTTCTTTGCTTCTTGATCAGAGACAAGTTGTGAGCGTGGACGAAGAAACCGACAATCCCACCTTCACTGAAAACTGAATGCTGTCTTAAGGTGGATTTGATGACGATCAGCATTTTTACCTCAAATGCACAAAGATGTGAAGCCTGAATGTTCCAACCACTGAATCCTCACAAACAGATGGTTTGTCTGCAGCGCAAACGAGTTTTAATCCCACAAGAAGACATCTGAATGCTCATCAAACATCACTGATTTCTCAGGTCGATCTTTCTTCTTCTGTTCAGACTCTGATAGTTGATGTGGAGAAAAGTCTTATGTTGCTGATCAGGGAACAGTTTGAGTTTACACACAACAAACCGCTTTTCTTTTTTCAGACGAAGATGGATAAACTTCCTAAAAAATCTTATTTTCAAAGCACATGAAGTCAAAGATGAATGTAACCTCACAGAAAACACTCATCATCATGTGGTCGTGCCTTGATTATACCATCCTCTGTCCGGGCTCCCAGATGTTCCCTCTGCATCTGTAAGAGCTTCCACTCTCCACATGCTTGTTGGTGGATTGGAGAGAAACCTTTAAATCATCCCTTTTTCATGCTGTTAAAAAGCTTTGATGCAACCAAACCGCTGTACCGTGGCACATGTATTTATGTCCCCGTTATACCAGCATTCCTGTTCAAATGGCTCTTGGATCTCCCCAGTGTGTGTGTTTTAAATTCCCTTTTGGGAACAGGTACAGGGAGGCAACCACCCCCCTTTTGGATCTGTATTTGTGTTGTGGGGGTAAATAAGCGCGAATGGTTGAAAAGTGAGGGTGAAACAGCTGACGAGGGCTTCTGGGTTTGTCAGCTTGTGAGGTCAAAACGGCACATTCTGTTTCCATTCAGCCTGTAAATATGTTGTTTATAAGTGTACATATTTGTTCTGTACTGGTTTTGTTAATGATTGAATGTTCTGTAAATAAATAAATGCTGCTATTTATTATAGAATTGGATTTTTCTGGTTTTATTGCGGCTGCACGGTGAAGCAGCGCTTATTGCGCTTGCCTGACAAAAAAGGCCTCTGGTTCAAGTCCTGGCTGGGGGAGCTGGAACAGAACATGCTGTCTGCCCAAAAACATGATTCATAGGTTAATTGGTTACTCTTTATTGTCCATAGGTGTGGATGGGTGTGTGATTGTGTATTTGTGGCCCTGTGACCCCAGCCTTTGCCCACAAGTGGCTGGGATAGGCTCCAGCAGCCCTGTGACCCCGAAAGGGACAAAATGGATTAGAAGAATGTATGAATGAATAGAAGAATGAATGTTTTCATTGCTTATAAAAAAGTTTAATGTTCAATTTTTAAAGATTTACACTTAGTTTTAAAATTGTTCATTGATATTTAACTGGTAATGGTGAAAAATACAGATTAGGATCTTGTAGGTCAACAGTTACGGATATTTTTCTCAGTTTTTGTTCAAATTTAAAGGTTAAACTCATAAAAGCAAATACATAACGACACATTTTTTATTTTTACCTCAATAATACATATCTGCCAGCAGAGAAAGTCATTTTTTTACTCTTGTGGTTGACTTTGAAGCAGTTTTTCCACAGACAGTGAGTCAAACCGTGTTTTGTTGAACTTAGAGGCTTCCCAGAAATTACTGTTTTTTTTTTTCCTCTCTTCCCTCCTCCCACTTGGGGCCAGGCCAGTTACTGTACAGGTCTCCATTGGACGTATACTTTTTGCACAGTCTGGCTTCGTAACATGAGACAGAAGTCCTGCCCTCCATGTGCTTCTGGGAGCCCCTCCAGGGGAGCCAGATTTTTCTTCGAAAGGCAGAGTTCACAGCAGGAACGAGGCCACAGACAAGGAAAAGGGCAAAACAGCGAGCCTGTGGTCATCTTTAGCTCGTTTGTGTGGAGGAACAAAGAAATATTCTTGAGTATTTTATTTTAGAAAGTACAGTAAGGACATAGGACACCACTTCTGTTTGACTTTTCACGAGTTTTGGTTCATTCATTAACTACTTTTCTATTAAAAAGAAAATTACAAAGAAAAAAAATGTAAAAATCACAACAAGTACATACATTTCTGTGCCGGTGATATGGCTTTAGGATTTTCTTTTTTAGTATTTTTAGGAACATGGTTTTTCAGCAGATCTGAAAAGGTTCATTTAAACAAATTAACATCTTTGCATCTTTGTGGTAGATCGTAAACTACTAGATTGTGTTTTGTAGTAAATCAGATGCTTGGGGTTAACATCACAGTTTTGTCAATTTCAAAAAGATACACCTTTTTTACCCCCGACAGTTTGATTAGACTTTTATTGTTACATAAAAACAACTGCATGGTCAGAACTGGGACAGTAAATATGCATTTTCTTTTTCCAATAATTCCACGTTTTGTGGAAAAAACAACTGAAAGCCCTGCGAGCCTGACCACATGCGGTCGAACCCCCCCTCCCGTGTGGCTCACGTGTTGGATCCAAAGTCCAAGGCTGAGGGACGGGGAGGAAATGCTCGACTGATAATCTGGGCCGCAGTGGTGCTGAAGGTGTTCATAAGGAGGGGGGTGTCCACAACTGGTTTAATCAACAGTCCCTTCACACACTGTATCACAGTGTCCTTGTGTAAAACACTAAAGTCAATAGTATCTCTGTCACACTTATCTGTGACTGTTGGGACAAAAGGTGCTTCATATAGTTAAGAAAAAGTACGTCCTGTTTCACTTCTGAGATCCAGGACATTCAGGTGTTTCTGTCTGAAGAAATACTTTTCCGTCAGGAAGTTGATGGTGAACATCAATCCCAGAGGTCCAAGCTTGAACTGACACAAGTCGATTTTTCTCAATTGACAAAAATCTCTCATGGCAGCAAAAGTGGTTGTGTCTGCACAGCCGTCCCTGACGAGATTTTACATTTTATCAGGAATTCATCATAAAGTTAGGTTTGAGGAGGTGTGACAAAGTAGTTTTTCTACTTGTCACCGGTCTGTCATAACTCATCGCCTTTAGACACATAATACATAATCACCAAATGTTTAAGACTTCTTTGATTTTTGTAATGTTTCTCACCTTCTCTTCCTGTTGCCCAAGGAACAAAATGGTGGCCAAGGCCTTACTTCCTGTTTAATAGATGGGCACAGGAAGTGGAAAGAATTTGGATTTCTTTGTATATACATTTTGTTGTAATGATTTCAGTTGTTTGTTTATTTATGTATGTCTTTATTTGAAGGACTTTAACTGTATTATTTACAAGACATTTCTATCTTTTGTTGTAATTATTTGAAATGTTTGTTTAAATGTGGCTTCCTTCCTGGGCGTGGCCAGTCAATTAACTGAAGCCCATAAAAGAGAAGGAGCTCAGTGTGAAGGGGAGAGCATGTGAGAGCTGTGCAGCCAAAGTGTGAGACCGGCGAATAAAACCTGTTCCTGAACGTAATTGTCATCTGCCTCCTATGTACACCAGGCCACTCTTGTCACATCACATTGTGACAGGAGGGTTGAAAAGCAGGGCATCAAAGCCTGGAGGATTCCTAATAATCAGTGAATAGAAACACAATGTCCAAGGACTAATTATACTTGATCGCTAACTGAGTATAATCCAATAAACTTTGCCAAATGAGTTTTATATTTGTGGCTGTAATGGCCCACTCCAATGAAAATTGTGTTTTTGACGTCTTCTTGTGGCATTTTTCTAATGATTGAAAACATATTTAAAGAAAATCAAGCATAAAACTGCACTCCTGAGTATCTCTGTCTTCCAATCATTGAAAATCAGGAGCAGAAGAAAAAGAATGCTGTTTCAAAAGGGTCGTATTTGTGACAAAGGCGCTACAATCAGCGGGCCACAACACCATTCTCCATTCTGATGCATCCACTTACAGACGGCCAGATCAATGCACGTCTTTGTTTTCCTGGTGTGAGCTGGCATCCAGCCTGATAACTCTACGGCTGGATAACTCTGAAATTGCTGGCCATTTTTGTTGCTCTGCTAATGCGAGGTTGAGGTTGTGGCGGGCCTTAAGCTAGCGGGAGAGTGTGTTAACAGATGGATGACAGGAAATGGGGGTGCACCAATGGTTCTGCCCACAACTCAGAGGCGCATCTCTTTTGAACAGCTGTTGCTCTGCAACTGCGTCCTTGAAAATGACAGTATTTTTATTGATATAGGCTAAAACCAGCATAATTATTAGAATGCTTTAACAATAGATCAAAAGATGTTCATAGTGGGACTTTAAAGTCTTGGTTCACAAGCTTCATTTGACCTCTTCAAGACTCCTGAAAAAATGTTCTGCAGTCAGAAAGGATAAAATACAAGGGGCTTAGTTCATCTGCAAAAAAGAATATTGAACTGTCAAGCACGGAGGTGGAAGTAGAATGGTGTTGGCTTGTTGCAAAAGGGCAGTTTGTGTGGACCTTTCTTTACCTGCAGTCATTACGTTCGGGTCGGTTCGGGCCGGGCTTCTCTCTCGCTGACTTTTTTAATAAATATATTGTAATGTCTGCAAAGAAGCTCCTTAGGCGGCGGTTGTCCAACAGCTCTTTATTAATCCTGGATGTCAGAACGGCTACCGCACGAACTGAAAGGCACAGCCAGCTTCTTCTTACTCAGAGGGAGAACGTTCCCCTAGCGCACACACCCACACACACACGAAACTGAAAAGGCAAACGCGCACCGCCGCGGCTGCAGTATTTCTCCGCGTAATGAAGCGAGTGCGCATCCAGATCTCTCTGTCACTCTCTCTGTCTGGCCTCTTACTCTGTGTTCCAGCGTTATTTCATTGATCAAATGCATTTGTCATGGAGGGAGGAACCTATGCGCCGCGCTTCCAGCGGAACTCTATGCCACAACAGCAGCTTATACGCGCGCGGCTGCAGCGACCACTCTCTGTTCGAAGGAAAATAACTTTCATCATCATAAAAATATATATCATTTTGGTAATGTCTGGTCCAACTTTTCTGGCTTCCACTTGTTCCAATCACCGGACTCAACGGTGAGGATGTCTGTGCAAAATGCAAGAAATCAAAATGAATTAGATTAGATTAGACTAGATTAGATTAGACTAGATTAGATTAGATTAGATTAGATTAGATTAGATTAGATTGGATTGGATTAGATTAGATTAGATTAGATTAGATTAGATTAGATTAGATTAGATTAGATTAGATTAGATTAGATTAGATTAGATTAGATTAGATTAGATTAGATTAGATTTGCTTTATTGTCATTGTGCATAGTACAATGAGATTTAAGCATCGCCATCAGTGCAAGAACAGCAAGGAAGGGAAAAATACTTTTTTTTAAAACCACATCGTAATACAATAAAATCAAACAAACAAACAAACAAACAGTATATACAAGTGTGCAAATATAAACTGTAAACTGTAATGAAGAGTGCAAAAATTGTGCAAAATTGTGTATGAAAACTGTGTGTAAACATGTCAAAAGTGCAAGAGGTGGTAATGAGGTAGAGAGTTGACACTGTGGACACAGAAGTAAACAGGAATATGGATTTTTATCTGTGCATTTGGGAATTGAGGATGGTTATTGCCTTTGGAAAGAAGCTGTTTTTTAGTCTGTTCGTTTTGCTTCTGATGCCTCTGTAGCGCCTCCCAGAGGGCATCAGGTTGGACAGGTCTGAGCCGGGGTGTGAACTGTCCTTGATGATGTTGTGAGCCCTAGTGAGACAGCACATGGAGAAAGATGTCCGTCAGGGTGGGGATAGGGCACCCAATGATTTTCTGAGCCGTCTCTACGACTCTCTGCAGTCTCTTCTTATCCGCAGCCGTGCAGCTGCCAAACCAAACAGAAGAAGAAGTCAGTGAGAGCGTGGACTGACGAGGCCAGGGAGAAACTGAGAGACTGTTTCCAGACCACGGACTGGGAGACACTCTGGAGCTCTCATGGAGATGACATCGACAGCCTTACCCACTGCATCACTGACAACATCAGCTTCTGTGTGGAGAACACTGTACCAACTCGGAGGGTGCGGTGTTTCTCCAACAGCAAGCCCTGGGTGACCCCTGAGCTGAGAGCCCTACTGAAGGAGAAGAGGAGGGCTTTTATTTCAGGGGACAGAGAGGAGCAGAGGAGAGTTCAGCATGAACTCAAATACAAGATCAGACAGGCCAAGAACAGCTACAAGAGGAAGCTGGAGGAGCGGCTGGAGAACAACAACGTTCCAGGTGTGTGGAGAGGACTAAAGACCATCAGTGGTCACGGACAAAGAGCAGACACGGTGACATCTGATGAAGATCAGGGCTTGGTCAACGAGTTAAATCTGTTCTTCAACAGGTTTGACTCCAGCCCTCCCCCCTCCACTTCACACATCTCCAGCCCAGCAGCTAAACCAACCCCCACCCCCAATCACTCTCATCACTGCACACCACCCCCATCCACAGCCGTACCATCTCTGCCCCACACCTCCACCCCCCTTTGCCTCACTTCTGATCAGGTGAGGAGAGAACTGAGGCGACTTAAGACCAGGAAAGCTGCAGGTCCAGACGCCATCGGACCCGGACTGCTCAGGGACTGTGCTGACCAGCTCTGCGAGGTGGTCACTTACATCTTCAACCTGAGCCTGAGTCTGGAGACGGTCCCAGTCCTGTGGAAGACCTCCTGTGTGGTTCCGGTTCCTAAGATGGCGCACGCTAAGGAACCAAACCACTATAGACCAGTAGCCCTGACCTCCCACCTGATGAAGACCATGGAGAGGCTCATCCTCAGCCACCTTCGCTCAGTGGTCAGCACCGCAACGGACCCGCTGCAGCTTGCCTACAGGCCGAACATGGTGGATGACGCTGTCATCTACCTGCTGCAATGGAGCGTTGACTCATCTGGAGGACGCTGGAACCGCTGTGAGGGTCATGTTCTTTGACTTCTCCAGCGCCTTCAACACCATACGGCCAGCTCTGCTGAGAGAGAAGCTGGAAGGGGCTGGAGTGGACGGACGACTGACCGCATGGAGGACCGACTACCTCACCAACAGACCACAGTATGTGAGGCTGCACAACTGTGTGTCGGAGGTGGTGGCTTCCAGCACTGGTGCTCCTCAGGGGACGGTGCTCTCACTGTTCCTCTTCACCCTTTATACATCGGACTTTACATACAACACTGGCAGCTGCCACCTCCAGAAGTTCTCTGACGACTCGGCCATTGTTGGCTGTGTGTCAGGGGGGAACGAGCTGGAGTACAGGTCAGTCATCAAGGACTTTGTGGACTGGTGTGAGCGTAATCACCTGTGCTTGAACACCAGTAAAACGAAGGAGATGGTGATTGATTTCCGGAGGAGAACACCACAATTCACACCGGTGAGCATCCAGGGCTCGGACATTGAGGTAGTGGACAGTTTTAAGTACCTGGGTGTTCACCTCAACAAGAAACTGGACAGGACTCACAACACTGATGCCCTGTATAAGAAGGGCCAAAGTCGCCTCCACCTTCTGAGGAGACTGAGGTCCTTTGGAGTGTGCAGGCCTCTCTTAAGGACATTTTATGACTCTGTGGTGGCCTCTGTTATCCACTACGCCGTGGCCTGTTGAGGAGCAGGCAGCACAGACCGGGACAGGAAGAGACTGAACAAGCTGGTCAGGAGGGCCAGTTCTGTCCTGGGCTGCCCACTGGACTTTGTGGAGGAAGTGGGTGAAAGGAGGATGTTGGCCGAGTTAACATCCATCATGGACAACACCTCTCACCCACTACATCAGACAGTGGAGGCGCTGAATAGCTCTTTCAGTGGCAGATTGTTACACCCCCCATGCAGGAAGGAACGGTTCCGCAGGTCATTCATCCCAACAGCTGTGAGATTGTACAATGCCACAGTTTAAATATGCATGTACAAACCGGTTTTTCACACATCCATGGCTCATCTGTATATTCCGTGTTTTTACTTTACTTATTTAATTCTATTATTAGGCATAACATGTGTTATGTTGTAATAGTGTATCTAATTTATTACTTACTTACTTTTTTTTTTCTATTTTTGCACATTTTGTACACTTGCACATTTGGGAACACCCCTCACCTTTGCACATTGCTGTCACTTTTCTCTGCCTCTTGGAACTGCTGTGACAATTGAATTTCCCCAATGTGGGATCAATAAAGAATATCTATCTATCTATGCAGTAAGTAAGCAGGCTCTGGATGGATGACTGGTAGAAGGTCAGCAGCAGGTTGATATTAATTTTGTTCTTCCTGAGGACCCTCAGGAAGTGAAGACGCTGCTGAGCCTTCTTGATGATGGCAGTGGAGTTGGCTGTCCAGTGGCTTCCTCTCTGTAGGCAGACTCATCCCCCCTGGGAATGAGTCCGACCACCGTGGTGTCATCGGCAAACTTGATGATGCAGTTGTTGTTGTGGGCTGGGCTGCAGTCATAAGTGTAGAGGCAGTACAGCAGGGGGCTTAGCACACAGCCCTGTGGGGCGCCGATGCTCAGTGTGCGGGTGGAGGAGCGGTGGGGACCAGGGGCCTCATTTATAAAACTTTGCGTAGGATTTGCGTCAGAAGTGGCGTACGGATGAAACATAGGACGTGCGTACGCACAGAAATATTCGGATTTATAAAACCGTGTGCACGCACATCCTACGCATCCTTCCCTTAATAAATCACAATCAATTCTAAAAGCTGCGCAGCTTTTGCGGTTTCATGACACGCCCATAGTTGCCCATAAATAGTCCGTGAAACGCCCACAAATGAATATTCATTGGTTACGAAACCATGGCAAACACAGAGAGGAAGTCAAAAAAACCTAACTTCACTCAATGCAAAGTAGAAGTTATCGTTGGCGAGGTGGAAAAGAGGAGAAAAATGTTGTTTGGAGGGCAGAGTGTCGGACATCGAAGTCGAGGCAAAAAAACGTCTGGCGCTGCATCGCCAGAGTGTCTGCCAGAGTGTGTCAGCTCCGGTGCCCCCCCCCCCCCCCCCCGACCCCTCTTGATGAGAGACTGGCGGCAATTATTGGGGAATCCCTTTTAAGTGGAGTGGTGACTGAGGCAGGGGGGGGGGGGTACGACGCGCCAGATGCACCGGGTGACACACCCCCAAAAGCTCCAACAGGACGGCTGGAGGAAGTGGGAACCGGCTCATAAGCCACTGGTCCTCGTTTGCCAGCAAGTCTTCTTGCTGTCTAAAGATGCGTTCACTCCCAATTCTTCCATTTGCCACATCTTCTAAGAGCGCAAGATCAGCCATTGTGCGTCATTACGCATTGTGATGGGGCATTTTATTTCCATCCATTTAATTGCATCTGACAAGCTACAGATGTCGGTAATAATCGACGTGGAGATGGGAAATTGTTCAGCGCAAATGTAATTTCTTGTTGCTTTCTGAATGGTTGAGACATACGCCAAACATTGTTTTATCAAAAATAAAACAAACTAAAGGCATATGCATGAATACCATAATTCAGTAGCTTATGAAGAAATGTTTTACTGTGAAAACAACTTTCCCCAGTGGACATTTAATACGTCTGTCTGACTGTCTGTCTGTCTGTCTGATTTGCACGCATCTGGCGGCGCGTGCACACGCAGCGGCTCCTCTCTCCCCTATCTTCAGTGTTTTTTGGCTTTTCTTTTGGCTTTATCTTTTTGGGTTTCAAGGATTTATTGTTTTTAAAAAAAAAAATTTTTTTTAAGTCGTTTATTTATTATTTCATATGCTGTTTGCACTGTGGGATGATAGGAAAGCAATTTCATCTGTGCTGTATGTCTTACGGATGCAGCATATTTAACAATAAAGCTGACTTTGACTTTGACTTTGACTATATCTGCTCCTGATGGACACATTGATGAGAATATCAGTTTTGTACATTATTTCGTTCTGTTAACTATATTATTTATGAGGATGAATTGCACAACATGCCAACATTGCAGAACATATTTCACTTTTCTTTTTGCAAATATGTGTTCATTTGAATTTCTGTTGTAATTTTCATTTGATTTTTTTTGTTTGTTTGTTTCACTGCTGATCGATCAAACAGGTGTTCATGTAGCTGTTAATTGTAAGACTTGCTTTGTGAAGTCTTCATGTTATTTATGAGAGGCAGTATTGTCATTTTCACTTTCACGTGTCTCTTCCATCTGCCGACGGTGTCGCTGTTTCTCATTTCACCCGTTTTTGTGCGTACGCCTGGGTCAGAGCTTGCGTGAAGGACTCTCATTTTCCCGTCAAGTTTGCTTTTTATAAATCTCAACTATTGCGTAGAGAGTGGCGTACGCCTTCTTTTGTGCGTACGCAACGTTTATAAATGAGGCCCCAAGTCTCACAGTCTGTGTTCGGTTTGTGAGGAAGTTGTTAATCCAATTGCATGCGAGGGGTGGGAGGCCAAGAGTGAGCAGTTTATTGCAGTCTGTCCAGGATTATTGTGTTAAAAGCAGGACTGTAATCCACAAAGAGCATCCGTACGTAGCTCTGCTGCTGCTCCAGGTGGTTCAGAGCGGAGTGGAGAGCCACGGCTACGGCGTCATCTGTGGATCTGTTCTTACGGTATGCGAACTGGTGGATGTCCAAGTCAGTGGGGAGGTGGTCTCTGATGTGCGGGAGCATCAGCCTTTCAAAGCACTTCATTATGACTGGGCGAACACGTGAGGGCCACTGGGTGATAGTCATTGAGGCTGCTGGTAGGACACGTTTTTGGCACAGGGATTATGGTGGGACTACTGCCTGGGCCAGGGAGAGGTTAAAGATGTTGGTAAAGGTGGGGGCGAGCGCACGCCCTGAGCACTTTGCCAGGTACTCCGTCGGGGCCAGCAGCCTTCTTGGGGTTCACTACTAGGAGCATCCGTCTGACGTCGTGCTCCTGTACAGTGAGTGGGGGTGTGCTGGGGCCGGTGGGGGTTGGGGGTGGGTCCGGGGTGGTGTTGGGTGGTTTCATGGCGAGCAAAGAAGCAGTTAAGCTCCTCTGCCCGTGTAGCATTTGGAGCTGCTGTGGACACATCACAGCCCCTGAAGTTGGTGATGTCTTGGATGCCTCGCCAAACTTCTCGTGGATTATTGCTGGATATGTGGGCCTCCATGCGCATCCTGTGGTCTGCCTTGGCTGCTTTTACTCCTCTTTTCAAGTCAGCTCGGGCAGCACTGTATAGTGCTCTGTCCCCTGAGAAAACAAACTACACAAAAAAGATGCATCATCTATAAGTATTTCCCAGCTTTTGACATACTCGTACTCAGAACATGTGTCTGCTGAAGAGAGGAAGCTGTTCACTTGGTTCAACCCCTTTTCCTAATGTTGTCCCTTCTTGATGACATCCTCGGATGTTTGTTTTTTTCTGAAGAGGGGCCGGCAACCAGAAATTGACAGAGGAGGCATGGCCCACCCTCCACCAGGAAAGTTCATCATCTTGTGAACTGTGTCCCTCTCAGTCCAAAATCAATTAGGCATGCATGTGGGACGTCAGAGCCGGTCTCTATTAAGATGTTCTCCAACTTGATGTCCCGATGGAAGATGTTCTTTTCTTCCAGCTCTTTTAAAGCTTGGACTAGCTGTTTCATAATGATCTGAGGAAAACACGAAACACAGAATACTCTGAGATGAAGGACATGGATGAAGACCTCCTCAGAGGGAGAAAGAGAAAACAAAGACACGCTGTGAGCAGGCCGTCATGTCAGAAACAGCCTACCTTGGTCTCTTCTTCCTCTAAGCTGCCTTTGTTTAGTGTGTCATCACAGACACTCAACAGGGTTTGGTCTCTCTAACACCAGGATTAAATGGTTTTCCAGGTAATACAAATCTAGCAGGGATACGGAGGCTGAGGTTCTCACGGGTCCATCTCTTCCATCAGCTGCTTTGAGCATGATGGCTACCTCATTGGGGAACTGCTCCCCCCCCCCCCCCCCATCAGCCTGCAAAATGCCAGAAAAGTGTAAGATGAGGGTCAGA
Source organism: Oryzias curvinotus (assembly GCA_023969325.1). Classification (NCBI taxonomy): domain Eukaryota; kingdom Metazoa; phylum Chordata; class Actinopteri; order Beloniformes; family Adrianichthyidae; genus Oryzias; species Oryzias curvinotus. Next base: position 43,541,023 of record CM043722.1, read on the forward strand.
AGACTTCAGGTGAGCAGCAGTGACTGCAGCTGAACTTACCAGCTCTCTAAACACATTCTCAGCCGGAACGTGTTTGATTGCTACCTGTAGGACACAAACAGAGCTTTGGTGAGCATTTCCCTCCTGATCTGCTCCATCAAGAGCTGCTCTACGTCACACTTACTGGTTACCCATCCGAAACGCTGTGCTAAAAAAGCGATTTATATGCTTGATTCTGATCATTTAAATGATTTTTCTGAGCACTTCCTGTTTGATTACAGCGTAGGCTGTGAGTTTATGCAGCACAGATCCATGTTTCTTGGCAGATTGCCCCAACTGGCTTGAACATGTGCCAAAAAGTGTATTTTGGGCACGTGCCTTTAGTTTACTCAGCATATGCTAAAAATATTTTTTCTGCTTTTTAAACTTACCTTCACAAGAAGAATGGAGCTCAGTTGAGTTTTCCATCATTTTGCTGTCGTTTCGCCATTTCAACAAAAAATATGTTTTTGGAGAAAATCGTAAAATAAACGAAGCTGTCTGCGTGTTGACTTATCGGAGTCACTTAGCATTCTGTTGATCTCCAAGTGTGTTGCTATGAAAATAATTTCTGACATCACAAAGAAGTATCCAAAGCCTGACGGAACTGTGACATCACGACCACCACAGACATGTTGATTTGAATAATAACAATGAAGGGATACAGTTTTTACAATACATACCTTTAGTTGTATTTATCATCATATCACTAAATCACATGTCAAATCATCCTGAACCATTTTCATATGTTTATGACATCTCTGGGTGGGAGGGGGGGGTTTGTCAATTTAATTAATCTTATTTGAATAACCGCCAATCTTTGCATCTTGAAATCCATTGTTTTTTTTGTTTTTTTTTTTTAACTTGTCCTGTCCAACAGCTGGGCAGACAGATGAGAGCTGAAGGCCTCTTGTGTTGGACATATTTTACTTTATCAGCAGGGGTTATGAATCTTCAGACAAACCAGAGGAATGTCTGAATAAACCCCTTTTGTAATTGAGGCCAAACTTTATTAAATTCCATCATATTTGAAAATCTTTGGTGCTGGACCGGACGGAAAAGGAAAGGAGGGAAGAAGAGAGAGAGCTGTTAGAGAGGAGGGGGGATAGGAGGGTGATAAAAGGAGAGGGGGGATAAAACCATGAAGCAGCCTAGAGCAACAACTTTACTGGATATTTATCATTATATTTATCATATATATTTTTCGGTAAGGTTCAAGCGTAATACAAATCTCAAAGGGTGGGGCCTGTCCACACACACACTCAGATGTTATAAACACACCAGTTAGCTGCAAAAATGTCCAGAAGTCAACATGTACACAATACAGATAATGTTCACACACGCATACTTATGCCTTTAAACCAACTAGAGTGAAATATTTCATTCATTCAATCATGCAAACTCTTAGTGCAAAGGTGAGCTAACACCTGGCCTCAGGTGAGTATTTATGTTCTTCTACATGGATGATGGAATGTGAAAAGAAGGAGGGAGGGTGACCAGCCATCCCCACACCAAGACCCCTGCCGCAGCAGCAGCAGCAGCAGCAGCCAGAACCCCCAACGCCACTCGGCAGCAGGCAGAGAACAACCGCCCCCGGGCGATCACATCCGACAACCAGTCCAGGGCCAGCAGGATCGCCACGAGGCCCCCAGAGCCAGAGAGCAGGGAGGCATGGGGGGAAGAGAGTGCCGCCCCAGCCCAACCAGGAGAGCAGCCCCCCCCCCGCCGCGCCAGGAGGGCCCAACGCAGGGCCCCAACCGAGAAGAGTGCCCACAGCCCCAGACGAGCACCTCATCACCACCCAGGAGATCTGGGCATCCCCCCGCCCCAACCCCAGGTACGAGCCATGACCCCCCCAAGGGAGACCCACTCCGCGCTCCAGGCAGCCACCCACCCGGCCCACGGTTGGTCCAGGAAGGAGCAAGGCAGGGGCCAGCCGGCCCCGCCCAGGAGGGGGGCACCCCGGAGAAAAGGGGGGCCCGCAAGTGGTGTTGTAAACATAGCCCGGCCATGCTCGGCCACAGTTGGAAGGTGGGCGGGACCCAGCGCCCAGGGGCAAAACGCAAACCCACCCCACAGGGACACGGACACCCCCAGCTCTGGTGTAATGTGAACCCCCTCCCCGCGCAGAGAGAGCCCCGCCGGGCCCAGGAAACCGGCACCCAGGGGACACGGCCGCCGCTGCCAAGGGCCCAGTACCCCCCACCAGGGATGGAGTAGGGGACAGATGGTCCTAGGACCCAATTGACCCATCCATTGTTTTTTTTTTACCAGATTCAAGATTCAAAGGGTTTATTATCATATGCACAGTAAAGAAACAGGTTTCCCTGTACAATGAAATTCTTCCTTTGCTGTCTGCTCCGAATGCCAAAAGTAAAGAGGAAACAGAAACAATTCACACACAACATACACACAAAAAACACAAGATGTCGAGTAGCAATTCTAAAAGTTGCAGTTTGTTGTTTCAGACTCCTGTCAGCAGTTAAGGAGTCTGATGGCAGAGGGAAAGAAAGAGTTCTTGAGTCTGGTGGTCCTGTACTTTACACTCCTGTACCTCCGTCCAGTGGTGCCACCAGGGGGTGGCCAGGGGTGGCCACGGCCACCCCCTGCCCCACATCCTCTCTCCCCTCTCTTCCTGCATCGCGCGAGCACCAGTTCCAGCACGCACGCACGTACGAATGCACACACGCGCAGGCACACACGCACACAATCACACAACCCAAAACTCTACGTTTTCATGCCTGTTAAATATTTTCTGTGGGTCTTTAACAATCTCTTGACTGTACTTTAGATCACCTGATCTGTATTGTGTGCAAACACTTGGTGCAAATACGCCACATCATCATCGGTGGTGGATGTGCCATTACTTTTTATTAATACGTAAAAAAGGATTTTTCCTGTCACATGCGCCACTCATTTTTATGGCACTATTTAAGCACTAGTTGTTGTTACCGCAACATTTTGATGTGTTTTTGTCCTGTTTCCACATAGTTACCTACAATCATTAGTTGATGCTTGTGTTGTCAATTTTCAGAGAATGAAGAGAAGTTCAACATATATTCTTATTTTAAGAAGAAAAGTACAGCAGAAGGAGGGAAAGAGATAGTAGGGGAGCAACAGAGGAGTAGTGAGGAGGAGGAAGATGAGACAGAGCAGCATGAATAACAGAAGAGAATGAGGAAGACAAAGGTGAGACGGCATCAGACGAGGGACAGTCATCATCATTGGTCAGAGAAACGAGGCAGAACTCAGCATACTCAGGGGCTGGACCTGTTCCTGGACCAACAGGTGAAGTTAGAATTATGTTACCCTGATAATAAAACTGTTTCATGTTTATTAGCCTGAATAGAAATGTCTACAGATATAATTAATAATTACCATGGAAGGGTATTATTATTTTTATTTCAGAACAACTGATTTCACTTTTTGTTTATTATAGATATCTCCCAGTCAAGAGCCGAACACCCCAAGCAGACACACCTAAGCATTAAATAGAAACAAAATAAATAAAAATATATCAGTAGTAGTATCTACTAATGCAGTGTTTTTCAACCAGTGTGCCGCGGCAGCAAGTGAGCTCCCCAAGAGGATTCTGCTGTGGGTCTAAATATTGGTTAGGGTTAGGGTCTTAAAAATAAACACAATAATCAAAAACAATAAAGACACAAAACACAATGAGACAAGAATCAAGTTACGCATGCGCACGTGAGGAAGAAATGAGATGGAAAAAGTCCACCAGTGTTTCTCCTCAAAGGTCTTCTTCTCCTTGTGCTGTTATTAAGGACTCAAGTGGGAGGAAACAAATCAAGACAAAGAGAAAAATGTATTAGAGTCAAACAGTATGCCTTGTCAACCCAGGACAGTGTCGTAAAACGTCCTCATCCTTGTTGAGGATGAGAGAACCAGATGAACACACACACAAAGCTGTTAAAAAGGTCAATCTGAGTTACCATTTAAACATCCTTTCTGAACAAAGATATTTTAACGTTGATAAGAATAAAACGATAATAATAATAATAAAACAACTTCCTTAAGACCCCTTAATGTCCATCACCCTCTTTTGGAGGCCACTAGTGGAGGGAAACATTGCAGAATTTAAACAGAAATAAGACACAAAAAACAGATAAATTGAAAGTAAAAAAAATAAATTGAATATAAAAGATATAAATTGAACATAAAAAGAGGAAAGCAACAAACAGTTCTGTGAAGCGTTTAGATTAACAGGCGTCCTGTCCACGTTCCTGTGAAAGGCAAAATCTCAACATGAAGAAATGAAACCATTGTCGTTGCCTTACAGCTGTGAGGTCAGTCTCACCCTTGTCGTTAATCATTGACTTCAAGGGGGCAGTGAAAAACACAAAACAAAGAAGAAAATGTCTACTATAACCACAAAGACTCAAGAAAACCAACATATCCAAACCATCTCTGGATGTTTATGCTGCAAATTAGACATTCTATGCTCTATAGACATTGAAGATTGTGCTGGAAACAGTTCAGCCTAGAAATGTGAGTTCCCTTTTGCAACATTGCCATTACCTGTTAGACACTTCAAAACCCAAATCACACAACTGCAACAGAAGATCTTTCATTACTTGTAGGCAGGTTTCAGCAGTTGGTGCTGCTAGCAGGAGGTCATCAATCTACATCAACAAGACACAACCCTCTTATAGCATAATAATCTGTCGAAGAGACTTCAAACAGTGATTGAAAATGCCAGAAGAATTTTTAAATCCTTCTGGAAAGCGTGTATCCTGCAAACGTAAACCTTAATACTGAAATGCAAATAGATGTCTGCTATGTTCATGTAATGGAATGCAAAAGAAAGCGTTTACTAAATCATGTCAGTGAACAACACACATTGTGGGCTAAAGTTGACAGCATGCGATGTGGATCAGGCACAGGGAGGACTGGAGTAATGCTGACTTCACTGACAGCCCTTAAATCATGTGCAATGATTCACTATCTGCAAGGTTCACTATCTGCTTTCAAAACCGGTCTCAAGGGAGTACACCACAAAGAACATGACTGCTAATTACACCAGAGTTCCACAAACTAAACAGAGTTTCTATAAGGTTAGATATTTAACCAGCACAAACACACATACACGCACGCACATACACAGGAGCTCTCCCCCCCAAATCAGTTTTACAAAACATATTCAATCAAAACAAAGACTATAAAGGGTATTTAATGGTTTGTCTATTTATTTAATTTAAATGTGTGTGTGTGTATGTACAGTATAAAATATTTTTACATTGTGTTCTAAAAGACTCTGTAGTGCACATGTGTCAAACTCAAGGCCTGGGGGCCAAATGTGGTCCGCCATGTCATTTTATGTGGCCCGCGAGAGCATAAAAATTTTTAATTTCTTAAAAGAAAAGATAAAAATTGGTGTGTTTTTATTCATATCTAGGGGGAATTGGACTTGAAATATCGGATTGGGCAACTACATATTAGGATTTAAACACTGTCCATATAACCTAACCTGACAGAATCAAATTTAAGAGGATTATTGCTAAAGTAACAAGTAAACATATGTTTTCTATGCAACTGTAATTGTCACTTTATAACCTTATAATAAATAAATAATGAGTTATTTAACATTAAGGAGTAGTTACATTTATTTTTCATTACATTAAGTTACATGTACAAGTTATATCTGGCCCTTTGAGGACAGCCACTATGCTGATGTGGCCCTCAGTGAAAATGAGTTTGACACCCCTGCTGTAGTGTATTGGAGTTGTTATTGTCATGGTTAGGCCTGCCTTTTGTTCTTTTCCTGCTGTGAGCTCTCCTGTGAGAATGACAGGTGTTGTCCATTAGTTCATTATGATTCTGTTCTATTCAAGGCTCAAGTTTCTGTGATTCTATGTCGGATCGTTTCTACCAATGTCTCTGTTTCGAGCTGGTTTGCTCTTGGCATTAAAGCCTAATAGCTGGATTTCGGATCTGTGTCATTTCTTCCTGCTCCTGGGTTGTCTCCCCTGACCCGCCGTGACAGTTATACACTTTGTGTCCACAGGTGTCGCTGTGAGATTTGAGTTGTACTGTTGTGGTGCATTAAAAAGACAGCTAAATAAACAGACGGTAGACTGAAAACTTGACTCAGTACACGTCGTATATTACATGGTGTCAGAAGTTACGAGACTTAGCAAAAAAGAGGAAGAAAATGGAGCAGATGAAACAACCAACTTCACTAAGTCTAGAAGGAAATCTAGCGGAAAATTGGAGAGTCTGGATACAAAGATTTGAACTTTTCCTTGTCACCAGCAGAATCAATGAAAAGTCCGACACGGTGAAAAGAGCCACATTCCTGCACGTGGCTGGGGACGAAGCAATTAAGGTATTCAACACCTTTGACTTTGATGAAGACATCAATGACAACGATGTGATGAAAGAGATGTTCAGGCGACATTGTGAGCCAAGAAAAAATGTGACGTATTTGAGACACCTCTTCTTCACACGCCTGCAAGGAAAATCAGAAACTGTTGATGCGTATGTGACTGATTTAAAAAAATAAAGCAAGAGACTGTGAGTCTGAGCATCTCACTGACTCACTGATACGGGATAGAGTCGTTTGTGGGATAACGGATGATCAAGTTAGAGGACGACTATTACGAGAACCTGACCTCACGCTACAAAAAGCAATAGACATTTGTAGAGCCAGTGAGTTAAGCCGGAGTCAGCTCAAACGTCTACATGAGGAGGTTGAAATTCCTGTTCATAAAGTCACCAAGCAAACACAACATGAGAGAAAGAAAGATGATGAATTTAAGTCACAGAGCATAAAGATGAGAAATAAAGGAAACTGCACTAGATGTGGCTACAAGCATGAGCCAAGAAAAGGCCCTGCTCATGGACAAGTGTGCAAAACCTGCTACAGAGAAAATCATCATGCAAAAATGTGTAATTCACGAAGACAACAAGATAACCACAAAGTGCAACAAATAAACAAGGCTGAGGCAGGTGATCAGGAATTTTTCATTGGCTCCAAACAAGCAGAAAGTCAAGAACACTCAGTCTCGCAGATGAATGCTGAGGGAGCAAAGGAAGAAAAGTGGCATGAAAGTCTGATCGTCAGCAAGAAGGTTTTGAGAGTCAGGCTAGATACTGGAGCTGACTGTAATGTCATTTCAATGAGAGACCTCAGAAAACTGAGAGTGGACAAAAAGGTGAACAGATCTTACTCCAAGGTTGTTGCTTATTTAGGTCAAAAATTCAAACTTAAGGAAAAATAGCGTTGACATGTCAGTACAAAGATAAAAACTATGATGTAGAGTTTGAAGTCATAAAGAACAAGCCACCTGCGATTCTGGGAGGAGAGTCATGTGAGGAAATGGGTCTTGTCAAAAGACTGCATGTGCTTGAAACGAAGAGTGACATTCTTGGTGTGTTTTGGCTTTGCCATAATGTTTTTTATGTGTACTTCCTCTTTAAGACGGGCTGTTCTTCTATGCCAGTGGTCCCCAAATCCAGGCCACAAGGGCCGGTGTCCTACATGTTTTCCAACCAACCTGCCATTGAAGCTCCTTATTGGCTAAACACACCTGATCCAGGTAATCAGCAGAAAATAAGGCAGGGATTCTGGAAAACCAGCAGGACACCGGCCCTCGAGGCCTGGATTTGGGGACCCCTGTTCTATGCTAAGTGTTTTGTGTGCACTGCCCCTTTAAGAAGCACTTTAGAATGCTCCGGTCAGAGAACGAGGGGCAGTGTTGCCAGATTGGGCGGTTTTCCGCCCGATTGGGCGGTTTTGGTTCTACATTTGCGGGTAAAAATGGCTTTGGGCGGGTATGCATACTTTGGGCGGTTTTAGGGTCGGTTCGGTGGGTTTTTTCCCCTCATGAACATATAATAGCAGACTACGTTAGGCTGGGTGGCTGTTGAAGTCTTATGTCTATGTGCTGTAGAAGTCTTATATATATATATATATATATATATATATATGGGCTTTTCTACTCAAATAGAAAAAAAAAATAATAATAATAACATCTCAATCCAGAAAAGTGCAGTGCTAGGAATAGCTAAGATACTGCGCAGGACCCTCAAGCTCCCAGGCCTCTGGTAGAGGACCCGAGCTTGGAGGAGAAGCCACCCGCGGTTTTCAGATGACTTTTGGGCTGGAAAACTGTGTCTCTATCTGGCAACACTGACGAGGAGCAGAGCAGAGTCAAAGTCACGACAGAGGAGCAGAGAAGAGCTAAAGCCACGGCCGACTACAAGTTGTTGTGTTTTGGTGATGTTCTAAGTTTAAGAAGGCATTCCCTGTAGGTGTATATTTTGTCTAAAAAACAGACTTATTTGGAGTTGTACATTTTATAACATTTTGAATATGTCCTGTATTCATACAGTTTCACACCTGCCATGTAAAACGGAAGAAAACCCATTTAGGCGTCTGTCATTTCTTGTGTGGAGGTGTTTAACTGACTGGATAGTGGGAAAGGCTCCCATGAGTCCAGAACATGGTGAATATGAGGATCTCTTCACTGGATTATGCTGCAGGACTATATCACATCAAGACAGATCCAGATGTCAGTCCAGTCATCCATGCACCTAGGAAAGTGCCTGTTGCTCTGAAAGACAAAATTGAAACAGAGTTGAAAAGAATGGAAAGTTTGGGAGTAATAACCAAACAAACAGAACCCACAGAGTGAGTAAATAGTATGGTGACTGTAACAAAACCTAACAAAGTTAGAATCTGCATTGACCCACAAGACCTGAATGCTGCCTTTAAAAGAGAACAGTATCCACTGAGAACAATTGAGGAAGTCGTAGCTGAGATGCCAAATGCCAAATATTTTTCCGTTTTGGATGCAAACCATGGATTTTGGCAAATCCAACTGGATGACGAAAGCTCTCACCTGTGTACATTCAACACACCATTTGGCAGATACCGATTTAAAAGACTTCCATTCGGCATTTCCTCACGCCGGAAGTGTTCCAAAGAGGCATAGCCAGACACCTAGAAGGGTTAGAGGGTGTGGACAATGTAATAGATGACATCCTAGTTTGGGGAGAGAACATTGAGCAGGACTGTCGACTGAGGCAACTGCTAGAACGCATTCGGAAAATAAATCTGAAACTGAAGAAAAGTAAGTGTAAGATAAGAATGACGGAAATCACTTACATTGGACATGTGCTCAGTGAGCAGGGACTCAAGCCAGACCCAGAAAAGGTCCAAGCCATTCAAAAAATGCCTGCACCAGAGAATAAAGCAGCACTCCAGAGGTTCACAGGGTTATTGCAATACCTCTCTAAATTCATCCCTAACCTTTCGGACATCAGTGCCCCTCTGTGGAAGTTGGAAGGAAACGTGGAATGGCATTGGGGAATAGAGCAGCAACAGAGTTTTGACAAACTAAAAGCACTAGTCAGCCAAGCACCAGTATTGAAGTACTGTGATGTGAACAAACCAGTTACGTTGTCTGTGGATGCAAGTTCAGAGGGTTTGGGAACAGTGCTACTTCAGGAAGGACAGTCGGTAGTATATGGCTCCAGGGCACTTACTGACTGTCAAAAACGTTATGCCCAAATAACAGATAGAGGAAGTTGTGGCTCATTGTGCTGTATGTAATACACACAGACACAATAATCCCAAAGAGCCACTTATGCCACATCCAGTTCCTGAAAGAGCATGGGAAAAAGTAGGTGTGGATTTGTTTCACTTCAATGATACTGAGTTCTTGCTATGTGTGGATTATTTTCCAAAGTTCCCAGAGATCGTCAAACTGAGTGGATTTTCAGACTTGGGGTGTCTGATGAGTTATTCTCAGACAATGGCAGACAGCTGGTGAGCCAAGAGATGGAGGATTTCAGCACTGCATGGGATTTCAAACACACCACCTCCAGTCCCACTTTCCCACAATCAAATGGAGAGGCTGAGAGGGCAGTTCAGACAGTAAAAAACCTGTTGAAGAAAGCACAAGACAGTGGTGGTGATCCATACTTAGCCTTGCTGGAATACCGGAATACGCCACTAGATGGGGTTGGCCTTTCTCCTTGGGAGAAGACTCAAGTCAAAACTCCCTTTGTCAAAGGCATTGTTACAACCTGCTCTTCATGAAAATGTCAGGAGAGGAGACAGGAAAGACAGAAACAATCCTTTAAACAAAGAGCCAGGATACTGTCTGAACTGCAAGATGGGGAAAATGTGAGGATTAGGCAAGGCAGCAAGTGGGAGCCAGCCACTGTGATAAATAAACACAATCTGCCAAGATCCTACATAGTCAAAACACCAAGTGGACAAGTGTACAGGCAGAACCGCAGACACTTGCTTCAAACCAAAGAGACTTCATTGCCAAGGACATCACAGGATACTTTGTCAGAGAACACCTGTGAAGTGGAATCAGAAACAGTTCCAAGTGTTGACTCCACTTGATTCTGATTAACTTAGATGATTTATAAAAAATAAAAGTAAATGTAACATAAATATCCCTAAGGTGGACTTCTGTCAATAAAGAGTGAGCAGGAGCGCTGGACGCCTGCAGAAGCTTTCAGCTCACCTGGCCTTCAGCTACCGCTGCTCCTGGATGTAGCTGGAAGAAGCCGCTCTCTGCAAAGCAGGCGCAGAGAAATATTTATTTACCTCTTTGCTCTCTTTAACTCCTCAATCCAAACACTTTAAGTCAAACCTGGCTTCTCTTAGCAGCTTCCTCTTCATCGCTGTTGTCGTCATCTTCGTATTTCCTGCAAAATGAAAACATTTTGACTGAATGACCCGTTTCAAATGTGACAGAGCTGACACGGTAAACCCCAGATGTCTGCAGACTGTGCGGGCGGGTCAGCGTCGCTCAAGTAACGTTCGGTTTCTTGACCATGGCGCCATGGTAATAATATGCATGTTAAGAGAGTCTTTGCCGCAAGTCATATTTCTGTTTTCCTTTTAGACTTATACAGGAAGTCAGAACCGAAGGAGCATCAGACTTTGAATGCCCATGAGCAACTACTTTGGACAACTACAGGACACCTGGCCATACAGGTAATATTATAAAAAACTGTTCACATCATTTGTAATATATGTAATAAATAATAAATAAATATCAATCTACATCCTTGAGTTAATAATGAGTTGAAAAACACAACCTTTTTTGTTTTTTCAAGAGCATGACACATTCTGACTGCTAATCTGGACCCCCGCCCCCAGCTGACACAATGTAAGACCAAATGATTAGGTTAAATTTGTCACAAGATTTGGTTGGGTGGTCGTTTGGTTTCATTTTAAAATTTTAATTGGTATGTTTCAGGTGCCACAACATGAGATGGATGTGGAGAAGTGAAGATGATCAAAGAGTATTAGGCATCTTATGATCATCATGACCATATTTCAATGATTGACTAGCCTTGTAATATGGTTTTTACCTGTGATATTTTATTGAAGGTAAAATATTCTTTACACATGTGATTTTTTTAAAAGAGAAAATAGGTGCATATTTTGTATATTAGACTTTTAACTGATTTCTTCTATGCATTTTATTCTCTTACCCTTTTTAAATTATCTTTAGCTGTTGATGAATTATTACTGTTATTTTAGGAGCATAATTGTATTTCAGTTATACCTTTTTTTCTCCTGATTTGATCCCTCAGTTTTTATTTTTTTTTTGGCTCCAGTGTTTTTCTCCCATCGGGACCTTTCACACTGGGAATAGTTCTGGTTTATCATCACAGTTGCTGTCCCATTGACAGCTCCTGTCTGGTGACTGGAGGGCTCTGCACCACTATGTGCCCAGGCCAGGGTTGTGGGTCTTGTGGACTCTTGGCGTGCATGGCCCTCAAACATGTCTTTGTTTCAGGGTCAGCCCTGTGAACAATGTTGTGTGACATGAAATAAAAAAAACATTGTCATATGAATATTGTTTAAATGAAACTAAATTACGTATACTTTTAATTTTAACATTTTTTCTTCTCTTAGCCGTTTCTTTTTCTTGGAATCTATTCTTAATTATTTCTAATTACAGCTTTTTTTCTCCTCAGGATGTCAGCCAAGAAGCAGTGAAAGAGGACTGAACTAATCGCTTCAAGATTGTCTTGGTCCTTCCCAATGAAACACAGGACAACCAAGACCCTGTGTATGGGTCAGTCATCATTGAGGGCCCAGAATTTGAAAAATTGATATATGCATTTGAATTTATTGTTAAAAGTTATTTTTAAATTTTACACTGCTTTACTTTTGCAGTTGATACTGATCTCTGTACTTCCTTCTTGCATCTTCTAGACTTATGTATATGTGCACTGTTTGGAAATTTGCTAACAAGAGATTCTATGGCCGTGTCTGTGTGCAATGTTATGTTGATGCTTTATCTATGCAACTTCTAATGTTAAATATAAATATCTTTCAAATATTCCTTAAGCTGCAAGTATGTGTTTTATTTTGTCTAGAGACACTGAGGAAAAGATAAGAGGCAGAGCTGGATGTAGCAGAGATGAAGATGCTGAGGTTCTCCATGGGAGGGACCTGGAAGGATCAGGAATGAGGACTTCAGAGGGGCAGTACTTGTCAGAGGTTTTGCAGATAAAGTCAGACTGAGATGGTTTGGGCATGTCCAGAGGTAGAAGGATGCTGAGTCTAGAGCTGCCAGAGGTCTAGAGGAAAATCAAAGAGGATGTTTATGGATGCAGTGATTAAAGACATGAAGGTAGCTGCTGTTAGAGGAGAGGGTGCAGAAAAAAAGGGTTAGATGGAGGAAACTGATAGGATGTGGCGACCCCTGAAGAGAAACGCCCAAAAGAAGAAGAAAAATGTTAAGAAACTCAGTGAATGTCATATTTACAGTGTTTGTTTATCTTTAGCAATTTCAGATTTGGGAAGCAATTGTTTTGGGGTGATACACATCTTTGTTTTCCAAGTAAATATCTCACAGTGTGCTTTACAAATGTAAACAATAATATCCCTAACATACAGGAAACAGTTCACTTTTCCCCACTGTGGAAAAGTGGCAGAAGACTTTGGAAAGGGGGCAAGTTTCCCCTCACCATGGACTTACAGATGCAGATAATTAAAAAAATTAATTAATAAAAGTAAAGACAATCTGAAGATCTTGATTATAGGCTTACCTTGTACTCATGAATTAGACTCTCATCATCTTCCCCCAGGTAGCAACAAAGTGCTCTGAGTACTGCTTCCCTTTTCTGATGAACATTGCTTGTGGTCTGTAAAAGGAAAAATAAATATAGGTATCACTACTTAATCTAGTATATTCTATCCAGTCATTATAGTGTAACTTTGGCCCAGTTAATATATCACAGACTCAAATATCTATTCATAAAATACTATTACAAAAAATAGACACTTGCAAAGTGAAGCTTTAACTTGTACTTCGAAAGCCACAGTCCAGTCTAAAAAGACTTCCAGCCACTTCTACACAGACATTTAAAGCCTTTTGGGGCCACATTTAAGCTGAAGTACAAGTTACACCTTTAACTCCTGCAAGATCTGCAAATGTCCAGAGTCTTTGGCCACCTACACCTCCCCTTTTCAGGAAAACAGATGCCAGTGCTAGTGTAACCATGTCAAGCTCTGCCATAAAGGTTGCCTCAAGATGAAGTGTTGTGATCCTCTCAAATTTTGTATTCATCTGAGGAGAAAAGGTGAAAAACAAAAACACGGAGGAGTTTAAAATTTCCTTTATAAGATTTATCAAGTGTAATTTGAGGAAAGTTCTTGATAAATGTGTCAGGAGTGAATTCCAAGTTTTAGAGATGCATGGACACAGAATAGATGCACTTGATATGACCTCGGCCAAAATATTTGTGCTTTAACCTTTAAGAAGTTCTGAGCGCCTACCCACCTCAGTAACACAGTCTTTACGCTTACACATTAACTAGACAAGCAACAAATGGAGAGAACACAAATGAAAATGAGTAAATAAGTGACTTACAGCACCTTTGTGAAACCAAAACAATGTTAAATGTACATACCATTCGACAGCCACACTGGAGTACACATTGTACATGGGTAAAACAATCTGTGTAAAGAAATGTGGGAAACTGTATTAGTGACTCACTAAATGTAAAACTGGTTTTTACATTTGCTGCTTGTTTTATTTCGTAAACTGGTAAATTGCAGTTTCATTTCCAGCTGATTCTGCAGGCCTCTCCCCTTTGCTGTGCCAGCAAAGCAAAATGCACTTGGCTACTTCCGAAATGGGGGATACATAACTGATTGTTTCCTATATTTTTTTTAAAAAGAGACTTACGCTGGCGTAAAGTGTGGGTGCTAGACCATCAGAAAAGAAAGAAAAAAAAAAGGTCACCCCCCTTCTGTTTGATGTGTAAACATCAGACATGTGGCAAAGGTTATCAACATTTTACTCTTTAAATAACACATTTGGTCGCATTTGGAACATGTATTAATTTCGGACACCACCGGTATTCCTTAATAGTTGTAGGGTTTTTCTATTTTCTCCTCTAAACTGAGCAACTAATAATGCCTTTGATCTTTTGTCCATCACCCACAACCTTACACTGTTGATAACACCCACAGTCAAGATGACATGATGTAAACAACTTCACTTTAGTACAGATTTTCATTCATGGACTTTTCATTTCATTGTATGATGCAAATTGTACATGTGTACAGTGATAATAAAGGCATTCCATTCTAGATTAGTTCCTAAAATTTTTTCCTCTCATTTAATAACCAAGTAAACCCAATAAAACATGATCTTATAAATAAAAAAAACAATCATTTACTAACGTATAATATTGTCACTATGCAGCACCCTAGTGCATATTTTGTCAACGTCATGTGGTGTATTCGTTTATAGTTTCAAAAACGCGTCCTCTAGCTGCTCTGCAGACTAGTCTGCCAAACAAGCTAGTGTAACCAACTTCTTGGATCTTTTATTTTGGGAGAGGTGTGTCCCTCCCGGGTTACCCTAGAGACCAGGGGGCGTGGCAAGTTCAGAGAGTATTGTGAATTTGGAGTTGAAGAAGAAGAATAAAGCAGTGGTGAGCAGATTCACTAAATGGCGGACTTGTTGTCCCGTGTCTTTTATGACTACAGAGTGACTGATTATTGAACCTCCCCCATCGCTCGGTTACACTTGTGGCAGCAGTGTTTGCAAGTTACTTGAAGTTCTCTGAACTCCGCTGGTGGCGTCATTCATTCATTCAGCTCCAATGTCCTGCTAACCTCGCAGCTCGAAAAGTTCCCGCCATTAACATGTGGCGTGGAGACGAGGATCCTTTCAAGCCCAGTATGCACCGATTCGCCGATTCTCCCTTCCGTGATTTTAAAGTGGATCTGCCCGCCCCATTCACCGGCGACAGGAGCCAGGGGTTCCTTGGCTGGGTGAGACAGCTGGAGGTGGCAGTCAGAGCCATGGTGGGGCACAGCGGTCGCGGCGATGATGAGCTGGCCCGAATCCTTCCGACACGTCTGAGCAAGTCGGCTTTCCTTTTGTGGGACAGCCTTCCCGATGTGATTAAATCTGATTACAATGCCGCAATAGAGAGACTTGGCGCTGCGTTCGGACAGAGACAGGAGCAGGAACTGATGTGATGGTGGACATCCAGGGGGCCTGGAGCAGGGGGCCACAGACGTGGAAGAAGCCCTGATCATTGCTGAAAGATGTGAGAACGCCAGAGAAGCTCTACAGAGGGACTGTATGAGTATTCACGGCGGCGCGCACGCGAAGGAGACAGGATTACCTGTGCAATCTGTGTCAGTCACAGACGGTCTTCAGAAAATTTTGGACAGATTAACAGATGAGATGTGCAACATAAGAATGGAAATGAAGGAATTGCACAGTGAAAACAAAAGACTGAGGGAATATGTGTCAGAGAAGAGAGAACAGCGGCCCTGTTTTTCCCTGTGCTGCCGTTGTGCCTGCACTTGTGGAGAAAGGGGGTGTCAAGTGAGAGCACCCTGGGATAGATATCGGGGTCGCTCTCTGGACTGTGAGACTGTGCATTATCAAGGGGACCCCCACCCCGCCGGCCGGCAGCGAGGTTCAAGGGCGGCGTTCAGCGGTCTGGAGATCGAAGCCCCAGCCCCGGATGGCGTGCTCCACAGGATGGGGAGCACAGGAACCGCAGTGTGCGTTTCCTACCACAAGGTGGAGGACCTGACAGCAACCAGCAGGGAAACTACCAGTAGCTGGTGTTGAGGCCCAGACACCAGCTCCATCTGCCAGGGGCCCCTCTGATCAGGACTGTAACACACATGGCCTTGACTCTGAGTCAAATGAGGATCACCCCACCTTTTAAATTAGAGGGGTGGTTGAGAGTACAGAGGTCTCTTTTTTTAGTTGACTCAGGTGCCTCTGTGTCATTGATTAGCGCCGACTTTCGAATGTCTGTTCCTGCTGTACGGAGCCGACCCCTCAGGAAGAACTACATTAAAATGGATTATTTGACTAAACACCATGCATTGTTAGATTTGGGTCGTGGGGTGCTCCAATTATGGGATGTCAGCATTCCCCTGCTGCGAGGGGGAGAATTAGCTCCTATATGTTGCAATGTGTCAGTGGCGGAAAGCAGGTCAATTCCACCCCTGAGTGAGGCTTTGGTTCCTGTGACTGTGTCTTTGGTGGCAGGTGCAGACCTGTTGAATCAGGAGTTTGAGGGCTATCTTGAGCCTAATGTGCCAGACACAACCGGACTGGTGGTGGCTCATGCGGTGACGACAGTTAAAGACAGAGTCACTGTGGCCCGGGTTCTTAATCCTAAGGGGACATCAATGGAACTGAAACAGGGACTACATTTGGGTGAGCTATACCCACTAGATGTAGTTGACGTTACACCATCTCTCTCCTCCCCTGATGTGAACACTATCCAGGTCCGACCCCCAGCCCTGCCTGTCTCCCTAGAGGGGTCCCCTATTAGTGAGCAGCAGAAAAGAGAATTATCTGCACTATTAGAGAGGTTTTGTACTGTGAGAGCCATGCCCGTGAGCCTGACCAATTAACCGGCTACCTTTCAGCGCATGATGGAACTGGTGCTGAGGGGCCTGCCCTGGCATACCTGCATGGTATATCTAGATGACATAATGATTTACAGCCGTACATTTGAAGACCACCTGCAACACCTGAACGAGGTTCTATCTAGAATACAGGGGGCAGGTCTGAGACTGAACCCCAAGAAATGTCACTTTGCCAGAGACCGCGTGGTTTTCCTGGGCCATCTTGTCTCTCAAAACGGCCTCCAGCCGGACCCTCGCAACACAGACAAGGTAAGGAACTGGCCGACGCCTCGCACTCCCTCAGAGGTGAGAGCTTTTGTCGGTTTGTGTTCTTATTACAGGTGGTTTGTCCAAAACCTTTCTGAGTATGTGGCTCCACTGAATAGATTGAATGTTGCATTTGACTGTGAGGCTGCTTTCACATATTTGAAACAGGTGCTTACATCTGCACCTATAGTGACATTACCCAACTTTACATTGCCATTCAAAATCTATACGGATGCATCTAAGAACTAACTAATTGACTAGCTGTCCAAGATGTTGTTTTCCCATGTGGGGGAATGGGATGACCATTTGAAATCTATTGCTTTTGCTTACAACACCTCCAAGCACTCCAGCACACGGTTTACTCCCTTTTATCTTATGCACGGGCGCGAAGCACGGATCCCGGCAGAGGTTCTTATTCCTAGTGGGGTCGGTGGCATTGGGAGAGCAACCACGCTGCCTTTATACGCGTCGTCTCTTGTGGAGCGGCTGGAGATTGCTTTCAGTGCAGCGAGGGTTAATGCAGCAGAGGCGCAGGAGAAACAGAAACTGTACCATGATGAGAACTCTCACCACAAGGGCTTTACAGAGGTTGATCTGGTGTGGCTTAATAACCCAACAGAGGGCCACACAAAACTAGCCCCACACTGGAAAGGCCCCTATCGTGTGGATCAGGTTCTGGCTTCAGGTGCAGAGGCCGCTCTGACATATTGCATTGTCAACCCCCTGGATCTGTCTGAGCGGGCCCAGGTTGTTCATCATGACAGGTTGAAACGTTACACTCTTCCCCTGCCTGCTGGTTCCCCAAACGACAGCATGTCCTCCCACACCAACTCCACCCCACCCCCATCCTCTCCCTTGGCGGGTACTTCATTGGACTCCCCAGATAACGGTGATCAAACCCAACAGGGTCAGAGGGATGCGTTTGGGACGGCCACTGCATACTCCCGCAGTGGCAGGATGGTGCGTGCTCCGTCACGTTATCAGGACTTTATTGGGAAGTAACAATACAGGGTTATATCACAGTGAATATTATTTATTTTATTTGTGTGGTGAGGAGACAGTCATATGTTGTTTGTTTGTTTTCCTTCCTTGAAAGATTCTGTTGAATTATATGCTGTTGGTTGGCAGGCAATGTTTTATTATTATTATGATTTTTTTTTTCTCCCTCCTGTGGTGGGAAATTTGCCTGTGGGTTCTGAAAACTCATGTAGTTCCTGTTTGGATGACTTTTGTTGGCGGCATGTTGGGTCTCAAATGTTTATTTGTTTTTTTTTTTTTTCACTGTTGCATTTCCTGTTATTGTAGAAATGAGGATATTTCTTTTGAAAGGGTGGACGTATGTAACCAACTTCTTGGATCTCTTATTTTGGGAGAGGTGTGCCCCTCCCGGGTTACCCTAGAGACCAAGGGGCGTGGCAAGTTCAGAGAGTATTTTGAATTTGGAGTTGAAGAAGAATAAAGAAATGGTGAGCAGATTCACTAAATGGTGGAGTTGTCCCGTGTCGTTTATGACTACAGAGTGACTGATTATTAAATATCCCCCATCGCTCGGTTACACTAGCCATTGTGCTATTATGTCCGAGCATGCACGGTGTGGCCAAGGATTCAGGAGGCCTTCGTAGCTGTTCAACTGAAGCATTATTAACACTCTCTTATCTCCTCAGCTCACTCTCAGTCCGTCCTTCTATATCGTCCCCCTGGATGTCCAACACCATCACATCAGTTCCTACACAAATGCCCTCATTACATCTCCCTCCTTTTAGCTTAGAATCTGTGTCTTCTTAATGTTTTAAATTTAAACCCTTCTTAAGATGCATTACTTAACTGTAAACAATTTCTTCAATAAACCATACAGTTCTTTTAACAATGCATTATTATTTCCATCCTTCAACATCATTTCTCCTTTTATTTTTTTTCTGAAATGAATCTGTCAAAGGGTGACAACATGTGTCCCCAAAAACTGTACAGGGATTATTGTGCCCTGTGAACCACAGTTTCCTAAACTGAACAGTGTCTATAAATTTAGTCTCTGCGGGGGGCGAACAACACTCCCCGACCTCGTAACCGTGGAGCCCTCTGGAATCACTCTGATCTGGGATCTGTTTCTCCTGAGGCGTCCAGATGGCATCTCAATGTTATAGGAACGCTGGGTGTTGGCTGGGCCGCTGACCATGCCGGGACTATTGGTGTTCTTCACCCAGACCTGTTGTCCAGGTCTTAGCTCTTGTTTTGTTTGAACTTTGTGTCTCTTGTTGAACCAGACACCTTGTTTCTGGTCTTTGCTCCGGAAAAGTAGAAGGTTTGGCCACTTTGGTTCAAGTTTCTCCTTACTTACAGGCAACAGTGTCCTGATGTTACGACCCATCAGCAGCTGTGCAGGTGAAGAGCCGTGAGCCAAAGGTGTGGCTCTGTATGTCATGAGAGCTTTGTGTGGATCTTCCCCCTTCTTCAGGAGGGCTTTGATGGTCCTTGCAGCCCTTTCTGCTTCCCCCTTGCTTTGAGGGTAGTGGGGACTCAAGGTCACATGGCTGAAATCATAATCCTTTGCAAACACTGCAAACTCAGCTGCTGAAAATGTAAAATTATTTTTAAAACTATTATTAAAATTATTATCAAAATCATTAAAATAATTATTAAAAATGACACTCGTAATAAATAAATACATGTTAATATTAAGCTGCAAAAGTGCAAAAACATGTGATCAACTGCAAACATGTGATCAACTATAAAAAACATGTACATTTTTTTAAAATACAAAATAGAAGTTAGGAATAAAGTACACACCAAAACCAACAAGCGTTCATGAACAAAAACAAATGAAAAACAGCAACAGCTTGAACAAAATATTTTAATAAATGATTGAAAGAAAGAAAGAATTATTAAATTTTTATTATTATTAAGAAATTATATATAACAAAATAATTAAACTAAAAAAATGTATTGACATTTAACTGGTAAGGATGAAAAATACAGATTAGGACTTTTTTAGGAGGACTTTTCTCAATTTGAACCATTTTTTAAAAAACATTAAAAGAATGGGCCCCGTAAACGCCGCAACAACAGGCAGGCCGCCCCGATCAAAAGCGGCCAGACGAAGCCTCCATGCTAGGCTGGGCGGATGGCCTCCTAGAGACAAAAAAATAAGCAATCAGGCATCAATTTTGCTGCTGCTAGACCCTTACGTCTGCCGGCTCTCGAGGTACCGGTTGTGGGGGTTCTGCGGGTCCTGGGGCTCCCGGGGTATGAAATCGTTCATAGGTTACTGTACACAAAGTAAACAATGAAGTTATCAGTTAATACAAAATAGTTATGTAATATGTTTGTATAGATGATCAAAAACAATAAGTAAAGAAGGCAAATAAACAAATAAAGTTAAAAAAGTCAAATAACAACACTACTTTGAAAAAGTTGATAAACATTTTTTTTTTAATATACTGTAGCATTGCAACACAAAAATAGGATTGACATTTCACTGTTGGGATAAAAGATAGTAAATGTATCCAAATTAGACACCAATATTAATGGTCCAGTGTTTCATTATTATGTTTCCAGGTGAGCACATTATAATAATTTGATTTGTATGTATTAGGTCTTACACTACATTTATGTGGTAAATATTCTATTTGAGGACTACAAATACAAATTAAATTAAATAAAATAAAATTTTTATAAAATACTCATTATTTTCCAAAGTCACAGGGAGCCAAAACAGAAGGATGATAGAGCCACATGTGGCTCCGGAGCCATGGGTTGCCGACCCCTGCTCTAAAAAAAGTAGACAATGAAGTTATCAGTTAATACAAAATAGTTATGTAATGAATAGTGGAATGAATGCTTTTATTGCTTGTAATAATGTTAAACATTAAAAAATGTAAACATTAAAAAAATGGGCACTGCAAATGCCGCCTTAGCAGGTACCCTGAACAAAACCCAGTCTACAGGCCTCCCTGGTCGGGTGCCATCCTAGAGACAAAAAAGAAGCAATCAGGCATCAATTTTAATAGCAGAAGATGACTGACTACTGCTAGACCCTTACATCTGCTGGCTCTAGAGGTGGCCGGTGTTCTGCCGGTCCTGGGAGTACACCATAACGCTCATAGGTTCCTCTAAACAAAGTAGACAATGAAGTTATCAGTTAATACAAAATAGTTATGTAATGAATAGAAGAATGAATAGTTTTATTGCTTATAAAAATGTTTAATTTTTAAAGGTTTACGCTTAGTTTTAAAATGAGCAAGTAAACATCGTTCATTGACATTTAACTGGTAATGATGAAAAATACAGATTAGGACCTTGGATATTTTTCTCAATTTGAACCATTTTTTCAAAAACAGCAAACAAACGGGCCCCGGCTCTTGAGGTGGTTGTGGGGGCTCTGTGTGTCCTGAAGCTAGTTGGGGCTCTGCCCTTGCCTCGCGGGGAGCCTGCATCTCTGGCAGAGCCGGCTCCGGCGAAGCCTGCTCGTCCGGCGAGGCCCGTCTGGGATCCTCATTGCTGAAAGACAAAAATCCAGATGTCATTTTTTTCATACTCGGCTGGCAAGGATGGCGGATGCGAAAGTATGTTAAACGTGGTGGATTTTGAAGAAAAATGATTATTTAGACCCACATACAAGTACGGAAACAGACCATCATCTTCCACAACAAGAAGTGCGTGTTTCCTGCTTACCCATGTCACCCATCTTGTTCAACATCAACATCCAACAGGCTATGTGTTTAACAGTTTTGATCAGTTTACAATTGTTAATGTAAAAAAACACCAACGGTTGCTAAGTGTCATATAATGAATCATGCAGCAGCTCAGAATTGTTTGTTTATGACACTGTGCGATTTATGCAGTCAAGTTTGATGTGCGTGTCTGTAGAGTGTTAATAAAGTGTCCGCTATTAACCACCTAACTATTGCCACTCGTCATTCCACACTAAGTACTTTTTTGATCTATGCAGTTGGAACAGTGACATGACGGACTGTTAAATAAATACTTTTCCATCCGTTTTCCTGACTGTTGTGGTGCAGCTGATGAGGTTGTCTTTCCTCCAGTTTATTTAATGTCTTTTCTAGATTCATTGTTAACTTTTATTTTATTATAGGCTTTGCTTTCAACTGACCAGAACACTACGGTCATCCTTTACTGTAGTAGTCACTGCTTTGCCCTGTCCGTTGTTAGGAATATAGTTACAGGGAAGAGGATTCACAGTCCTCTCGCTCCGTCCCTTTTAGTCGCCTTTTACGACACGCAGGGAAAACGTTGGTAGTATTCTTTTTAACCCCTAACCACAGGGCAAGTTAGGGAGTCAGGGAGTTAAAATTGTGTGCCCTGTCTAGGCTACCCCACCTTGGTGGGACACAGCCCGGGTATATAGATAGATAGATAGATAGATAGATAGATAGATAGATAGATAGATAGATAGATAGATAGATAGATAGATAGATAGATAGATAGATAGATAGATAGATAGATAGATAGATAGATAGATAGATAGATAGATAGATAGATAGATAGATAGATAGATAGATAGATAGATAGATAGATAGATAGATAGATAGATAGATAGATAGATAGATAGATGATGTGGTTTGTTCAGTGGATGCAGATTTTCCTGTAATGCGTCCTCTGGCTCACCATGACAACATGACCTGATATGAATACAGATGCCTTATAGAGACAACCATAAAACATCACTGCTCACCCGATCCTCAGCAAACAAACAGCCAGCAGCTTCATACGACCTTTGCTCAGGTTGACTTTTATTGGAGACCGGGCTAATTTGGGAGGAACAGTTTGCTCACCAGAGTTTTCAAGCTGAAAAAGAAGTACATGTATTTTAATTAGTTTGTAACAAAACACAGAAAAACACGAGTGGGAAGAGACATGTGCAAGTTACAATACCATGCTCTGAGTAGATAAGAGCTATATTCTCTTTATTTCTACAGTTTCCAAAAAAAAAATCTTATTTTGTTTGTCACTAAAACAAAATATGGAATTTGAACATTTGGAACATCAAGTTAAAGTAATAAGGAAAAAAGAAACATTATAGACCAAATGTTAACTATGTAATTATTAGTACAATATTTTAGATTTTAGATTTAGAAAATTGAGAAATCACTTTGTAAATGTATTCTTTACTGGAAGAGTTCATTACCATTTACCGGTAGTGTAATCTAGTAAATAAAGGATCTGAAGGATGGGATTGTGCAACAACTGTCACTGAGCAGCAGTTATTACTAATAACTATGTTTTCAATTTCATAATAAGAATAAAGTCTGTCTAACAGAATAAAACAGAACATAAACTAATTTTTTCTACTTCTTGACACATCGGTGTAATATTTTTCTCTTGAAGCTACAGAAATACCATTGAAGTTGTGATTCATAAGCAGCTGCTTGTAAATGAGAAACAAGGGAGCGCTTTGGACAACTCCAGGGAGTTTTTCTGCTCTCAGAAAGAGATGCTGATAACTGTAAAAAGGGCTTGATTCCAACAGATTATTTATTGTTGTCAGTCCATAATGGAAACGAGCCAGAAGAAACTTCCCAGAACTTCCCAGAACATCCCACACTTAGCCTGAACTGCTATGACGTTATGTGGTCTCACATGTGGCACAGTCCCTCCCACTCAGGTCCTCCCACATGCAGCTGAAATCCAGCACTGACCAGATACTCACCTGTGTTTATTTGAGTTTATGGGATGGTGTTGACATTTTTACCCACAGACCAAGTAGAGAATCAATGACATTTGATCAGTGAATTCCAACAAACCGACCACAACACTGACTGTTTATTTAAAGAAACCACTGAACATTTAGTTTAAAATAGTTACTGTTTTTATAGTAAACATGCATTTTTTATTCTCTTATAAATAAATCTATCAAAAATGAAATCAGACAAAACTACTAATTGAAAAAATTAAAGGTAATATCATAAAAAGAACTTTTCTTTGTCAATGAAATAAAAATAATTCTGTGATTCGTGCGCCCTCTGCAGGACATTTACTGCAATTGCTTCCTTCAGCGGAAACCACGTGATCAAGTGTCTCACACATGCTTCCTTCGGCAGCTGGCATGGTTTCTATTTACTAATGTCTCTTTATTTTTCACAATAATTATCCTTTTTCCATTGTTAGAATGTCAGGCAAACGGGAACTAAAAATTAACACAAAGTTTGCTCAGAAATATGACAAATACCGACAGAAAGAA
The DNA here is from genome assembly GCA_023969325.1 of Oryzias curvinotus. NCBI lineage: Eukaryota > Metazoa > Chordata > Actinopteri > Beloniformes > Adrianichthyidae > Oryzias > Oryzias curvinotus. Next base: position 43,565,403 of record CM043722.1, read on the forward strand.
GAGCTGCAGAAACGTAAGTGTATACGAGCTAGCTAACATGCTAACGACCCAGCGATGAAACGTAGCTTTAAAGTTGTTTTTCAGACTGCTGCCGCTTAAGAAAGACATCTTTTTGTTTTGTATTTTACAGTTAAGGACCGATTTGGGGACAGAAACGACGGGAGTGACTCGGACTCTTCGGGGTCCAGCTCAGAAGACAGTGAAGTGGTTAGCAGCACATGATGAGGTCTTAGACTAGCTGAGTTAAAACGCACTGACTGAGCTAAAGTTGTGTCCCGCAGGAGCTGGATCCCGCCGTCGAGAGGGACTTCTACAGGATCCTGTCACTGCTGAAGAAAAAAGACCCGAAGATCTACGAGAAAGACGCCAAGTTCTACTCTGAAGGTGGTTGTTTACATGTTTGCAGCAGCTAGCTTCTCGTGGCTTTTCTGCTCCTTCCTTCATGAAACGTTTTCTCCTCTTGATTCAGACACTTCTCACAGCGATGAGAAGCCTTCAACCTCGAAGAAAGCTGCAGTGAAACCCATGTTTCTCAAGGACTATGAGCGGGCAGTCATCCTGGAGAAGGAGGGGTGAGGTCCTGTCCAAGAAACAGCATCTTTCCATTGAAATAACACTACAGAAGCCTTTAGTCTGATTGTAAACAGGAAGTACTGCGCACAACTCTGCAGTGTTGGGATTTTAATAGTGAAACGTAAATAATTTATATATACACAAAATTAAATGTAAATGGTAAATGTCGTATACTTGTACAGCGCTTTTCTACCTTCCTCAAAGGCCTAAAGCGCTTTACAGTCACACACACATTCACGCACTGGTGGCGGCTGCGCTGCCGAACACTGGCACCAACCTTCCACCAGAGGCAAGGTGGGGTTCAGTGTTTTGCCCAAGGACAGGCAAGGTGGGAATCGAACCTGCAATCTTCCGCCCTACCACAGCATCACAAATCCCAAGAATTTAGTTTTGGGATTTGTGTGTTAATCAACGAAATGATGCAAAAATCAGTTTAGTCTTTTGAGCCACCACTAAGACAATAGTTAGGTCCGAATTCTACGGTGGCCCTGAAGTGCAAATCACATCAACCAATCACTCAACACAAAAGCATTCATTTAAAAAAGCAAAACATTGTAGAAATCAACACAAAAGTTTCAGAAACCAAAATGTAAAAAAAAAAACACACACAATTCCAGGCAGAAACAATAAAACATATTGAGAAGAAAATGTTTCAGACAAAAAAAAGTAGTTTCCAGAAATCATAAATAAAATATTTAATGAAGAAACCCATAAAGATGAGCACTATCACAGATTGGATGATGACGTTTGCAAACCTTTTCAACAGGAAGTTGTCTGGCATGGCAATATCTTTTGTCAGAAGGTACATTTTACAGCTTCGGGCCATGGCCACTGCAAAAGTTCAGTGATTATTAAAGCTTTCCCTCTTCTTCAAAAGTCATCATCCAATCAATGATGTCAATATTTCATTTCATTTTTTGTTAGTTGGTTTTGGTTTCTGGAAAAGACTGCAAAGGTTTTATTTTTTTGTTGTTGTTTGTTTTAATTTCTGAAAGGTCATGTTTTTGTATTATTTGCTGCAGTCTCTCTGAGGTCCATTGGCCGGTGTGTTTAGCGCTTTGTGATGAGGTGTGAAGAATCCCTGATGGCGTTCTGCTCTGAATGGACCTTTGAGGAGTGGTGTTATGGATGGAGATGATTTCCTCCACCACACTCCTCACCATCACAGCGATAGAGCTGGTTAGGATGCTTGTCTGTGTGTGGTGAGAGCTGGAGGAGGCAGATACAGCTGCTGCTGCAACGTCTTAACAGAGTTTCAGTGATGTTCACTCCCCCCGTGAAGCTCCTCAGCAGCCTTGTGGATGTAAAGAGGAGCAGGGTTGTTTTCCCAGCTCCTTAATGCCTAAATACTAAATGGTGTCTTTACAACAATCAATTTATTATTTGTATAGCACTTATAAAAGCAGAGGCAACCTAAGGACTTAACATAAACTCAGAAACAATATGATACAATAAAGAAACAAAAGTAATAAAAATAATAAAATTAAGGAGCTGACGCCCTAAATCCGCTCACTGGAGTTAAAAGGCCGAGTAAAACGATGAGTTTTTAAAAGTGTCAGTCAGTCCAGTTTTTCTCAGTCGACCGGATGGTTGTCGTCGCTCATGCAGCTTATTCTGTGATTAAGGAGGCGCTTGTTTTTCTTCAGGGTGAGCAGAGGTCAACGCACAGTTCTGAGAATGATGAACCGGGTGGGTTTACCTGCCACATGTTGTGGTCTGCCGTGGTGTGGTTTTTCAGCGAGCTCCTGTGACATCAGAAATCCATCTTGATTTGCCTTTTTTCTTGGAAGAAGAAGATTGAGAACCAGAACTTTGCTTCAGACTGTTTGTGGACTACGGTTAGTTCATTTAGTAAAAATGTTTTCATTTTGCAGGAAATACGAAGATGACGATGACAGCGACGAAGAAGAAGCTGCTAAGAGAAGACAGGTTTGACTTAAAGTGTTTGGATTGAAGAGTTAAAGAGTTAAAGAGGTAAATAAATATTTCTCTGCGCCTCCTTTGCAGAGAGCGGCTTCTCCCAGCTACATCCAGGAGCAGCGGGAGCTGAAGGCCAGGTGAGCTGAAAGCTTCTGCAGGCGTCCAGCGCTCCTGCTCACTCTTTATTGACAGAAGTCCACCTCTGAACGCAGCTTCCGCAAGTTTGTTGAGGACAGCGATGATGAGGATGACGATGAGGAAGGAGGAACGTCGACGCTGCTGACAAGGAGGATAAAGACGCAGGAGGAGAAGGTCGGATGGGAATCCCCGTCTGCGAACGTCTCCCTGTGGCTGAAACAAAACCGAGCTGCGTTTGTTTCAGGATGAAGAGGAGGCGGACTTTGTGGAGTGGCTGAAAGGCCAGGCGGAGCTGGAGGGGGGAGAGGAGGTGAAGGACATGGTGAGTTTGATCAGGATGAAGAAACACGCGGAGGACTCTGACTATCCAGCTCATGTTTGTGCTTTTTCTGCGGAGACAGAAGTACTTAAGAGACTACTGGAACAACCCGCAGCTGGAGGAGAAGGAGCGCTTCCTCCGAGACTATGTGCTTAACAAGGGCTACCTGAACGAAGAGGAGGATGATGAAGAGCGGTGTGTTCCACAGAAGAGCTTCTCTGTTTCGTTTTAGTTGGAGACATGTCCGGACTTTTGGATTTATTCCTTTTTTTTTAGTGATGTAATCTGGATGCTTTCAGGATCCCGACCTACGATGAGGTGGTTCAGGAGGACGTGGACGACTCTGAGGAGGAGGGCGAGTCTTTTCTGGAGCGCCAGGAAGACTTTGAGAGAAGCTACAACTTCCGCTTCGAAGAGCCCGACTCGGAACGCGTGAAGACCTACCCTCGGAACATCGCCACGTCCGTGCGCTCCAAGGACGACTCCAGGAAGCGCAAGAGAGAGGAAGTGAAAGAGAGGAAGCAAAAGGTTTGGAAGCGAGTCGATGGGAGTCTTTTCCAGAGTTGAAACCAAACCTCCTGGTTGATGGTGTTGGTTGCAGGAGAAGGAGCAGAAGCGCGAGCAGCTGAAGCAGCTGAAGAACCTGAAGAGGAACGAGATCATGGAGAAGCTGAAGCAGCTGCAGGAGCTGACGGGAAACGAGCAGCTGGCTTTCAGCCAGGAGGACCTGGAGGGAGACTTTGATCCGAAGCATCACGATCGGCTCATGCAGGTGAGCGGATGAGTCGATTGGAACCCTAATCCCTCTGTTAGCCGTTCAGTTACTGTAGAGTCTATTTGCAGAAATTCTTTGGCGATGAATACTACGGCGAAGAGGAAGAAGAGAAGCCGCAGTTTGAGGATGATGATGATGATGAAATGGAAGGTAAACCGATGCAAGATCAGCATGCTGGAATTAGAGGTTCCTGCTGTGCTTGTGTGTTTTTCCATAGTTTTACTGCTGTTTTACAGTCAAAGGTGTCTGATTTATTCTAGTTTGTGATTCAGATTAAAGAAAATCTTTGTTTCTCACGTAAAACAAAAGAAAAAAACAATTCTAATTCGGATTCATGTTTTGTTTTTACCTCAGATCGCTGGAATTGGGACACTTGGACTGGAGAAGACCAAGAGGAGGACTATGCAGAGGAAGACTACAACGGGGAGGCGTCTGGACCTCACTGTGATGACGAAGACTTCATTGTGAGTCAGCGTTTCTCATGAATGCAGAGATGGGCTGGCAGTGGTGTTTCATGTTCATGTTGTGGTGCTAAACCTCTCTAGATGGATGCAGACTATGACCCCAGCCAACACTCTGCATCCAAGAAGATTAAGAAGAAGGAGAGGAAGAAGATGAAGAAGGAGGATCTGCCACTGATGGGCAAAAAGAGGAAGAAGTCCCACTTTGCAGATGTGGTGACTCAGAAGAAGCCGGTGTTTGACCCCAGTGAGTACGGCTCCTGTAGGAGTCTGCCGTCGTGTCGTTCCTGCTCTGACCTTCCTGTTTCTGCAGAGGAAAAGACCTTTGAGCAGTACCTGGATGAGTACTACAAACTGGACTACGAGGACATCATCGACGATCTTCCCTGCAGGTTTCGCTACAGACAGGTGGTCCCCAACGACTTTGGTCTGACCACAGAGGAGGTGAGAACCGCAGCTCCATCTGCTCCACATAAAGGGTTCTGCTGAGGTTCTGTTCCTGCACAGTCTTGGAAAAGTTGTTGTGACCTCTTAGAATTCATTATTTTAACTGTAGTAGCAAAAAAAAGCAGCTAGCAGCGTACATTTGTGTCACTGACATTACGCAGCAGTAGCTTGATTTAGTTTTTAATCTAAATCATTGGCTCATTTCTCTAAACATCACTTGGTAAAATTAGAAAAATCCTTTTTTCAACTTTTATTTCTCTGATATATTTTCTGTTCTTCCTGTTAAAAAACATAAAGTTTTATTTTGAAAGGATTATTGTTGATGTGTGATAACAGAGGATTCTCTGGCACCGCGATGTTGGTCCGTCTCGACATTCACACCGAACGTCAACCAAGTCAGTTCACCAAACAACCACTAGAGGGCTAATATCATTGACTGAATATGAAAACTGACTTAAGAAACTCCCCCTTCCAAACACGAAGTACCTGCTGAAGCCAAAATCCAATTTTTTTTAACTCGTTCTTAATAATCCCTTTTTTGTTCATTTTATTTCTTTTTTGCAAGTTTTTTAAGTTCTAAACTGGCCAATCAGATGGCTCAGGAAGAGCATGTGATCATGCATCGAACGTGTGATTGACAGATTCTCCTGAGCCCGCTTTCAAGTGGTAGGGGTGTGGATTTCCAAGAAGCTCACTCCTGAGTGGTTGCCGTAGAAACAAGGAATGACTCAGACCAATCACTGCTTACTGATGTCTGACTCCCACATGGCGGCATCTATATCACAAAAAATGGCGACTGAATTGACTTCAATTTCTATGGACGCCATCACTCTGGTTCTCTTAAAAAGTCAGTGGTTGAAACACCAGAAGACTTTAATGTGATTGAAACTTTGCTGGAGGGAAGTTCTGTCTTATTTTATATTTCCCTCGACAAAATTCAACACAAATGGTTCTTTTCATTTACAGGGAAGGGTCAGATTCATACCCGACAATATAATCCAGACATTTTCTGCTTATTTAGCAATTTTTGAAAAACAGTTAGTTTACTGACATCCTATCCTGTCAAGAAAAAGCAAAAACCCAAAGCTGCATCCCATTAGGTAGTTTCTAAAAAAAGCATGGACCACTGGTGTTCCAGCTGTCCTGAAATTGTCCATAAAGGTTTGGGTTTTTTGTCCAACGTTGCTGCCATGATGAGCTGTGAGGGCTGATCTGGTATTGCTTCCCTCCGGGGAGAGCTCTGACCAGGGAATGATCTCCCTTTAATCTTCTCTCTGAGCTGCAGCCGTTCTGCAGCCGCTGCAGGTTTGAAGTGGACTTTAAAGAATAAACAAAGTGTTTCTTCTTTGTTTTTCAGATTTTAAGCGCCAACGACAAAGAGCTGAACCGCTGGTGCTCCCTGAAGAAGACCTGCATGTTCAGGTACGGATCTCAGTTGTTGACTCAGTTGGTCTGAAAACTTTTTCCACAGTTTCTTTTCTTCTTCAGGTCTGAAAAGGAGGAATTGAGCGACTTGAAAAATTATAAAATCAAAGCAGGAAATGAAAGAAAGAAGAAGGAAATCCTGAGTTCAGTTTATACAGAGTGAGTCAAATTTGCTAAACTTCTGAGAAAATGCTTCCCAGTTGTTGTATTTATTCAATGTTTGTATCAAATCAACTTTTAGACAAGATGAAGATGTGGAGGACGCCAAGACGAAGGTGGGGAAGAAGCGAAGAGATCGTCTGAAGAACGCAGAACACGGAAATGCAGGAGACGACTCTGCTAAGGAGGCGTCGGAGAGCCTTCAGCAGGAAGAGGACGGCACAGAGGAAGAGGAGGAGATCCTCATACCTAAGAAAAAGATGAAGACGGAAGCACAAGAGGAGCCGGATCAACCGACCCAACCGAGAAACAGAACTGACAGGCCAAAATGGTCGGGGAAGAAGCAGAAGCGCTCAGGCCACCGCCTCCTGTCTGCAGGCGTGGGGGTGAAGATCGGCGGGCGGGAGTTCAGTCGGCAGCGGCTGAAGGCTTACGGCCTGAACCCCAAAAGACTGTACTTCAGACAGCTGGGCCGGCAGAGACGGAAAACCCAGGAGAAGAAACTGAAGCAGAAGCACAAAGAGTGAACTCAAACCTCTGCGCACAACCAGCTTTTAAAAACATCCGCTTCATGTTTTTGTTTTTTCCCTTTGGATTGTTAACTCAATGAAACTGTTGTGTCATAAAGAGAAAATGATCATATATTTCTGATAAAACGGAACAAGAAAAACGTTTGTTTCCTTCACTTCTTCCTGTTGTGGAAATGCAAACATCTGCAGAGTTCAAACCACTACGATTTAGTTCTGGAAACACAGGACACTTTCTGACACCACTATGCAGCTAAAAATAACCCCGCCTGCCTTTATGTGGGTGATGTTTTGTTTTTTCCAGGGTTTTCAAGAATATAGCAGGAAACCACATCAAAACAGTGTTTGTGTGAATCCGTGACCTGTGTGGCCTCACACGTCTACTGTCTTCACTACAGTTGAGCAAACAGGCCAAACTTTCCCTGTAGGCAGACGGCTTTGACCTACATTTTAGGGGAATGAAACCGCATGTAAAGGTTGATAAACGCACAAGTTTTTCCATGTTTCCACATTTTAATTCCTTAAAAAGTCAAATATTTCTACATATCTCCTCTGCAATAGTTGTACTTTTAAAAAGCTTGTTTACTTCCTTCTTAAATGGTGGAAAAAATCGAATTAAAAAATACAATTGTGGAGAAGTAGTAAAACTGAGTGTCTCAAGGTTTGGTGAATGTGCTACCCACACTGTTCACCACAAACCCACGCTATTCTAAATGTAGAACAATGATAAACAGGTTTAAACTGTAAGTGCAGAGGGATTGTTACAACAACAACAAAGATTCACCAAGGACACATTGCCCTAGTTGCAATTTAGACACTGTTTAGTAAAATTTGTGGTACTAAAGGAGATCAAAGAACAGTTTTGAAATAACATTTTCCTAGAGCCCTCTGACAATTTCAAAACTGTGACTTTTGCTCTTATTTGCAACCTAGAACGTTTTGTGTGCAACGTGGTGGCAGAAATATCACTCCATAGAATTTTTACGTTGTTGGAGCGCGCGCCCTGCATTGCAATTTCCCTCCAGAACGGTAGGGGGCGGTGTAGGCTCTACTTTGATGAACCACCATAGAAGAAGAGGAGAACGGGCGCGCGGCACTGGAGGGCTGAATTTGAATCGCGGAAGAAAAACAAACGGTTGGGTTTTTTTTTTTTTTTTTTTACAGTTTTTCGTGAAAAACACACATCCTATTGTATCATCAGCACAGCATTGAGTTTACCAGAAGTGTTTATACCCTTAGTGTCTTTTGTTTTCATAAATATAACCGATTGGAATTATTTAAGTTTTCTTTTTTGCTCGAGATAAACAACGAAACGTCAAACAAAGTACGTTTACTTGACAGCTAAAAGATGAGTAAAGTTAACATTTACTGTGTCAATTTAAACCAAGAATCCTCGCTATGTCTTATTTTTAACAGCCTAGAAACGGGAAGCTTTTTTTCATCTTGTTTTTGCAGGATTCGTTGGTTTATTTCACCTCCCTGAGCTTATTATTCCTCTGCCGTAAACCTGTTCGCAAGCTGCACAGAGCGCATTCATCTGCGGTGTGACTCGTAGCTTCCTGGGATGGCACAAGGTCACAAATTCCAGGACCTGGAGGAGACTGGTGAGGCTCTGGTCGCCTTCATCAACAGCAGCCAGCCTGAGACTCTGCGGCAGGTGAAAGCAGAACACCAAGCTCTGTTTGATCGACACACAGAAACTAAAAGGATCGTGACGCAGATTTTGAAGGGTGAGGATGATGCAGATGTTTGGTGTTCTCAGATGGCAGCGTGTCACTTTTCTTCCTCCTGTCTCCAGATGTTGTTCAGATAGAGGAGGATGCTGGTCAGAGGCTGCTGGACATGGAGGAGGAGAAGCAGCTCAGGGACAAGGAGCTGAGGAGCCTGGAGGAGCAGCTGAGTCAGCTCACGGCCAAGAGCCAGACGAGCGATTCAGAAATACAGTATCCTTCAATCATTCATTTTTTTACATCACTGATAAGTTACGATTGTTTTTAAATTCCTGCTGTACACCCAACCGTCTATTAGAACCCCTAACGTTCCTCCAGGTTTCTGCAGAAAGAGCTGGAGCGTCTGAAAAGCAGCGAGAACGAGCTGGAGACTCTCCAGAATGAAGTGGATGAAGACACGACTGAGGTCATCCCGTCTGCAGTGTGAGTGACACACAGCCAGTCTGCATCTTTGTTGTGCCTGTCAGGTTTGTCTTTTAGACCCCAAAACACAACAGTGCAAAAACTGAGTATGTATTTATAGGAACAAACATGTTATGTTTAGAGCCATGGAGGTGCAGCTGCTATGCAAAGCAAAAAAGAAGACAGAAGGGGATTTAAAACAACAAAAAATTAAGGACTCAATGAAATTCTCACCATATTGGGGCTTCTACATAACCTGAAGGAACAACTTTTGTGCCTCAGTTTAAAAATGTTTTCTATTCTATTCTATTCTATTCTATTCTATTCTATTCTATTCTTTTCAGTTGTCTTTGACCTGATTCATAACTGTATTTGTTTATGGAGCAGGGAATTCCTTACATAAAAGCTGTTTCTGATGTTCCTGCTTTCTAGACACGTGGCTCAGCTGTACTACCTGGTAACTAAGATCAAGTGGGAGTACGACACTCAGCCCAACATTTTAAAAGGAGGTACGCCTATTACCACCCGCATTACAGCAGTACAGGCATCAAAATTACCTTTTTGCTCACCATAAACACCAGGATGTATCTTAAAATAATGCAATTCACCAATATTTGTTAGGTAATAATGGTACTAAGCCACAGGTTGTTGGAATGTTTACGCTGCTGTAGAAATCTCTTAAATATCTTTATTCTTTTGATTCTGACGTCTGGGTTCTCTGTCACAGTTCATTACGGTGCCGAGCTGGCCACGCCCATTCACATCGACACCTCCACGCGCTCGCGCGTCGACGTCAGTGACCAGCTGTGGGACTTCGTCAGCTCGCAGTGGTAGCAGAAGAACGAAGCCCACCTCATTTGTTTCTGATTGTTTGTGGATGTGCTTCTTGTTTCTTATTTTGTATTTGTTTCAACAATAAAACTTATTTTACTTTGACTTCTTGAATTTTATTTCCTGAGAGGATTTTATAGTGATAGAATGTTAAATATTTTAATGTATTTTAAAATTTGTTCTAGAAAAATGCATGAGTCAAACTTAATTAAATCCCATGGGACATGACTGGAATGGAGCGTCCTCTGAGAAATAACTTCAACCATGATTGGGTAAAGCAAACTGGGTTTGCTGGCAGCGTTTTCCTCACTCCGGTTCCCTCACTGTGTTTGTTTCTTTTCCTTCTCGGTGCGTAGTGGAAGTTTCGTTTTGCATGTTTATTCACTGTGTGCGTGGGTTTGTTTTAGTTTTCAGCATGGAGAGGAGTGAGGTGCACTGTCTCGTTCTGGCTTCGTCCATGGCCGCTCTCTTCCCCTCCCCTCCTATTATCGTTTTATTTGTTTATCAGAGTAAAAATGGCAACTATGGAACTGTTGAGTAAATTATTTTATAAGTTTATTTTTTTCTCATCCATTTGTTTTGGTGGCGGCTCTTGGTCACATTAGTTTTAACACATTTTAACATGAAGATGTTTTTTGTCCATTCAGTTGATGGAAGCCCCCGTCTATTGTCAAAGTGGACATTAGGTGTCACTGTGGAGCTTTTTATCTCTTCATTCTTGTGTATTCATTCTTTGTAGCTTTACAAAGGCCATAATATTGTACACTAAATACTAATTTGAATGTTTATTTTCCAAACCAGTGTGACCAAAGGCAATGTTTCTAAGTTGGCTTACATATTTTTGTTTTTTTACCTTTTTAACAATTCTGCAGTAATTTAGTTTGTTTTTGGTTGATATGAATATAATCTTTCATTCATGGAAATGTTGCATTTAGACTCAAACATTTGAATGTATCTTAAAACATTTAGCCTAAAGCCTCTTAAGCCAACCCTGATTTCAAAACATATTTCCATTGAAGTCATTTGGAAAATAAAATGTTTGTTTTTGTTTACATTTTAAGTCTTTTATTTAGGCGGTGTGTGTGACAGCCTTTTTTTTTATTTGATTATTCTTTTTATATTCACGTAAATTAGGATTTCAGAATAAAAGCTGCTTCACTTTAAACATTCTTCAGTTTCGGATCATTAGTGGAGTTTCTGGACTATGACATTAACAATCAAATATCTGTGCATTTAGTTAAGTAAATTAACATTTGAATAACTAATTTAATTAAATGGCATTTTGAGTATATTTTATGGTTTATGATTTGTGCGTTTATTATCATTTAAACAGTGCTTTCTCAGCCTATTAACCAGAGCGTTTCCTACCATCTTATAGTCGTCTTTTGGCTGTTTTTCTTGTGTTTTATTATTCTTTATAGTTTCAACATATGTTTACACATGTCTGTAATGTCAAGCACCTTGTGTTCATGGTGTGATGAAAGGTGTTCTACAAATAAAGGGATTTGCTCAGATACCACCTACTTTCAATGCATTCTTTAACAGCTGCAGATATCAAATAATTACCAAAATAAAAGTCCATCAACATTGTTGATATTTTTTTAAATATAAGTAAATCAAAACTCAGATATCAAGTTAAACTGAGGGGACTTAATATAATAAAAGAACAATCATTTTATGCATCCTATCATAATGAGTTAATAGAAACAATTGTATGGAACTGGATCAAAAAGCAGGAAGTGGATCTTTACAAACTGTTTTTATTGTTCCTGAGCAGGCTCTAAAGTGGAAAGGGAGGACGATGAATCTCCTTCTCTCAGCAAACATGCTGCAGACAGTGCAGTAATGGATGCTGCAGGTCACAACACAATAATCTAGATGTTATGGCATCTTTAAAATGGCAAACAGGCCTTTAACTTAACAACAAATTGGAACTGTAAAAGTTGATTCCAGCATCAAAAATGCTTGGCTTCCTAAAGAGCATTTGTCAATTTTGTACTGAATAAAATACTAACCTACACACCTATATGGAAAGAACTCAGTCAGAGCAGACTTCCTGCTGCAGTGAGGCTTAGAGCGGGGTCGACTGTAATGCACAAGCAGGGAATCTCTGTGGCTGACTTACTGTCAGCAGAAAAACTGTTCCGCTGCTTCGACGATTCCTTCCCCACAAATGGTTTTCGCAGGTGGTTTTGCATTTTGCCACTTGCTTCTAACTCGACTTCCCTTTGATCGTCTTGCTGCAGCTAGATCAAACAACCCTGCAAATGCCCGACGAACAGAATTCATTTTCCTATCGAGGTCTTAGTCTACACCGTTGAGTTATTTTTAACAAAAAACCTTTAAACCAAAGAAAAAGTTGTAGACAGGAAGCTGTTTCAATAAAAAAAAAAAGTAGACAAACGTAAAAAACATTCAGATATGTTTATTCAGTGCTCATATAAAACTGTTATAACTTATGTGAAAACTTTACAGAAGAAACCAAGTAAAAATATTTACTTTTTTACATTACATACATAAAACTCAAAGTCTGGTCTGTGATATCTGGCACATTCATGTTATTTTGTGAGACACTTGTGTGCTTTTTCACAGGAAAACATTTCATTTCACAGGTTAAAAGGCGACCCAGCTCTATAAAGTGATGCTAACGATGGTTCCTTTTCAGCTAAACGTAGGCCTGCTCTCATCATTCAGAGCTGCATGTGGGACCTCCAAAGCTGCAGAGGATCTGACACATTCAGTGGGTCTCTGACGTCCAGAAACTCACATGGTAGACATTACATCTGGGCGTGGATCCGTCTCCGTTGTAACGTGTCATTATACTGTTTATGCTACAGAAGCAGGCGGCCATGTAATGCCTGGGTTATCCCCACATGCACATGTAAACTAACGTCTTCATTCAATCCTCTTTATAGAAGTAAAATACAATTCTTTCTCTTCATAATACTGGTCTTGTCTGAGACTCTAAAAATGCAATTTTCCCAAAAGAGAGTTTAAACAAATGAATGCTTCATGAGATTTTCTCCCAACCAGTCCCAAATACTGATTTGTCTTTGAAGGACGATCATCGGGATTGTTTCAAAGTGCAAAACCAAACTTTTGCTCATGTCCCATAAAGTTCAGTTTCTCAGCTGGAGTGCATACTTGTAGTCCAAAAGTGACCCAGCTTGTCACGTCCTGCAAATTTGGGGGTAAATAGGTTTGATGACTGAGTGTGTGAAGTTACCCGAGGACACTGTGGTCTCCAGTCCTTCCAGTCTGTGTGAGGTGCCCTCCATCTTAGTGGTGCTGCAGTCGAGGAAATGCACCCCGATCTTTCGGACCTGCCCGTTTTCGGTGATGAGGCAGGGCTGGCAGAGCAGCCTGATGATGGCCTTCCTCATGTCCTTGCTGGTCAGAGTGTAGATGATAGGGTTGAGCAGGGAGTTGATCAATGCGATTCCCAGGAAGTATTCTGCCTTGAAGAGGATTTTGCAGAGTTTAACTACACAGGAGAAGTCCAACAGGAAGAGGATGAATAAGGGCAGCCAGCAGGCGATGAAGACTCCCAGGACGATGGTGACTGTTTTCAGCAGCGCCATATACTTCTGCGACCTCCTGTAGAATCCTTTCCGCTGCGGGACAGAGGCCAGGCGCTGGGTGTTAGACTTGACGATGCGGAAGATGCGAACATAGAGCACAATGATGGACATGAGGATGGCGCTGAAGACGGTGATGCAAAAGAGGATGTAGCTTTTGGCGTAGAGTGGAAGAACGGTGGAGCACTGCTCCAGCCGCCCAATGCAGTTCCACCCCAGAACAGGCAGGATGCCCAGGAACACAGACAGCATCCAGCTGCCAACAATGAGGGCGCACATCCGGCCCTGCTTGTCCCCCTGGTACGGCTTCATCCTCACCATGGTGACATGGCGCTCTATGGCGATGGCCAGCAGGCTGATCACAGACGCAGCCAACGTGATGAACACACCACCCTCTCGAAGGAAATATAGAATGGGGGTCATTTTTAAGGTGATGTGTCCAGACGTCATGATGTTCGCCATGTAGGTCAGGCCTGCCAGCATGTCAGAGAGAGTCAAATTGCCCAGCAAGTAGTACATGGGCACATGGAACTTCTTGTTCTTCCAGAGGGCCACAAGCACGATGGCATTTTCTACCACGATGAGCAGGCAGACCAGCAGGAAAGCAATGGCTTCTGGTTTGAGTCCCTCCTTGTATTTGTCCTCCTTTAGTTTGCCGGTGTAGTTGTAGTGGTCGCTGATGACGTCGTAACTGAGATACTGGCTGAATCTGGAAACCATTCCTGCAGACGGAGGCACAGCAGATGGAGCTGAAGAAGAGTGAGCTGCACGAAGAAGACTCCTGTCTGCACCTTCACCTGACGTTTACAGTTAATCAGGCAAAAGGTTTAAAAAGTCCTGTGGTTGGGCATTCCTCTGTCTCGACTGGCACAGAAGCCGAAGGAAAAACACTTTCCTTTTGATGCGATCAGAAAGGATTTCCTGCGGTTTCAGAATTTTCCTATCTAGATCTTTGTATTTTTATTGCCTGGTACAGACACTAGGAGGAGGCGAAGGACAGGCTGCAAGAAACAAAAGAGAAGGAGGTTAATACTTATAAGCAAATACAAGCCACAGTCATTGTAATACAACAAAAAAATTTCGTGTCCAAAAGAATCTTTACAAAAAACTGAAATGTAATAATATTGACTTATTTTGTTTTTTATTTTTTTAGAAAATTGGATGTAGTAAATAAAGAGAAGACCGAAAATGCAAACAATATTTTGTGTTTTTAATCGTTTGTTGTAAAATCTAAAGACAGTTTTATGTATCAAATTTTGACATTTTATTTCTTGTGCCAAAAGCTCGGACGGCTGTGCGTAATTGCGCAAAACGACTCCTGTAATTTGTGACCAAAACGTCCTTCACATTCAGAGTATAATTAGGGCCCGGGCTAAATTTGATTTTAATATGTGTTTAAGATTAAATTGATTACTTATTAGTTTTTAAAAACGCCGCAGTGGCTTAATGCTTCTGGCAGAGAAACATAAGAATCAACTCCCTTCCTTTGCTCAAAACATTTACGCCGCAGATCAAACTCAAACTAAAGACCTTAAAGTGAAGTTTAAAACAATACAACCACGAGGTTTGTACACACCTGAGTGAAAATCCACGAGAAAGAATCCACAGAAGTGTCTTGGGTGCAGGGATCCACACTGAAGAGGAGAGGAGCGATCAGCGCGCACCGCGGCCGCACGCAAGTGTGAGGTGAGCTCGGGATGGGCAGGGCTGAACATGCAGGGGGCTGTTCTGCGCTGTTGGAGCCTTCTCCTCCCCACTCACTTCAGTCCACTGTTGTTGTGTTTATCCCTCTTACTTAATCGGTTCTTGACAGATGTTTCTGTTTGTCATTTTCAAGGGGGACGAAGAAAGTAAAATGTTTTCATGTCCGAATTTGATCTGGAGTCAGGCTGCTGCTGTTGCACTAAAATCAAATAAAAATCAACTTTTTGTGCACCTTATCCATCAGAAAAACCATCTCACATATTTATAGGGTAGTAAAAAAAATTCACAGATTACTGAGAGAAAGTGAAAAATGTCAACCAATACGTCGTTTGAAAGCAGAAAGTAGGCTCAGCTGTCACAGCAAGCATCTGGATCAGATTGGACTTGATCTGTAATTATTGCACAGGGCTTGTTTTTAAAGACATCCAGGAAAAAAATAGTGTTCAAAGTACAAAAAACATTCAAGAATGTCGTAATGTGAAGTCAGTAAAACGTTTTTTGTTTAATCCTTCCTAAAATTACCACTTGAAAGTTGCTTTGTTGTGTTCCCAGAATGTTAATGTCTCTAAATTCAGAAACAAACCACCAAACATTTTTTTGACAAAATTCTCCTTTCCTGGTTTTCTACTTCTTCATTTTTTTCATTACAGAAGACTAAAAACGTCTGCTTTTTTATTTGCCTTTAAAAAAGATGCTCAAACGAAAGTATTTCACCCTCTCATTAAACTGACTGCTTCTTTTCTGCAGTTTCTATATGATTTTTATGGTCTTGCAAATTAGTGTGTGTTTCCTCTATTCTTTTGTAGATGTAAGTGAAAAAGAAGCTTTTGATTTTAAAAATAAGACAGTTTTATATTTTAACTTGATTTTTTGGACAGTTTTCCGCTTTGCATGGCATTTGACAAAGGAACACTCACATTACAGACTATTTCTACTAATCTAATTTCAATAAACCACCATGATTTATGACTTTTTTTTTCCACCAGGCAGCATACAAATAAACATGACGTCTGCAGCAAAGCAGGGAAATTGCGTAAAGCGAGGGCCGGCTGGGCGCAGGACAGGACTTGGCCTTCTCTAAACAGGAAGCAGGTTCATTGTACCTCGAAAGGAGAGGGATATCCTTGAGAAAAACACAGATGAAGTCACTCTTGACTGTAGAATGAGCCAGCACACATAGTTCTGCAGCTTACTCATTGCCGTGACTTTTAATGACATATAGGTTTCATCCATTTGTCACAAAAGTCTAAGGACCTGCAGTTACATTTTTACTGTCTCCTGGTAGTTTTTTTTTTTGTTTTCTTAGCATTTCTTCTTATCATATATGGAGCAGCTCCCCCCACCACAACTGCGTGTAGAAGTTTGCTTTCACACTGGGGTGGGTTTGCGTCCTCGATCAGTTCTGCTTTGATTGGCATGTGTGACTTTGAGTCCAATCTAATGAGGTTCAGGTCTTAGTTTGCTAGCACGTCTTGGTGACATGAATTATGATATAAATGCTGAAAATATGACCAGCAGATCAAAGGGTGAAGATGAACCAGAAAAGAGCATTCACACTCAGCCAATTTGGTTCAGTTTTGATGCAAACCAAAAACTGATTCCCTGCATAGTCAGCTTTGCTTGGCAACCAACCAAACCACGGTCTGCTTGACAACAAAGGTTCACTGACAAGTGAGCTCTGATGCAGTTTACTACAATGTGAATGCAGACAGATGATAAAAGTGGAAACAGAGGAAAAAACGGATCACAGAGGAAGAGCAAATCACAGCAAAGTTGGGAAATGCCTTTATTAGAAAATCCTTTGTTGTGAGAAACAAGATGATGTTTAGAAGACCAGCAGCAGTAGACTTCTTTCTTCTTCAGTGTTCTGGACAGAGTTTCTTTCCATTTCTGAATTGAGGAGTAAATGGGAGCGTCTCGATTTTCCTCGTCAGTTTGGTCCACTTCAGTCTTTAGTTTTGCAGGAGAGAGCATCCAAGACAGTTTTAGTACATTTATAGAAGGTTAATTATTTATCCAAATATTTGTCCACTGAAAATGATTTCCTCATGTATATGTAAATGCCTGGTTCTGTCTGTGGTGTAGTGTTAGCACTTTCACCTCACTGTAAGCACATTCCGAGCGGCACCTTTCTGTAAGGTTTGTATGGTATCCTTGTACATGTGTGAATTTTCTGCAGACACCCCACATATTCCAAAAACACACTTCATAGGTTAATAATTGATTATAAATTATCCCTAATGTGAGTGTGTGTGGTTGTGTGGCCCTGAGATGGACTCTCAACCTGTTCAGGGTGTACCGCGCCTTTGCCTAACAGTAGCTGGGACAGGCTCCAGCAACCCCGTACCCCAAAGGGATTCAATGGGTTTAAAAATGGATGGATTATGAAAAACATGTTTTTTGAATAAAAGAGAAAAAGAACAAATCAAAGTTTAAATTTGAAGTGTAAATCATAAAAATCTGATCAATGTCTCAAAGAGAAATATGGTTTAGCTAGAAGAGATTGGTTGTAATGAAATACAATTTACTTAGTTACATTTACTTAAGTGACCTTTTGTAAAGATTGTACTCCTAAGATTACTCCACAAGTAGATTTATAATAAAAAGCCAGGATCATTAATCAGCCAAAATGAAGTCTACCTTTTAATTTTTTGACATTTAAGACATTTTTCTGTAATAATTTTACAGGAATATCAATCTTGGCTGATAATTAAGTGTATCCCTTGTGCTATCCTAGGCACTTTACCATTGGGAGTTGGGTCATCTAGACCCACTAGACAGTGCGCTGAACCATTTTTTTTTCAATGATTTGTGATCTTCACTGGTTCAATGGATTACATGAAAATTTTCCACCTTTGTCATGGTAGGGAGAACACCTCAATGTAAGGGTGGGCTCATCTAAGATAGCACAAGTTAAAGGAAACAACAGCATTAACCAATATAAAGATGACTGCTGATTCTGTTTAAGAGTAGACAAAGACTGTCAGGACCTGGGGGTATAATAAAGACCAGACATGGTGGCAGAGACAGAATCATTTATTTAAAAAAAAAACAGAAACATGACAAAAACCATGGAAAAAACAAAAAGGTGGAGAAGTTTGACCTGACCACTTGGATCCTGCATTTTGGGTCCTACACCTCCAGTTCCTGACAGTTACAAGTATCGCTCTCTTGGATAAAAAAAACTGGACTGCAAACCAGCACACAAAAAATGAAAACACAACCCAAACACATGGACATGTGACAATTGACATGAAGAAGAAGAAAACGTGTATCACTTCGCTGAATGTCAAAATGTGCCAAGAAAATATCCCCCACACCATTACACCACCACCACCAGCCTGAACCGTTGATAAAAGTCACGGTGGATCCACGCTTTTAATGCTGTTGACACCAAATTCTGATCCGAATATGGCAGCAGCACTGGAGACTCATCAGACCAAACAATGTTTTTCTAATCTTCTATTGTCAAGGCATCATCAGAACTGCTGCTCACTGGATATTTTCTACTTTTTGGACCATTCTCTGTAGACCCTAGAGATGGATGTGGGTGAAAATCCCAGTAGATCAGGAGTTTCTGAAATAGTCAGACCAGATTGTCTGGCACCAACAACCGTGACACGTTCAAAGTCACCAACTTTTTTCCCCAACCGGCCAGACCAATTTTCTGAGTTCTAGTTCCTGCCCCCTCCACCGCCTCACATCTGATTACAGTTTAAAAGAAGTTCCAATGAAACTTGTTAGCGGGTGGGGTGGGGGGTTAACCCCCCACAGTGGCCTTGTGACGAGCTCCCGGTGGGCCTCCTCTGAGGAGTTACCACACAAAGCCCTGACAGCAGGACTCCCCGCTCTGTCACCTGCCAGCAGGGAGCTGCTCCCTCAGGCTGCAGTAAAGCTTTCAGTGGGGAGTGACCCACCCTGTTCTCAGTTCTCTGTTTTTTCTGCATGTTCTGTCTGGCGTGCCTGGCTCAGGAAGAGTTTTCCTGTGACGCTTTCAGGAAGGAAGTCCGTCAAGCCTGTTTTCTGTCATGTCCTCCTTGTTTGTCATCCATGACTAATGAGATGTTTTAAAACAGTAAATTATTTGGGTCATATTCACTCTTCACAGGTTGCACACATAAATTCTTCACGTTTCCTCGCTAACTTTCGGTTCTCGAGTCTTTTGAGAGCATATTACATGACACCCTCCTCTGCTGTGGTGTGGCTTTGGTAGCTCAAAGAATACGGTGCAGAATCACACCTCTAAAATAAAGTCTTACCTCATGTAAAACAGCACACAAGCTGAACCATCACCTGTGAACACAATGGAAAAAAAAGTGACAAAGTTTCTGTTTCGTTTCTGTTTTAAATTTCTCAGCTTCAGAGAAGCAGAGCTGTTTCACTTGCTGGACTTGCACGTCTGTCTCAGCACTAAATGCTCAGTCATGCTTGTCTCTCTGTGGGTCAGTTTCAGGGGGATTTGCAGAAGTCCGGGAAACTGAGGAAAACATGGAAACTAGATGAAGTCCAGTGTACTGTCCTTCCCTTTCCATGCAGCCATGGATTATGGGAATTCTCGAAATAGCCCGCATGTGATGGGCAGTGGCCTCAAACCAGCACTTCTGCTGTAAATGCCTCGGTCAAAGGACTCTAACAAAGCCCGAAAGAGAAAATTAGCCATTTCCTTTTTCTTTTTTTTTCCCGTATCAGGCAATCCTTCAAATTTGCTGCCCCATTGTTCCATCTGTTATTTGCACACAGTGTGGTTTGTAAAACGTGTCATTTATTTCGCCAGAGCAAGGCAGCATACCGACCTTTACTGATCATTTAAAGACCCATTCCAATGAAAGTTGTGTTTTTAACATGTTTATTTGACATTTTACTGATGATGGAGGACATACACAAAAAATTAAGCTTAAAATTGCATTTCTGAGTATTTCTTTATTCAAATTGTTGTGGTGCTGACAAAAGAATGCCATTTAAAATAGATTGTATATTTGTGATGTGGAAGATATGCCGGGGGGTCCACAAGCTCCCCGCTTCGCTCCATCCTGGTAAATCCACGTGCAGACCATTAGATCCATGTATGTCTTTTTTTTCCTCGTCTGAGCTGGAATCAAAACTGTACAGATGAATAGCTCCAGTATTGCACTTTTGTTGCTCCTGTAATGTAAGGTTGTGGGTGTGAGTGGCTGGAAGCTAGTGGGAGAGGGTGTAAACAGATTGGGAAGGAGAAGTTGGAGTTGCCCTGCGCCAACAATCCCATCCACAATTCAGAGGTGAATTACTAATGAACTCCTGCTCTACAGAAACCATGTATTAAAAAACAACACAATATGTGATCGCTTTAATAAATTTTGATGTGGTCCTGATGAATACTATATTGGCTATAAATAGAATATTGGCTGCAGGTTGTCCATTAAAAAAGTGACAATGGACACCTAAAAAAAGAGTTCAGTTCAAATAGCCAGAATGTTCTATTATGCTGACCAAGTTGGTGACCGCAACTACAGGAACTTGGAACACAAGTTTATAAATATTTTTATTATTGCTAACAACTGAAATTAATTGTTTTTTTGTGAGTAATGGGATGGCTGTGGTGCAGCGGTAGGACAGTCGACTCATGATCGTAAGATTGCAGGTTCGATTCCCGCCCTGCACGCCCATGTGTCGAAGTGTTCTTGGGCAAGACACTGAACCTCACCTTGCCTCTGGCGGGAGGTTGGCGCCAGTGTTTGGCAGCGTAGCCGCCGCCAGTGTGTGAATGTGTGTGTGCATGGGTGAATGGGACTGTGACTGTAAAGCGCTTTGGGCCTTCGTAAGAAGGTAGAAAGCGCCATATAAGTATACGCCATTTTACCTTTTTTTTTTCTTTTTTACCAATAAACATTTCAAGATCAGAGTTATTGGTGGATATTTCTTGCAATAAAAGTGATCTAGGAAACTACTGTTTCTCTAAAACAAACTTTTGCTTCAACAACTGGACAAAGACAAGACATAATTGTTTCAGAGGTAAATTCAGAGGTGAACTTTATCTCTGAAATGATACTTTGTATCACTTAACATGACGTTTAGCATATATCCATCCATCCATCCATCCATCCATCCATCCATCCATCCATCCATCCATCCATCCATCCATCCATCTTCTTAGCCTGCTTTATCCCTTTGGGGGTCCCGGGGTTGTTGGAGCCTGTCCCAGCTTCTGGGTGCGTAGGCGTTGCCATGACAATACACCACTCTGCCCATCAAATAGTCGGCTTCTGGTGAAAAACAATTTAAACGTCAAAAACAACAAGATCAAAGTATCAATAATTGATTCAAAGTTTATTTCTTGTATAAGTGGGATAATGTTCTCTGACGTGTTCCTCATCAGAAATGAATGGACCTCTCCTTTCCATTAGACAACAGTGAGTCAGCTAAAATCCAGCTAATATTCTGACTTCCCATCATGGGTTTCCACTTTTTTTTGCAAAGTAGATGAAACAGATTTATTGAACTTTTAACATTTAGTTGGGATTTTGCCAAAGATTTTTGACTTGTCGAACTAAACAGTAGATGAAATATTAACACAATGAAAATATTGTCAATTTTGACAGCATGTTGTGCAATGTTGAATGCTCATGTTAGCAATGGGATTTTTCTTTTCAACTCAGCAGATTTTTTAAAAATCTAACTTTATCACGAAAAATGTTTTGACGACTCAAAAATGCCATAAAACTGGTGAAAAAGTTCTTGAACTTTTTTTTATTTTTTATCTGCAACTCAAAAAATTCAACTACGGGACTCTATCAAAAACACTTTGTTTTTTAGGTAAATGTTTGAAGATTGTGGAAGCACTTCTCTAAAAATGTGTTGCTTTTAAATGGACTGGGCTGATAGTAACACATAATGTCTAATGGACCAGTTTCAGTCAGGTATTCATTAAAGAATTTTGTAAAATGAAATGCATCTTTCACTGATTTTCACCAGTTTTATATACAGAGTAAGGCCTAAAAGCACTGATGGATAAAATTACAATCATTTGGGATTTCCAGGCACTAATGAAACCAGGAAAAGGGGTACATTTGTGACCATTTTCATTAGACACAGTATATTTACTGAAAGTTTTGTCTGTGGAGGAACATAAACATCCTCATTTCCTATCTAAAGCGCCTACTTCCACCCTAAAGCCAGTATTTTAGCCCATTTGAGCTCAGAAGAGTTTCCATTTAACAGATAAATGATTGTTTAGTCTTTTTGTGCTGATTCATGACATTGTCTCAGTTCACTTGCAGCTGTGTTTATTGAAATCCTCACTGATGTCTGCAATATTCAACAACATGAGCTCTGCAGAGATTTGCAGAAACTAAAGATTTAAAAAAGTTGTACACTCTGGCGCCTTTTTTGGGTTGCATCAATCATTTTGGATGGTTAGGAATCAGATTTTTATATTTTGTCATTTCCTGACGTCTTTGGCAGCAGCTTAAACATCTGGGATGCTCTCTCCAGCAAACTCAAAGTTGAGAGAAGACTCCACAACGATGAACTTGAAACTTCACAGAGACAATTTAACCATAGCTTTATTGTACTCCAGCATGCAGTGCACAAAGCAACATTCAAAATTCAAAAGTGGCCGAGCTCAGTGTGGAAGAACTTGACACGGAGCCATGACCTCGGTCCCAGCAGACATTTTTGTGAGCAAAGCCTTCTCGTGCAACACTGATGGGTGATCTCATAAATGCTCCACAGAAAGAGCACAAATTCCCACAGAAAAACACGGAAAGCCTTCCAAGACAGAGGGGGCTGTTTTGATTCAAACAAGGACCAGTTTCTTCTTAAAGCCCATGGATCCAGTGTCATTAAAGTATTTGTTGAGGTTCTGGATAATACGCATTCCCACAATTCTTTAATGTTGAGAAATGATGTTGTCATTTAGACATTTGCTACATTCTAAGCTCACTATGTGTTTATGTAAAGTTCAAACAAGTTTAGCCCAAATTTTGTGTTTTCTTAGGAAGTGCATATTGGTAACGGCTGGACTGTCTGTGTTGAAAAAAAAAAAAAAAAGAGTTAAGTCAAAGACCCACTCTGATGAAAAGAATGTTTTTGGTGTTTTACACATGTTATTGTGGCAATTTTCTGATGATGGAGAACATCTATGAAGAAAAGTAAGCTTCAAATTGCATTTCAGAGTATTTCTTTACTTAAATCGTTGTGAAGAAGGAGCAAATGAAAAAGAGCTTGTTTGTGACGTAGAAAATACTCTGGGTGGGCCCATGACTCAGGGATGAATTTCTGATTAAGTACAACAAAACTAACCTTTTTTTTAATTTTGTCTAAAAGCGGCATGATCATGATAGAAAGAACATTTTGCTTTTAAAAATAGAAAAAAGATGATCAGTGTGAGTCTTTAATGCATTTGTCATTTGTCTCCGTCTCAGTTTTATTTACTGCAGCATCATTCGAAGGGCTTTCTGTTGCATTGCTGAAGTTTCTTTTTCCCACTTTGCTTTATTGTTTTTGCAACAACTATTTTCCAAACAGGCATGACAGTACAGAAGCATTTTCACACATAAAGGTGGCTGTCACTCAGCTGGTTTGCCTAGTGCCAGCGTTTGGTGGATAAATACTCGTTCTTATAATCCTGTTACCACTGTTTGGTCTGTCAAACACCAGCTACACTCCTGTTACACCCTTTCTGAAACTGGAACTAGTGAGACTTAACTTAACTACACACAAAAATGAAAAGATGGTAAATTGATCTTTTTTTTTTTGCCTAAAAAGCAAAAAACCCCAACATTTTTTTATTTTCTTGCATGAAATGATGAGTAAAAATAGAAAAAATGTGCTCTTTCTGATGATTATGTAATTTTTAATAAATGCCCTCAAATGGATGTGACACAAAACCATTCAGAGCTCATGACAGTGCACCAAAATCAGTTGTCTAATTTCTCCTCAGGACACAGATTATATCTGTGACGGACCTTGAAAGTGGGATTAAGCTCATCGGATGTTATGACTTGGGAGATGTGGCTGTTTCTCTGCAGTGTGTCATGTCTGGGCAAGAAATCACCGGAAAGGAGAGGCTCAGGTCTACGTCCATGGCCCACTTTTTTCACATTCTTCTACATTCTTAAGCACTATCAGGATCTCTGTGAATTTAGGGGAGGGAGGGGGTTCACCTGCTTTAATTTAGTTAGCTCTCCAATTTGCACACTTAGAGGTGGTGTGGGTTTTTTTTTGATTGGCAGGTTGGTGGATCCATAGATGGACCCACCAGACTTTACTGTCTTGCTGCAGTTAAGTTAAAGTTAAAGTCTCATTAGTTGTCATGCATCTGGGGGAGTGAAATCTGTTCTCCCCACTGGGGGAGCTTCAAGAACAGCTGCGCAGAAACCATTTGGTGGTTTAACCCTCCAATCCAACTGGTTAATCAATCAAGGAGGCATTGGGTCCCACCTTTAGAGTCTTTGGTATGACTCAACTGTGGATTTGAACTTTCCAGTCTCAGGGCGGACACTAAGCCAAGGCCACTAAGTTGCTTGTGCTGTGTACAGTAAACAATGTTTTCTGGAACCTGTCAAGCTGGGCAGATCAAACTTTGGTCTCTCCCAGTTTTAGTCCTCATATTTGACGAGCTAATCCAACAGGTGACGTCAGAGATGATTGATCTAGGGTAAACACATGTCTGCAGCTCAACTCTTCATTTGATGAACACACCAAAAAGTGAGCTCATAATCCCATTTTTTCAGCAAGGAAACAGACATCCCAATCTGAAGCGTCTGCACCAGAGTTTGTCAGATTTTTTTGGCAGGTGCTAATCTCACCTACACTAGATACACAAACCTTGGTGTGCCAGAAAATGAGAGTCTCCATTCCCTTGTGAATAAAGTGTCTCATTTGTAAATGACCCCTTCATGATCTGTAATTCAGTTTTCGCAATGAACAAAAGAATAGGACGTGCAGAAACTCCCTTGCAAGGCACGCTGCAACAGCGTTTTCTCTTCTCGAAGTATAGCAAAAGTTTCATACTCCTGTTGAATGTTCTTGTAATACTAAGAAAAAAGTGGCAGATGTGACACTGTACATTAGTTACTGTGAGAACTAGTTTATTGGGTGTTGTTCTTTTTGGTCATGATTATTGTTGGCCAACAACCAACCTGATTGATTTGGTGAAAAACAAAATTTAACTAAACTAAACAAAGATGTTCACATTCCTTATTCAATCAACCCAAGTTCGCAAGATTGATTTAGTTGATTGTGAAAGACTGTCAACATTTTTTTGGGGCTGTTCCAGACGATTGGGGATGAGCCTTAAATCCTTAGTCACATGCACCCATATGGGGGTTGACCTGTTTTTGGATTGTGGAGGGTTGTAGATTAAAAAGCAGCAGCATCCGAACCTCTTAAGATCTGGCGTCCACATGCGTGGACATCACATTTTGGGTCACATTACCACAGTAGTTAATTCTGCTTAAATGGAACCCTGTGACTATGTGTGCAGAGGGTTAACTCAAATGCAGGGTCTTAGGGGTTAAGTGCAGCGCAGGTGTATCTTTCAGTTCCCTTGTGGCTTTTATGGCCATTTCAAGGGATGTCATTGAAAACCACCTATAGGATCCCAAACAAAATGTGCTCTTATTGTCTAATTTCCTGATTTTTAACAGTCAGGCTGCAGGAAAGAACCACTCCTGAACAGCACTTACAGGCCTATTGCGTAGGATTTCGGGGGGTCAGATAAATGAAAAATCCGTACGACACACTTGCATCTCACTTCTTCAACCCCACTTTACCTTTGCGTGTTTTATGTTTTTACAACCTGTCGCTCGCAGTTGGCCTTTAAAAAACAATGTGTATGCACATTTTCACTCGGAAAATGATCGTTTCAGTCTATGACCTTGATAGTTTGTGCAGGCCACCTGTACAAGTTTGAACATTTTTATTTTTACCTGCAGACAGCCTGTATCCACCCATAAGGGCAGTTGTGATGTAAAGGATTGTCTCACATATGAGACTTGACTTAATAATTAAGGTTTAGGACCTGGGAATAATGTTCTTTTTTTATTCTCATACTTTATTGTGACTGTTTGGTTTAAAAATAAGATATATCTAAACAAAGCTTTTACTTTGAGAGTGTAAAAATACCTACTGCCTGTCCTAGTTTATTGACAATTTATGACAATAAGATATTCATTTTACCAATGCGTTTTAAGACTTGATTGACTTGAAGTTAAATGAAAAGACCTTTGACTTGGACTTGTAACGGGGGACTTGTGAACATCTGTGGTCTGTACTAGCAACTTTCTGGCTAATTCATGACAACTTTAAGACAGAAGAACTAACTGGCCTCAAATCAGTTCAATCCTACAACGATAAGCTCTACTTTTTCTCTTTTTTGTTTGTTTTGTTTTTTAAATCCAAATGTATTTATTGTTTTCTGTTCTATCTAATCCAAAGTGTCTTTGTTTCACGTTGTGTTCCTTTTTTTCCAGACATTTCTTCCTCTGTCTTTCTACATTCCGACATGTTGACATTTAACCTTTCACCCTTAACACCCGCTTGCTCTCCTGCGTTCTCTGATAAAACTCAAGAATTTACTGGGTCATTTTTGGATAAAGTGGCATTCTTCTCTTTGGAGAGGAGTAAACAATTTAATTTTTAACTTTTTTCTCTACAGTCATGCTGCTGCATGAAGATCTTACTCCATCTCCAGATTCTACATACTAAAAGCTGCATCAAACGTTACAAAACAATAAAACTACAAACTTTTTCTTGATCCCTGAAGTCCGTCTAAAGGTCACAGACAAGCTCGCTCATGTTTCATGTGTTTTTGTTCCACATTAGTGAGAACTTTCATGAAAGCCTCTTCTGTTCATGCAGCAAAGGTTTGGGATGAGTTCATCTTGGCGGACATTGTGGAAGAAAGAGCGTTCCCACATCGAGGCCGAGGGGAGAAAGGAGTAAGCGGGCGGGATGACCAGCTGCATGGTTAGGGTGAGTCATGAGAATGAACTCGTTCAGAAAGTGGTCAGGAGCTGAACCGGCACACACGGATTCTCAGAAGAGCTCGCCTCACTTCCACTCAGAGGCCGCGTGGGCATGTAAAACTACTTTTGTCTTCTCAGTAGGGAACTGGTAAATGGGGAAAATCCAACTTTTTATGGTTTGAAAGAGAAACTTGGGATTCTATCACCCTCAATCGACTTAAATTTGATGCTTTTCCAAATAAAATTTCCTCTGGGGTGCTCTGAGAACTGCAAATCTGCAGATAAACAAAACTTGACAAGAAGAGACTGACGCAAAAGACAATCTAATCTTTAGCTGTCACAGATTTAAGCCAGGCTGCATAAATGCAGACTCACTGGATCAGTAACTGATGTGGAAGTGGCTGTAAAGTACTTAGCACAAGGGCTGAAAATACCTCATTACACCACTCCATTGTGTCCTGCTGTGGACTCTTTGCCCACACTGGCACACAGTTTTTGAGTCTTTTCATCCAGTTTCACTTCAAATGAAAAGAAAGCTGCAAACTTCCTTTGTAAAAGAATTTCCTGCAAAGAAAATAAAAGGAAGTTGATAAATTTACTGAAGTTGACTGATTTTAAACTCAAATCTGCACTGTAAAAACAGACCCATTGGAAATATATTAACAATTATAACCCCATTGGCAGATTATATTAAAATGAGGAAATAAATCTGCGACTATCTCACCCAAAATTTATACTTTAAGAAAACAATTCTAGTCAATAAATGTTTTAATATTTTTTTGCTATTGAAAAATGTTCTCTCTTCTTTTTCTCTTTTTACTTTCGTCAGATTCAGTTTTTGCAGTGTGCATGCAAAGTTTACATTTTACATAAGAGTTTCAGCTGAAAACTGTGTTTTGTATGATAAAAGTGAAATCCTATATCCATAGAAGCAGATAATTTAGAGTGGAAAACAAACAAATATATCAATCTATGATAAATTATTGCTTTAAATCTTCTGCATTGCTGCTGGTGGGACATAATTATCATAGATCCCTATTACATTACTTTCAAGTCTATACGTCAGTTATTCAGAGAAGACCATATAGAACCATTCTTCCTCTCTCCGTCTGCATCTCTGAGCACACCCCCTCCCCCCCTTTGTAAATATAATCTGTGCTTTCCTGTTCCAGAAAAAGCAGAGCTGAAACCTTTTATTACCATCCAGCTTGGTAAATGTGGTGAGGGCCCATGCAGGGGTGAGGGGTGGGGGGGCTGTTGGGCTCACTCAGACCATCACGGAGGCCAGGCTGGGCATGCTTCACTCATCCTGTACTTAACTAAAACCACAAGTATTGTTATTCCCTCTGATGTTGTGACATGAAATAAGAAAAAGGAAAAGCGGATCCACCAGGAGGCACATTGGATAGATTTAAGGATTTCTTTAATCCACTTCTGGTATGAGAGATGGTGGTTTTTGAAGCAGTAGTCTCTTTCAGGATCAGAGTGCGTTTTTTGTTGCTGTCTTGTGTCTTAGACTCTCCCCTTCTGAGGGTGAAATATGTGGATACGTACTGTTGCAGCCCAACCAGCTCAACGGGTCCACACTCACAGCGCCGATAACCTCACTGACACAGGAACTGAACTCCTCAGCACTTTGTAAGATGATATGTTTTTATTGGCTAACAAGCATCCAGCCTCTGGAAGCTATTAAAGCAGCTCAGCCCGGCTCACACGGCTCCTCATGCTCTCAATCCTGGGGTATTCACACAGTCGCCCCTGCAGCAACACTCATAACGAAACCCGGAAACAGTGAAAGCTTGTGCTTTTGAGGTCATCTGCAGACGCCCCACCAGACTGGTACTTTATCTGCATAAAACATCACTTTTATCTGCACAGGACCATGTCGCACACCCACACAGTCACAATGCATCTGCACGTACAGAAGGGGAAACCAGGCCTTGTTGGGGTTGAGGCAAAGCTTCTTCTTTTTTTCCATTTCTTTGCAGCAAAAGATTTATAGAGCAGTGACAGATTTACCACCTCCTAACAGCTTTTCACTGTTTTGGCTATTAAACATTTCATAGTCTCCTTAACTATGTTCCTACAGATCTAACTATATCTTATTTGCTTTTCACCTTTAAAATCTGATGATAGACCCCAGATTTCAGAGCCGTCCCTCCCAGCTGATGTTTGGTTTCAGCAGAAATATAAAACATTTGGGAGGCCCCAGCTGCTTTCAGTCATGGACTGCTTTGTGGCTCTGGGCAGTTTAACAGTGACGGGGGCCAGCACATGGCAAACAGGAGACCCCCACCAAGAACATGCTGGCTCGAGCTGTGAAGTTATGCGAGGTATGTCACTGTAAACGTCGGCTGGGACACAACAAATGTGTGACCCGTGGGACATTTCCAGCCTTCAACCCTCAACGTCACCCTCACCGAGACAAAACGGTCCAAAGCTGACGTCATTTGGGCAGTTTGATGTTGTGATATGCTGCCCAATAAGAAGGGTATCAGTTCAATGGAGGGTCTTTTAATTAGGAACATTATTTCTGTCACTTTTGGCCAAATTCTTCTTCTTGTTTAGGGATTATCTTTTCAAATAAATCCTCATCTTGTTCCAATTCAATTATCTCCCTTTCCCCTTTCCCATCGTCTGTTCTGTGAGTCATGTTTTGTTGGATTTTCTAACCGGTTTGTGGGCAGATGCTGCACATCACCGCCATAAACAGTTCCACAATGTTCCATGATGCCTTGAGATCAAATAGGACTTGTTTGTCTAAATTCAAGCATTTTCTGGAGGAGTTTTGTGGGAAGTGATGAAGCAAAGCAGGAAAAGCGATGATGAGCTGGGCTGCAGTTCTGTTAGGATACCAGTGGTTCTTGGAAACAATCCTGTCTCCAGTGGGTTTTAGTCCATCAGGGCCCCCGCTGCCGTGTGTTTTTGTTAGAATTTATATGTTCTGCTCCACATCACAAAGAAGCATATCTGGGTAGCACATGGAGTTTCTTGTTTTCGGGAAGGAAAAGGCAGGATACTGAGCATGACAGAAAATCCAAGTATACAGGTCATTTGTCTGGATTCTCCTACATTTTATTCCCAAGCCAGCAATTACATTGTTAACACGCATTTCACTTGTTTGGAAAACTGTAAAATTTCGTCTCATAATTGCTGTTTGTGTGGAAGGAAATGAGCTGCTTAGCAATTAACATTGCAATCTGTGGAAAGACAAACAAGCTATTAAACCAGTGATTTAAAAGAAAAAGTGTAGGAAAGAGGGTCTTGAGGAATTTGTGGATGTCATCCTCATTTCACATTTAGAAGTTGATAGCCCAGACCAGCATTTTTTTTAACCTGTCCTGTCCAACAGCTGAGCTAGCAGATCAGAGCTGAAGGCCTCTTGTGTTGAACAGATTTAGTTTATTCATATTAATTATATTTATTTGCATTCCTTATTCATTGGACCACATAGAGAAAAGAAAAAAGGGGGAGAGAGTGGGATATCAGAGATGGGGGGATAAGAGATTAATATGGGGGAGATCAAGGGGGGGCAGTCAATAATACAGTGCCATAACATATGAGCGTCATAAGTAAATTGCATGACTTAGTTCTCACCTACAGACAACAACAAATGGTCTGCACACATCTATTTACAGGTTTGAGGTATATTCATCCATTAATGATGGAAGAATTATCTGGGAAGCCAGGGTTCGAATCCGGGCTGCTCCCTGTTCCCTTCTCTACCTCTGTGCCGGTCCCAAGCCCGGCTACTTGAGAGGGTTGCGTCAGGAAGGGCATCCGGCGTAAAACATTGCCAAGTTTACCATGCGACTCGTTTGCTGTGGCGACCCCTGATGGGAAAAGCCGAAAGTGGAAGAATGATGGAAGAATTATCTCACAAGGTTTATCTCACGTTGATTTCTGCACACAGACAGCTGCACACATGATAACATAACCAAAATTCTTGGAGAGGGATGGATGAACATTACCCATGCCCAAATTTGTGCCAAAGTGAATAAACAGGTGGTTTGAATGAATGTGTTTTTTAGAGTGTACCTTGATCACAATGAATGCTCCAGCAAAGGCAGGAGGCCCGGGACCCCACACCCCAGAGCCGGCGGCAGACAACGCAGCAGCCCGGCTGATCCAGGCACCCAAGAGTCCCACCCGGGAACAACCCCCCTCACGCGCACCGGACCCCCACCACGGAGACTGAGCCGGAGGACTAGACCCGGCAGCCCCCCGGCTGAGGAGTAGATGGAACAGCATGCAGAGCCAGAGCCCCCGCCAGGTCAGGCACCTATCCCACCCCAAGGCGCTCCAGACTCGCTACCAACTTCCAGGCTTCTTGGTGAGGTTTTAGGTGTAGAGAGGGAGCGTGGTCATGCTCCAACATGGACTGGTACCATTGACACTCCATCTCCCAACCTCCACCCGAACACGACGCATCAAGTCAAGCCACGTGGTGCTGCAGAGGCGCCGCGGAATACACCAGCCCCCCAGTCCCCGCCTCCCGAGTTCAAACAGCCAGGGAGGAGTCAGGCTAGATACCATCCCCAAGCCGCAGAGCAGAGCCCCAACTCAAAGTAACCGAGCCCTGAATGGGAGCTCTGGTTCCCAGCCGCTTGAACCTCAGACGACCCCCACCGGCCACTAAGCATCCCCCTCGCTCCAGACGGCTGAGTATTACAACCCCACCCCCCATCAGCCCCGGCCAAGCCGATGGAAGACACCGGGATACAAGGAGGCAAATTAGGAAAGCCTTAACCCACCCCGGGAACCAGAGGGGGTTCCAGATGGGGTGCCTGCGAGCACCCCACCTAGGCCAGGCACAGCCCCAAGCAGCTGGGGCACAGGTCCACCCTAGCCACACCCATAGGCACAGGCCAGCTTTTTATAGTTTGAGTTTGAGAGTACAGCTACTAACTTTAAAATAATCCGTCTGTTCAAAAAACGGTAAAAAAAAATTCAGCTAAATTTAGTCGGTCAAAAGCTGGACTCTGTCCAAATTCCATCATCACTTCCCAAGCCCCAGCTAGGGGCTCTGCTTTTTACGAAGACTGTTTATGAATCCACTGAGTTCTGATGATGAAAACTTGGATGATTTCTAAATTATAGACATCTTTTTGATGTATTGAGAAGTGATAAACTAAAAAGATGATTAAATCATTCTAGTCATCAGAATCATTCTAATTCTAGAGTTTTTTTTTACTTTCTTAAAGTTGTCAAGTCTCTGCAGCTGACCCTGTTTCTGCCTCTGACCATGCTCAAGTCTAGTCTGTGGCTTCCCCAGAATAACAAAAACACTATTCTAATGCGTTTCTCTTCTTGATCGAATAAAGTAAGACTTTTGTTACAAATTTTTAGAGCACAAATAGTTTACAGAAAAAAATAACTAAAAGTAAAACAAAGATCTTTACAAACAAGCAAAATACTTTTAGTGTAAAACACACAGAATGCCCTCCCAAAAAGACATTTGAATAAGGCATTGAATCTGAATGGACTCTATCCACAAAGCCAAAAAGATGCACATTGCTCATGTTTTGCTTTTCACACGGTAGTTCATAAAAAATAGAAAGTGTCTGAGTCACTCCTTGAAGAGCTGATGACTTTCCCACACTTGCACCCTAACTAATGTTTCACTAGTTAAAAAAAAGTGTTTCACTTATTTAAAAGAACAAAGACTGAGTTACTATTCTCTGAGTCATAAGTGGATGTGTACACAGTGAAAAGTGTGAAGGCGGGCACACCTGCGACATGAAAAGGTGAGGAAAAACCAGTTTACTGACTTGACAAAAATATGATGAGTTTTTCAGACCTACCCTTTAATATGCCATTGACAGTACTAGTATCTACAACTAATTACCTTTTCAAAGTAAGATTCTCAACACTAGCCATTACCTAAGGGAATTGGGTTTTATAAAGACTGAAGTTTTTACACTGCAGCGTTTGCATGCCGAGCACACCTGAACTGTGGCCCTTTGTGTGCTGCTTTCCCTTTAATTTCTAATCTTCTTAATCTTGCTTGATGAAGCCAAAGAGCAGTTAGGAGTACCCAGCTGAGATGCCGGTTGGACCACTTCTTCAACCATAAGCCAGGACTATCTGATGGATCAAAAAATACTGTCAAACAGCTTAAGGCTTTTGCTGCCAGCTTTGTATTTAATATTACAGACGACAGAAAGACAACTGCAGCAAGCCTTCAGTCGGAACATTTCGGAAGTTGTGCAGTGGAGACCAGTGGTTTAGAAGTCATGACAGCAAAGTCCTGCATGCTTTTGGGTGGAGTAGGTGTTGGGGTTTGAGCACGAGGAGGAGATCACACTCCTAACCACTACACATGGTGATAAAGACAAATGAGAGAAGTTGCGGGAAATTAGGCAATTGCAATTTCCTCCAAAGAGTCCAATGTGTTGAAGTGCAAACACAAAGACTAAAGTTTGTCAGAATGACCACAACCTGAGAGCTCTCTACTTTGCGGATCTGTGAATCCACGTGTGCAGAGGTCAGCAAACATGCAGCGCTATCAGGCCAAGGCTTCCTGTTGTTTTCTCCCGTTTTCATGTGTTTCCTTCATGCCCACCATGTTTGGGCTGCGCTGCGTTTGCTGCAGACATCAGAAAATAAACTCCATTGGTTAAATAACAGTATCCAGAAATTTATGTTACTTTTCTGAGTCTAAACAAAGCAGATTTACAATTTGAGATTGTTAGTGCTAAAACAGCAGCTTCTTTTTTTCATTTCTTTTGGCTTGTAGCTTATTTTTGCCATCTGAAGTGATGAAGAGCCAAAGAAACCTTGTTAGTTTTAGCTTTCTGTTGATTTATTAAGAAGACTGAGTGTTTGTGTATGACAGGACAGTCATTGTTTGGATGAAAAGCTTTGCAGTCTTTTGAGAAAATGTCCAAACATAAGGATATATTATGCAGAGATGCAGGAGAAAGAACAGCTTGAACTGCAAATTATCCAAAAGCATAGATCATAAGGAATGCTGTTCTTAAGAGGGATAGAAAATGATAAAATCCTTCATGAAAAGATTTGCTGCAATAATTTCAATGATTTATCAGGTGATTTTTAGCTACAATATATAACGAAATATTTGACTAAATTACTAAATTGTCCCTAAAGAGTAAATGGAGTTGTCGCAGTGGTGGATGGGTGACTTGTCAAGGGCGTACCCAGACTTCAGCCTGTGGTGTCCGGAGAGACTCCATCAGCCCAAAGCAGGCCATGGCCAGCGATGATAATGGATGAACGGACATTTCACTAATGTCATAGCCTTTTTTTTACATTTTTTTTTAGCTTAAATATATTAAAATGGTAATTCCTCATGAAAAAACACCACAAAACGGTATTTGATCCATTCACGCATCTCTGAGCAGCCCTCTAAAAACCTGCTCTCTGAGCACCAGCCCATCCTAATCCATGAAAATGAGTGGATCCATGTATCGCGACATTACAAAGTGAGGAACAGCCCGTTCCAGGAAGAGAGTCTGTGCTTCCAGCACCAACCCCCAGACTAACACACGCACACAAACCTTCTCCTCAGAGCTAGCGGTGATGGGCAAAATGCTTTCCTTTTAAATGCACAATATGCACATCCATCTTTGCAAAAGTTCAGATGCCGTTTGTTTTTGTGAGAGAAACGCAGACACGCTGCCGAGGCCGGCTATGAGTTAACGTCATAAAATGGGCGGCACCCAGATGGAGCGAAAGGCGGTGCCTCAGAGATCAAGTCGTCTTACTTCCGGGTAGGAAAATGAACTAGCAAAAAATAACTGTAACAATGATCTCCAATATTATCCATGGGAGACTGGAGTGGTTCAGCCATTTTGACTGGATTTCTTCCTGGCCTCTGCTGTTTGAAATTTGGGGATTGAATGACATCAGTCACTTTCATAATCAGATGGGTGGAGAACACTAATATCTTTTGCACATTCTTCTGCTCTTCTTTTTCACACAGCACTTCCTGAGTGAATCAAAGACCTGTAGACCTGTCTGCCTGGAAAAAAAACTCACACAACACCATTCCTTTGGAGGGGTTATTGCATCACCAAGACGGGGAAAAAGAAAAACCGTCAGGTCCTGGTAATCCTTTGACTGTGAAGCAGTAATACCTTCTCACTTTAACAATTTTTACCCTTTTTTCCAACTGCACAGAGATTTCCACTTCTGTCTTTAGCTGCGGTCTTTTCCTTTCTGTTTTCTACTCTGATTCAAGTGGACTTTCAGGAAAAAATCGAACTTGCTGGTCTGAATGCATTCATGTATTAAGTTCCATCTATTGGTCACCACCTGCCAGTCAATGCAAAAATAAAAATTCAAGTTAGATAATATTAATAAAAATGGTACAACTAAAATGCCATAAACTTTTTAAATTTATAAATTTTGACTCTTTAACTTTGGAAGTAATGAGAAATTGTTTTCTTTTGATACCCAGTTTTGTTGACATTTAAGAACAAACTGCAACCTTTGGTACTTCTGAGGTGTCTTAAAAAGTTTGGAAGGGTTATGGATAATGTGAGGGTTTGTTCGGCCTTAGAGTTAATTTGTTATTGTCTCTGTAGTGTCTAGATTTTCTTGAGTCTGATCAGGGCCATTGGATATTTTATGCTTTCTAGTTTCTCAAGTTGCTAGTAAGGATTTTGGATTACCTGTTGGATCTATGAACTGCTCTTTGCACACACCTTTTGCCCCTCTTCAAAGCCTGTAGTTCAGCATGGTCTTAAGCTACCCTGTCCGGTATTTGGGTTTTTGTAGAGATCTTCATGGCATATTGTGTTGTGTGACATTTTGTGTTTGGGTTCAGTTTTACTGCTAATGGCTTAAACAACTCAAGATTGTTTTAGGTTTATATACACGGGGCGACTGCAGTACAGAGGTAGAGCGATCAACCTCTGATCAGAAGATGACAAGTTCCATTCTCTCCCTACCCACCCATGTATCAAACTGTCCTTGAGCAGTTCCTGGAGGTTATAGGTTGGCATAGGTGTTAGGCACTGGAGCCGTCATCAGTTTGTGAATGTGTGCATGGATGAATGGAACTATGACTTTAATACCACGTACACACTGGGCATGTGTTTCAGGTTAAAGAACGCGCTTTCAGTACTAGGTATTCACACTGGACTGTTGCTACCCAATACTAGTGCATGTACTCACACTTGGAAGAGGTTTGGTGCGAAATGTCAAACTGGTACAAGTCTGCAAATCTTGTATCAGGCTTTTTCTTTCTCAGCTCTGTTCCAATATATGAAAGACTCGGTGTCATATAAATCTGGCCAGGCACAAACAGCAATTATAAATTTCTCCTCCATGATCCCTTTTCAAACGGGTTGTACTTCCGTGTTTTGAAAAGGATACTACCCACACGTCAGTACCAAATCCGAGCCCCTGATTGGTCATGGTTCAACTGGTTTAACTTTCACTGTGCTTTTTGTACTTAGAGCTCGAAAATGGATTTCTGGGATTGCATAGTGACGTGTGAAACGTGCTTATACGTGCGTCTATATCGACTTTTCATTTATACTACATGCCCAGTGGGAATGTAGTATAAAGCATTTTGGGTCCTCTAAATAAGTAGTAAAGGGCTATACAACATAAGTATATGCCATTTTAGCTCAGGGGTCCCTCAAGGCTGTGTGCTCGCCCTCCTGCTCTTTACTCTGCTGACATATGACCTCACAATAACCCACAGCACAAACTACTTAATGAAGTTTGCAGATGATGATGATGTGGTGGTGGCGGGCCTCATCACCAGGCGGTTAGTTTTTGAACTCTACTATCCACCCAAGCTCATTTCAATAGGCTGACAAGTACGTTGGGCCACAGACCGTTGGTGGGTTTTTGGGACTGTGTGAAGCCGGAGTCTCCAGAGAAAATCCACGCATGCACGGGGAGAGCATGGAAACTCCACACAGAAAGGTCCCAGCTGAGATTCAAATCAGAGCCTTATCACTTTGAGGCAATGACCCTTAACCACCGTCCCACTGTGTAACCCCATTTAACTATTTTTATTAAGATTTTCCACTTTTGCTCGTTGTTCATTACTTTATTTTATTTGAATGCTCAGTTTATAACCTAATTTTGAGGATTAGGATGCCTTGTCTTGGACAGCGAAGAGTGGAATTTCAAAGTCTTCATAAGTATTGCACAAGAAACAGACAACAAAACTGACTTTGATGTCATTAAACTCTTACCACTCAAATTTAAAAAGAGGTTTCTAGGTTGGAGAGGTGGTTGAAGACACGTGTCTCACTTCCTCTGAATTTCTCAAAATGAGAGAAATACGGCAGTAGGGGTCTTGCTGCTTGTGCTGCAGACGTTGCTCAAACGCTTGATGTAAGACCACAAACTTTTATTGAAGCATCTGATTGGCCAGTTTATGACTTGAATAACTTGCCGTACAGAAAAAATATATGATGAAAAAAAAAATAGGATTTGCAAGAACATGTTGAACTTAAAGGAAGCAGAGCAAGAATGATTATTCTGACAAATAAAATGACTGAGTAATAGCTGTTTATTTCTCAATAGACGTCTATGAGATTTTGGCTTCTTGAAACCAGCAGGTACTTCCTGTTTGGAATGCTAGGGGGGAGGAGTCACTGAGTCCAGTTCTTATGTATAGTCAGCGGTTCTTACTGCTCTAAAATGAACCTTTATGTGTGGATGCCTCCTGAAAAACATTTTTATTTTGAACACATGTTGTATATCTATGTTTCTTACAACAATCTTTGTCACAGATTCTCCTGTTGCTGTTTTAATCACCAAAATAAAAGCAGCGTCGTCCCTCTGGGTCTTCATGTTATGTTATTTGTAGTATTTGTAGAGACAGCTTTAAGATTTCTGCTTCACTGAGTCATTTGTGTCACGCTCGCGCTCTTGATTGCACGATAACAGGTTTGTTGCTGAATCACCTTTGCCGATGACTTCACATTTGTTAATGCTAGATGGTTCTATGCTTTCAAACTTCTATTCAAACATCTTAAACAGTGGGAGTATAGCTTTGCTTTCAAATGTCAAGCCACAGCAGAAAAAACATGATTTTACTGTGCAGTTGCAACCATATGTTTCCAATAAGTTTAGAGAAAAGCCCATGAATCCTGTTTTCCTATCTTTTTTCTAAGCAAAATTTAAATCCTGACAGCTGGAATTAGGTTCAAAGCAGACTCTGGCTGTCAAATATAGTTTCAAATTATTAGCGACCACATCAAACTTTTTTTTTTTTTTAAATATGTGAGGTGGCATAAAATGTTGTGAAAGCAAGACGGATCACAAACTGGACTCAGCTGCAACATACAGTTTGGCTTCCTGTTGGATGCCAGTTTAAACACAAATTTATTTTTTGTCAGCTTAGCAAGTAACCAAAAGGTTAACATATTCTAAAAATGTTTTTAATCAATTGTACTAAGACACACATTTACATTTTTTTGTAATTTCTGATTTTTTCTTATAAATAGCATCACTTCTTGCACAAAGGGGGTGTGGTCTTCTAAATTACTGGTGATCGCCAAACACTTGGGGGTTGCCATAGTAATATATATATATATATATATATATATATATATATATATATATATATATATATATATATATATATATATATATATATATATATATATATATATATATATATATATATATGTTACATTGCCATTCTATTTCACAACGTTTGGAATAAAGAAATACTCAGAAATCCAGTTTTAATCTTAAATTTCTTCATAAATGTGTCATGTGAGCAGCATTTTAAAAACAGCAGAAACACGAAATTTTATCAGAGCAGGTCGTAAAGTCAAACATTCGGTACAGTCTGTTTCTGATAATGGAGGACACAAAATTTAAAGTAAAACTAGATCTCTGAGCGAGACCTTTTTTTGAACAAATTGTCAGCTGATATATGGTCAACAGAAAGCTTTGTTTACATGCATTTATTTAGGTTTCAATTACTCCCCCCCCACTGTGTCATTCTGAAACCTTGTTGTTTTTCTGCTGTAGACAGTCAAACAAGCACAGTTACATGACAATCACTTCTCAGGAGTTTGAGATAAAATCAGAAACTAGTTTGCATGAAAATATGGTCCTTGTTCTCATAATCTAATGATGGAAGGTTTTTTTTTCCTTTGTCCAAAGTCTTTGTTATTTTTTTTCAGCAGGAGCCTTGGTGTCTGTTGTCCAGCAGAATTCCTGGATTGAGTTTTTTTTCCTGGCTCGTGCCGTTGCGACTTTCGCTCTACAGGTGGGTGTGTTTCAGTTTCCCATTACATCAACGTTCTCTTCACGCTGTTATTGTGTTTTCAGCCTGAGCAACAAGTAACATCCCTACCGGACGTTTGACCCCACAGTCAGGCTGAAAATGAACCAAGCTTTCTGTACTGCGTCAGAATCTCAATGGCAAACAAAAAAAGATCACGTTGTTTGATCACACAGATAATAAGTAACTTCCTCTTAGCTGCAGACGTCTCTTTTTCTTTACGTTGAATTTACAACTGGGGTTTTCATACTTTCGTGTTTGTCAAGTTGCTGGGTTAATTTCACCTTAATCTCTTTGCATATTTATCAACCAAACCCTTGACGTCAAACTTCCTAGAAAAAGTTTTTTAGTGCCCCTTTGTTCAACTTGGA
Source organism: Oryzias curvinotus (assembly GCA_023969325.1). Classification (NCBI taxonomy): domain Eukaryota; kingdom Metazoa; phylum Chordata; class Actinopteri; order Beloniformes; family Adrianichthyidae; genus Oryzias; species Oryzias curvinotus. The sequence continues at coordinate 43,604,940 of CM043722.1, forward strand.
TGTGCATCATTACCAGAAGGCCAGACATTTATACCCTGCCACCAATTTTTACCAGAGCTTCAGGCAATAATGGGTGATCAACCACGAAAGGGTCCAGTGCGTTTAGAAATTACACCCTTCCCTCTTCCTCTCCTCTCTTTTCTCTTTGACACAGTTTGAAGCTTCAAACGGAAACTCTGCTTGATTTGGGATTTCTGCCTTATTTCTCTCTTTAAATTTCCGGAAGACAGATGAGGGGGGAAAATTGCGAGGAAGTGATACATCTTGCGGTCTGTTATCACAGGAAGTCATTATTTACTTGTTGTATTTTGAATGAGAGAGGTTGGAAAAGCGTGGGTGTCTCATGACCTGGGCGATGTCAGCGCTGATATGATTGATCCTAAAAAATCCCCCTTTGGGATGGAAAGCTTCGTTCTGAATATTTTGCCTTGTGCGAAGACGACTGGCACAAAGTTGAAATTCCTGATCCCTGCTCAGCGTTGGCTGCTTTGTCACCTGAACAAGACTCGGCCCTGCATTGTCTCACCCAAAGATAGCGCTAGGCTGCCTTTTGTGTCCACACAGAGAGATATGCTTATCTAAATTAGCACTTGATTTCTTGCAGAGGACAGAGAGGGATTCTTGGGCCCATTGTTTACGGGGCAGTCCAAGGTCTCGATGCGTGCTCTGGGAGCAGATAACATGCCTGCAGAAGGATGTGTGGTTGCTCATTATTGAAAGCAGCTCAGGAAACACATGGATTCTCCGACCGTTGATGAGCCCTCCACATTTCCGCGCATTTGTCAGGAAAACAAGGCAGTAAGACACAAAGTTTTGGCAAATGCTGAGGTCACATGGTGTAAGCAGATTCAGAGTGTCTGAAGCCTGAAGTCAGCAACCAGGAAGAAATATTTGAAGTGAAATTTAATTGTCAATTGACACTTTATTCTGAAACGAAAGAAAATAAAACTTTCCACAGGATATTAGTTCAGCGTGAGCTGAAACAGTAGCATTGCCTCAACACTTTGTCAGCTGATTATCATAAAGTTTATTTTTTTATTTTGTCTCAAAACTCCTTGACAGAGAAGAAAAGTAAGGAGAAGTGGGTTGCCCTTGTACCCGTTACCCTTGGCTTCTCACGGGCACCAACACACACTCAGTCCCTTATCATGACTTGTCATCAAGAACTCATATCCTCACATTGTCCCTGAGGAAAGCTGACCTCCCAGCTGTAGATATAAACTCAATCCAGCCCTCCAGCTCCCCTCCTCCCTCTAATAAAGTGGGGGCCATGAGGCAGTGGGCCTCAAACAATGCTCACTGAGGCCAAAGCAGCTTTCCAAGTCCCTAAAAGGGAGCAGTCTTTCATTTCTCTGATGTCTTCTACTTAATCAGCTGTGACCTTGTGTGATGTCTGGCAAGTCGGAGAAGTTCTCCACACTCAGTGTGGTTTTCTCAGTAACTCTTTATGCCTTAGTCACTTGCACAATACAGCACTGATGGGTGCTGCAAATTTTTGGGTTGTCCGGCTCTATAAATGGTCATAGACAGGTGCGGCCGCATATGGAAGGGAGCACAGGTGTGTCTTACAGTAAGTATCCAATAGACTCCTACACCCACCTTAAGGGATGTCACGACATTGTTGTGCGTGTGGTATGTGTATTGAGAAGTACGGTGCCCCTTATTGCACACGCTAGTCATTAGGGAGGTGCATACTCTGGCTCCGTGCTGCACCCACAGGGTGAAGAGGTGATACATAAGTGATGAAAATGACCTGTCTCTTGCAACAAGGCCCAAAGAAAAATGTGCATGAACAATTTCTTTCTACAGGCTCAATGAGCTGTCTAAAATCTTAGAATTTTGTGCATGCCACCTTTTGCCCAACTTCGTCTTCAGACAGCCCGTATCCACACGTAAGGGCAGTGACTAAGGCACAAGCTGCTAACCCTCTCTGCGCTTGTTGGCACAGTGTCTTCTGACATTGCTCACATACCCACCGGTATCGGTTTTATTTCTCACACGAAAACAGACGTTCCCTCATGGTGCCCTGCAAACTGTGCCAAACCGCCAGTGCTGGATCTGTATAGCACACAAGAACAATCGAGACGTTTCGTGCCAGCAGACAACTACTCGGGCACAAACGTGTTGCACACCAGTCACACTTTGCATCAGGGCTTTTGTAATGCAGGAAGTTGTTTTGCCTATAAAATGTTCTCCTTTTTAAACCTGTAATTAAGACAGAAATTTCTGCCAATTTCAGTAGCCACTCAGTCCCCTTCACAGAGCTGCTGGAGCCAACCAAGCTACTGTTAGGCGAAGGCCCTAAACAGGTCACCAGTTTGCTGCAAGGCCACACACACACCCAGGGGCAATTTTAGAATCAACAACTAACCTATGAAGCATGTTTATGGACTGTGGGAGAAAACTGGAGCGCTCGGACAAAAACCCAAATAAACACAAAGAGAATTTAATTAAAATATTTTTTTTTTCTTAAAATAGCCCAATATTACAACACAGTTGTCTCAACAGGCTTCACACAGGTAACTGTATAAAACATCAAATCAGTTATAACATTTAATAACTATAATTAAACAGACTGAGCCAAATTGGGCATCCCTGCACTTCTCAGAACATGCAAACTCCACACAGAATGATCCCAGTCAGGATTTGAACCACAACTTTTTTGCTATATGGAGAGAGCGCTAACTGTATTTAAAAAACAAAGAGGCTAATATGTAAAACAAGTTCAAAACGTTAAAAATGTAATATTCCAAAAATATGAACAGTAGGAAATGTTGGTTATTTTGTCCATAGTCTAGTAATAGTTATTGCAAATTATGTGTTTAAATTGAGAAATTGTTGTAGTTTGCTATCTGCAGTATTTTGTTTGTTTGTTTGTTTATTGTTTTAAGAGAGGGAAACAAGTGCACCACAGGCTTTATTGATTTATTTAAATTTTATTTTTCTTGCATTAATGGGCCTATGTCATGTAAAATCCACTGTTCTTTACCTTTTAGATGTATTATGACGTTTATTCCTCACAAACACCAAACCCAAAGCGGTATTTTGCTCCATTCACGCATTTTTTTAGTATTTCTCTAAAAACCCACACAGAGCACCAGCCCCTCCCAATCCATGAAAAAGGGGAGGTTCTCACATTGTGACATCACAAAGTGAAAAACAGTCAGGAAGAGTCTGCGCTGCCAGCACCAACCCCAGGCTAACACATACACATTTTCTCCCCAGAGCTTAGCAGTGATTGCCCAAAAATGCTTTTGTAATGCTCCGCAAAATCCTCATCCATCTTTGATAAAGTTTGGAGGTTGTTTGTTTTCGTGGGTAAAATACAGACACGCTGCCAGAGCTTTAAATATACGTCATGAAATGTGGTGCACCCATAAGAAGAGGAAGCCGGTGCTTCATAGATTGAGGCGTCTCACTTTCGGGTTGGAAAATGAGCTGCAAAAATAACTAATATTTCATTAAAAAATCGTTTTTTAGTGTACCCAAGGTTATGTTTTATCATATATATGGATATACTTTACTCTGAAAGGCTTCAGAAATGCATGATATTGACCCTTTAAGAAAAAGAGAAATACAGAATAAAGCCAATTAATTCTGTTCCTCTTTCATTGTCATGAAAAATTACCACAAGATCAAAAAAGTGCAAAACGTTCACATGATACAAAAATCAAATGCTCTTTTTTCAGATGTTTAGCAATGGGTTTACTGATTTTATTGCATTTTACTAGTACATTGTAAAGCTCTTGGTGATTTATTTCTATAGCAGACAACATTAAATAGATTGGTCTTCATCCTCACAGGTCCATTCTTGAAGTGCTGGTTTTGAAATATGTCATTGGAGATAAATTCTCAATATAAATAGGACTTAAAAAATGAAATTATTTGACAAAAAAAGCGTATCCTAGTTGCATGTTGGCTATTTGAGACAAGTTAATGTGTATTAGATTGTATTAAGTCATTATGGAGAGCTCAAAGGGATTCTACCCGGTAACAGTCCTCAGAATTTGGAATTTGGCAATAAGATAACTCAATGAGCATTCACTTCTTCTACCTTCTATCGTGGTTCATAAAAGGTGACAATTTTCCAGACAGCTAAACCTGAGAAGTCGTTGAAAAAAAGATTTACAAAGTCAGAAATTGAGCTGTGGCTCAGTGACCTGCACCACACAGCTGGACTCAGACACAAGATCTTCCTGCATCATCTCTGATGTTTGCACCCAAAAACTTGCTGATTCTGTCCAAACAACAGAATTGATGCCAGGATGTTGTTTTGACAGCAGGTGGTGAGGAGCTGCGTGTGTGTGTGTGGGGGGGGCTGATGACATGAGACCTTTAAAGCTTAGTAAGAACTGTCAGTGAGGTGGTGGTGGTGAGCAGCCCTCCAGAGCTTGTGGCAGCTCCTCCATTTGCAGGAGGTTAACAACAACAGCTTTCTTTTGTGAGCGGGTTTCCAGAAACTGTGGGGGCTCATGCTGCACGAGGGGGGGCTTGACACAGATCGACGTCTCGTCTTTCAGCCGCAGTGCTCTGTATAGGCAGGCACACGGCCTGCCAGCTTGCGTTGTGGTTTTCGCTTGAAAGTGGCGAGATTTATATGCTAAAGCATCACTGTTTCGATTCTTCTCTTTCACTTTGTGTTCACCACAAAGGGGGGGGGGGGGGTCTGCAAATGTTTGCAAGTCACAAAACTGACAAAATGCTTGACCTCTAGAAGAAATTAAAAAATGTGGAACTTTTAGATAGTTGAACGTTTTGAATCGTTTGCATTTCCTTTTTGTAAACGGCCCCGGTGGGCGTTTTTAGTAAGATTCGTCATCTGTGCGTCCTCTCATGTTTCACAGCTTTGTCTGGCCTGAACGTCTGGTAACTGCTGCGGCAGGAATGCTTGACCTGACCGTCGGATGTGAGTTTGAACGTAACCAGAGAGGCCTTTGATTTATTTTTAATCAAAGGTGGAAAAACATCAGATAAGGGTTTTTTTGACAGACTTTGTGGGTTCAGCCTTGTTTAACAGGCAAAGTCAATAACCTGAGAGGAAAGTTTACTTGGAAGTCATCATTTCTGAGAGTTTCTCGATCGCTTCATCTAAAGGCATTGTGTAGGGAGCCAAAAGTGCCCAGTAGGGGACAAAAACTGGTCTTTATTTGATTTAGAAGGCTTTCTTTTTCACGATTTCTCTAAAATATACATTGGGGCTGATGACAGAAACTGTTTTTCACTGTCTGTTGAAGCAGTGGTCAGCACAGCTGAGCATCCTCACAGTGGAACTGCAGCACAGCAATGACAGTCAAATCTCAGATCACTTGTTAGATCTTACATTTTCACCGTCACATTATCATTGGGCCGTTTTAGCGTTTCAACACAGTGAGAGTCTCCACAGCTGTCTGATATAATCGCCTGCTGCTGGGTTTGATGTGTGCGTTTGCTCTGCCTCGCTGTCTGGGGGGCACGTCAAAGAATCAGCTCTGAAAGCGGCTGCAAAACAGACATCAAGCAGATACAAGCTGATGACTGAAAGGAAGAAGATGTAGAACAAATGCGAGTATGCACACGCAAAACTTAAACTCATTTTACTGTACATACAATAGAAGCTTCCTCATAACAGATGACTTCCTGTACTTTTTAGCTTTTGCATGGACAGAAAGGCAAAGATTTCTGGGCGATTTCTTGAGAGACGGCCACGATAAACAGAATCTTAAGTATAGTTTGTAGCTCTGAGACAAATTGACATCTGACTGGTCACCTTTATCAGCTGATGCCATCTTGCTCTTCACTGTAATTAGCTGGACAGCACTCGTAAGACTTGTAAAGCATCCAGTACACAGCTCTGCCCACGGCAAGCCTGACGATGTAACCGTCGCCATTTCTGATGCAAATATGTAATAAATATTTGCATTTGTGGCACATGAAATGTTGTATTTTACATAAGACCTTAATATTCAGTGATATTTGGAAAAATGAGTTTGCAGGACACTTAGAAAATTATTATTCACGTCAGTCTGAAGTTAGAATACATGAATTTTGTCCAGTCAGAGTGATATCAAATATGTTTGGTGTCATGAGCGGAAACTGTGGGGAAGCTTTCAGAACAGGAACCAGACTCAGCTCTGCAGGGCAGGGATGGCCTGAACATTTCACACCTTTATTTAGTTTGCCCCACTGTCAAATCAAACCAACCTTTATTTATAAAACACTTTAACTAAAGTGACACAGAATGAAAAAATAAAAACACAATTAGGAAATACTTTTACACTTTGCATTCTTAGATTGAACATTGAACATATGTAGCAGCTGCTTATTGCTTAAAATGATAGAGGAGAAAAGTCGATTTGTCTCCTGATGGTCAATGTCAGCAAATGTCTCCATCTCATTGGCATTCAGCACTTTGTGTTACCTTTTGTATGAAAAGTGCTATATAAATAAAGATTGATTCATTGTTTCAAAAAGTGTTTTGAAAGTTTTCTTCACACATCCTTATTTAGATTCATTGTCTCATTTGGTTTCATCCATTCATTTTGTTTATAACATCAGCCTTCAGTCCATCTAAGTTTGTGTTTTTTAGTCTCTTGTCAATATTTGTATTTCTTAGTTTTGCCATTTTTGAGTTTCGTAGGCTTTGATGAGTCAAGTTAGTTATATAAACTTTTGGTTTCTGTCACAAGCCCGATCTCCATTTCTGATGATAGAAACTGTCATTACTATAAATTTTCTCTTAAAACTTCATCTTTCTTAGTCTCTCTAGTAATCACAGATCTGTGAGATGCTAGCTGCCCTCACGCTGCTCTAAATGATAGACAGTTGCTGGCCTCTCTGACCGACCCGGACCTGTCATTCAAATAATTTCACAATTTCAAAATAATATGACACTCCTCTGTTTTTCTCATTGACCCTACAAAAGAAAGGGACCGTGAGTGTGATGTCATCCATAGAAATGCCTTGCTCCAATAACAAAATAAACAATTGACTCACCATTTCTTCCAATACGGACACTGCCATTTTGGAAGACTTCAATAAGTAGCGATTGGTCCAAGTCGGTCTGAGTTATTGTTTCTATGGCAACTCCTCTCGCCAGTCAGGAGGGAGCTTGTTTGAAGGCCACAGCCCTACCACTTGAAAGCAGGCTTCACAAAATCTATCAATCAAATGCTTTTGAGTGTTGGACGTCGGGGGTATTAAGGTATCTGATTGGCCAGTTTATAAATTGAATAACTTGCATTAAAGAAAAAAGATCATGAAAAAAATTAGGATCAGCAGGGACAAGCCAGAATGGTTATTCTGAAAAACACAATGACTGAGTAACAGCTGTTTATTTCTCTATAGAAGTCTATGGGATTTTGGCTTCTTTGAGCAAGCAGGTACTTCCTGTTTGTAACACGAGAGGGGGGGGGGGGGGGTCACTCTGTCCATTTCTAAATTGCTCTCCCCCAACTTATGAAGCTAACAAAAACATTACTTTTGAGCCATTTGAGACAAAGAATAGGAGATAAATTCACACATGAGTCCGTTTTGCAGGAAAAGTGCACAATGTTCTAAATGCGCTTAATATTCTGTGGGTCATGAAAAGTTTCCATTCAGCATTTGCACATAACCACAAAGGAGTAAATATGCAATGAGCAGACGTAAACCCGTTAGCATTTAGAGTTGGTTTCTTGATGTGATGCCATTGTGCCTGAAGGTAAAACCCCAAGTGTTTGCTATGATAATGTTCTCTGGCTGCTGGAGGGGTGAGTTGGCTGTGGGGAGGGAGGGGGGGGGGGGTTGAGTCAGCTCCCCTCTGGTAAATAATCGACTAAAGGTTTAGGGTTTGAAGTTCGGGCTGGTTCTCATGAAGATATGAATAGTTGCTGCTTACTTTTTTCCGATGCAGATTGTTGTGAGAAAAAAAACATCGATTGAAACTGAGTCACTCAAACACTTTTTGAATTTCAATGTCCTAACATGGGGTAGGCAGGAACCGCACAGAAGCGCAGACAGCAGGCCTGAGATGAGTGCCAGTCATTGTGCTTGACTGTCAAATTCCTCCAACTCGATAGCATCCAAATGTCAAAACAGCATCATGTCTCCAAGTTTGAATATTTTTAGTAAGTTGCTTTAAAGTCCCACTCCGATCATCTTTTGATCTATTTTCAAAGCATTCCCAGTGGTCTTTTAATTATGACTGATGCCATTTTTAGCCCAAATCAAAAAAACCTGTGTCATTTCCCAGAACAAGGTTTCTGCAAAGCGGCAGGAGATCATCAGATATTCGCCTCATAGTTGTGGGCGGAACAGTTGGCACAACCCCCCACCCCCACCTCCCAGCTGAGAGCTCTCTGTTGACACAATCTTCCGCTAGATAACAGCCCCTAACAACCCCAACCTAACATTAGTGGTGCAACAAAAACGGCAAGCAATATTGGAGCTCTCCAGCCGTACGGTTTTGAACCACTTTTCATCTCTGACGAGAAAAACAAAGACGTTCATGGATCTATTTGTCTATAAGTGGATGCATCAGAATGGAGTGGAGCAGGGAGCCTGCCCAGCATTTTTACTTCATAACAAACATGCTCTTTCTCAGACAGCATTTTTTCATCTGCTCCTGATTCACAATGAAGAAATTTTTATTATATATGTCCTATATCATCAGAAAAATGCAACAAGAAGATGTTAAAAACCCCAGCAATACTATTTTCATCAGAGTGGGCCTATGAAGGTTAATCTCTGCCATAATGGAACATTTGAACTAACGCTGTTTATTTGACTATATAGACTTGTCCTGCAGCCTTCTGGATGAAGTGGGTGGGACATAGAAGGGGCATTAGAAGAAAGAGCCTTGAAAGCTCCGAATGTTTACAAAAAAATGAGGGTAAGAATTAGAACGAAAGCTGCTTGTGTCATACTTATGTCCCCCTTGGCCTCTTTGCCTCTGTTGTTCTTCTATTCAGCTTCGAACGCCAAAGTCAACCCTTTAAAGCCTCCAACTGTTGATGGCTTCCATGAGAGTCCAGCTGGAGGACACCGACAGGAACTGGGGGATCAGCCTGAAGGTCTGTGGAGTCTGCAAAATGTACTTTAGGAAAAATGTGGCCTCCTGCCTGGACTTACAGGAGCCCCAAGGAGGCCTGTGTGTTCAACCGCCTCTCTATGGGAAGTTAAGAGGGAGGTTGTGTTATTTGGGTGCCTCCTTCACTGGTGGCTGTGTGTAGGAGGGAGGTCACGGACCCACCCTGCATTTGGGAAGCACAGGGGGAGAAATAACAGGGTGAGAAAGCCTGGAGAGCACATCAGTGTCAGCCTCTAATCACAGTCTCCTCACTCACATGTGGATAAAAAAAGCTCGTACAAGGACTTCTTGAGATGACGCAAATACCCAGGGAACGCAGGAAAACCTAAACACACTTACGAGAGATGTATGGAAATCCAAAAATGCCTCTCCAACTATAGAGGAGCTACTGGAGGATTGGGTCTTAATGTTGGTGATGAGCACACTGAGCTCCAGTGCTTTTCATTTTTTTAACATTTTGCTATCTAGTGAATGTGTTGTGGGCATTCGCCAAGAATTGAATGTAGGGGCTCACCTGTGCCAGAGTCCACCTGGCCTTCAAGAAGGCAGCTTGGATTGCTTTGGTGCCGTTTCTGGATAATGGTTTGGCACGGCACCACTAGAGCCAAAAACAGGATGGTGGTGTGATAAGGTCAAACCGTGACATATACTGGGTCCCGTTGATGAAAAAAAAAGGCCTTCCTGACTGTACTGGTGTGTGCATGTCAGTGTATCTGGGCATCGATGGCTGGAATAGATTATGAAAGGAACCAAAGGTAGTGAGCAGTCAGGCCTCTGTAGTGCTGTTGGGACGGGACATCCAACTGGTCTGAGTAGACCCTGAAATCTCAACACGAGTCCCTTTTCTGATCACAAAAACCCTTTAATAACTTGTTCATCTTGTTTTTTGATCTTCTTTAAAAGTAGCGTTTTGAAGCTGCAGCTGTGCTGGTTGCAGTCCTCAGTAGACCAAACCTGCTGGATATTTTGGTTCTTTAGTGGAATTTGGAAAACTTAAAGCTTAGTCTTTCAACTGCTCTAAATGTGGAGTTTGTTCATTCATGTAACCCCATTTCATATTGGAAGAAACATTTTTTGGAATTTGGTCATTGCTAAATACATAGTGAAAACTGAGTTAATTATTTGCAACAACAAAAAAATTCTGTAAAAAAATCAAACTAATTTGTGTTCAAATCTGTTTCTAAGACTCAATTAGAGGTCGACAGAAATGTCATAAGGAAGATGAAACATTTATGAAATATTTATTTTGACGTAATGAATTGTAATTTACAGTATTTATTTTTAGAATAAAGTAGTTTATCGAGAAGTCCAAAACTTATGATGAATGGTGACCGCCTTCAACCAACAGTAGCTGGGATAGGTTCCAGCAACCCATGACCTTAAAAAGGATCTAGTAGATTCTGATGATGGATAGATTGATGGAAGAGACTAAATTTAAATGTGACAACCTGAAAGAGAAGCGAGAATTCGACTATTTGAAGGGGCATCAAACCAACCGAAAGCAGATGTTTTAACAAATCAACAAAAACCTGAGAGAACAGAACAAGAAGCAGAGCGAACGGAACCACAGGTTAGGCAAATATCTGAATCATAGAGCAAAATCCTCACATTTTCTCCATTTGACTACAGACTTTTTAATCTTTTAGGGCTTGGTAGCCACACGCATGGCTATTTTGGTTATATTACAACAGTAGCTAATTCTGCTTAACTGGATCCCTGCAACTATATGTTCAGAGGTTAAAGACCCACTCTGATGAAAATGTGTTTTTGGTGTTTTGTACCATGTTCTTGTTACATTTTTCGGAGAACGGCAGACATATTTAAAGAAAGTTAACTTGTAGACGACTTGATCCATGTATATCTTTGTTTTCTTCGTCTGAGCTGACATCTGGCCCAAAACTGACCTGATGGATAGTTCCAATATTGCTCGCCATTTTTGTTGCACCTGCAATGCTGAAAGATAGCGAGAGTGTAAACAAAGGGATAATGAGAAGTGGGGGTGGGCTTACTCTGCGCCAACGCTGTAGCCCACAACTCAGACAGAGTTTCCGATAAACTCCTGGCGCTCTGCAGAAATGATGTCCTAGTTTTTTTATATTGACTTAAAACGGCATTATTATACTTAAAGGACCTGGGAACGCTTTCACAATAAAGCTAAATATGAGTGGAACTTTAAACAATTAGTAAAAAATTGTGAATTAATTATAAAAAATTAAACAATCGGATTTTTATCTTAACAAATATATAACTATAAAGAGCATTTTAAGAGGAATTCCTTTATTCTTTACATATAATTAATGCCTATATTGATTTAAAAATGTCTTTGTGTGTTTGGACTAACTGAAAGCAGTGATCTGAATCACTTCCAACAGAGACGTGTTTTACTGTATAATGAAAAACTAACAGGCAACCTTTGATATTTTAACCTATGATGAGAAGAGCGTGGGAGGTGATAACCAAAGCATTCTTCAATTTCAATGTGTTTCTTCATTCTGAGTCAAAGAGCCATTAAACCCTTGAAAACGGTGCATGAGAACCAGGTCCTTCCAGTCGCGTGCATAGAATAAGAATCAGAATCAGAATTACTTTATTGATCCCACAAGTGGGAAATTTGTTCGTTACCGTAGCAAATGACAGCATTGTAAACATAAGAGAGAAAAAAAGAATTAGAATAATATAAAGAACAAAATATATGTAAACAATAAGGTGGTATAATTTAAAAAGCTATTTACAGACAGTTCAGGTAAAAAGATGTGAAAAAAAACGCAAAAAAGAAAAAATGTGCAAAAGTTATCTGTTGCATTGTGAGTTATTGTTAGTTAGTTGTTAGTTAATTGTTAGTCGTGAGTTATAGGAACACTACAATGAAACCTTGTTGAATAAATTAGCCAATTCTTTGCTTGAAATAACTGATGAAGTCATAAAAATTGCACATTTTTAAAGAAATCGAGTATTTAAAGGATGTGAAAGGTAAAGAATTTAGTAATGAGAGCGAACTAAAATCAACAATCAACAAAAATCAACAAAATGAAGGCCGAATCGAAATTCATCCCCTACCCCTCTGGCTACCCCCTATTGCTCCAATTGCAGGGGCATTTGGAGCTTGCTGTCTCAACTTGTTTTTTAAGGGGGAGCCATTGGGACTTAGGACTGTTGCCTATAGGGTGATCCACGTTGCACAGTGGCGTGTAGGAGAAGCTCATTTCTTCACGTGGGTGTGATCTATAGCACAGAAGTTTACATCTAAACATGAGTTTTGGCCTTTTGTTTTGGCTTGACTTTGTATAGTTATAAAATCCATGTTGTTGTGAATTTATGAGCTCTGGCAACAATGGACTAACGTGGAGATCGAGTGGTAGTAACATCCAAATTTGAATTTTTCAGTAACTCTCCGCTTAGAGGGCTAAATGTAGGGGTAGGGAGAAGCCATGGGGGTAGGAAATTAATTTGGATTCAGCCAAAATCTTAGGGATCAGCACTGCATACCATCTCAGAACTGCCAAGCAGGAACAGGATCATCAAGGGAAGGTGCAGAAGGTGACCTGGGCCTGTTGGCATTGTGGGCCTTTCTCTTATTAATTGGGTTCCTTAGTCCAGAAACAGTCTGGAAGGAACCCACATCTCAGAACCTGAACACTTTGTGACTAAAAATTTTTATAAATAAAAGTAAGAACTCCAAAATGACTTTTAAAAAAATCAGAAGGTTTTATAATAAATGTGGCAAAACAAAACCTGAAACATAACAAAAGGATTTGACATGAAGGAAACTCTGTTAAAAACGTCAATAAACATCACTCAAACTACCAAAAACAGTAGAAACTGCTTTAATTTAAGCTTACATGTTGAAACTACAGTGATTTACTGAAGGTCAGGATCACCTGCACGAACAGAGGGAATTTGTAGTCATTAAAACTTCAAACAGCTTTTTTTTAACTCTGTCGATTTTGCCATTTTTTGACGTTGTTCTTCAAGTCAGGCGGTTCGACAGATGAAAAACAGGCCTTTCTTTCTATACAAGGGAACAAAAGAAGGAATTCAGCAGGAATGGTCTAAATCTGGTGTAGCTGGTGCAATGCGTGAAGGATTTTGGGGTCATGTGACTGAGCTCAGGCTCAGGCTGCCCAACGCAGGAAGGCCAGGAGGCTAAAGCCTGGTAAGATGCGTGTGGCCACCTCATAGAGAAAAACCACCAGCAATCAAAGTGAGGATTTATTCAGAACAGTGTTGCTTGTGCTTTTAGTGATTTTTTCAATCTTTTGCAGTTTTATTCAAAACTATCCAAATGAACACAATATTATAAAAACACATCCATCTGTAATATTTTGTATACAAAAACTTCCTTTTTTTCCTATTTATGAGTAGTACTTTGAGTACTAGGTACTTTAGGGTGACTAATGGAAGTACTTCAGTAAAAGTCTTGTTTTTGTACTTAAGAAAGATGTGCTGATATGATAATGAAAATAATATCTTTGTCTCAGTTATTATACTTTATTCTCAGCTTGTTTTAAATATTATATTGTTCTTCTGTGAATGTGAGGCGGCTGACAGCAAAATAGACATCGCTATTATTATAATGGCATAATGACTGTAAACATGAGGCAAGGTCAACATGTGGGAAATTGCCCTGCTGGGCTTCAGATTTTATCTCGCTTTGAGGTTATGATTTTGGCATAAGTCGCCGCGCTCTAACTGTGCTATCTCGGTTAAAGACCCCTTAGCCCAAAGCTGAAGTCAAGTCTTCAACCCAAAGCTACGGGTGAAGTTGGGTCTCCAACTGTAAACTTTTGTATTTATAACTTCATTGTTGCTAAAACACATGGCAGCATCTAAAACCAGATGAATATTTGAGGTCACACTAATGCCTTGGTCACATGCACCCATACGGGTCAACCCCTGTACGAATGCTGCACGTTTTTGGGTTGTCCGGATCTGTGGAGGGTCATAGACAGGTGTAACCCCATCTTAAGGGGGAGCACAGGTGTGTCTTGCCCCCTTGAGGCTTGAATGGCCACCTTAAGAGATGTCATGAAAATGAACCATGGCTGTGTTTGTGGTAAGTCCAACGTGAAATAAATGTAAGCATATTGTAAGTCAAACACATTTGTGATGTACGTGTGTTGCTGTTGTACAGTGCCCTTACGCCACAATATAGTCGTTAGTAAGGTGCGCATACTATGGTACAGTGGAGCGTCACAGCTGTCTTCTGCACATTCTCTCTATACATGCTACCTCGGTAATCTCCAGTATCCGCCCATTGTCCAAAAACCATCATTCAGATGTTAATTTCAGATTTCTAATGGGCCCTCTCTAGTCGGTTCAGAGTGGGTTTGGCCGTCCGTCAGTGACCCTGACAGACAGGTGACCCTGATATAAACCTGTCCTTCTGTATCTACACTGGAAGACAGCCATGATACAGATTGCAGTTGCTCCTACAACCCCAGTTAGGAAAAAGCAGATAAAGAGGATAGATGGAAACTTCCACTGCAATTCACTAGGTTTAAAAGATCTGCATTGCTGGTCAGACATGTCTTTGCACCTCTACGTTTGTGACATTTTAGATATGAGTTTAGATATCTGAAAGAAAAACAGAGATAAATAAGACAAGGCAAATGGTCAAAAAACAACAAAACCTAAAAGAAAAAGCTACAGGAAAAGTGGATTTGTTAAAAAAAACTTTCCATCAAACTGTTTAGTTAACAACAACTTAAATTAGCAGTAAAAAATGCTACTTTTTTATCTGCATTTTATTATCTTAATCTTGATGGTTTGGTGCATCTGTCTCAAGTGAGATAAGGTTTGAAGAAAGAAAGCAACTGCTAAAAGAAAAAGCACAACAAATGTTTAGAAACTAAACTGAAGATAAAGAAGATGAAGTGAATGTGGCGATGAAATCGTACCCACAAAAATAAATGGGGGGGGGGGGGGGTCATGCTGTTGGCTTCATGTCAGTCATCTGAATGTGTCAAAGGAGTGAAGAACTCTGGAGGTCACAACATTTTCAGACTTGACTGTCTCTGGTCTGTCTTTGAGGTTGGAGTTTTTAAAAAGTTGCTTTTTGGCAGCAAACAGGAAAAGTGTCAGAAATGATCAGCAGGAGGAAACAGATGACTTAAAGGAAACTAAAGCAGAGATTTCCTTAAAGATGAGAAGAAACAAAAGCAAGAAACACAGAGATTGGAAAACCACAGGAAGTGTAGAATGATCCTTCTGCAAATTTGACACATGCATCACTTTTGTCTATCCGACTCCAGTGAATATGTTGGTGCTTGAGAACGCAACTCTTCTCTTAAAGAACAATACTGCTGATCTAAACTTTCATCTTAGGTTATAATCATTTGACTATACGATGTGCTTCTTGGTGGAACATAACTTTAGCGGTGATCATGGACTGTATGTGAGAATTCGACCAAATCAGTGTGATGTCACACTCACTGGCTCCAACCAAAATATGTTAATTTAGTCACCTTTTTTTCATGATATAGTTGGAACCAGATGACATCAGCACATACGTAGTGATTAGTTTGAGTTGTTGATATAAATTACTGGATTGGCCTTTGCCTATTTGCTGCTATAGACAGTGGCGTGCACGCGCAGGCATTCCTATGCATTGATTCAGAGGCGGTCCTGACTAGTTTGAGGCCCTGGGCGAAACATTGGACGGCACCCTCACATCCACCTTGCGAAAAGCGTTGCATAAGTGTTGCATAAGTGTTGCATGAGGCAGGGTGATGACGTCAGAGAACCTTTTGAAAATTAAGTCAAATACCATTTCTTTTTAATTAAGTGACAGAATAGGTAGGGTTAACGAAGAAAAAGAAAAAGCGGTTTGACGGATTACTTTTTTTATTTTTTAATTATGAGTCAACAAATGCAGCTTCATTTTGAAAATGAAAAAGCATTTCTAGTATTGACTTTTATTGTTAATTATGCTACAGTAAAACATCCATGAGTTTTGCCCGCCAGCGAAAATGTAATTTACTTTACGAGGAAATGGGCGGTTTTAGTCTAGAAAAACTGCGGGAGGGGGAGGGCGGGTCCCGGCAATATTTTTCTTCCTTTTTTTTTTTTTTGGCACTCCTGCCTGTGAGATTGCGCCCTGGGGGACCGCCCACATTGCCCAAAGGTAAAACCGCCACTGCAATTTGAGTCGACAGAACCCTGCTCTTCCAGTTTAGGACAGGCAGGCATCAGCCACAAAAACCAGGTTAGCTCCCTCATTTCTCAACAATTCATAGCACAAATTAAAGCTTAAAAAATTATTGATCTTTTTGTTTATTTAAATATTTACTATGTCCAGAGAAAAATCTGTGATTAGGACAACAACGCCTACTAGCCTTACAGGTTGCATTGCTGTCAAATTAACAGCTTTTATATATCTGTGATTTTTTTTTTGACTATATGCCAAAATCTATGTAACTGAGCTTGTAAATGCTTGTCATCCAAACCCCGAAAGGAGAGGGATTGTTGAATTTCAATAGCATGAATGGCTGATAAACTTGAAAAAGTTAAGTAAAAAAGCCCTTTTCCTAAAAAACATCTCAAAATACTGTACAAAGAACAGAAAACTCCCTCTAACACACTAACAAATAAAATTAGGTAAGCAAGACCTTGTAAAAATATACCATAATATAAATAAATAATTGGAAACTACAACTTTTATTGTCTTTTATTATTTTTGCATCACATATATGACAAATACATCTCAATTACATTCAAAAATTACATTTCAATACACGTTTTCATAGGCCTCTGAAAATAATTAGCTTGGTGTTTGGTTGTTGTTGGTTGTGTTTTTGCAGCAGTGATCTGCGTAGATCTGCAGTAAGATGCTCGTCACGGGTGACGTTTTGCTGACAACAAGATAGCAGTCACTGAATCTGATGATCGCTGGAGATCTTTGAGGTTTACTAGAGTGAGAGCTTCTGCTAATCATCACGTGCACTAGCCAGAAGACATCCTCTACATGTCTCACAAGACACTTCTATGGAAGATTTCTTTACGGTCCAACCTATAAAAATAAAAGAAACTCTGAAATTTATTGGACAAACTATGACAAAACGTAATAAAATGCTAGACAAAACAGCATTGAAAATCTTTTTTTTTTTGGTCCAATGACTTAACACTTGTCAAAGATAATCCATAAGTTTATGAAAATTTTGCATCTTATGAGTTTTCATAGTAAGTTTGGGTGATAATTAATCTGTAGATACATTTGAGAGTGAAGGATATTTTTTGTAAAATCCATTTCTATGTGATTTGTCATAAACAAACATTGGTAAATTTGGCTCACTTCAGTTATAATCAAAGGAAACAAATAAATTGGCAAGTTTTCCATTCACTAGTCCACTAACTGCTGTCATATACATTTTATACTGGTGTGTAAATAACCAGCAAAGTGGTTTTACTTAGTTATTGGAATGTAGTAGCCTGGCTATAAACGTGTCTAATACACAGTCTTCAACTACAAAACCTTAGGAAAAATTAATGAATTTTATTCCTGCACCACAACCCTAACATGTATTGAAAAGAGCAAGTTTGTCAAATTTGCAGGTAAAAGCATTACATTAAAAATCAAACACTAAAATATACATTGATGAACCAAACTAGCAGGCTAGCACCTTCTTTAGTTCCCACTTCATGCTTCCCAGCCTGATTTCTCCCTATTAAAATGTAATAACTGACCTGATGGTGATTTCTCTCAATCGGATTATTTAGTTGTAGTTATTAAAACAATGCGTCCCCTTTTGCGATTTTTTGCGTTCCTGTTTGGACCTTGTCATTACTTCACTAGACAAGACGGGCAAGACTCAATGCATAGAAATGGCGTGTGTGTCACGTCGTATGTCACGTCACGACCAAACCAGTAATATTCATCGATGGTCTGAGTCCATCTTAGTCAAAATGTCTATGGCAACTACTCTCACCAATCAGGCATGAGCTTTTTGGGAAGGCCACACCCCTACCAGAATCCGTTAACCAGACATTTCAAACGTTCAATGTGGGGCCACATCCTATTATTGAGGCATCTGACTGGTCAGTTTGTAACTTAAATAACTTGAACTACAGAAAATTATCATGAACATAAATTAAGATTAACAAGAACATGTAAAATAAAAGGTATCAGAGCAAGAATGGTTATTCTGACAAACAGAATGGCTGAGTAAAGCTGTCTCCATTAAAGTCTATGGGATTTTGGCCTCATATACGGTCAATGGTGAAAACTGACTGCTAAAGTTAATCAAAACAGAGAATTTGAAAATACTTCTTCCCGTTGCTTCACAGTTTGGAAAGTAAGAAACCATTAAGACCCAAAGGAAAAACACTGGTCCTCCAATTTCTGTTTTCCTTGGATCCTCTGTGTGCTGGAAGCAGAAAAAGTGTTTAGGATTTTATAGCTAACATGTCTTTTCTTTTTAAAGTATCCATGTGTAGCATTTTTCCCACACACACACACAAAGACAAACCCTATATCTGTGTGGCTTTCAGCCAAAAAGCAATTATGATTCGTCCTGAACATGAAGTCATCGTGCCCACGCTGTGTGCTTGTCGGGGCCTGCATGGCTTTTGTCACTGTTACTCACCAAGATTACGCTGCCAGAATGACGGAATGGATGCACCTACTGGGTTTTGTGCTGCTGTTCAAACAGCAGGGAATATCATTAATGTGTGTGTGTGTATTTGTGCACCTATGTGAGCATGTACTCTTCCGAAAACAAACATGGTTTAGTTGCAGGTAGCTTGTGGCTCGTCACTAATAACCTTTGTTTCCAACAGCATTTTTTCATCTGCTCCTGATTTACAGCAATTTAAAGAAAGACAAACTCAGAAATGCAATTTAAAGCCTAATTTTCTTCATAAAAGTGCCACAAGAACACGTTAAGGACACCAAAACCCACAATTTTTATCGCTGTGGGTCTTTAAGGTCTATGGAAGAGGCTGACGTGGATTCCTCCTTTCTTCGGGAAGCAGGAGAGGAAGCTGCAGTCGGTGCGTCAGCATACTGTCCGTGCTTCTCACAGATCATCTCACATCCTGTCATTTACTGGCAGATGGTGCTCAGGATACTTGGTGTAAAAGTTCACATTATTTAAAGAGTTATGCTGAAAAGTTCGGGTGAGTCAGGAACTTGACGGTCATAAAGATGCCAAGCAGTGACTCCGCCTCAGTGGGTAGCTCCACCTGAAGAGTGAGTTTACGGCGAAGCCACATCCAGGTGAAATCAGCCAAACACATAGAAGCTTGTAATCTATCATCCTGCACCTCCTACGCACTCCCAGGGACAACAGCTTCATTCCAATGAAAAATACACCCTCAAGACATGGACTGTTGGAGAAAAAAAAAAACAACCGAGTGTGCACATTTCAAACAAACACCAGCCTCTCCGGGATTCCCACCGGTGTCACAGTGGTTGAGCTGTTGCTGTCCAGGGATGGCAGGGAGGTCAGGGGGCTGGGAGACATATGGAGGCTAAAAAGACACCCACCGAGTGGGCTGCTGACGGGAAGGAATGCACCAGCCAGGGCCGAGCTCATCCGATGAGAACAGATCCTGGCGTGGGTTGCCGTGGCAGCTGAAGGTGACAGGAAACTTTGTTGCATCATTTTTCCTGCAGTAAATGACTGAAATTCTTCACTTTTTGTGTGCAAGAACGTTTTTCCTTCTTCATGCAGAAGTGCACATATTTGTGCGTTTGTTTGATGATGAAGGGGCCCCAGTCTGAGGGGCCCTCAGAGTAGGAGTTTGACCTCTAAATATACATCCAAACCCCCTGGGGGTCTGACCCCCAAGTTGTCCAGGGACCAGTTGGTCCTCTTTACTTGTCAGGTCAGCGGGGTCAGTGCATGTAATTGAAACACTTGCTTCAGATGTCAGACAGCAATTTATTGTGGTCCTTTCAAGTCACAACAACCACGCTGACAAATGTCTGTATTCAGAGAAGGCCGCTAAAAATAAAAAAAAAAGGACCTCACAGCTATGAGGAGGCGTGTGAACATCTCCACAGCTGATTTAGGAGATTTCATGCACATCTTTTTCCTCCGTTCGCGCAGCTGTTTGGACAAATTGTGCCCTGAGCGTAAACGGAGAAGCTCAGGCGTGCCAGGTTTCAGTCAAAGCAAACCATCTCATGCTCGCCGGCGTTACCAGAACCAGGTGGTCCGCTGACCTCTGGGTTTTTTGACAGTTGGAAATCCTCGTGAGAGGTAGTTCTGGGTGCACATGAGTGTGTGAGCTGCTCTATTTTTCCAGCGTTTCGCCACCTGACTCAAAGTACAGATATTTATGATCATATTTACTCCACAAATATCTCTTTACTGCACTTAAGATGTGAATATATTTCCTATGAATATTATTTTAATTCATTATCTCTGTTTATTTCACATATAGGCTTGAACTGTAAACAGTAAATGGCTGTTTATTCAGGGCAAATTGAATATAAAAGCAAAAAAACACAAACATTTCATAATTTCATCATGATGACCATTTCCGAAATCCTACAATATCTTTATCACAGTACTTTTAATAATTATAACCTAGACCTCATATTATGCTGCAAAATATATCTGGAAGAATTATAGTACAAACACTCAAAACTAGTACTTAAGTACAGTATTTACTTACTTAAGTAAATGTATACTGAAGTGTAATTCCGATTAGAGCTCTTCTGTGTTTCTGTGCTTTTCTTTCAGCTTTTGTTTCTTGTTTGTCTGAATTTTTGCACCGACAACCTCTTTTTTTTTTCTTCTTTATGTTGGACACACTATGACATTTTCTCACAGGAGTGACGGCCAAAGTGAATACTTTGGAAGTTTGGCATTGTCATGAAAAGTTGCAGGAGGGATAAAACAGGAAGTTGAAAAAGAGTTGCCAGACTTATTAAGGGCAGTTGTGTGTGAGTGTACCAGACTGCAGGAGGAACTCAGCCTACATCCTTGACTTCTACTCGCACCCTCAGAGATAGTCAGTCCCCCCGGCTAGTCCCCTGCCTCCTGACCGTCGGTCAGCGTGGTACAGGCTGTGCTTTAAAACACAACATCTGCATTCCTTCCATCCTCAGACCTCCTCTTTCAGCAGCGGAGGACAAACACAGCTTTGCAGAGAGGAAAAAACTCACTGCTGCCACAATGAAATAACGTTTGACATTGTATGCATGGTGTTCTGTCCAAAGTCGGCCTAACGCCGTGGCTCTGTGAGTCAGTGAAAAGAAATGCTCCCCAGAGAGGGCAGACACTGACATAGGGGAACAAAAGTTCATTGGTTTTCAGTCTTTTCCCCATCTTGATAGCATCGGAATGAAATCACACACCATGTGAGTGATGTGAGATCGCTCACAGGACCCTAAAAGGCTCCATGTCAAAGTCAGCTGTTGATTTTACGCTTTCTTTAGAACTGGAGCAAAATAACAAAAATATTACAGCTGAAATCAAGAAAGCTGTGCTGGAGTACGAGCGCCCTCTACTGGAAGGTCATATTATTGCGTAGAGCGTAAAGTTAACTTGCTTTATCTGGACAAATTCTTAAAATGATATTTGAGATTGAATCGAAAGCAAAGTACTTTACAATAATTTGAAAGTAACAAGGTTTAAAAAATTTTGCACAATCCAACAAAGTAACTGTTTTTACATAAACTAACTGGGTGGAAAGTCAAGACGAGAACAAGGCAAGTCCTGGCAGCATAATCAAAGAATCCAAATTATGTTGTTGCTTTTTGACCTTTCTTTATTTGGGTTTTCTGTGTTTTCACAATTCTTCTTTCTTACGGCGCCTTTCAGCAAAAATACTTAAAAACTCACCAAAATTTTCATGGACGATACATTTTGGGAAGACACCCCCCCCCAAAAATAGACATCACAATATCACAATGGAGGGAACTCTTATAAAATCTCTTATGGGGCTCTAAAAATATTTCAAAATTGAGTATGGAAACCAAAACACACACATGTCGGGGAGGTTAAGTCGACAAACACAGCCAAAGTTTTGTTGACCTTTGACCTTGGGAAGAGGCTGCTGGAGTCATTTTTATTTTTAATCACTTAGTGCCTCTCACAAATTCAAACTCTTCCCAGGGATTTTCATCTATCTTTTCCTACCTCCTTTAGCACAATTTGGAAGTTACTTAGGAAAAAATGTTGGAACAATGCGTTTGTAGATTTTTGAACGCCGTTAGTGTGGCGAGCTCCCAAAAATGCTGTTTCCTTGTTGCTCACACTTTTCGTACTGGAACATTGTGAAAATGTAATACATGACTCAATGGCTCAAGCTGAACAAACAAATATGACAAAGCTCTTTTGCCCAGGAATCCAAAAATAAACGTTTGCAGTTTCTTTTAAAAATTGTAGTGTATTTTTTTAATGAATTTGTCCTGTGCAGCTGCAGGCTGACAGAGGCAGAAGGGGGGAGTGAGGGGCATTCAGCACCTGTGGGCCCGATGCCGCCTGTGGCTTTAATTTATTTTTTTTGTAAGAGTTTTTTTTAAGAGTTTAAATCTATCCAATAACATCTAATAACTAACTATTGCTGTTACAATCTCAGCTTTATGGAGTAAAAGGGATATCTGTGCAATTAGCTAGTAAGCTAGGCTAAAAAGTAAACGTGTTGTTCAGTTAGGATCAAACTTTATTGTTCTAAAGAAAACATGTAAACCCAATATTAAATGTGCGTGAATGAATTGCACCCTTTTTTAAATTCACTTTTCGAAAACAAAAATAATGAATGAGGAAAAGATAAGACATTAGACTCTAATATTGCCCCAATAATGCCACGCTTCATTTTATGACAGAATAAATCAAATACAAATAAGAAAATTAAAGTAATGCATGTAAAAAATAATGTTCACCTTTTGGCGCATCCCTTAAACGCGCAATCTCCTTTTCCACCACAAGATGTCGCCACATCGCAGGATTGCATGGTACCGTGATTGACAGCCTGTCAGATTGAGCCACCGTTCCTTCTCAAAGTCCTCCCAACATCACCATGGTGACCGTGCAGAGGGGAAACACTGGGATGAGGAGGCAAAAGGAGAGCTGCGCATAAATTCATCTGTCGAGACTGTTTGCCATCACATAAATATCGTGTTAATGAGCTGTTCAGCTCGTGAAATTTACACATGCATCTAAATGCTGCAGTATGTTTCACACGTGGGCTTGGCTTAACGAGTGGCCTCTCTGTATCGCACAGTTATGATTTGTGACACCTTAAATTACGCGTTACAGTAACGCTGCCAACATTCTGAGGCAATCAAGATGAGAAAATGGGGTGTTGTGAGAAAAACAACTTCAACTTCTCCACAGAAAATTCCCCTACGTTTGTTGTATTTTTGACCTTTACTTTTTCTTTTCTTTTTGAGAAGTTGGGTTTCTGGCTGTGATCAATAAAAGGAGCTCTTAACAGCTTCCATGTCTCTGAAGCGTGCGGCTTTCATTTATCCATGGTGATCCAGAGAGATCTCCCAGGCCGCCGGAGTTCCTGCCAAATGATGTTATGATTCCAAGTCCTTGGTGGCTGCTGGTTTTCGATGTGCAACTCAGAAAAAATACATCATCACAAAGGCTGTTTTGTAAGATAGACCATTTTATTGTTTAAATGTGCGCAGAAGAAGTCTTTTGTGACAAAGAAGCTTTGTTGATCATGAACGTTTCCACATTTTTGCTCATTTCACAAAAAAGAAAAGACCCCCCCCACCACCACCACCCCATTTAAGGTTGCTTGTGTTTTTTTGTGGTCACATAGTTTTTTCCAATAATTTCAGAAATGAAAGAGGTCGAATATGGATCATCCCCCGAGACAGGTCAGTGGGTCTTGTCCATCACCTGTGCGTAAAAACGCATCCAGCTTCTGCGTAAAAAGCGCATCCAGGAGCTGTAAGCGCGCAACACCTCTGTCTTCTTTTCAGTGCTCCTGCTCTCTCGCTTATTGAAACCACACAACGCAACACGCGCGGGCCTGTTTCCAATCTGATGCCGTGCGTGGTGAATTTGGGAAATCATCTGCAGCCTTACACTGGTACCGCAGAGCCCACCCAGTCCGGACCTAGACCTCCTCTGCCCCGCGGGACATCAACACTATTAGAGGCAGGAAATGTGGGAATCCCCAACAAAGAGCTCCATCATTAAACACAAACAACTGCAGGCCCTCTAACAATCCGAGAGCGCTCTCAACTCCACGCTGCTCTTTCATGTATAATCGGGAGAAAATCTGAACTTACATCGCAGACATCAGATGCGCACTTATTGAGGAAGAAAATCTGTCGGGGTTTGGGATGAAACGGAGAGAAAAGAATGGGCGAATCCCGATGATCAAATCATATTTTTGATCATTCTCTGGCGCGCAGGCCTTCAGACTCCGTTTGTTCAGTGAAGCCCTCGTGTGGGCAACAAATTATTGTTTTCACAGCAGGCCCAAATCAGCCATTAGACTTTCAGCTGCTGCCTAAAAACGAGAAACCGGGGAGAAATGTGCGCGTGAGTGCTGCTGCTGATTTGGAGAAGATTACGGAGTAAATCCCAGCCTTAAATTAGAAAAGTGTTCGAGGATTATTTTCTCTCTTGTTATTTTATTAGTCTTTCCATGAAACAATATTTTTGTTAAACTTCCTGCAAAAATGTCTATAGGAATGTTGTGAAATTAATGAAAAGAAGGCAGTCCGTGCTTAAAGGGTTAGCTCAGTGGCTTTAAATTGTGTGTAAGCTTTAGTAAGTGAATGCTTTTTTTATTTATTTATTTATTTTTTTTATTTTTTTTTTAGCTGGAACAAATAACGAAAGCCAAAGTAAGTTTTGGAAAATGCTGTACAATTTTCTGCCATTTAAGAATGTTTTCTTTGAAATTTCATTTTTTAGCAACAGTGCGCAAATGGTGCGGGTGCACCGGCTGCATGGCCGGCACGGGACGCACTTTCATTGGTCGAGACCCTCTCCCTCGTGACATCACATCCACCAGACTCACAAGAAAACGAGAGTGATCGCAGACGATGCTGGACATATCCGAGGGCGCGCGCACTTTTTCGCTTTACGCGCAGCCGCTCGCACGTCTCTCGTTTGCGCTCGGATCGCACCTCTGCGCGGCTGCGCTGCCGTCCCGTGTTCAGAAACGGGACTTGGCGCGGGTTTTTCCTCGGACGGCCATGGCCGGCGTGTGAAGTTTGTTTTCAAAGAGGAGCTGTCACTCACCCACCTGTTGCCAGGTGATCTAACCTTCCCATTCAGACTATGACATTAGATTTGGAGGATAACATCATGGAGGATACTGTTATCGACGTGGTTGGAGAAGGAGTCAAAGACAGCGGGGAGGAGCAGCTCCTGCCCCTCGATGAGTCTCGGACTGAGCAGGAGCGCAGCACAGGGACCTCCATCGGCCCTTCTTGCCATCCTCCCGCAAAGGGCAAAGGACCCACGTCCGTGAAACCCCCATACTCCTACATCGCTCTGATAACCATGGCGATTCTTCAGAGCCCAAAGAAGCGTCTCACTCTCAGTGAGATCTGCGACTTCATCAGCCAACGCTTCGTTTATTACAGGGAAAAATTCCCAGCATGGCAGAACTCGATCCGCCACAACCTCTCGCTTAATGACTGCTTTGTGAAGATGCCCAGAGAGCCCGGGAACCCCGGAAAGGGCAACTACTGGACTTTGGATCCCAACTCCTCCGACATGTTCGAGAACGGGAGTTTCCTGCGACGGAGGAAGCGCTTCAAGCGGCAACACTTTCGCTTCAATCCGCTCAAGGAGCAGCACCTGGAGCCGAGCGCGCTGCACGGCTTTACGCACGGCGCGTGCGGGCTGGGAGGCACGACTCTGCAGTTTCCCTGCCTGGAACTTCACCCCTTCCTCCATCACCACGCGCCCGCGCCGTGTGGCTCCGTCAGCATTCCACCTGTCAACAGCATCCTGCCGGCTTTATCCAGCTTCTTCTCCCGCAGTGCCCTCACCGCCAAGGCTTTCCTCCAGTCCCAGCCGACCATCAACGCTTTCTCCACGGCTCAGTGCGTGGCGTACTCCCCTCCCTTGACCTCCAGCTCTGCCTACGTGTCTCCCGCACTCTTCCATCCCGCAGTGTCCCCGCATTTCCTCGGTTTACAGCAGGAATACCAGAAACTACAGACTCATCGAGGTAGCACAGACCTGCCTAAACTCCTCAGCTCTCACAACGAGCAAGCGCATTAAAGCAGACTTTATGCTCCACATATCTCAGGTAACAGAGACTTTCAAAAGCAGCATTTTTATAGCTTTCCCAGACTAATGGTTGTTTCACACAAACCTCGAGGTTAAAAATTCCGTCCGGAATTTTGACCTTTTTTTAACCTATTTAAAAACGACTTTCCTGTTGTTTTTATGGAAAAGAAAATAAAGATAAATATTTAAAGCCTGCGTAAAATCTTTGTGGAAATATTCAACATTTTACATTTTTTTCTGAACGAGACAATAATCGTAGGATTTCTATTTTTATGAAAAAAAAATACTTTTGTTATGTTTTCCACAGTTTTAAGAAAAAAGAGGGGGGAAAAGAAATCTGTGCTCTTGGCATGCGCAAAGGAAACTTTAGAGGTTAAACACGTTTTAAAGGGGAGAAATCAACAAATGAAAACTCTGAAACGACGTTTAAATGCCTGAAATTTTTGCAATTTGCAGTAATTGTGTCTAAAAAATGACAAGCTCCTCCGTGCAAATAAACCTTTAAAGGCCCAAACTTAGCACGGAAGCCCCGCGCGCGTCTGTTATAAAGAACGGGGAACTAATAAAAAAAAACGAACAAAAAAGCCTCCAAACAACAAAGTTTATATAATAGTATAAAAAAACAAGTCCTGTTTTATCAATAGAAATTTATCACAAATAAACCTGAGTTTTTTGTTGTTGTTTTTTTTGTCGTTTTTCTTTTATTTATTTATTTATTTTTAAAACAATTTTTAGTGTAAATTTAAAATGCGAATTTTTAGTGAATAAAAAAGGCTTTTTCAGGGAAGAAAAAAGGCAATTACGATTTTACAATTAATCCTAAATGTAAAAGAAAATAATCTTATTTTATTTCAACGAGTTGCCTGTTTCTATTCCAGATGTTTTCCAAACTAAACTAAATTATCTTGATTCATACATTTTGGCTTCATTTAAAGGAAAACACTGATCTAGTGCAGGAGATAAAAGAAATAATCATATATTCATTTTTAAAACTGTTCTACTTTTGAACCTATATTATCTTTTCTCTCAAGAGCCTTTGTAATATAGGCTTCAGAGAATGACAGCGTTTATTTCTTGGGATGGATCCATGTTGGTTTCTGAAGTTTCTGATAGGACTTTTAATTGGATCTGCAGCAAATGAAGAAGTTGCTTTCTGATTTCAGGCTGGTAAACAAAAAAGGTTTTCTGAAAAAGGAAACTTCACAGACTCGCATTGTTTTTTTTCTTTCTTAATTTATTTAAATATCTTGTGACTGCTGTGGAGTTTTCTCTCTTCTCTCACAACCAAATGTCTAATGTTTGTCTTACGTTTCTCTGCAGTTTGGTAAAACTGGTCAACCAGCACATTGTCATTTGCTTTAGGATAAAAAAAAAAAACTAAATCCAAGCTGTAAAAAAACGAATTTAAAATGAAGTCCATGTAAACCAAAAGTCTTTTGCTACTTTTGCAATCAAATTTTGAAACTCCCAAAAAAAGAAAAGTGATTTAAATGTTTATGAGCTTTTTCTTCAGCAGGGGAGGCGAGAGGAGAAATGATGAAGCAGACAAACACTGTTGCAGAAGGTGATTGGCAGCTGGGGAGGGAAGTCAGGGTGCTTTTCTTGGGGGGAGAGGGAGCCTGCGCACCTGATAAAATAAGCAAGTTAGGGACCCCAGGTCTATTATTATTGTGTATGTGTGTGGCTGCACATCAGTTTCCATCCTGAGCATTTGCCAGTAAACTGACTGCTCCATCCTTTTACTTTCCATCTTCCTCTGTGCCTCAATAAATGTATCACGGCTTGTTGAATCTTATTGCAAAATTAAAAAGGTCCTTTATCAAAAAATCCCAACAACAAGTTTTTCTGCAGATCGTTAGCTCTTCTGCTCAGCTTGTCAAATTAATCAGAATCTTTAATACGTTGCAACAAAAAGCTTCAGTTCCACCTCTGAAATGTTTCTTTTTCTGACATATAAAGGCGATTCACAGACGAAACGAATATGCATTCATGTGTTTCCTCACAGTGCTGTGTTGCCTTACAGCTCACATCTTCACCGTGGAGTTGGATTCTGCAGTCAGTGCTTTTATTCAAGGTCTTCTATGCCTCCACTGTCCAGTTTGCAAACGCCAAGCCAAACAGGCCTAACTGCCTTGACTCCTTTTTCCTCCAGAGTACAGGGGGAGAGGTGCATGCTGGGAAGCAAGTTCAGAAGTGCATTAAAGCAGGCTATGAGACTGTTTTGCTTAATTTAAAATGAAATTTCCTCCCATTTTTCTCCAGTTTTCAGGAGGATTCTAAAGCATGGACTGCATGTAGAGGAGTTCATTAACAAAAACTATCTCAATATTATCGTCCCTGAAAAGTGATGCCTGCAAAATTGTAACTCTTAGATTTTCTGTTATTAGCCTAAAAAAAAAAGAAAATCAAAACCTGAAAGCTGCTTTTGTTCCTATAGTAAATCAGAAAAGAATCTGCTGCTTTGCAGCAATGCAGTCAGGAGGAAATGGGTTATTTTACTTGTTAGTAAATCTCACACCTCTCAATGAGCACGATCGCAGCTGAGGTCTGCTATCCTCTCACTTTAATGGCTGACTTCCACTCGTTTTGGTCCTTCACATTCGTCTTTCCTGGCAAATCAGCCCAGCTACCCCGCTTCAAGGAGTTATTCAATTATAAATCTTCCACCCTTGTTTCTCTGAATCCGCCCGCCTTGCTCCTCCACTCGCCAGTCTGTGTGTTGCCCTGCCAAGTCCAGTAAAACACACCGCTGTGCTGGTAGACCCTTCTCCAGTCTCGTGCCCAGTAATTTATTGTGCTCTGGGTGGTGAAGTAGAGTGTTTTTGGAAAAGGGACCCCCTCTCAAGCCTCAGTGCCAACAGATGACAGTGACATATAGCAGGAAAGCCACCCAGAAGGAAAATGATCTCACACCTCAGCCATGCACGTGCTGGCTGGGAGCAAAAGAGAGGAGATTTACATCTGCGGGTGAGAGGGGACAATAAAATCAAGATTAGGTGCAACGATTGGGAAAAGTCAAAACTAAACAAACCGCTGCTGCATCTGCAGTGCAGAAGGTACTGTCAGGAATGGGCCCAAAAATGCAGGAAACAGGTTCATGGGAGAAATTTCAAATATGACAAAACTGGAGAAGCAATGAGGGTGACAGATGACCTGACCATGATTTATTTGATTTGAATTGGTTTATTTCAAGCAATCAAATAAGAATAATACACAAAAACAATACAATCATCAGTTATACATTCATACGATGACGTATCAAACTTTGGACAGTTAGACATAAAATTAAATATTGCTTGAAAGGGAGTGAAGGAAGCGAACTTAAATAATCCCACCCCTGTTCTACCGTAACCATGACAAACTGAAAACCATGAATTACATGATATGAAGGTAATCAGCAAATATAGCTGAGTAATTACAACTTGAACCAGATGTGCAAAGGCTGGGGGGCTAAAACAACCAAACCTACACCTAACCAAAAATGACCAATTTGTGCAGAACTCCTCAGGAGCAGGGAGGGAGTCTTAGGGAGTACAGTACTGCCAGAGGATGAAAATGAGCAGCCCCCGTCACCTTTTCTGGGGGCAAGAAAAGTGAGGCGGAGCGGTTACTTATCTTTTTGGGAACAGGTGACATGATGCGGAGTGCCCCCTGTGACCTTTCAGCGACAGGTGACTTGAAAAGAATCAGCCCCAGCAATGCCACGCCCCCTTTCAAGGACAGGCGGTGTAACGATAAGGGGCCCTAAGTCTCAGAAAATGGAAACATGAAGAAGGTTGGCCAAATCTCTTTGAGGAACAGGTAAGCAATGGTTCGGCATGGTCCAGCGTAGGTGGAAAAAGCTTTTTCTGGCATGATGTGGCACTTCACCTGGAAAACATGTCTTGCTGGCACTGAGGTGGTTGGGTCATTCTGTCAGGAATCATGGCACTGGAGCAAAAATGCAGAGGTTTAAGTTTGTCAGGAACCTAAAACATTGATGAATAAACTCTTTACTAAACGCAAACATGACCAAAGAGGGAAACAAAAGGGTGAAAACAGTTGACTCAACGATGACAAACTGACAACCACAAATTTAAATAAATTGAGGCGAATAAACACGAACAGAAACAGCTGAATAAGCAAAACACAAATGAAAACTTAGCAAAAGAACACAAATCCTCACAGAAGCAAACCAAAAATAAATGTATGCGTTTTTGTTTGGCTGCCTTGGTAAACATTATGACATTTCCAAATGCGTTTAACTTCTGAAATGTTTCTACCTTCCCTGACACCATCATTTATGCACCAGGCAAAACTAATATTCAAATCAAGATTTTTCCAATTCAGTTAAACTCCCTTTAAATGTAACAATAGCACCTCTCAGTATTTCTGGAGTTTGGAGGTCATGTAAGTCATGTTTGATGTTCAAGTTATGTTTAGGATATTAGTTTTCTGTTCCTGCTCCTCCAGTGCTGTGAACACTTCAGGCTTGAGTTGGTGATCAACCTTTTTTTTTCTGTTAGTGTTTTTAAGAGCGTGGTTTTCTGTTTCTCTCCTGGTGTTGAGCCTCTCCTCTTCCCTTTCAGCAACTCCTACATTACGTTTTCAGTCACATTTCAGTTCACGTTTGGCTATTCTATAAATATTATTCTAAGAAAGTGTTTACAATCTTTGATTTAAAAAAAACTTGTACACAAGCTTTTTTCTTACTTCTGACTGAAGGCCAATTTTTCACTTTTGTTAAATTGCTGTTTAAATTGTTAAATGATAATTAATGGTAAATGTTTTTTTTAATTACTCAAAACTCCTTGAGTCCTTCAAATTTGTGTTTTGAAATTTAATTTAAAGGCAGATCAAATCAGTGGGAATATGTTGTTTAACTGGATTTCTAGAAGTGTTGTGTGAAGAAATTCTGAGTGGAGTCTAATGCTGAAGACATTCTGTTCGAGAGTTGGTGGATCCAGTCCATGCCACAAGTTTCACAGAGAAATAGAATAAAAGGAATCATCACAGAAGTTAGCAGAAATGAACCTGCATGAAGCAACCACATCCTTCCTGGAATCACACAAAACTAGAGAAAGTTAAAAAGAAAATGCTTGACAAACAAAGAAGCACGGTGGAGGTTCTATTATGGTATGGAGAAGATTTGCTGCATCTGACATTGGTTAGTGATTGTTGCGGCAAAGAAGTCCTGATAAATCCTGATACACTGCTCATCATAATAAAACCCCAAATAAACGTGCATTTTGTGTTTTTTTGTGGTTTGGTAAAAGACAGAAAGTGTGTAGCTCCCAGGCTGTTCAGAGACATTTGTTTTTATGTGCTTAATGTGATAAGAGTGTTCTCATTTGGGAGTGTGCAGCTGCCCCCCTCATGCCCTCGCCGTGCCTGTGAAGGCTGGCATCGAAACAACAACCGCCCCCCTCAAGGATTTTTCAAGCACCTGGTGGCTGAGTGGCGGCGTGTGTGGTACGCGCTGCAGGTACAATCTCTGCCATCAAAAGCAGCGCTCTGCTTTTACGAGGGCTGCCATCAAAGGCGGCGAGTGTGTGATGTCATCCACGGCAGCCCCTAAACCATTTACTGCTCCAAATGAGAGCCATTAAGCATGCAAACAAAGACTTAAAGCTCCACGCCGCTTCATCCCAACGAGAGCAGGAAACACAATTAGCTTCAGGGCCAATATGTGTCAGAGAGAGGTCAAAGTGAAACCACGCAGGCTCTGGTTACAGTCGAGAAGACATGGCCGGCATGGCGGCGGTGCATAATGAGAGTCAGTAACCCCACCGCGCTGGCTTGCCCGCTCCGTCTGATCTCTGAGGAAGACAAACGGATCTGCCTGACCCAGAAAAGAAGGACACACTTAAAATCCAACCAGGTCGTTTGTGAAAAACTCCCAGCATGCACGTTCTCTCCTCACCATTGGCCTTTCTCCCCTCCATGATGTCTGCAGTGGCATATTACAATTTGGAAATGAGTTTTAAGGGGGAGCAGAGAAGCGTGCCAGGATGGAAAAAACACGGAGAGGCTAAAGGGAAGCAGATTAAGTGGGCATGCCAAACCTCACGCTTTGTAAGAAACAAGACCCATTTTTACATCAGTGCTCTGATTTACAGACCAACCGCATAGCAAGGGGGGGGGGGGGGGGGGGGGGCTCAAATCCCACTCTCTTCCAAGCGGAGAATGAAAATTCCAGGCGGTGAATTGTCACCTCATTGGAAGCTTTTTCCAGCCCGTGTCACCAGACTGCGAGGCAGTGCAGGACTGTCAGTCCCACGGCTGCAGGTCTGTGTGCGCCAGGAGCTGCAAAGCCAATCCACAGTCCTGCAAACATCCTGTAACAGCAACACAAAGCCACTAATTCCAGCCTTTGTGTCTGCTAATGGATGTTATGCCCCTCTATGTAGATGAGATATGATGGGATTGATTGCTCTGAAGATCACTCGGGCTGCTTTCTAGCACCGCCCTGCCACCCAAACTGCAGGCCGGCGAGCCGCTCAGCCCATGTTGCCTCTGTTGGTGGTCCCGGGTGTAAGCTATATTTTCCCTTCGCTTCCATCCCTCTCTCCCTCTCGCAGGCTCTTTTTTATGGCTAGCACAAAATTGTTCCTAATTCGCTGCTGCTAGAGGGGGGTAATTTGCGGCTTTTGGCTGAGTGTTGCAAGCCCCAAATTTGAAAAAGCTGCTGAGTTGAAGGCGTTCAGTGAAACGCAGAGACAGTAAGAGGGCCTAAACCCAATCAGATGAGAAGGAAAAACACAAAATCACAGCAAGCCTGCAACTCAGTAATAACTGTTATGTAAGATGAGGGGTTTTTTTAGATGAAATGATAGAGATCAAGTCTGCTTATCTGTCCCATGAGTGTCTTTTCAGCATGTAAAGACACTCATGAACTAATCCAAGTATCCTGGATGAAACAGAGAAGCTCGTATGTCACCGCTTCAGTCTGACTTTCTTTTGGGATGTAAATATGATGCAAAGTGTGTCATCTGTGATGAGAAAACGTCTGCATCTTCTTACGTGTGATTTAATAAGAGGCAGGACTCTGGTTTAGCCATCGTGCTGCAGAGAAGATGAAAGAAGTCAGTGAGAGCTATGCAGCAGCTTCCAGTGTGCCTTTCTGAAATAAACATCACGTCTGTGTCTACTTCACATTAAAATGAGTTTTCTGCACCTCTAAGCACACAAAGGGAGGTTCTTCCATGTTTTTTGCGAAGAACACATCAGGAGAGGTGAGAAATCCTGCTTTATTTAGATGCATTGCTGTGATTTTTGGCACATTTAGACTATTGGAAGAATGTTATCATTCCACCAAGAGGTCAGAAATAAATAAATAAAACATATTGTTTGTATCAAGCGACAAAAGTTGTATAGACCAACCTGTTAAAAAGCAATTGAACTCCACAAAATAAAATGTGCCACATTTTTTTCACATTTGAGAGTCTATGAAGAAGAAAAATAATCTTTTGCATCATTTTGAGGTTTTCTTTCATTTTTTCTCTGCTGAATCATTTTTTATTTAACCTCATGGACCAGCTTTTCAGCATGAAGAACAGTCAGATACCCATCATCTCAATCAGAATTAAGAGCACAAAACATTTGGGACAATCAGAGGCTAACTAACTTGTTGTTGAGTCCCAGACCATGATCCTCCCACCCGTCTTTTGTTAGTTTTATCCCAAGGTCACGCACTCTCCAAATGAAATTTCCGGTTTTCCTGTTTTATCTGCAGAGTGTTTGTCCTTCAAGTTTTGAAGACAATCCAGATGCTTTTGCTCTGCATTGTCTCCTTTTCTGTCCAGTTTCTGATTGTTGAATAACTAGCTCTAACCACTGCTTAGTATTTGTGTGTTTTCAGAGGGGTTGTAATTTTCCTAAAGAGGTCCTGGCTGTTGTTTGGAGTCATTTTGGTGCTTCTTCACATTTTCGAGTTTTCTTCTTTGTGGATGTTGTTTCACTCCATGAATATCTGTAGCCTCTAATCTTTAGGAATGTCCGTCGTTGATCTTTTAGGCTGAAACCTGTCACAGACTTTGTTTCTCGTCTGTTCTGGACTTTCTCTAGACAGCAAACAATGTGTTTCTGAGATCTTTGAGCTTTCTCTTCAGCAGGTCTGGCAGTAATCAGGTCGAGGCAAATAAGCTCTTTCACTCCCTCTTTACCAGTGTGTCCAACCAAAGCTGATCCATAGCTTAGTAAACACATACTGACGGTGAGAGAGGAAAAGAAAACTGTAAGCAAACGCTTTCACAGACTCAAAGTAGCAGCTTAGTAAATATTTAGACATAAATATTAACATCTTTAGCTGCAAAATGTTCTATATATAGTTGAAAATTCATTGACACACATATTGACCTTATGAGTGTTATTGAAAGATATGAAATGTGTGAACTAGCAGCAGAATTTTAACACTTTTTCTTTATAGATTCATCAGTCAAAGCTCTTTGGAAGATTTGAATCAATTTGCCTTTTTGGCCCTGGAATCTTTTCTAGAAGTTCAGCGGTTACAGTTGTTGATTGAGGGAATCCATCATATTGTTTTATTTCATTCTACTTTTTTGTGTCAATGAGCTTATATCCACAAGAAACGTCACCTTCCTGAAAAAGAAAGGAGGTCCGTACCTGGATTAAAATGTTGTTGAACACCCAGTCCTATAAAAATTGTGTTCTTGTTGATTTTTAACATGTTCTTGTGGCATTTTTCATGATTGTTAAGGACATAAAGAAAGAAGATTAAGTTTAAAGTTGCAATCCTGAGTGTTTCTTTATTCAAATGAATGTTTATCAGGAGCAGACAAAAAAAATACTGTTTGAAAAGAAGAGTATTTCTGACGCAGAAAATATGCTGGTGGGCCACAATCTCCCTGCTCCGCTCCATTCTGATGCGTCCACTTGCAGACAAATAGATCCATGAACATCTTTGTTTTCCTCATCCAAGCCGACATCTGGTTTAAAAATGTACGGGTGGACAGCTCCAATATTGCTCGCCATTTTAGTTGTACTGCTAACGTTAGGTTGGGGCAGCGAGGAGCTGTAAGCCAGCAGAAGAGAGTGTAAACAGAGAGCTCTCAGTTGTGGAGAGCTCCCACAACTCGGGGCCAAATTTTGAATCTGTTCTGCAGAAAATATGTCCTAGAAAGCAACACATTTCTTTGATTTCGACTAAAAACAGCGTAATCATAAATAACGCCTTTACAACAAATTAAAGGATGATCAGACCGGGACTTACACAAGAAAGCAAATAGAATTGGGTTCATGCTTGTGATTATTACTGTCGAGAAAAAAAACGTGGGAGGTGACATAGGACAAAAATGAACTTTAATCAAATAAAGAATAATGAGAAAGAAGACAATGTCGAACTCAACACATACACCTCATTAACAAAAACAGGGATGCACATTAGAAAATAGAAAATTTACTTTTCTATTTAAAAAATGAACTATTATTACTTATAAAATGACATTTTTAAGGAAAATCTAGCCTGGAAAAAAGGTGCGGAATCCTGCAGAGTTTTTAAAGATCACATTTACAAAAGGAAGGGTTCAGAGAACTGCTCATTCATTTTGATTAACAAGGCTGTCTTCATCACATCCCCGCTGCTTCACTTTCTCCTCTGGGGGGAGAGGAAAGCAAAAACCCATGCATGTTTTTCTTTTCCTTTTTTCATCCCACATGGTTTTTCACTTCCATAACAGCACGTCATTACGCCAGTGTTTAAACTCTTAAGAACAGTTAAACAGGAGGGTGAGGAGGCACGGAGGAGGAGTGAAACAACACTCACGGGCAATGAACAGCTTCACATTAACTCTGCATCACTCCGGGGAGCTGTAAAGCCTGCCCTGCATGTGAAATGAAGTCAATAAATAAACGCGGCTCATGTCAGACGTCTGGAATAGCTTGAGAGGGTTTCGGCTGAGGGGCCGGCCCCGCCAGGTTGAAATGAAGCCCTGGATTACACACCACAACTCTGAGAGCAACGAGGCCAGGACTGCAACTCAAAAAGGACTTTTAGACGCTGCAACAACAGGGAAAAAGAATTCCAGTTTGTTTGCTCCAAGTCCCACATGATCGGTCTCTGATAGAAAGGCTGCTTGCCCCCAAAAAGGTCTGCCCCCCCAGCACTCATTCAGAGCATAAGTGACAGCGAATAGCTG
The DNA here is from genome assembly GCA_023969325.1 of Oryzias curvinotus. Lineage (NCBI taxonomy): Eukaryota > Metazoa > Chordata > Actinopteri > Beloniformes > Adrianichthyidae > Oryzias > Oryzias curvinotus. The sequence continues at coordinate 43,641,290 of CM043722.1, forward strand.
AAACAGACAGTAGCTGTCAGCAGACTGAGCGCGCCTGCTTTACTTCATATCTGCTCTGAAATCCTCGCAAAGAGAAAGTCTGTCGACACACAACTGCAGCTCTTCTTCTGCAAGCCGCTCTGGAGGAAAAAAGAGAAGAAAGCATCTGGATTGATCAGTGAGGGCCCAAAGACGGATGGGGAGGGGGTTGGGGGGGGTTCAGAGGAAGCTGCAGGTGTGGGGAAGAGAAAACACAATCACATCTCCTGTCAAACAAACGCATCTCTGCTGATGGAGATGGATGGAGGGTCAGCATTCCAATCCACGCTGGAGATCCCCACCGCCGAGCCCCCGGGTCCTGCCGCTGCCGGGCCAAACATCTGGATGGAGGAGGAAGGAACAAGGAGGAGCAGAGGAGAGCGTTTACAACAAGAAGACATGACTGGGTGAGCTGAGGTCACTGGAAGTTTGCTTCTTTTGCAACATTTGGCCAGCATCTCCTGGAAAAATGGGCTTCAAATGCAGATTGTAAAATTCATTGCAATTCTACAACAACTAAAAAAGTCTAGTCATCAAGAATGAGCCCCAAACTCTCTGTGTAAAAACCTGCTTTTGCATGTTTTCTCATTGTTTTCGCTCCATAAAACTGGCTCAGCCATGTTTTCTTTGCAAGTGGAGGATGAGCTGGAGCTCATAAAAAAACAGCAGAGGACGCCCTGAGGTCCCAGGCTGCATAAAACGCTGCAGCACGCTCCACACTTTGTGAGTGTTTGATCCCTGTAAACACTGCACGATTTAGTGAGGCTGCGCTCTGTGAGGCTCTCTGCCTCCTGAGTGCTGTGTTCTCTGAAACAGCAGCCTAAGCTTGTAAAGAAATAAAAAAAAAGAAAACATGGCAGGTGCCAAAGTCAGAAACGTATGAACTATAAAGACATTTACGACTGCTCACTAGTAGGTAGGTAAATTTAGGTATTCATACTTGCTTATTAACTGGGGAAAGAACCTAGTGGTGTTGGAGGAGTGAGTTTTTGTCACGTTCATTCTTAAATAATATTTAGTCCCAGGCTGCAGTGGATGCTGTTTATTTTTCTTTGGATTGGTCACACAAACATAGCTTTTGCTCGTTTTAACTATTTCATAGCAACATCTTTGTATCATAAATCCTTCTGAAGCAGAATTTCCCTAAAAAAAGTGTTTTAAGTGATCAAAACTATGCAGAAAATAACACAATAAACATGTTTTATGCTTGCAGTGAAGAAATAATTCAGAATAAGATGAGAAAATGTTGGAAAAGAAGTGTACTTATCTTTGAAATAAAGTAAGGAAATTAATTAAAGAAATTTAATCAAATGAAATTCATGAAATATAAAAAACAAAAGAAACTTCTCCAACATGGAAAGCAAGGTATTTATACTTTTCTAGCTTGCTTTAAGTCCCAAAGTGCTTACAGTCACATTCACCCACTTACACATTCACACACTGATGTTAAACACTAACCTACAACCACACGAGGGGTTCAGTGTCTTGCCCAAAAATGAACTGATATGATGTTTTTTTTATGTATTTCAGGGGCTTAGAAGGATATGAAACCCCCAAACACTCAGCACACCCAGATCTGCCCCCCAATACAAGATAGTCTACCTGCACCCCAGGGGCTGGCTTAATCCTGGCCTGCAAAATGTATTGAATGAAACATGTTAAAATTAATGTCTGATAGCAGCTGAAGATAAATTATATAGCATCTAAAAGTACAGAAACAATTAGCCAAAGTTCTTCCTGTATGTTAACAAATCTCCCTCCCCCCGTTTGTGTCTTTATGATTTTTCTTTACTGTAAACAGTGATCCAAAGAGAAGAAAGCTGATATATCAACCAATGAGAAAGGTGTGTGAGTCTGCAGGGGTGGAGCCTAATCCTCAAACACAGGTTCTGGCTGAGTTTTCTCACTACTACCCGGTTGATTGATGTATTGATGCTCACTAGATTGGTGAATAGACCACAATACATTGCGCTTGAACAAATTGACATTTGAAAAAAACTGTATTTACATTTATTTTTTATTAATCATCTAAGTTCATCAGAACCAAGTGGAATCATAAATATTCTTTTGTAAAATGTTGATATTTATTAGGTTTTATTTTATGAAAGTGGGTAAAATCTTATTTTATGTATCAGTGGTGTAAAAATAATAATGCATCAGGATTGCGTTAAAAACCAGGGCACTGGATGGTCCCACTCTGTTGTCTGTTAAGGAGTCAGGAGGACATAAAATGTTGCAGTGGAGTGGGAGGAGCAAAAAGCAAGAAAAAAACTGTTTATGATGCAAACTAATAGATATTATTTATATAAAACAGCTTTACAGCTGCCAGAAATGACTTTTTTACTTCTAAATTATACATTTTGGAAACAGAGTACTTTCACTCTGATCTTTTTACATTAGTTTACTTCTTGAAATGGTATAAAACAGTTCGTTTTTGTAACTGCCATGTTCATCTTGGCCACTTTATACCATGCGGATTTACAGTATATGTGAGTATATACAAGTGAATGATTGTACAACACTATTGACTACTAGGTGTTTATTTCATGATAAAAATAAAGAAAAGAGAACAGAAGTTCAATATCTGCAAAGCACTTCCCTCTTAACAAGTCTATTGAGGATCTTTTAAAGTATTAGCTCAGTAAAAATTAATTTCAGCCAAAACATGAAGGGAAAATAACAAAGTATGTGTTGCAGGCAAATTTTGACATACAATCCCACATTTTTGGAGATGATTTAATTTGGACTCTGCAATGTTTCCTTTAGTGTGTTTTTCTTACTGCTGATGGCACAGCACAGGATTTATTTGAACAGATGTGAACTCTTAGTGCCGGCGTGACCTCAGCTCCTGCTTGCAGCTGATCTCTCCGCCCTCAAAGACTAACACCGGTTTTAACAGACTGACCTGTGTCGGAAAAAACGTGCAAACTCTCTCCTTCATAAGTCATACAATAAAGCTGTGGTGAGTGGAGGGGGGGCTCCATCTCACTGTAACCTTATCAGAGCACGCCGTGCTGCAGCACACAGTGAATTATCGTAGTTAAAGTACCCCCACTGTACAGTAAAACCAGAATTATATTCCCTTCAAGGTTCGATATATGGGGCTGAATTTATGCTCTCCTTTACTGAAGATGTTTTTTTAAGTGAGTTTTTTGGGGGAGCAGAGGTTGCAGACACCCGACATAAAGGAGGGGAATTTATGTGGCAGGGAGATACGGCCGGGAGGTCAGAGGCAGAGGGAAGTGTGGAAGGTCGACGAGGATGAAGAGACAGCAATGTTTGGAGAGAGGACCAGGCAGACTGATGCTAATTTATACCTCGCTAATTGGAACCAGCAGAGGCCTGCACCTGAACCGCACTCTGGTCTCCAACACCGGGCAAGGTGGGAGGGGCTAGGGGAGGACGGGGGTCAGCGTCAATGGCAGCCTTGTTGGCTCCCCATGTTGTTGTGACTGTCTTACAAAACACAGAACCGGAGAGTGAGCTGGGGACCACCCTGCTTACTACCTCCGTCCAAACAGGGTGGGGAACCGACCTCATGTGTCACGGTTTGGATCCAACACAATCTAACATGCAACATGGCTGCGCTGCAGCTGTCGCAGCTTCCTGGGTAAATAAATATGGCGGCCTCCTCACATAATTACTGTCCCGCGACCGCGCTGAGTCACAGCATCCGTTAATTATTAGATGGGCTTTGTGATGGGCTCATTTTTCAAACCCCTCTGTGTTTCTGCAGATTTTTACTGAGTGATGGTGTATGCAGATGTTGGCTGTGACTGGGGTTTGGCTTTCCGCTAAAAAGTGAAGTAATGGTGGAATTAAGATTAGAAAAGCACTGATGCTGATGCTGTTGACAGAAGGTTGCTTTGCATTTGAAGATACATGGAAAGTTTGCATTTGAAGCTAAAAGGAAAGGTTAGCAACATGTACTTTTTCTGATTAAAAAAAGAAACACTGATCCCTACAAAAACCTGTAAATCTCATAAAATGTTTAAATTAAGAGAGGAAAAATGTTTACTTTGCTAAAAAATATTTTTAATGATGTTTTGGACATTTTAATGACACAAATTCTTTACTGATGGCTGCATTTCATTTTTTAAAAATTGCTATGGAGTCTATAGAACACAATATAAAATAGTTTATAATATGCACACACACACATTTAAATTAAATAAACAGACATAAACCATTAAATATCCTTTATAGTCTTTGTTTTGATTGAATATGTTTTGGGGGGAGAGCTCCTGTGTATGTGCGTGCGTGCATGTGTGTTTGTGCTGGATAAATATCTAACCTGTATCATAAGTTGTATTTCCCTTTTCTGTTTTCTCTTTATTTCATTTGTTCTTAATTCTACTTTTTTCATTTTTTTGATATAAGGCTAAAAGTGGCATCTCAAGAGGCTCATTATTCCATTGCTTAGTGAAATGTTTAAATCAAATCATTAGATGGAATCAAATACATTTTTTTAATCTGTGGTTTAGTTATCATCTTTTGCCCTCAAGATCTGTTTTATTAAGTTATTTTTTCACAAAAAATGTTAAACATTCACGTACGTGCATGTTTTCAAATTTCTATCATTTTAATATATTTTTTAAAAGAATTAACAGAACAGATTTAAATTACATGTAAATATTCTGAATAAAAATGACAGAAAAGACGTAAACTTTAACCTCTCTTCATTAATATCATTAATGCTGTAATTTCTGAATTTTATCAAATAACATTTAACAGTCTGTCTCACACATTTTCTATCAAATAAGATTTGACCTTTTCTTGAATACATTTATAGATTTTGTGATTTTATTTGCGGGTAAGGCTACGGGATGTGCCTTATGAATACTTTTCAGAATGTTAAATTAAAAAAAATGAAATAATACTATAATAATTAAATAAGTTAATTTATAATAAGTAACTGTATAAAAGAAGGGTTTGTAGGATTTCTTTATCCACTCACATTCATTTTCCTTATTTTCCTCTGCAGGAGAATTTAACAAACTCATTCCCAAACTTCATTCAAATAAATCAAACATAGAACCATCAGTGAATTATACAGAATACACAATGCATTTTGGACTTCATTGTGTTTGAAAACAAACAGCAAAAAGTTCCTCTCTTTCAAATGAATCTAATTATGGGCATGAACCACACAAATCCATCTTTTTAAGGAGCATGCTTAGACTGGATTATGGGTTGTAAATGGTAAATGGTAAATGGCGTATACTTATATAGCACTTTCTACCCTCTTTCGAAGGCCCAAAGCGCTTTACAGTCACAGTCCCATTCACCCAGACACACACACATTCACACACTGATGGTGGCTGCCCTGACGAACACTGGCGTGTCCAAGACTTTTTCTCATCCTATTCCCAAAAGTGCAGAATCGTGCGCTGAGATTAGCATGCACTGTGCAAAGAGGCAGCACTTCTGTATGTGGAGGTTGTATCATGATCTGGGATTTGTTTCAGTGTGTTTATCAATCCTACAAAGTGGCTGGCAGAACTGATACTCATTTGAATCATTTAAAGGTAAAGAGCAAAACTTTGTCTACTTGGCGGAGCAAGTGCACAAAGGTTTTAATCATTTAGCTGAAAAAAATTACAGTTTAAATTCAACTGTGATAAAAATCATCATTTTGACATCAGCAAAGCTCTCTATAACACTGACATAAAGTTAATGGGAATTTTCATAAAAAAATGTGTTGACATTGAAAGTGTGTAATCATTTTCATAAATCATGTGAATCAAGACTACATTTAAATCTAAACATTGTTATTTAAAAAAAAAAAGTCTGGATTTCTGCCTGTTTTCCTTGATGGTTACAGATGGTCAGAGAAAAATGCGTTCCTCTGAAAGAATCGTCTGGACTTGGACTAATGGGGAGCATGTTGGTGCCAGAGTTGGGATCACACAGGTTTTTTCTCAGAGTAGAAGAAAAATACAACAACTTTTGCATGTGGTGGGGGCATTTGGTTTCTGGTTAAAGGCGTGTCAGTTGTCTGCTCGGCTCGAGGATTTAAAAAAAAAAAAAAGTTCTTTTTCTGTTTGATTCTCCCTCCACTGTGATCGCCTGCACACATGAGTGAGTGCGTGCCGGCTATTTGCTGATGATGACATCCAACAAACGGCCACATTCCCGCACACTCTGTCACCGTCGCGGTTTGCAGAAAGACATTTCTTGCACTTTTCTTCATCTATGCATGTGAAAATCAAAGCCTGCCTCCTGGTTTCCTCGGTGTGTGCGTTAACTCGCACACACTCCAAGCTCCAAGATTTTCTGTTGCTCGTTATGTGTTTTTTTTTTTGTTTGTTTGTTTTTTTAGCTTTTCCAAATATAAACATGGACCCAAAATTACCAAAGAGCCCTCTTTGGTAACACTGTCACCTCCACGTTGACTCTACAACCACCACAGATGCACATCTTTGCCTCCATCCGTGAACCCCGCCTCTCATTTCAGATGGAGATTGAAGGGCAAGTTATCTCAGCGAAACCACGGGGCCCCAACCAAGCTTCTCTGGCCTTAAAAAAGGGTTGAAACTCACTTCAGGCTTTAGGTTTGCTTGTTTGAAGGCGTTTGAGGTAAGAAGCAGTGGGCCCTGCAGCATGAGTTTTTTGTGTTTCTAGAATAGAATGTCACGCTTTCTTCTGTTGTTTTGATGTGTTCTTGGTTTGTTGGGCGACTCCTAAAATGCTCCTGTTAGGAGGTTGTTCTACACGCTCCTGAAGTGTCAACAGTCACCAGGTTCGTCAAGATCAGCTCCACGTTGACCTAAAAATCGCTGAATCTGCCAAAGATGTGGCTCCTGTAGTCTTGCATGTCAGTCACCATGTCTGGGCTTCCATTCTTAGCTTTCACATGCCACGCCATACCCATCATGAGCTGCTTGACAGCATATGGAACTGAGTGACGCTTGATGTATGTGGCAGGAGTGAGTGCAGCTCCTCTTTGTGTCTCCTCGTTCATGTGGTGAGGGTGGGATTAAGGTTTGATCCAGCAGAGCTGAAATAGAGGAGCAGAATTCGGGTCAGATCTGCCTTGAATTAAGTCAGGAATAATACAGCCCCCCCCCCCCCCCTCCCAAAAAAAAAAAAAAAAAGAAAACCTGTAATACCCGCAAAGGCAGGAGTGGGTGCATGTGTGCCGAAGCTGAGACCGAACCACAACCTGGTGTCCTTTCCAGAGAAGCAGGGTCTCTGTTAATGGTTCAAACACGGCTCAAGGCCCCAGCTTCAAAGGGCCCCTGATCATCACACCCACTTACAGCCGGCGGCGCACGTCACTTGAAGTAAACCTCACCATTATCAATTTCAGCGTGCTCTGGTGCTGTCCGGCCGCCGCAGATGCTCCAAGAGTGAGTCGTCTCCTGCTCTGACTGAAGCGGCCTCCTGGAGACCTCAAAGCCCATGTGCTGCAGGAGGGTTCTAACTCCTCGGAGCTGTCACCGCTTAAAAGTCCTCCTTCAAGTACGGCCTCCTGCAGAGCTCTTTTGCTGCATGATAGCTCCCTTCACCTCCTCTTTAATGTAGATGTCATTCTTGAGTGTCCGTGTTTTTCCAATTTTTCCCTGTTTGCACTTTGAAGCATCCCACAGAAGGGAAGCGCGTGCCTCTGACACACACAAGCGAGCGACCTCCTCCTCGCTTTCATCTGTCAGCCGTGTGCTAAACTGGAACTCGTTTAACACCGTCTGATTCTGACATCTTTCTGTGCCACATTTGTTAAGGCTTTTTGCCATCCAAGAGGGAAGGTTGGGGAAGAGCGGTGTTTTTTCTTTGCAGTCTCGTGCAGACTCAGATCAGCTTTGGTTCTTTTTGAAATCAAACCTTTTAGCCTCCCGATCCACAGAGTGCCAATGCTACTGCAGCTTCGGCCGTTCTGTGTCAATTTGCATGTTGAGTTTTCTCATTTTCTGAGTTTGTTTTTCTTGTGTTCAGGGTTGGATCTCACTGAGCTGTGACTGCTACTGACAAATTGAGAGCAGGGCTCACAAATTGCCCAAAATTCTTAAAACATTGACAGTTTTCACTTTCCTCTGGAGTTGCAAGGTCCCGTAAATGTAGCCAGAATTCTGACTGTATTAATGAGCAGAATGCATCAGAGCAGATGCATAGTTTTCCGAGGGATCTCAAACTTATCTCCTAATAATCTCTGTTTAGTTCCAGTCAGGCCGTATCATTTACTGGACACATTTGAGTTTACCCCAAAAGCCAAGTGTTTGAAAATTCAGAGAATTCTTTATTTCATTGATTCCTTTTCATTGGACAAGTACTTCTTGTCGCAGAGACATGTCCCTAAAGGGAAGACATTGAAGGTCATATTTTCTACAGTGAGTCAAGCAAATGCATATTCATTTGTACAAAAGCTTTCACATGCAGAAGCAGTTCATGAAGCTTTACAGAGAAGCTTTGGCAGCGATAAAACCTAGAAAAACATCATATCAGACGTGTACCGTGGTGCAGTGGTTCACACTGTTGCCTGTCAGGAAGAAGGCTATGGTTCGAACCCCTGCAGCTATATTCACACTGAGCGTGCTCATGTTAGAGGTGATTTGCGACTTTATTGGGGACTGAAGGGGTTCAGATAACTGATAGATTAATTATGGGGAAAAATATAAACTGAAGTGGAACAGAAAAATACACCTGGTGCAGCATGTCAAACAAAAAATGTTTACATTTGCACGTAAGAGTGGATAAAATGGGGCACATAAGTCCAGTAGGTAACTAGTTCCATCTGTGTGCAGCATCGCAGATAAAATAGTTTCAAAAGTACCTGAGGTTCTACCAGCTGATTGTCTCCTAAAGAACTAAAAACCTACATGGGTTTGATAACCCCAAGATGATTTGGGTATCTAATGTCCACATCACTGAGTGAATTAATAAATGATCATGAACATCTTCACATCATGAGCTAAGCTGATAGCAAATCTAAAGACATAAAACAGGAGTAATTTGATGAGTTCTCCTCCTTCAGCTCTGAAGAGATTTTTTTATTCATTTCACTCGAACTGCAAACTGGGTTTTGTGTTTCATTGCCACGTGTAATGTAATGTAATGTTAAGTCCTAATTTTATTTTTACGTCATCAGATTGCTAGTGTTCAGTGCAGGGGTGTGTTTTGGTAAAATGGTCACCCCTACCTACAATACTCTGTGTTAGTCATGTGGTCAGTCAGACTGTACTGCACACTTGATAGGTAAACTCTGATGTCACCCAGAGGATTTGGAAGGTAAAAATTAAGTTTGAAGTGGGAGGGGCGTGTTGACGAGAGTTTGCTCCGCCCAATATGCCAAAAATGGCTCTGTGGGCGGGGCTAAGTAAACTGAGTGTTGTTTACTGCACACGTAGGTTCACGTAACTGACAATGGTAAAAAACAATGCATTTCAAGATGCAAAGATTGGCGGTTATACAAATAAAATTTATTAAATTGACAAACCCCCCCTTCCACCCAGAGATGTCATAAACATATTAAAATGGTTCAGGATGATTTGACATGTGATTTAGTGATATGATGATAAATACAACTAAAGGTATGTATTGTAAAAACTGTATCCCTTCATTGTTATTATTCAAATCAACATCTCTGCGGTGGTCGTGATGTCACAGTTCCGTCAGGCTTTGGGTACTTCTTTGTGATGTCACAGATTATTTTCATAGCAACACACTTGGAGATCAACAGAATACTAAGTGTCTCCGATAAGTCAACACGCAGACAGCTTCGTTCATTTTACGATTTTCTCCAAAAACATATTTTTTGTTGAAATGGCGAAACGACAGCAAAATGATGGAAAACTCAACTGAGCTCCATTCTACTTGTGAAGGTAAGTTTAAAAAGCAGAAAAAATATTTTTAGCATATGCTGAGTAAACTAAAGGCACGTGCCCAAAATACACTTTTTGGCACATGTTCAAGCCAGTTGGGGCAATCTGCCAAGAAACATGGATCTGTGCTGCATAAACTCACAGCCTACGCTGTAATCAAACAGGAAGTGCTCAGAAAAATCATTTAAATGATCAGAATCAAGCATATAAATCGCTTTTTTAGCACAGCGTTTCGGATGGGTAACCAGTAAGTGTGACATGGAGCAGCTCTTGATGGAGCAGATCAGGAGGGAAATGCTCACCAAAGCTCTGTTTGTGTCCAACAGGTAGCAATCAAACACGTTCCGGCTGAGAATGTGTTTAGAGAGCTGGTAAGTTCAGCTGCAGTCACTGCTGCTCACCTGAAGTCTTCTGACCCTCATCTTACACTTTTCTGGCATTTTGCAGGCTGATGGGGGGAAGCAGTTCCCCAATGAGGTAGCCATCATGCTCAAAGCAGCTGATGGAAGAGATGGACCCGTGAGAACCTCAGCCTCCGTATCCCTGCTAGATTTATATTACCTGGAAAACCATTTAATCCTGGTGTTAGAGAGACCAAACCCTGTTGAGTGTCTCTGTGACGACACACTAAACAAAGGCAGCTTAGAGGAAGAAGAGACCAAGGTAGGCTGTTTCTGACATGACGGCCTGCTCACAGCGTGCCCTCTGAGGAGGTCTTCATCCATGTCCTTCTTCTCAGAGTATTCTGTGTTTCGTGTTTTCCTCAGATCATTATGAAACAGCTAGTCCAAGCTTTAAAAGAGCTGGAAGAAAAGAACATCTTCCATCGGGACATCAAGTTGGAGAACATCTTAATAGAGACCGGCTCTGACGTCCCACATGCACGCCTAATTGATTTTGGACTGAGAGGGACACAGTTCACAAGATGATCCGGGGGGGCTCAGCTCTCTGCTTCTGTTTTTCACTATTTTGGGGGGCAGACAGTACATAGTTAGAGGAACTTTCCTGGTGGAGGGTGGGCCATGCCTCCTCTGTCAATTTCTGGTTGCCGGCCCCTCTTCAGAAAAAAACAAACATCCGAGGATGTCATCAAGAAGGGACAACATTAGGAAAAGGGACTGAACCAAGTGAACAGCTTCCTCTCTTCAGCAGACACATGTTCTGAGTACAAGTGTGTCAAAAGCTGGGAAATACTTATAGATGATGCATCTTTTTGTGTAGTTTGTTTGCTCAGTTTAATCCCTTTTGGTCATTGCATTTTGCACAGACATCCTCACCGTTCAGGCCGGTGATTGGAACAAACGGGAGCCAGAAAAGTTGGACCAGACATTACCAAAATGATACTCCCAGGTAAAAAAATGAACAGTGTTGTAGATAAAGTGATCTGTTCCCACAAGGATCAATCATAATGACCTGGAGAAAAACATTGAAGGACTTTATCTGAGCCTCAGGAAAACGAGTACCAGCTGTGTCATCAACATATGGGAGAAAAAACAAAAACAAAAATATGTTGTACCTTCTAAAGTTGTTACATATGTGTACAGGCATTTTTTTTTCTGCACCACACTGATCAATGATTTTTTTTCAACCTACATTTCAACTATTGTATTGTTTTACTTCCACTCAGTTTCTACAAAACCTCTCCCTAAACATTTCAGTGCTCACACCTGTGCTAAAGACACTTTTTTCTACTAGTTGTTGGCTTTGTATGTCCAACATCTTCAAATGAAACACTGACAATTCAACTCAATTTAATAACTGTGCTATGCATATCCAAATCCTTTGTACAGACTACATCAAAATTGTTGCAGGACTGGATTAAAATGTAACAAGTTATCTTAAATTAAGGGTAAATGACACGAGAAAACAAGAATATAAGAAGTGTGGAGTGATATGTGTGTTTAGTAGTATGTTAGCTATAGGGTGGGTGCAGTCCTTGACAAGTTCCTTTATTCAGGCAGGATGACAGGTAGGGAACGGGGTAGCTGATGATCTGCTATAGTGTCTTCAGCACTCTGAAGCTTCTGCTGCTCTTCAGTTTGATCAGAGAACCACACAGTGATACAGTTGGTCTGCTGGAGCGGTAGGTCGCCAGCAGCTTCAGACACACATGTTAATGTACCTTCTTGATAACCAAGTTAGGTCAGCTGAGATGGGGATGCCCAGGAAAGAGAAGCTGTGAACCCTCCTGTTTGTCTTCTGAAGTCCAAGATGAATTTCAAGGTCATTGATTTGTGCCGATCAGCCTTACACCATACAGTTTCAATGCTTCTGCTACACTGAGGTCAATAAGTATTTGATCACCCTGTGATTTAGCAAGTTCTCCCACTTAGAAAACATGGAGGGGTCTAACATTTTATCATAGGTGCATTTCCACAGTGAGAGACAGAATCGGAAGAAACATTCAGAAATCACGTTGTACCATTTTTTAAAACAATTCATTTGTATATTACTGTGACAAATAAGTATTTGTCGCTGGGTGGTATTCTTTTAGTATTTTCAAATTTAATATAAAAACTCATAATATATATTCTAGTTCTTCTTTTGTTTTTGTTTTAAAAAATCAAACATCCTTTTTGTTTTATATTGTAAGGATTTTTTTTTTATTTCTGTTGGTCTCCATGGTCTGTATCTCTTCTGTATCTGATAACTGGCAGTGCGTAGCTGTTTATTGCCCGGGTCTTGTTCTTGCTGGCTTCTAAGAACTTGCATTACTCGTTGGAGGTATTTAACTGTTGCAGCTTTCCTTGTTGCCTGCTCCAGGTTGCCATTTGCCTGCAATATTTCAACTGTCCTCAATGTCTGCTATTGTTCCTTCTGGGAGTGAGACCCCCCCTGTGTGGACTACCTTGCCTCTCTTTGTCACCATCCGGCTGCATTTCTCGAGCCCGAATGACATCCCAATGTCAGTACTGTAGATCCTGGTGGTGTGGATCAGGGAGTCAATGTCGTGGTCGCTCTTAGCATACAGCTTGATGTCATCTAATGTAGAGGAGGTGAATGATGTTGCCCCCCACTAATCTTGCTGATTATTTGGCTGAAGGGGTTCAGACCTAACAGCAGTGGAGACAGAGCATCACTTTGGTGTATCCCAAAGTTTCCTATGACGGCTCTTAAGAGTCCTGTTGATGTCGTACAGCTCCAAGCATTCAGTGAGGACAGGTTATTGGGCGGTAATTGGATAGGACTGCAACTTTTGAGGAATCCTTTTGGATCAGGATTTTTCGCCACTACATTATTCATTTGGGGTGAGTCCCATCTCTTAGCAGCTGGTTCATTTGTGCTCCCAGGCGCTCGTGGAGTGCAGGGAGTTTCTTTAGCCAACATGCAGTTGTGCTACCTAAAATTTGTTTTTGTTTTTCTCTCTGTCTATTAGCATGTTGACTTTTCTGTAAACATTTTTTTTTATTTAGTTAACTAAAGTAAAATTAGTAAACAATGTATTGATAGTTTTTATGTTTGTCACTTTAAAGTTTGATATGTTCTTTTTTCTTTGTAAAAATGTTTAAATCTTGCCTGTTCTTTGCTTATTTTCTGTAAATATTTACTTTCAATAAGTTAACTTATAATTAAAACAAATGTATTGATAGGTTTTATGTTTGACACTCAACGTTGGGCATTCTCTCCACTTTTTTTTCTCCCATAAATGTTTTAATTCTTGACGTTTCTTGGGCTGTTTTCTGTAAAGAGTTAGTTTTATTTAGTGAAAAAAAAGTTAGTTTGGGGTTTTCTCTAAGAGCTCTGGTTTCCCACCATAGTAGGCACAGTCTCAACTTTTCTTCTTTTCACTTTTCCAACTCATGCTACACAAAGAACGGTACATAAAAACATAATCACGTTTTTTTTTGAAGACAAGACATTTAACAAATGTTTTGTCTAAAACCCAATACCCCCCCACACACACACACACACACATAAAAACACACACAAACACACACACGTATGTGTACGTTTCTGTGAATCATAGAATTATTCCCTAGAATGATGCAACATAGAAATCTGGCTTTGTACTGAAGTGGGGAAACAATATTTTGGGGACATGTCCAATGTAAAAGGAATAAAATAAATAAAAGTTAAAACAGATAAATAACCAGATAAGTAAATAAATAAACTTTAAAAGACAGATATAACTCATTAAATGTGAATACAAATTGTATCAAATTAGAAAAAAATAAGACCAATAAACTAATTAAAATATTTTTAAAAATTCAACTAAAAGCTAGATCAAAAACGTTGGTCTCGAGCCTTCCTGTAGCCTTCCACAGCCATCCACCTGGCTGTGGTTCCTGTCTCTGGCTCGACTTGCGCCCCTGACTGTCCCCAACCCCGGCTGGATGAAGCTCGTCTGCTGGACTTTAAATATGCAGTTGTAGAGTTAGATAAGTTCATTCTTCTCTAAGACTTCTGGTTAACTGCCTGTCCGTCCTGGGGGAGGATCCCTCCTTCATGTGGGCACCCCTGAGGTTTCTTCGTTTTTTCCGGAATCCGTTTTTTTTAGGAGTTTTTCCTTACCGCGAAGGGGGGTCTAAGGGCAGGGATGCCAGTATAGCTTAGTCAGTTTGTTAGTTCATTTTAGTATTTTCCTATTGACTCTTTGTATTCATGATCCTTTTGAGTTCATGTTTCACTTCAAAGCCCATCGAGACGACTGTTGTTGTGATTTTGGGCTATACAAATAAAATTGAATTGAATTGAATTAAAAACAGGAACAGTCTCTGCGGCCCTGAGGCTCTCATGGAGGCTGTTCCACCGACGAGGTCCAGAAAAACTGAATGAGGCCTCGCCGTATGTTTTAGTTCTGACTTATGGATTACCAAAAGGCCTGTATAAGAGGAACTGAGGGTCCCGAGCGCTCATACCTTAAAACTATATCAGATAAATAAGACATTAAAAACATTTACAGACCATAAAAACATTTATAAACAAACAAAAGAACTTTTAAAATCAATATTGAATTGGAGCCAATGCAGCGAGTTGATTTGGGAAAAAAAATGTATTCTGCTGATTTTTAACATAAACAAACTTTAATTCAATTTTTAAAAAGCTAAAAGGAATTTAATATAATACAATATCTGGCATATATATATATATATATAAACAAACATTTAACTCTTAAAATGGCAAAAAATTTAAAAATTGTCTTTTTGTGAAGGTTTCAACAAATAAGATAAGATGGTTTAGTCTTTCTTTTCCTCTTACCTTACTCGTTTTTAAACCTCTGGTAAAATATCTGAAACTTAATTAGATTTTTATTCAATTGCCAAAGGAACATTCAAATAAATTGTTAAAGTGGATTAAAAATACATATTTTTTATCGCAATGACTGTTTTAAATTCAAAACACTCTTTTAGTTTCCTCAGAAGAGCTCAATTGGTATTTTAAATTTGAATTTACTCCAACAATCCCAAAAGATCCAAAATTATATATTTGACAGTGACTTATAGAAGAATTTGTCGTTTCATTCGCTACTTTATTCACATTCACATTCACTTTATTCACATTATCCACATTCGGTTAATCATTTATATCTTTATTACATTTTTGATCAAAACTCTTTTGTATTTTGAGATTCTCACATTTTCTAAAAGGTGATTTGAAAGCAAACGTAGATTTATTTTATAAAATTTAGTTATTTCTGATTAGGCCACATATTTAGGCGTTTCTTAGCTTTTCTAGTTGATTTGAATCATGATAGAGGAAAATCCAAAATGCTTTAGAAGTTACAAACTCAGGCCAGCGGTTTTCCTCCAAAGGTTTAGTGGTCAGAAATGCATTTCTTCATCTCATCCACAGAAACCTGAAATGTTATCTTCCATGTGGGACACCATCAGTCAAACAGGACAGAAAAATGACTAAGTTATTGTTTAACTTTCACTGTTCCTTTGATTTAATCAACAAATGTTCCTGTTTTATTTCATATTCTTGAAGTTCCTGAAAGGCGTTCCTGAATAAAATGGTGGAAACAGCAGCAAAAGATGAGAGGAGGAGGAAGATGAGAGTGATGATCAAATAAAGGCTCAACAGCTTTAGTGTCTGATGGAAAAATCTCGTTTCTTGAGGAAAAATGTTCTTAAAGGTTACAAGAAACTGTTCTTTAGGAAAATGTGTTTAACAAATATAGTTCAGACCTTTTTTACCTATTTTTTAAGGGTCTGATTTCTGCATCTGATGTTTCTGCAGCAAAAAGGAATTCACTTTATTTGTTTTCTTTAATTTGCTTTTTTTTTTTTTTATCCTGAGGGCGCCATATAGGAAAACACTGCGGCGTCCACATCCTTCACACTGTGAACAGCGACCCTAAGGCCCTTCAGCTGCTTTTCTACCTGGAGGGAGCGCAGCAGACGCTCCAGGCTGAGAGGTATTGATGGCACACTGTGGATTCTTCTGCGTGTTTGTTCAGATTTCAGCTTTTACTACACAAACAGCCACAAATCAAAGCGATCTGGCTGCCCTGCGTCCAAAACTCTGAACTTTGCCTCTGATTTGTGTGAGGTTTGGTCATTTGTGTCCTCCCTAAGAGAATCAAATCCCCTGCAGAGATGCTGGTCCAGCCCCATCAGCGCTTACGTCTTCTGTGTATCCAGTGAAACTGCATAATATTTGGACAGGTGTCCCCTCATATACACTCACTTCAAGGGAGTGGAGTGCAGTTTCTGAGAAGCTGCACTCCTGGATGTGTAATCCCCAACAATAAAAAAAAAAACTGTTCAGCACCAATTTTCCTTTACTTTTAAAACTCTTCTTTTTCTTTCCAGCCGGGAGGAGGCCACATCTGGTGGACAGATGTATTCCCATCACTTTCTCCCACCCCCTTTCTTTTTCTTCTGGGGAAACATGAGAGCTGAGATAATTCCCGCCCCGCCGCCACCACCACCATCTCCCCGCTGGACCACCCGCATTCGGAAACGCCTCGCCTTTTCTACAGCCGAGCCACAAGAGAGCAAAAGAGGAGCGACGCGAGGAGCAACCTGCCCCCATCAAAAAGGAGGAGAAAGTCTCTGAAGAACTTCTTCCATTTGATTCCAATCTCAGCAGCAGCTCCACTCGTTGGGTTTCCAGAAATGTCTCCAAGAAAAACAAGAAATCAGCCGTAAAGTGATGATCTCCGAGTGTCACACAGCAGCTTTTATTTCCTCTGTAAGCAGCACTTCAAAAACAGCCCATTTAAAGATGTCAACTAAAGACCAGTGTCTCCACCTAGTGGACATTCCCCGGTATTGCACCCAAACCCACAGTGTTATAGCCTGTATAGGAGAACCGGACTAAAAGAGTGTGACGTCACCCAAAGAAAATGACTGACTTTCCCTTTCAACCAAATGAAGTCAAATAAGTTTTCATTTTTAGGGATGTTGCCATATTGTGAGCTTGTTGGAGGGCCACACCCATACCACTTAAAACGTTTGAACGTCGAACATTGAGGCATTTTATTGAACCTAAATAACTTGCACTAAAAATATTCTTTCATTCATTTTCTCTTCCTTTCAGAGTCACGGGGCTGCTGGAGCCTATCCCGGCCACTTGTGGGCGAAGGCAGGGGACAGGTGGCCAGTCTGTCGCAGGGTAGAGTGTCCTCAATCACACACCCATTCACTGTCACACTCACACCTATGGACAATTTAGAATTACCAATTAACCTATGAAGCATGTTTTTGGACAGTGGGAGGAAGCCGGAGAAAACCCACGCATGCACGTGAGAACATGCAAACTCTACACAGAAAGGTCCCCCATTGATGTTGTGTTTTTCATGTCCCCGGGACTTGAACCGGGGGCTTTCTTGCTGTGAGGCAAGAGCGTTAACCACTGCGCCACCGTGCAGCCCACTAAAAAAATCTTATTAAAAAAATATGATTAACAAAATACGGTATCAGAGGAAGAGTGGAGATTCTGACCAACAGAATGACAGAGTAATCGCTTTTTCTATAGTAGCCTATGGGATTTTGGCTGCTTGGAACCAGTAGGTACTTCCTGTTTGGAACTCCAGGGTGGAGGTGCCACTCAGTCCAGTTCTCTTATACAGTCAACGGATGAAAGTCCTTCAGAAAAAAACTAACAAAACATTTTCATGCACAGTGTTTAAAGCCGGACCATCACATGTATGTGATGTGAGGAAGCATTAGATTGGCTGGAACAGGGATAAAAAAAACAATGATTTTTTTTTTTCAAAATAAAAGCTCATTATTTCATTTGGAAATTAATAAAAACTACAAATCAAAACAAAAGTTAGTTTCTCCAGGTGTATAATAACCACTGATTCCGTCATCAAAGCCTAAATATTTCATCAAACAAAAACACCAGGTGTTAGTAAAAGAAAGAAACAGTTCTGCCCCAAAAGAACCAACCAGGATCAGTTAGAAAGTCAAAAGTCTAAATTTCTGTCTTTTGCATGAATTTATCATTCATTTAAATGAAATATTTTCAAATCTGACTTGATTTTATAAAGCAAAAGTCATCATAAGGTCCTGGTTTTAATCAATGTCAAGCCCTGATCATGATACCCCCACTGCATTTTTCAATCCTTCTTGCATAGGAAACGGTGACCTCCTTTCTGTTGATCACACCAAAACACTTAAAGCTCTAAACATAACAGGAAGTTTTATCTAAAAGCGTTGAAGGCACTAATATTGCATCAAAGGTGCGACTTCTGGAGGAGAAAGTAAAAATTGTGGCTCATTCGTTTTTCTGTTGCTTTCTTCTCCCCACCTCAGTGGCCACAGAGCCCGCTGTGGCCCCCACCGCTCCTCCCAACGGCCCTCCCACAAACAGGCCGATCAGAGATCCGAACAGAGCCTCCCTTCTCACCAGGCTGGGCAGCCACCGGATCCAGCCCACCAGCTTCTCCCACCAGCCCCAGAGAAGAGAGGGAGCAGGGGGGTCAGGAGGGGGGGTGGTGGAGGAGAAGATGTGGTCCAAATTCACATCGAAGCCCCCGATGCTCTGTTCTGCCTCCGGACGCACCGCTTCCAGCTCTTCATCAGTCATCTCTGCCGTCCTCTGCCTCAGGATCTCCTGCTGCCTCTCCCTCAATCGCTCCTCCACCTCCTCATAGAGGGGGCAGCTGACGGCCCCCGTCTTCAGCGCTGCCTGTTCCACCTTTGCCAGCAGCCCCTCCACAGCTTTCCTGTCCTCTTCTCCCCCATTCCGGGTTTCCAGGGTGTGGTAGGAGCCGCCGCACCTTTCCACGAGCTCCCGGAGGTCTTTGCGCCACGTGACAATGTAGTCCTCCAGCTGCTCGTCCTCCCACAGCTCCTCCATGTGGGTGAAGAGCACGATGGTGTTCGCTGCGACGGCGGGGGGGCCAAACAGCGTCTCCAGGGCGTCTAGGGCCTTGGCCTCTCCATCGGCCGGCTGGTTCACAGGGACACAAAGCAGGAAGGCGTGCGGCGCCGGGCTGGACAGAGCAATGAAGGAGGATATGACCTTTCTCCTCTCAGCAGAGCTCCAGGCGGAGTTGAACCAGGCTGGGCTGGAGACTACAGTCACCTGCAGGGAGGCACACAAACGCATTCCTCTAAACAGCAAAAAGACCAAAAATGCACCATAGAATTTTTTTTTTTTTTTTGCCCATCAGAAGGCCTGTGCCAAACTTTACATTTTTAATGTCATGTTTATATAACGATAAAAGGTTACATTTTTTGCAACATTTTTTTATATTTGAAAGAAAAAATAGTGAATAGAGCTGCAGAGGCAAACGGCTAGCTTCAGGATTTAAAGTCGCCCTCCAATCACCCATGTAAAAGCCCCCCCACTGGTCTTTTTATTATGACTATGCCGTTTTGAAATTAAATATATGTTTAGAAGTTTTTCTGGTAGGATTTCCTTAGGGAATCAATCCATGGATTTGATAAATCAATATTTTTTCCTGCACATGGAATGATTCATGTTTTTCGTGGATCCCACTTTCCTTCACCTGTAAGGTTTTTGTTTGTTTGTTTTTTGTAAACCAAAGATTTTTGAGGAGCAAACACATTGATGTCATGTGTGAAGCTTCAAGCTGCAGAGAAAATAGTCACTTCTAATCATCACGTGGGACTAAGATTAAACTGGATTCAAATAAAGGAAAAACCCGCGGACAGGTGTTGCGCGTGCTCTTACCTGCGTCCCGCAAACCTCTCCGCTGAATTTTCTGCACTCCTGAGCGTCAGTGCTGCCCTGCGGCGTGTCTTCCAGGCCCAGCAGGGAGCAGACCGCCGCTCTCCTTCCGGCATCTGCTGGGCCCAACAGCACCAGCCTCAGTTCTGTGGGAACATTCATGGCGAAAAACTGTCACGAGAAACGCACTTTATCTCCACTACGAACCTGCGGGCGGCTTTTGCGGGTAACTTTTAACGCTTAGTTTGGCGCGAGCGTAGCAGTCGGTGTTTACTTCAAGTGCTGCTCGTTTGTCGCATACGTCATCACCGCACACGCCTGGAATCAGTTAGAATTTTCCAAGAAAAGGGCAGCGCCCTTCGCGAGCGCCAACTACACCCAGACTAGACCTCCTAAACGCCCGAATCTACAAACCAAGGAGGTTCTCCCCACTCCACCCGTGACCCTCTGCACCACCCTCACCCCAGGACTGTCCAGCTTACCGGACGGAGAGGCGGAGGCGGACATTTCTGCTACCGCTCGCGCTGAATCAGAGATGAACTAAACTTCCGAGTCGGCCGTGAATCTGTCAAACTAACACAGCGCCCACTGCTGGACAGACGGGTTTGTTTGTTTACATCATGACCACAACAATCCGATCTAACGGGTTTACGTTCACGTCAGACCAGTGTCGAGAACATTACAATAAGAAGTAATTAGCTATAGTTACTCTTAGTTATAGTTACTAATTACTTTATTACAAAAGTAAAAGAGTGTGTAAATGAATTACTCTAATGTAAAAGCAACAAGTAACTAGTAAAAGTAACTAGTAAAGTTGCTGTAAAATACGCTTCTGTATGTAAAAATTGAGGTTTTATGTCAATGAAATAGTTAAAGCAAATATGTACTTGTATGATTAAATATTTTATAGTAAGTATTTTGTTTACAACAAAAGCAGACTTCCAGATAACACAAAGTGTGTTCAGCTCGAAACATTTCAAACATACTATCTGAGATTTGGCTTACGTATTTTCTTCAAAAGTAAACAGTTAAAGATCCACCACGATGTAAATGGTGATTTTAACATGTTTTTGTAGCATGTTTCTCAAGATAGGACTTTTTTATTTTGAAGAAAATGAAGCTTAAAATTGTATTTCTTTCTTCTAATTGTTGTGAATCAGAGACAGACAAAGAAATGTTGCTAGAAAGAGGTAGAATTTGTGACGTGGAAAATACGCAGGGCGGCCACAAGCTCCCTGCTCCGCTCCATCCAATCTGCTTCATTTAATGATGGTGTAAACTGGATAATCTGAATTCCTTTACCAGATGATGTTGTTCACCTTTTGCCGTATCCCTTCAGGGGTCGTCCCAGGTGGTTTGGCAGAGACTTTTACACCGATTTTCTGATTCATAGTCGATATTTGTTCAGTTTGAGCTATCTGATTCGATCCAATTCACTGATCTAAAACTGATTCAGAACATCTTTAGCCAAAACTTCAACCAGTGGGACTCAGAGATAAATTTCTAGGTACTGAACAGTGCAGCTGAGGTTTTCCAGATTCCCTGTATTTCTTGCAAAATAATCAAGTGTAAATTATGTATGTGTACAAACAAACAAGTAAAGAAGAATGAATGTCAAATCTATTCACATTTTAGTTTCCTAAAGTTATGTTGTTTTTCCACATAAACACAACATTACTAGAACATACCACACTGTATGGTCACAAGTCTTTGCAAAGGTTTCCACATTGGACTGCATTGATGGTTTTGATCCTTTTTTGGTGTCATCGTGTGTGTGTTGTTCACTGTGACGCACTTGGTCATTTTGAGGTTGTAGTAAAATAAATCAAGCATGTCTCAACCCAAATGGTATTTTCTAGTATCGATTATCATCGATTCATTTCATTTTGAAATCATTTTTAGTGCCAGTTGTCAATTTAATTACCATCTTCCCTCATACAGATTGATCTATGGATAAATCGATTCATGCTTACCCCTCTACTACTTACTAATGTCTTCTGGTTTCAAATGGCGCTCCCGAAATGCGGAAAAAACGGCGACTGAATTGACTTCATTTGGTTGAAAGGATGTGATTATCTATGGGTGACGTCACTCACTCAATCCAGTTCTCTTATACAGTCAATGGGTTTACTGTAAAGTTATGTGGACGTGGCTCAATCTTTCTGTTGTTTCCTCAACATCTCCTCTTCGTTGTGCGTCTGTGGCGTTCCTACAGACTCACATCCGTCCCGCTGAGATAACAAGTTACCAAAAAAAAAGCATCATTCAGCCGCAGACCTTCCTTCCTTCAAAAAAAACCGCCAAAACTTTCTTCCATTTCCTGTTTTCCCCCCCTTTAAAACATTCTTAGAAGTCAAAGATCCTGATCATATTTCTAAAAATCCAATCTCTGCAATTAGCCTTGTAAAGAAATTCAAATTATACAGTTTACACCATCTTTAAATAAAGAAGTTTTCTGGTCTGCATGTAAACTAGTTTATGATCAATAAAAACACTTCAGAGGAATTTGCACCAATTTTTTAATGTTTCAATGTCGGAGGTTTGATGTGACAGTGCACTGTTGAGTTTTTTTTTTCCTTTACACTGCCCAAATCGAAATCCTGCATC
This sequence comes from Oryzias curvinotus, assembly GCA_023969325.1. Classification (NCBI taxonomy): domain Eukaryota; kingdom Metazoa; phylum Chordata; class Actinopteri; order Beloniformes; family Adrianichthyidae; genus Oryzias; species Oryzias curvinotus. The sequence continues at coordinate 43,663,822 of CM043722.1, forward strand.
CACAGTATATCACCAACGATATATAAAATAAGTACTTCAGACATGTTAATAAAAGACAGCTTTCATCAATAGAAAGAACACTTAAAATGTGTTGGCATAATTTACTTTAAAAAAAACTCAGACATACTTCTTCGCAGTCACTCTTCACACGCGTTCTTCCAACACGACATAAAAGCAGACATCTGTTCAGAAAACACACTGTTGAACGGTAAAATCGAGCAGAAGCGACGCGAACAACAGCAAACTCTGGACAAAGTCTGACTTAAGATGTTCAGTGATTAGAAAAAGTGAGACCTTCCTAAAAAAATACACTTTAAAAACATGTCAGTACGAGAAATGTACAGATTTGATGCCAAGCTTAAAGTCCGAGGGTTTCCCTGGCAACGGACCGTCGACAGGACGTCAGTTCAAATTCACGATCCTCGCTTACAGTCCAGGCATGATGTAGGCGATGTTATCCAATGTGTTTGACTGAAAGAAAAGAAAAGCTCAGGTTATAGTGAGAGTGTTCCACCCCCCCCGTTACAGAAAAATATACATAACTTTCTTTATTTCTGAATGATTAATTATCTGGTTTTGAAGGGAGTTTTAATTTGGAAAACTACTGGATTCTCTCATCTGCATCGGTTTATGATGCATGAAGCATGCGAGACGTTCGCCTCAGTCACGTCGTTTCTATACATTTGCTAACTTCTTTGGAAGGTTTCTTGCCCAAAAAGAGTCAAAGAGTCAAAAATAAACAATTAGCCCGGACCCTGTTAATTTAAGAAATTTAATTACGAAAAATTCCCCTCTATGTTAGATGATCTAAGTCTGAAATGAGTTTTCTCCGTGCTATAAAGGCATTTTATGAAGAAAAAAAAGTACTTTTGCCTTAAAGGGCCTATTTTATGCAAAATCAACTTTTTGAGCTTTGAAGTGTATTAAAATGTTCATTCCTGAAGAAAAACAACCCCAAAGCGGTGTTTTGATTCATTGAGCATTCCTCTAAACTCCTGCGCTCTGAGCACCAGCCCCAGTAAAATAAGAACCCCCCCCCCCCATGCTTCAAACAGGAAGTACCCGCTGGTCCCAGACTTCTATTGAGAAATAAACAGCTGTTACTCAGTCATTTTTTCGCCACAATAAACATTCTAGCTCTAATATCTTTTATTAACATATTCTTGCTAATCCTAATGTGGTCAGGCCAATCACGGCTTACTGAGGACGTCTGGTACCAACATGGCTAAGGACACATCGCAATTGAATAAACTTCTGCTAGCTAACTTTATATGCACAATTTGCACAACTAACTTTGCAAAGATTTGGTCGGTTTGTTTTCATGGGAGAAAGGCAAACAAGCTGCCGGGGTCGCTGTTGGATGACATCATTAAATGGGCGACACCCACGAGGAGTGAGAGGCGGGGCCTCAGAGATTAAGGCTTCCTGGTTGGAAAAGAGCTCAAGAAAATAACTAGTATTTTAAAAAAATGTTCTTTTGTGTTCCCAAGATGAAGTAATATATATATATATATATATATATATATATATATATATATATATATATGTGTTTAGTTTGAATCCTCTGTAAAAAACAAAAAAAACAAAACAGTAATTTGAGACCAACTTCAACCTCAACCAGCTCAATGTGTAAAAATGTCATTAAACTGGTCTGTGGGCTAAAGAAGGTTAAAAACCGCTGCTCTGAAGAACCAAAGGGTGATTTTTTCCAGCTAATCTGAGGACATTGTTTAGCCTTTTTGCAGCCATGCCGCATCAAACAGCTGCAACTGCAGAGAAAAGTTCACAAAGCCTTTTCCTTTGTTCAGCATTAATGTGATAAAAGCTAAACTGGACACTTAGCAGCTTTGAATTCACCAAAAAGCTCAAGTAATGTTAAATAAACCCTGAACACCAGAGCAGGGATACATTTCTGTAAAACAAAATAAAATAAGTCCAAAATTAATTGATAAATAAAATAAAATGCTAAAACAAGAGTTAAATTCATTGAATATAGTGTAAGAGAGCCCGAAGTGGCAGAATAATGCTAAATAATACTACTGGCAAAGGCAACACCCTAACTCAATGAATTAAAGATGGAAAGTAAAGATGTCTAAACATGCTAATGCTAACAAATTGCTAATAAATGAGCCCAACAAAAAATCTAATTTAATAATATAAAATTATTGTAACTGTAAAACTAAAGATTAAATCTAAATTGAATAAACTACTAGCGAGCTAATAAAAACTTGTGTTTATGAAAGTTGAACAAATAACTTGGATGTTTCAGTGGATAAATTAAGTAAAGTGCGCTGACACAGAGAGGAACAAAAGGATTCAACACGTATCAAACGTTACCAGGACGTTTCGAGGACATCCGTTTAGCTGTGGTATCTGAGCGGTGAGGCAGGTCAGCGGGCCCAGCGCACACAGGATGGAGTCCAGCAGAACAGACAAACTCCCCGACACCGCCACCATGCCCTGAAAGCAGGGGGGGGGGAGACATCAGCGCGTTCACGGAAAAGTCACACAAAAACTCTTGGCCCAATGCTCACCTCTGTTTCTTGAAGCCGATGGCCAATCAGAGACAGAGACTCCCCCAGCAGCTGCAGGTGAGCTGCCGCATCGATGGGGTCGACGTCCGGTACCCGGGCGGGGGACAGGGACATGGTGCTCGGCGTTCGGGTGGGTGACACCATCGCTCCTCCTGCGCCCGCAGCTTCCACGACAAAGAGGAGTTTATGTCAGTGAAGGTTCTCCTTCATTCAGGTGGCGTTGCGCGGCGAAACGTTTCAAGGAAGAACATTTCAATTCCAGTTGCGATGACTCAACTTCTAGACAAAGAGGGGTTTACAAATCGGTCCGGCTGAAGCCGGACTCACCTTTGCTTTTAACATCGATGCTGCTTTTGTGTTTCACGGTGGTGGCCTCCGCTTTGTTCTGCTTGTGCTGCAGGTACTGAGCTTTCTGTCTCCACACCTGCGAGGATGAACAACATGCCGTGAGCAAACGTACACTCTGATCCAGCAGACGAAGATGATGCAAACGTACAAGCTTATCTTTCTCTGGCATCGACTTCCACACCTCAGCCAGCTTCTTGCTAAGTTCCCCAAAGTCTGCAGCAAAACAAAACAATTATGTTTATGGGTCAAATCTGAAGGAGAGTAATGTGGCGAGGAGCTTCGCTTACCAAGTCCAGGCTGCTCTGCGTTTATGTTGACCCTGTACTCCTTACAAAACACCTGGTATGCTGTCGTGTTCTTCTTCTTGGGCTTCCAAAAAACAAAAGACTTTGAGCTAAAAGAAGCCCAAACATAAAACCAAGCACCAAAGAAGAGCAACTCCAAATCTACCTTTTCTTTATCCTTCTCATGCTTCTCTCTGTCTTTGTCATCCTTTTTCTTCTTCTTCTTCTCTGCTGTTGTGTTGTTGCCTTGGTGGTGGGGGGTGGGCACTTTGCTCATGGCGTACATTGGACCGACAGCGCTGTGGCTCACAGTGGGATGGGAGTGACTGTGGCTTCTCGAGGAGTCTGAAAGAAGAGAAGAGTTCAGGGAATCTCTGGGAACTTTAGGGAGCGACAGTCACGCAGTTCAAACTGACGGCGGAAATCACAGAAGAAGCCAGGGGCCTGTTTCAGAAAGGAGGTTCAACCAACTCTGAGGTTAAACTTGAACTCTGAGTTGGTCTACCAACAACTCTGAGTTTTCTGTTTCAGAGAAGCTGATCGGAGTTAGGTTAATCAACTCTGAGTGGACTGATTCGGAGTTGAGCGTGCGCACCGCGACCATAAGAAGCCATTATCAATGGAGCGCAGATATTAGGAGTCACCATGGCAACCGTGGAAACAAAGAGGTCTGCATATTTTTCTCCAGCTGAACTTGACGTGCTGCTGCAGAGTTACAGTGAATATGAGCACATATTCCAGAAGAAAAGCAACACCGCTGCATCTGCAACACAGAGACAGTTAGCGTGGGAAAACATAGCTGCTCGAGTTAATGCAGAAGTTTGCATTTAAATCATTGTTATAAAATATTGGCTGTAATAAATAACTTTTTAAATAGCGTAAGGTGTGAAATTTAAAAATGGCGATATTTCGGTGTACTTTTGAAGTGTTATTCCTGGTGTAATTGCATGAAATGCTGCATAGTGTACAGAACCAATCAGGGGGAAAAATGCATTTAACATCGGTAATGTTTAGAGGACTTTTTTGTTAACCTTCCCCTCTTGCAAACGTTGGTCAGTTTAATATTAATACATGCAATTGTGTTTTTAAGAGTGAACTTTTGTCTACTGTTGAACCTTTCGCTGCGCGAAGACTTCTCCTTTCTTTTCTCTCGTCTTTCCGACCGTGGTCAGAAGCGCAGGGGAGATTTCCGTCAGGGCCGAAGGGAATTCTCCTTCGGGGTTCACTTCCCGTTCGAAACCCTCAACCTCCAGAGCGGATTAAGAATGACCCCAAAACAGTTATTCTGGGAATGACACCTTCTCTGTATTTAACTAAGTGCTCCGTCCTCCGAACACACAATATATCCCACGCACACACCTCCGCTCCGTGCTCACCCCCCCCCCCCCCATCTGCACCTGCACTCGCCCCTCCCCTTGTCTCTCGTGGCTCGCACCCCGCTCAGCACAAACACACTGCAACACTACCCTTGTATTGATCAAGTGGTATAGGTTTATATTGGATTAAGAAAGTAAGCAGTACTAGCAAATTGTGTTTCCAAAAAGTAATTGTTACATTAATCTAATTCAATGTCCCTGATTTCATTTTCATGTAGATGCAATCCTGCAGGAATTAAAAGAACATGGCAGCAGCTAAAAATGAAGTATAAAACATAATTCAATCAGGTCAAATTTGAGCATGTCATGGCTTTGTTGACAATATTTGACATATGAAACATCTACATAGCAATACCTAATGTTGTTTTCATTGTATATATGTAATTGACTGCAACGAAAAACGGTAACTCTCAAACAAAAACGTATGGGGAAATGACAAAACATCGAGTCTAGGTCTCAAAATCCTCGTACGACGTAAATATAATTCTCTATGAATTAATGCAGTCTCCTCGTCTATTGGGTCCTCCAAAAAGAACAAGTCATTCTTGTCACTTAGATCGTCTCTGTGTGACGGAAATGTGGGCAATGAAGGTTAAAGCGAAACATACCGCTTTGTCTTTAAAAAGGGGAGGGGAGCGGCAGAAACCTTGAGTTTAGAGAATAAAACCTGCTCCCGACCAGGTTAGGTTCACAGCATAAGTAACCATGGACACTGACTCCGAGTATAAGTTACCTCTCTTTCAGAAACGGGTTTGACTTACTCTGCTTTCTCTGGTTTAACAAACCTCCCATTCTGAAACGGAAAACCAGGGTTTCCCTGATTTCAGGGTTAACTCACTCAGAGTTTACACTTAACCTCCTTTCTGAAACAGGCCCCTGGAGTCTTGATGTTAGCATAACAACAAAAATACCACAGTGGATGAGTGTTGCTAACTTTGAAGAGTTAAAGTAGCTGCATTTCCGTTACACAAATAACTCTAGAAGTGTTGAAAAAGAAAAAAAAACACAATATCGCAATTGCCCTGTTTACAATAAATAATAAATGTGAATAAACACAAATCAACTCACGCAAAAAATAATTCAAAAACACTGCGATGGATGTGAACAACACTTTGATTTACAGCAGATACGTTCCAATTTCTGCCACAGCACTAACGCTCATCATCATCTATCAAAGGAGACGTTGGCGTCTTCTTCAGGCCACGGAGCGCCGAGTTCCTTTATGGCTGCCAAGACTTTGAAGCAAAATCTAGTGGAGAATTTTCCACAAGAGCCATCCAACTGTGAAACGCCTCAGGGCCAGCACAGCTAACTTGAAGAAACGTGTAGCCATGGCACTCATACACTGACAAAAGACCCCCCCCTATGAATAGATGGCTGCCCTAAATACGAAAAGGCATTTAAAAAAAAGAAGAAAAAAACATGTTCCTGTTTCTGACTACGCCTTGAACTGTAGCTGCTGACAAATGCAGGTAATTGTGATGAGGCCATAAATGCTTTTACTTTTGCTTCCAGGTTACTGTTTAAAGTCACAACTGGCTTTTTAAAATGGACTTAAGGGATGCAATAAGTTTCTTCAAATGTCTAAAAACTTGACATTAGACAGACATTTTACACATAACCTTTACATCTAATTCTGAACTGATAAACAAAGTCTATTTTACTATATAAAACCTAAAAAGATGTAAATAAAATAAAACTAAAAAAATCAAACCAGTGCCCTATGATAAGATTTACTGTATTTTTCTCTATAAATCATACAGACAGAAGATATTAAGATGATTTCACAAAAAAAACATTGCATAATACTTGATAGAACATAGGAGTTGTTGATCTGTGCATAAACTCACCTCCAAATCCTTTGCTGTGCTTCTTTTCTTTTCCGCTTTTCTCCTGTCTGTCCTTTTCTTTGTCCTTTTTCTTCTTGCTTTTTTTACTCTTCTTCTTCTTTTTAGACATGTGCGAGTACGAATCATCTATAACCAGCTCGCCAGCCTCCAGCTCTCCCCCAGACGAAGAGCTGTCATCCCCCATGCCCCCTCCGTAGTGACCTGCGTGAGACAGAAACAAACGTTGATTTGAAAAGACGCCAAAAGCGACCAGAGGAGTTACCTTCATCGACGTACCTTCCACCTCCACCTCTTTCCCCACTATAGGGAGAGGCTCTTTACTCTGCTGCAGCTTCTTCTTGGGGGACTTTGACGTCTGCCCTCTTTCCTTGTCCTTGTCCTTCCGCCCTCCACTTTTGGATGAGTGCGACACAAACGGGAAGCTCTCCGGTTCCTCCTTCTCAGGAGACATGATCAGCTTCATTTTCAGCCCGTCAGCCTCACGTAAAGTCAAAGGCTCTTCTTTGGGAACTCCGCCATGAAAGAGAGACGACTTTGAAGATGATGACGAGTGCTTCTTGGAGGAAGAGGAGAAAGAGGACACGGACTTGGAGTGTGAGAAGGAGTGGCTTCCTTTGATGCTCCCGCTGCTCCCGCTCTCACGCTTCCTCTCCTTGGAGGAGTGCGAGGAGAAGGGCGGGTAGGAGGGTTTCTTGTGCAAATGAGGACTGGGGTCTGAGCCTGTCGCAAGGGGAGAGGTAATGGCCTGAAGGAGGCCCATCGCTGTATCTGTCGAATGTGACGATGACGGGGAATGAAGAGGCGGAGAGCGTTCTGCAGACTTGTGTTTTTTCTTATGAAGAGGTGGAGCTGAGCCCTCGTGGTCTGAGAAGAAAACAAATACAGTTTTTTTTTCTTCTAACAGCGCGCCATCGCCTCATGACTTTCCAGCAGTACAACCCCTCACCCCTGTAATAGTAGTCATCACTATGCCTTTTCTTCTTTTTGTGCGAGTCCCCACCCAACATGAAAAGTTCTGAATCCTGTTTTGCATCAAGAGAAAGTCCATTTAAGCCATCACACTCCGCTTCAACACCATGTACTCAGGTAGAGACAACAAACTTACCTTCGGCCTTTTCTTGGATGTCTTTCGTACCTGGGCAGCGATTTCCTCTTCCTCTCGTAACAGATCCTTGTAGGACCTCCTCTTCTCCCTCTGGCTTCGCCCGGCAACGAGTCCTCTGTCTCCCTCCATCCCCATATCTGAAAGGTTGAGTAATGATCATTCCTATTTGGGTCCATTTCTATTTTTAAAAATGGCTATCTAAATAAATTAGTTTAATTTCTCACTTGAAAATAAAATAGAAATGTTCTTTTTTTCTTTTGCTTTAAGACATGTGACTGTGCAGAAGTGTAATGACATATGGCTTAATTTGCTCCCCTACCTTTTATTTCCTCATATGACATGGTTTCTTCTTTATGATCACCTGTCCTGGGGTGTCTTGGTCAACATTAATAGCAGGTTCTCACCTGTAAGTCAATCACGTGACAGATGATATGAAAAACACCTCAATGTTTAGCTAAACAATTGCAGAAGACAGTTTGTCTTTGAAATACAGGCTGTATCGGGGGGGAAAAAATCGAATTTTACCGATTTTCTTTCTGTCTCAAAATGTAATCTCTTTTTTAATATTTGCATGGCGGCTCCCTAAGCGGATTTCCCCAAAAGAAAGCTGGTTAAGTCGCCATGGTGTAACCAAAAAGAGTAGACAAGCAGCGCAACCCAAGAAAAACGACAAAATAGGCTACAGTTGTAACTGCTAGTTAATCAATTTGTAACAAACGAGTATAGAAATATTCAAAAATGAACTTCCCGCCTTCTCCTGCAAACATACACAAACACACCCCCTTTCTTTTCACTTTGGCAGCTCAATGTCTCCCATGTCCCCGGCTAGAAAATACGTGAACCCGACTTTGCGTGCAGCTGACAGGCAAAGTAGCTAAGGAAAGTCCGAGGCTTTGACTACTATGTAGGCCGAGGTTGGCTAAAGTAGAAACAACGCGGTGACTGACAAGCAGTCTGAATAGTTTATATGTCCACCGGCTCTATATTGCTTGTATGTATAGCTTTAATTGACCAGACGCAGACAGTAATGTGTTTTTTCAGTTTTACTACCTCAATGGGATCGTCAATTTACGCGGGTCCGTCCGCCATCTTTGTTATCAGTAAGCAACAATACGTATCTGAAGGGGCGGAGCTTCGACCATTCGTCCAATTTGTGTGGAGGAGCCATTGACTGTAAAAACATGGGCGGGGCACCAGCAAGACTTGAATGATTACTCCTGCTTTATTACTGTTGATATATAAAAAAATAATAAATTAAAAAAAAAAAAGTAAAAAAAAAAATATATAAAATATATAAAATATATATATATATATTTTTTTTAATTATTTAAAACATTTAATAAAAAAACAAAACCACTTGATTCACATTTTTTAAAAATACATTTATTGGACATACATGGACCAACACAAGCAGCATCAACGATAATTTGGCACAAATAGAACTAAAGCTATTTATTGGTTCACAATAATAACAGCAAAATTCATATTACTTTACAACAGAATCCACATACAAACAAGCACATTAAAAAGAAAACAAAAAAGACAATTTATAATATCAAAACTAAAAAATCCTTAGAAAACTGTTCAATAATTATTTTCCAAATTAATCCAGAACTTTACAATTAAAGGCAAGAAAAAACAGGACTTATGAGAAAACACTCAATACTATTCTCATGCAAACATGTAAGGGCGTATTAATGTTCTGTGAGCTCCACTTCCATTGTTGCTCTTTAACAGAACATCTGCCTTCAAAGCAAAAGTCAACAAACAAAGCACTTTTTCCTAATACTTTTAGTTTTTCTAAGATTTGAAGCCAAATATTTTAACCAAAAAGCAGGTCAGATTTCTAAAAATGGTGCCTCAACTTCATTAGAGGTGTAGAACACAGCAGGGCTTGAGGTTTGTGTTTGAGACCGATCCTTTTAGCATCCAACTTCAATTCTTGCCTGGAGAAAAAAATTGTAAGGACCCGAGAAGTCCATCCTCCTCTACCTGTCACCCAAATTCTGTTTTTGGAGACTGAGGGATGTAAAGCTAGCCAGCAAATCAGTTACTTCATCCACCTGAAAGAAAAAAACGGTATAGTATAATTTCAACCTTTTCTGAGCCACGGCACACTTTAACCTTAAACAAAATCACACGGCACACCAGTATCCAAAAAAAAAAAAAAAAAAAAAAAAGAAAGGAGAAACCAATAGTAGTCTGTATTGATCTACAGCCCCATCCACAATCTCACGTGTATTTTTGTGATAATTGTGGCAGAAAAAGCTGGAAGCTGCAGTTGTTTTTTTCTAAAAGATGTAATAAAAGTTAAGTTAGAAGATTTAAAAATAGTTTGAGGTGTGTTCGTTGGTTTCAAGACATTTAACAACAGATCTCATTGTGCGCTGTCACTTTAACCCAATGCATCATGGGAGATGTAGTGCATAAAACGGATCGCTTTTCAGAGCTTCATGGTGTTGTTCCCTTGTTCCACGGTCTGACACCAGATTCTGTGGAAAGCTACACCGCTAAAGACGAGCTTTAGCTGGTATTTTTGTTGGAACTGAGAGACTTTATGAGCTAAATCGGGACAAGGAAGTGAAGACTTGAACCACTTCTGATTGGTCAGACTGATGACATGTGATTAAGCCCCCCAAGAATGATTGGTGGAGACAGTTAAAGAGGCGGGACTTTTCCAAAATACAGCCGAAGCTGCAGCTAAATCGCAGTACCGTCATTCTTATCAAAATGTCTTTAATGAAATAAAATAAACGCAAAGAAAAAAGTATTTAACGATCTTTCATATTCCTAACTACTCAGTGTTTTATCAGAGCCTGTTTGGATGAACACAGAGCTGAAATCCTGGAGATGGGAAATGGTTTTAGATCAGTTAATGAGGGCAATTTCCCATGGCACACTTGACCATCTCAAACGGCTGCTGGGGCACACTGGTTGAAAAACACTGGTATAATGAATGGAACCAAATATATTTACCATATATTTACTATATATTTACTCTGAACAAACCCACCGACTGATGGAACTTGGTCCAAAGCTATGGTTTTATGGGTGTTTATTATAAAATTAGCAACCATCAGCTCCAACACCTTATGACTGTCAAGCATGATGGCAGAAGGATGATGGCTTGGGCCTTATTTGCAGAATAAATCTTTACACTTGACCACAAACGTCTTTGTCAACAATATTCTATATTCTCTATAGAGCACGTGTGTCAAAGTCATCCAAACCACCAAAGATATTATATGTAGCCTGCAAATTCATTTTAAAATCTTGATAATAATGGCCCAGCAATATCCAACATAGGTTATACATTTCAATATCATTATGTGAAGGAGACTAAGAGATCAGTTATTAAGACCTCTGACATTATTTTTTTGGACTAATAATAATAATAATATTCCTGTGTGGGTTTTTATTATTATTGGTATTTATGTTAATAAAAAAAAGGGACGTGTTAAAAGTTTGTTGTTTTGTTTTAGTGTTCAATAAATGTCCATGCTGTTCGGCCCGCGACCCAAGGTGGGTTTTGGATTTTGGCCCCCTGTGTGACTGAGTTTGACACCCCTGTTCTAGAGCCAAACAAGATGCTGCGTAGAACCTAAAAAGTGTCCAAAAATATTAATTTCAGGCAGAAAAGTTAAAAAGAGATAGAGGCTTTGACACTGAACTGAATTATTGTTGTAGAGAGAAAGCACCAAAAATCTTTCCCATAGGAGGAAAGGGATTCTCACCTGCTCTTTGGTGCGTGTGTGCTGCAGCTGTGTTGAAATATGCTCCAGCCTCTCTCGAGCTTCACTCTGGCCCATCAAGTTCAGGTACTCTCGAAGCATCTGGATGATCTGCTCAAGAACACAAGGGGATCAGCTTCAGGAGAGGAGGCAGAGACCGAAGGCTTTGATACGTACCTGTGTGACTTCCCCCCTCAGGGTTTCTAGGCTGCGTGAAGCCCCCTCCTGCAAAATGTTCAGCTTAGAACGAGCTAGATGCAGCGGGGTCCTGCCCGCTCGGTCGAGGGCGTCCACTCTGGCTCCTTCAGCAAAACAATGGAACAAAGTATTAATGCAGCTGCATTGTATTTAACTGCAATATAAGGATTTATGGATTTTCAACAGTAACAATATTATTTCAGATCTCAAAATTCTGTATTTTGTTGTTACTTGAGGCATCCAACAAAGTTTTGTGTAATTGTGGGTGAAATTTAATCGACTGGTTTTAATTTGTATAAAAATCTTCTCAAATCTAAAAAAACTGGTGAAGGTTGGTCTCTGCACATCCAAGACAGCCGATTTAGTCAAATTAAACACAAACAACGTCTGCTCTTACACTTCAAACTCAAATGACAGATAAACCCAAAGAACTGGAAAGAAACTGTTGCTTTCAACCAGAAGCAAAAGATGACCTCACCTCCCCTCAGCAATGTGGTAATTACAGGCACATGGTTGGTACAGGCCGCTGCAGGAACACAAACATGCAAAGCGATGAAGCTTTATGTATGTTTTTTAAGATCAGCGAACTGAAAACTCTGCACACGGCTCCAGATTTAACCGAGCAAGTAGACGGCACTCTTACCCAGATGAAGGGGAGTGTTCCCCAGACTGTCTCGCTGGTTGGGGTCGGCACCAAAGCTCAGCAATAGTTGCACTGTAACACAAACAAGACATTTTAGCCAAACAGCTGCCAACTCTGCTAAAACAAAGGGTAAATGATATCAATTAAGGCTGCAGATTTAACTAATACTAAAGGGAAGAAACTGATTTTCTACCATTAAAAGGACGACAAGTGAATATTTGGTTGTGAAGGTCCGCGATTGGCCGACTGCCCCACATGACTAAATGACGTCACCGCAGCAGGAAACGGCAAAACATTTTTGTTGTTCATTGTTCTTTATTAGAACTTTAAAAGATCACATTCATATCCACATGAATAGAACAGAATAAAATAAAGCTGAAGATGTAATTGAATGAGAAACTTTGAGCAGCACCAACAACAAGATAGACAGACAGACAGACAGACAGACAGACAGACAGCTTTATTAATCCCACAATGGGTAAATTTCATTTATCTGTGGCAGCAAAAACGACATTCAGAAATAATCTATATAATATAACATCAAAAAGGACATCACAAATGACATTCATAATAAATAATTAAAAATATTACTACAATTATAATGAAAAATTATTATCAAAAATGAGATTTTTATTAAATAAATAAATAACTATTTAATATTAAATAAATACAGCTGCAAAAGTATAAAAAAACATGAGGTCTGCAAAACATGTAAACTGTAAAAAAAAAAAAATATATATATATATATATATACATACATTCAAAAACAAATGATCGAGTGTTTTTATATTGGTCTCACTAAAAGAACAATTAAAAAACTAAAACGGGCACGTAGTAGTTCCTTGCATGGATAAACAGTACTAATGATATTAAAATGAACTTCTTTATATTTTGGAAGAATTGGATATTTAACAAACTGACATCTTAACTTGCTAACTTCCTTTTTTGTGTAATACTGGGACATGGAATTGCTTTTGGAAACAGTTTTCTAACAAACAAAGAGGCTATAAATGAGTTTGAAAGTTTTGAAATAACCGACTGACCATCAAGTCACAGAGATGGAAGTTGAACATGAACAATATTGTGAACCAGAACCAGACTGGAGGACATTTGGATCAAAGTCTGAGGGATTATTTTAGTACTTTGTTATATTGTTTTCTATCACTTATTTATGACGTTTCCATTATCATTCATAATGTGTAATAGTGAACAAATACCATTATCAAATCAATTTTTGTAAAATATTGATTTGTTTCTAAATAAATATACCAACAGCTCCATATGGAGTGTTGTGTGGACTAAAGTCATGTTTGAATATGAGTTTCCAAAATCAAATCAAATCAAATCAAACTTTATTTATAAAGCACTTTTCATATAAAAATATAACACGAAAAGCTTTACATTAAAACAACAAAATATAAAAACAAGCAAGCATTAAAAAAATAAATAAATAAGTAATAGGGCCCCCCTCCCCGTACCTAGCCCCCCACACCTTTCACACCTCCCACCCTCTAACTGATGGGAAATGACAATGAAAAAATAGGCTGAGCACAAAAACATGATGCTGGAAACGCTAGTATCTGGAACCTCCCCCCCCCCAACCCCCCCCCCCCCCCCCCCCCCCCCCCCCCATGAACAGCCGCATAGACAGCCAAATGCAGCATCGAAGGCAGGGACCGCTCCACCACAGCTAAGCGGTGATGCAGGTCCCCACCCAGAGCCGCAGTGGCTGAACAGCAGCCGTCCCAGAGGGAGAGGTTCCAGCTGAGGAAGCACTGGAAATAAAAATGAATAAAAATGAGAATCAAAAAGTAAACATATTGATAAAAACAATAAAACATTGAAATAAGGTAAATTAAAATAACACGTTAAAAATCAGGTTCAAGTTCATAAAACAAGATAAAATGGATAAATAAATAAAATAAAAATAGAAAAAACATAAAAATATATAACTGAATAAATAAATAAAAGTAGTAAAAAATTAGCTAAAGGCCAGGTTAAAAAGATGAGTCTTGAGCCTTTTCTTAAAAGCATTAATGCTCTCTGTGGCTCTCAGGGCCCCTGGCAGACTGTTCCATAAACGGGGGCCATAGTGTTGAAAAGATGCTTCTCCGTATGTTTTAGTTTTTACTGGTTGAATAGTTAACAGACCAGTGCCAGAGGATCTCAGGGTCCGCGAGGGTTCATACTTTACTAAAAGATCTGATAGATAAGAAGGCGCAAGACCGTCAAGACCTTTAAAAACTGTTAAAAGTATCTTAAAATCAGTCCTGAAGCATATGGGGAGCCAATGCAGGGATTTTAAAATTGGGGTGATGTGACCCCGCCTCCTGGTCTTTGTAAGAACTCGTGTAGCAGAGTTCTGGAGAAGCTGAAGGTTCCTAATGTTGGTTTTTGGAAGACCAGCAAGCAGGGCGTTACAGTACGGGCGGCCGTGGTGCAGCGGTAGGGCGGTCGACTCATGATCGTAAGATTGCAGGTTCGATTCCCGCCTTGCACGCCCATGTGTCGAAGTGTCCTTGGGCAAGACACTGAACCCCACCTTGCCTCTGGTGGGAGGTTGGCGCCAGTGTTCGGCAGCGGAGCCACCATCAGTGTGTGAATGGGTGAATGGGACTGTGACTGTAAAGCGCTTTGGGTCTTCATAAGAAGGTAGAAAGCGCTATATAAGTATACGCCATTTACCATTTACAGTAATCAATTTTACTCATGATAAAAGCATGCATTAGCATCTCCATATTAGCAAGAGAGAGTAGTGGGCGGACTCTAGCCAGATTCCTGAGATGATAAAAACCAGTTTTAACCACTTGTTTTATATGAGGGATAAAAGTCAGCTAAGAGTCAAAGATAACGCCCAGGTTTCTGACTGTTTCTGAATGACTTAATGAAAGTTCCTGTAGCTTCAGAAACTGTTTCTCTCTCTTGGCTTCAGGACCAATAACTAAAATTTCAGTTTTTTCCTGGTTGAGTTGCAGAAAATTATTTGCCATCCATAGTTTTACATCTAAAATACAGTTAAAAAGTGCTTCTATTGGTCTTGTGTCATCAGGAGACATAGCTATAGCTTCCAGTACAGTCACACCTGCTGATGATAAGTAGAATGTTTAATAGGAAGTTTTCTATGTCAAAATCACCTACTATAAATGAACTAAACACCCCTACATGAGAATTTTTTTGATACTATTTGAAACCCAAATATTTCTCCCATTTTGTAGAAAAGACCTCAGCCACTTCATTTTAATTATACCATCCAAACTTTCAAACTCTATGGCTTTAAGTCCACCTTGACTGATCAATACTGCGATGACGAAATAACTTATATGAACAGATGGCAAAACAACCAATAACATCATTTCCATTTCACTGCAACAGTTTAAAACTGATACTCCAAATGACCATCATCTGCATAGGAGGCGGACATCTAACATAAAAGCTCCATCTGATTGGTCAACAACGTGAAGGGGTCCATCTGATTGGTCAAATGCATAAAGGGATTTATTTGATTCCTTAAATACTTCAAGCTACCAAAAGATTGTTTTAGCACATTTAAGGTAACCATTTATTGTGATTTTTCCGTCTTTTGCGATATGGATATTTCACAGCTTGATGTCGCGATAACGATAAATTTGTAATTTAATGTGCAGGCCTACAATGAGTCTTGTTTTTCCAGATGAAGTTGAAACCGGTCTGGTTTATTGCTATCCTTGCAGAGTTAAGAGTTGACAGTGAATATGCCGGATGAATAAACCTTGATACACATTCCAGTTTATTGAGAAACACTCTGCCCAGAATGGAAATGTCCCGCTGTGACCACACGTTTAAATTGACTTTTCTAAAGTTTTCCATAAGTTCATTGTTTTGCTATCTTTGGTAAGGTGAACACCAAGATATTTCACGACAGTCCTAACAGGTATGTTATGAATAACTGACTGATGAAAATGAAGTATTGGCCAGAATTCACGCTTGCTGCTAAAATGAACCAACGTGGACGAGGCGCAGCTGACTTTAGACATCCTGGTGAGTCACGTCGAGAAGAGCGGGAGCAGCGCGGTACGCACAACGGGGCACAGTTTTTGTTGTTGTGGGAGGCAGCACCGGGCGAGTTACGCCACACTTTGACGATAGATTGTAGAAGCTCGGGCCTACATGTCTGCCTGCACTGCTTTCAAAGTGCCGAAAAGCCGGCATCATTCATGAGGAGCCGCACGGCAACGAGACGGACTCTGATAATGACGAAAGGGAAGCTGGCGTGTTTGGTAGAAATGTCGCCCAGCTGTTGATTTCAGATCCAGAAGAGGAGGACTTGGATGGATTTTTGCTGATTGATGACTGAAAAATGAAAAATAAATCACAACCAACTCAGTTTTGCTCCCGCTGCCCTTTTTAAACACACAGTAGCACGCATGTTTAACCGGGAAATGTCAATGTGCCCGCGCTCTAAAACCCTGTGTGCCCTCTGGTCGTGAAAATACAGTAAATTAGGTCCAAATCCAAATAATTCTAAAGTGCGAAAAACTAATTTGTGTTCAACCGTGTGAAAGGCTTTAAAGAAATCTAAAACTCTAATGAAGCCATCATCCTCAATTAATTGATTATAATCAATCAGGTCAGGAACTAAGCAGATATTATTGTGAATTGATCGTCCTTTTAAAAAACCCTGATTGTGTGTCTGAAATAATCTGATTCAGTCGTGTTTTCATTCTAGATGCATAAATATTGGTTAGAATTTTATAATCATTATTAAGGGGATTTGGTCTGAAATGATCACTTAGTCTTTCCCAGGTTTAGAGATCTGCCCTGCTTCATGGTAATTGGAAATATGTTTAAGACAGAAATTTAGCATAGCATAGCTCTAGATCTAATAAATGCATCTTTGGCTTTAGAGATATACATGTTATCAGTGCAAGTCTCTGTTTCTTACCTTGACTTAGTAAAGATTTACAACAAATAGAGTTAATTTCTCTGATAACTTCCATTTTGTTTTGTTTCCCATCTCTGCTCAATATTTTACTGAAAGATTTTAAATCTGTCTTACTTTGAGTTTAAGAAACTCCCATTTATCCCCATTTATTCCTATGAGTGGTGAACTGTCCGTCATTAGTTATCCTTGTTATTTGTTATTTTTTTAAATGAAAACAATTAGCTGATTTCCCTACACAGAAGTAGACTCGATCTTGGAGGCTCCGGCTTTCTCTCCTTGTGGGTGGCGCCCATTTCATGACGTCATCCTAGAGCCGGCCTCGGCAGCGTGTCTGTGTATCGCCAGCGAAAAACAAACAACATCTGAACTTTTGCAAAGATATATGTGCATATTGTGTATATAAAGTAAAAGTGTTTAGCTAAAAACCGCTAATTCCGCCCATGAAAGGGGCTGTGTCACTTTATGACGTCACAATGTGAGAACCCTGTTCGTTTTCATGGGTTGGGAGGGGCTGGTGCTAAGAGCGCAGGTTTATAGAGGAATTCTTAGAACCGTAGGGTCATTTATAGTCAGGAATTAATTTTATAATACACTTAAAAGCTAAAAAAAGATGATTTTGCATGATATAGGCTAAATGAAGCCAGTTTTTTTTAAATATACACCTGCTCTGCTCTGCTCTGATGCTGCTGTGATTTAGATTCTCTGTCAATATTGACAGTTCTTTGGGAGTTTGTAAATGCTGCAGAGTGCTGAATCTCTGATGGACAAGACTGCTAAGTTAAAGACACAGCTGCATCCGTACAACACAGAAGATCATGACAAAGAACCAAAATGTTTTGATGAACAAAAGTAAAAGAAGAAAAATGTCATCCTGAAAAAAGTTTTACATCAAGGATGGATGACTCGTGTACAACGTTTTGCTAGGGGGGGGGACTAAAGGAACTTGTTGGGTTTTCTTGGGGGTAGTCCTTCCTTGAAGGCGTTGCTATGTGAAAATTGCTCTTTTAGATTCACAAACAAATGGATACTTATTGAATCCGTTAAACCTTGAAATCAAATCAAATGACGTTTGGCCCACTCTCTCAACAGTGCAGCGTAAAAGCATATTAGACAAAATAAAGGAAAAATTAAATCCTCTAGAGATCCTCCAAGTCAACAATGTTCTTGTAGTGGACTGTTGTTCATGCAATAGAAAAAGCAAAAAGTCAAACTCAATCGAACATGAAGCGCACATGCTCAGTTAGTGCGAAGGAACAGGCGGAGGTGAGTTCCTTCCACCTACCAATGGTGTTGTTGCCATTGCAGGAGGAGAAATGAAGAGCAGTTCTTCCCTTGTCATCTGCAGCACAGGGGTCTACATCCTCCTCCAGGAGCTTTCGCACTACAAAAACACAACACGTCATCCCTACTGTCCTCACACCTCTTCATTTGCATTCCAAAGCAGCTCGTACCTGTGTCGATGTCATTGCTGTTGGCTGCATCCCTCAGTCTTTTTGCAGCTGCGGAGACATTCAAAGCGACAGAGATGTAACTGACATGGTGACCTGGTGAACAGCAACAGCTAGCAGGCAGAAACAAAGAGCCACAATGTTTAGCAACAACTTCCAGGATGATGGGTAAACAAACTACCATTTGCTTATGGACTGTGGTCCAACAACAAACAAAACCGTCAAAGATTCCTCTAAGTTTCACAGTAATGATTAGACCCACAAGCACACACAACGAATTGTGCGCGTCACTAATTAGCTTCCGAGATAACACGCTTTTTTAATATGACACAACATTTACATGACATAGTAAAGTTCTTTCCAAATAAAAAAAAATCTATATAAAGGTGCAGAAACTACAGTTAAAACAATACACACATTTTAAAACTATAAAAATCACATTATAATTGAAAACAATATGAAGAAATTAATATTTCTTGTGAAGAAATTTATATTTCTTCATAATTCAGTGGACCAGATAAATGACACTAAATTTTCTGAGGCCTAACTTTGCCTTTATTTTCCAATTACTAACTATATAAAATAACAGTCTTCTGTTTTTTCTTTATTTAAGGGTTTTGCTAAATTAAGATCAGCTCTTGGATTTAATGGTACATTCCAAATTTGTGACAAACGGTTTGAAGAGGTTAAATAAATTATAGCTTATAGCCTAAAATCTGTAACACAATCAGAAATACTATATGATACTTTTTTGTAACTAAAAACTGATTATTTCTTTTAATTTAATCTTGTGTGTAAAATATGCTTAAAATAGAAAAGGAAATTTGCTGGTAAATATGAATGTTGGGGAATTGACAGTTGTACTTACCTGCTGTAGAAATTCAATTTTGTTTTTCACGCGTAAGTATATTATGTCTAATATTTCTAATAAAAAAGCACTTATTTGTACTCAGTTTTCCAAATGGAAATAATTCCAAAGACTTCTGACACAAACATATTTTTTAAGACGAATTGATTTTCTCACATTACTTTTTCAGGAATCTAAACTTTGAATCCAACTTTAAGTTCTTTTTCTGACTTTTGTGAGTGTAATGTAACCCCCTAGTGAGTGTGTATTTTGCAGTGTGTTCATCCTCTGCTGGAGTTTGTATTTTTGTATTTGTAAAGTTCAATAAAAAAAAAAAAAGTTCTTTTTCTGAATGTGAATTTGCTGGGAAATTAGGCTCTTAAGGAATTTTAACTGTAAGTACTCATGTGTGTTATTTTTTGCTTTACTTTGGGGAAATATGTTTTCTTTAAATCGTTTATTCAGACATTAACAGTCATAGATGTTTACAAAAATACTGATTTTGGAAGGAAATATATTTTTTAAATCCTCTCAGTTTAGAAAAAAAGGTTTTGTTTAGTGCACGAACGTTTATTTACACATTTATAACAACAACATACGGTTTAAATGTGTAAATTCGTAAATAAATGTGTAATAAACATTAACAACATGATGTTAAAGGTAGTTGAGCTGGAGGTGCTGTAAAAAAACAAAGTTACAATAAAGTTTTTATATTCAAAATGGTTGAACCTCACCATAAATATCCTTCCCAATGGGTCCCAGGGTCCGCGCGGCTCGGTGCTGTCTCCTGGCCCTGCTCGCGGTTACCTTCCCCAGCCTGCTCGCCACTCCCGCCGCGTCGGCCTCGCGTCGTCCCGGGTCCCATAACAGGTGCAGGTACCTGAGCTCTTTGTCGTCTCTGTGTCCGACTCGACCCAGAACCACTTTCCCCTCCCCTATGTCACTGATCCCAAACCCCACAGCGGGGCTCCCCACGTCCTCCGTCCTCTCAGCCTCCCCAGGCTGCACTGCCTCCACCCGCATCTCTCCCACAGCTCCACGGGCTACCTCGGAGCCAGGCCCGCTACTATCAGAAGCGACGATGGCGCTCCACCCGTCCATAGCTTACCAGCATGAGGAAGATGTTTTTACATAACACACTCTCTCTCACTGTCCAACTACTCCAAACCCGGGAGGAAACAAACTACCTTAACCCGAGACGGAGTCAGCTTTGAATTCAGCGCCCGTCTTTTCAGCTACTCCTGACGACATGACGTCGACGAACAAAATCTGCTCTAAAGCTGTTTCCGTTCCCGACAATATCTAAACACTCTTCAAAACAGCGGACAGCTTTCCTTTTACACCAAAATGTCCCCGTATTTCCATCTTAATGTGTGAAACCAGTAAGACGCGCTACTATTGCACCGTCACCTCTCCGACCAATCAGAATCTACGTTGTTTACATGTCTTTGCCAATAGAACTAGCGCAGCCACGCAGCCAATCAAACGTGCTCCTTCGTGGACCAATCAGCAATGGCACACTTTTAAAGGCACAGTAACTCAAATTACTCGATATTAAAAAATACAGCGGTCTTTCGTTCTATTTTTACAAACATTTAATATTTATTTTTATAAAAATTATACATTTTTGACGTTTCACCTCACCTGTATAGATTTCTATGATATGAAATGACAAAAACCGTGGTAAAAAACATAAATATTTATGAGACACAATTAAAGTTGGGAGCTGATAAGAGACAAAGTGCCTTTCCAGTGATAAATAGTGGTTTCAACCAGTTTGTTACTAAATTAAAAGGAATTAAATAGGGACAAGAACAATAAAAAAAAGCACACAAAAAACAACGTTATTTTCCTCATCCTTTAACCTGATAAACAAAATTTAAAAACCGTAAAAAATACAGTCTTGGGTCAAATCATGAAATGGTATAAATAATTGACTTGGTATGATGTACCCAAAAACAAAATGCTGTATTTTTGAGGGTGAGAAAGCAAACAAGCTTGATATACAATAGCACAAGATACAGTTTTCATGTAATTTTTTTGGTCTTGCAAAAGGGATAATTATGAATGATGGAGGTAGCTATTTCCCACAACTAAGAAGCATTAATGTAACCATCAGAAGTCAAGTTTCAGTCCTGAAGACAGAGAAGCTCCGGCTGGTGCCAGGTAACTGGGGAATCCTGGGTTGGCGTCTGACGTGCCTGCATCATGGTGCTGGGGTCTGGGGGGTCCATTGTCAAAAACATGCTGCAAAAGCTGAGAGTTCCGACTGAGACCCTGTCGATTCAAGTATCCCTGCTGGCAGAACAGCGGTGGCTTGCGGTGGGTGAGCGCAGCGCGGAAACATGACTCTACAAAAAACAGATATAAACAGAGTCTAAACCAAATGCTAAATATGCTGACTTCTTGTCTTGAGAATTTAAAAAAACTGGGACAACAATGATATTTACTACACAATACCAGAATAATGATCAGTTTAGGAGCACTGTCAATGAGACTAAAAGACTCACTCCAATAAAAATAATGTTTTTGCTGTTTTTAACATGTTCTTGTGGCATTTTTCTGATGATGGTGAACATATAGAAAGAATATTAAGCTCAAAACAGGCTTTATTTCTGCAAATTGCTTTGTTCAAATCAATGTGAAACAGGAGGGGCAGCACGGTGGCGCAGTGGGTCTGGCTTTGGTTCGAATCTAGAGTGGGACCTTTCTTTTTAGAGTTTGCATGTGCTCCTCATGCATGTACTTCCTCCCACAGTCCAAAACCATGCTTAAAAGGTTAACTATATATTCTAAAATGACCCTGCATGGGGCATGTGCATGGAGTGATTGTGTGCCAAGGGACAGACTGGCAACCTGTCTAGGGTGTACCCCGCCTTCACCTGCTGGACAGGCTCCGGCAACCCCGCAACCCTGAAAGGGATACAGCGGGTTCCGAAAATGGATGGATAGATTGTGAATCAGGCAAAGACGAAAACATGTGGTTTGAAAAACATCACATTTGTCACAGAAATTTGTCCCGGAAATTTGCTGAGCGGACCACAAACATCCCGTTCTGGTCCATTCTGATCCATCCACTTGCAGACAGCTACATCCATGTACGTCTTTGTTTTCTTTGCCTGACTTGGCATCTGACTCAAAACGGTACAACTGGATAGCTCCAATATTGCTCACCAATTTTGTTGCATCTGTTACATTATGGTGTGAGGGGCTATTAGCCAGCAGGAGAGCGTGTGAACAGAGAGCCCTCAGCAACAGGAAGGGAGAGCGGGGTTGGTCCGTGCCAACGGTCCTGCTCATTTCGAGGAAAATTACAAATGAACTACTGCAGAACTAGAGAAAATGTATCCTAGAAAACAGCTTTTATTTTTTGGCTAAAGACAACATAACAATGATTGAGCTTGGTTTGAAAAAAAATCAAAAGTTGATTGGAGTGGGTGCAAGATGACCCTAAGGAGCTGAGAAGTCCCTTTCAGTCTTACCGGCATAAAAAGCTCTGAGGTCAGTCTGGACACAGTGCTCCAAGAAGTGTCTCAGTGGCTGGATGTGGGATAGAGGACCATCCCACTCAGTCAGAAAGTCCTCAACCATGTGATGAATTGCTCTGGGTCTTGGCAAAGGCCAACCATGAGGACGCATCCTCATTTCCTCCTCTGGAACCAAAGCAAAACACAGATGAAGGCAGTGCTGACATTAGAGCTAACATGCACAGCAGGTTTACTCACCAGTGGGAAGTCTGTCATAATAATATAAGACGGGGTGCAGGAAGTTAGATTTCCAAGCTTTAGTCCAGTCTGTTTCTGCTCTGCCACGTCCCAGATAATCTATCTTCTTCTTCCCGTACTGCATGACCAGGACTATTAATCCATGCCTGGAAACTTGATGTCCAGAAAGAGAAGAGAACTGTGGCAAGGCCTGCAGCAGAAACTCTTCCACGTATTCACACCGGGGGCTGGGAATCAAACAGGGATAGATGCAAACATTCAAGACTTTTCTTTTCGAATTTCAATAAAGTAGATCCATTTTACTTTTTAAACGTCTGGTTTTCCTTTAATTTCTTTTTTTAATGAAAAAAAATGGGGGGAGTGTTTGTTTTTTGGAAATCTATGGACGACATATTGTGCAAATCCTGGCGCAAATAGCTGAATTTGGGGTGTGCATAGACATACAGACTTTTTGTGCTTTGTTTTTCTTTTTCTTGATTATAAATATTGGAAAACATCTTTCATTTATCCATTTACTGAAATCCTCCATCATTGTTGCTTTGGGTGATAAAGTTGGTCAGCTTTTACCAAATGGTTTTTAACCACAAGAGCTTTTCAAACGGGGCTTCCTGGGTTAGAGGAAAGCGCCCGCACCCCTCACAGCCAATGTGGTGATCCTATTCTGAACAAGAACACATTTAAGACAGAACTTCTGAGGCTTTGCTATCCACTTTTAGATATCATAAATATGGAAATTCAGTGAGTCAGCGAGTGACGAGGATCCTTGGCACAGCAAGTGTTGCTGTTATTTTAAAAGTAAAATGGGAATAGTTAAAACATAAACGATTTCCATATTTAAACTGATGAAACTTTAAAGTCTAACGTAACCCATTACATTTGAAAATATTTGTTTTAATTTTGTAGACAAAATACAACAGGGATCCCCCCCCCAATAAATCAACGACTGTCTATGTGCAAGAACACCGAAGACTACTTAGGAAAATGATGGTTTCTGGATCTATGGGCTTGAAATTTCTAAAGTTTTTACAGTAAAAATCAATTATAAAACAAATAAAAAATTACTGCCATTATACAAATTGTAATTAGTGGCTGACTGGGCTGAGCGCCAGCCCATAAAAGTAAAAATGCTTTTATTTTGCAAAAACATCTGAAAACAAGCAAATATTTAAAGGGCCTTTATAATACAAAACAAATTTTTGAGCTTTAAAGTGTATTATAATGTTCATCATGATAAGAAACCCCACAGCGGTATTTTGATCTGTTAAGATCATTTCTGAGAATTCCTCTAAAAATCTGAGCACTCACTCATATTCGTGGGTTGGGAGGGGCTCACTTAGACAAGAAAGGACAGCCCCTTCCAGGAAGAGTGTGTGCTGTCAGCACCGCCCCCAGGCTAACAGACACACACTTTCCCTGTGGAAATAGGGGTGATTGGCTAAGCGCTGTTCCTTTTATATGCACAACATGCACATCTATCTTTGAAAAAGTTCAGATGTTGCTTGTTTTCGTTGGCGAAACGCAGACATGCTGCCCAGGTCGGCTCTAGGTTGACGTCGTGAAATGTGCGGCACTCACAAGGAGCGAGAGGCGGTGCCTCCGAGATCGAGTCGTCTTCCTTCTGGGTTGAAAATGAGTTTAGGAAAATAACTAATATTTAATCCAAAAAATATGTTATTTTGTGTGCAAAAGGTAAAATATTATCACATCCATGGATATTGTTTACTATAAAAGGCTAATGAATAGCATAGTTATAGGCCCTTTAAAAAGTGTTGGGCCATTTTGAAATATTTTTTCAAAATCAAAGAATCTATAGATTAAAGTTAAAGATAATTTAAATAGTATGTACATTAATAATATAATTTATGATATTTCAGGGCAGATTACAATAATGATTATTCTACTAATATTATCACATTTCTGACAAAATAATAAGCTAAAATAAATGATTTCGACTCCCGAGTTTAACGTGCTTTTGTTAATATTAATTTACTTTGAGAATCATTCCCATTCAGAAGGTATTTCACCAATGTTGAGACAAAGAACACACTAAAATGTAAAGCAGGATCATGAAGCCTGTTAGCAAACTGTTTTTTAAGAAACAAACCCTGTCATAATATAAGCATATGGAAAAAAAAAAACTCATCAGGGAAGCAAACGAATCAACGGAGGCAGGGAACAAATGATCAGTGGAGCAGCCCCTGCTTACCCTTGAAGAAGTATAACATCTCCAACCACCTCGAACATTTGGTAAGGGCCAGAAGCTTCGCTGATCCGCTTCAGGATCCAAGAGAGCAGCTGAGTTGTTGACAGATTTGTCGAAGGCCATGCGTTTCCGTGGTAACGATGCTCAAGTACACGGTGCACAGCTCGGGCTGAAGCACAAGAAGCAGTGAAGTTGGTTTAGGCAGGTTGATTCCACACAGATAAAAAATATGCAGCTCAATTAACAGCAACCTGTCTTGATGCTCACCTGTGTAACGGAAACCGTGGATGAAGCCGCCAGCAGAAGCACGGTAGTCTCTGGAGTGAGAGGCAGTTCCCAGCACAAACAAGCCAGGGCTGTCCTTCCCTTCATGCCAGGCCGTAATGCCCGGCAACCTCCCTTTTGCATTGTCACTGTTTGGTGGGCGTGCAGAGCTGAGGAGATGTTCAGTACTTACTTAGAAATAAAAAATAATGCAGCATCCCAACTAACTCCAATGCTAACCTGTCAAATATGCTGAAGTTGAATCGAAATCCAAGGCATCGGATGACACGGTCGTAGGGTTTTCTCATAGGGAAGTTGTCGATGATGTACCCCGACAGCTCTTCTTGTGTCACACCTGAACTGTTCTTGTCATGACTGTTTTGGGGGTACTTCTTCAACATGAGGTAAAACTGTCGCCTTTTCTCCCTCTTCTTTCCTCCTGGTGCCCTTCTGCTTTGATCCTTTCGCTCAGCAATGACAATTTTCTCCAAGCGTGCCTCCACTAGTCCATCCAGAGACTTCAACTGGTACGTGTCAATCAGCTCGTTGTTAACAGCTCTGGGAAAGGAGATTTCATCTCAGCATTGGCTTCAATTTGCTAAATCAAAGACTAAGACAGATTTTTCAAAAAATGTTCCTTTCCTATACCTCAGATCTCCCACATAATGAGTCTGCCATGCCAAGCGAACAGGACTGGAGCTGAGCATGTGCACGCGACTCGCCGTTCCTATGATGCTTTGCGCAGTTTCAAAAGCCGAGTTCCCCTTCCCAAGAATGAGCACAGCCTGGTCCTTGTAGTCCTCTGAGTTAGTAGAGATGGACTCATATCCCTCGACAAGATCAGAGCCAACAAATTCCACCACTTGGGGCACCCACAACCCAGTGGCTACCAAAAGGACCCTGCCGAAAATGGGACAACATGATCCACATTCTATAAACTTCCTTTTAATCTGAAGCTCTTCAAATTACCTGCAGGTGTAGTCTCCACCTTGTTGATCAGTGAGGATGTAGCTCCTTTCTGCTGCTGACTCCACGGCCCTAATCTTCCCAACATCCACCCTGTACCGTACCTTCAACCCGAGCTCCTTCTCAAACATAGACAGGTAGAGGGGCAGTTTGTCCGCTGGCGGGTAAAACTCACTGCTCACTCTCTTGAAAAGGAGGTCTGGTCTATCGCTCAGCAGTGAGTTCCAGTCGTGCCGCAGGTTGAACTCTCGGTTGCGTCTTCCTGTATGGATCTTGTTAATGCTTATGAGTTTTCTGTGCCTGGGATACCTTAAGATACAGAGAAGGAAACGGCTTTAAACACCAGACTTTTTCGTCCAAACACGGTTAAAATGTAAAAGTAGTCCTGAAAAGTTTCTTACTTGTTAAAGAAGCTGCCAGGTCCCGAGTTCCTCTCCAATATAATGTAGTCTCTTTTAGCCTTGGACAGGAAATAGCCCATCTGCAGGCCTGCAGGTCCGGCTCCAAGAACGCAGTAATCATGGTGTTGGGTGTTGTTACGATGGAAGTCATTAAAAGAGGTGAAGACAAAGCCAACCAGGGTGAAGAGGATGAAACATGGAAGGCCGGGCTCCATCCCTGTAGAAATGAATCAATACAGAGAGAAACTGATAATGAAGGGCTGCTGCATTTCAAGGAAAAGTCGACTTAAAGTCCCACTCCAATCCTCTTGATCTATTTTAAAAGTTTTCCCATTGGCCTTTTAATTGTAATTATGCAGTTTTAGCCAAAATGTAAAAGATCAGTGCCATTTTCGAGGATGTAGTTTTTGCACAGCGTCAGGAGTTCATCAGTGGACAAGACTGTTGGCGCAGAGTAATCCCACCCCCACATCCCATCATCTATCTGTTTACACTACCCCCTACTGGCTTACAGTCCCACAAACCCCAACCTTACATTACGTGGATCTATTTGTTTACAAGTGGATGCATCAGAATGTAGTACAGCAGGAAGGTTGTGATCTGCCTAGCATATTTTCTATGTCACAAATACAACATATATATTTTTTAAATCTTTTGTCTGCTCCAAATTCACAACGATTGAATATAAAAAATACCCGAAAATTTAATTTTAATCTTAATTTTTCTTAATATCATCCATTATCAGAACATATTAAAATCACAAATTTACTGAAATCTTACAGCGGCATTAAACCATCAATAATTCCTTAAAAATTTTCATGGGATTATAAATCTGGGGATTATGCCTTTTCCTACTTGAAGACAAAAATCCCAGCAGTCAAAGATGTGGGTTTCCAGCTGAAAGATGTAAATCACTGCAGTACTTTTCCAACAGACTCATTTACATTGAAAACAATGTCCAAAACAGCTTCATTACATGACAGCCCTGCTTCTGTATAACTGATATAATTAATTCCACACTGCGATGGTATTTTAGCCACCGTGGAGCACCCCCCCCCCAACCAAAAACATGTTTGGACTCCACGGTTTGACATAAACAAACGTTAAACTAAAGGAGAAACCCCGCAGTTTGACACCAGGGCTGAGGAGGAACTGTGGGGAGCCCGCGCACGGAGACGGAGACGGGGGCATCAGGTACAAGCGTCCCCGGCTGCCGGTGAACTCCCTCCCCGGTGATGGGATCCCTCCGCGGGGGATGCGGCGGCCAGATGTGAGCACGGTTAACGCTCTCCCGCACGGACACGAACCTTACCTTTCAGCTGCGTGGTTCACTGGCGTGCAACATCTGGGGCATAGGCGGCGTCCGGACTGCTACATGTTTATGTGCGCCAGTAGACGCGCTCGGGAGTCCTCCTCGGAGATTCTGTACTTAGGACAACCCACTTCCCCGCAGGACACAGAAAGCAGTGTGGGGCTGCTTGCATAAGGAGGCGTGATTATTAAAAAGAAAACACACTACAGACTAGATCAGGGTAAAGGCTGCATTTTTTTTTTTTTTGCTTTAGATCTATACAGAATACATCAGGGTGAATTAGTAATATATCATGTTTCTGTTGATTATTAATATAGTTTGTAAAGTTTGTACTTTCGTGGACTAGCAATGCTACTTCCTGTTTTATTTTGGTGAGAAAAGCTTTGTGCACACAGCTTCCTGTTTTGCGTCACTCTTGATTTAAGGACAATTGCCATAAGTCATCATTGTTTTCGTCTAGTCATTCTTTGCTCCATCCATCGTAAAGAATATGACTTTATGATTTTCGACTTTAGTCAGGGGTCACGACCTGCGGTTTGGACACGTGATTTGGCTCATCGCTTAGCTTTACTGCGCATGCCCTTCCTGCCTGGCCCTACCTTAGCTTTTAACCGGACAAGCACCTGTAAACCCTTCAGAGTGCCCCTTGCTGTTGCACTTCTGTTCATAAATGTTTATTTTTCCATTCAAAACGTTTTGGTTCAAGTTAAGTTGTTTCACAAATTACTATTAGTCTTGCCATTGCAGATTCACGGGGGGGTTCTTGATGGCATCCTAAAGTACTTTACTGCAAATTTAGGGATCACTTTTTTTTTAAAATCATTTTAGAAATAAAATTCCATTAAACTTTCAGTTTTGTAAAGTTAAAAAATGTGTCTTTATTATTATTTTTTTTTTGTATTAAGCAGAATACTCACTTTTCATATCCAAATAGTTAGGGAGAAATTTAAACATTTCACAGAATTTGATAGTTTTCTATTCCTTTCATGACAGCACCATAAACACTATCACATAATATAAATGCATGAAAATGAACAAGTGTATGATGTGAGACTTGAGTGGTGCAATGAAACAATTAATGTATTCTATTTTACGTAACCAATCATTTCTGACATTTTCACTTTATTTGAATGTTTTTATGCTTTTTTTGGTATTTCTGTGAAGCACTTAAAGACATAAAGGCGCGTGATGGACGGACCCAGAAATCTTTCAGAGTTAAAATAGGTCTGAATTTGAATTCTATCGCTCACTGCCTCCCTTTCTCTCCCAGTTTATTGATTTTATTTCCCTGTAAGCACAGGTATTTCTTGTCTTTTTACCCGCTGTATTCCCCTGTTCCTTTTTGCCCTGTCATGTTTTCTGACTCTTTCAAACCTGCCCTGTCATGTTAAGCCCCAGCAGCTTTTTTTTTTTTTTTTTTCTATGATGCATCACTCACACTTCCTATCTGACTCATCAGTTTAGGATCTTTTCTGTATAAAAGACGCATGGGAGAACTGAGAGGCCACAGACCAAAAGGGACACTCCAGCTGACAGGGAACCGATAAGCAAACTGGCTGAGAGTAAGTGAACCCTTTTTTTATTTCTGCAAGAAAGTACTTTTAATAAACCAAATAATCACTTTAGAACATTTGAGCAGATGGAGAGCATGAAGAGTGCGAGAAAAGCTGAAACAGGAAATCCTGGCAGGTATGACAGTTTTTCCTTTTCTTTAGATGAATTGAGTTAAAACTTTTTATTTTTGTTCTTTAAAGGACACAATGTGTTACTCTGTGTGAAATCTACCCACAGTGATTTATCAGAGCAGATTAAAGCAGCAACTAAAGAGAACCATGTCCGAGCTGAAAATACGCAGCTGATGCTGAGTTACCAAAAGGGACAGATCACGCTGAGGCAGTACAAGGTAAGCTGATGGCATCTCCCAATGTGTTCCCCTCTAAAAACCTATTCAAACTGTTTACGATAATGTTGAAACATCTTCCAAATGTGAACACATGAGTTCTGTTGTTCTGTCAGGTGCTGCTTTGCTCCCTCTATGAGATCTATAAGGCTCTGGAGGAAGAGCTGGACAGGAATTCTTCCCATCCGGCTGTTGCACCCATATACTTCCCTCAGGAACTTGCTCGTCTGGAAGCTCTGGAAAGAGATCTGGAGCACTTTTTTGGCCCCGACTGGAAGAAGAAAGTGATCGTCCCAGCAGCCACGCACAAATATGAGCGGAGACTACGAAAAGTGAGACAAATTCTCCACAAATCAATGAAAAAAGCCCAACAACATAAACCTCCATGATGATTTTTTTTGGTGTCTGTCACAGATTGGAAAACAGAACCCAGAGCTGCTGGTGGCCCATGCATACACTCGCTATCTTGGTGATTTATCAGGCGGGCAGGTGTTGGGGAAAATTACCCAGAAATCTTTGGGGCTGAGCAGCAAAGAGGGGCTGTCGTTTTTCTCTTTCCCTGACGTGAGCAGTCCCAACCGCTTTAAGCAGCTGTACAGGAGCCGCATGAACGGCATCAAGCTGACGGAGCAGGAGACGGCGGCCGTGCTGGAGGAGGCTGTGTCGGCCTTCGAGTTAAACATCCAGGTAGGTCGGCAGGAAATAAACCTAACCAGTGTCTGCAAAGGTTTAAAACCTAACTAAGCAGCCTTGGCAAAACATTACAGTGGGACTTATCTGGATAAATATTAGGATGTGAATGTTGAGAGCAAACACTTATTTGTGCTTTAATGTGCAGTGGTAACACTTAGGATTTAAATAAAACAATATTTTTACAATTCCTGATTATTTGTAAACGATTCAACCACCCTCTTTGGGGCTAAATGTATCCATACGTGTCAATTGTCTAGCATGGTGGTGGAAGAGTAATGGTTTGAAGTTTGGACCCAACTACATACTTGTTTTTTTTTGGGGGGGGGGGGGGGGGAACAGAGGATTACCTCTGGTGTAGTGGTGTAGTGGTTAGCACTCCTGCGGTACAGTGAGAAGGTCCTGATTCAAATCCCAGCTGGGTCCTTTCCGTGTGGGCTTTGCATGTTCATCTCGGGGATATATGGATGGTCTCTGAGCTGTCTTCCTCCAACAGTCCAAAAACACGCTCTGTAGGATATTTGGGGCCAAAATATAGTCCCTTGGGGTTTGTGTGAGGCCCTGCAGCATCCTTTGCCCAACAGTAGCAGGGATAGGCTCCAGCAACACTGTACGTGAAAGGGATTCAGTGGGATCTCAAGATGGCTGGATGAAAACAAATAATATTGCACACCTCAGCTTCTTGTTTTATTTCAAGATGTGAAATCAGAGAAGGACCCGATATGCAGTCCTCCTGCCTTATGTGAATCTGACAGAATGGGGAACAGAAACTCCTGCAGTTTGAGCCTCCTCCCATCTTGCTGATGCTTTAAAACCTTTTTTTTTCCACTTTTAGGTTTTTGATGACTTGCAGAAAATGTTGAGTGTCACAGCAGAAACAGAGTTGCAGATTCCACCAACTCGCCTCCCATCATCCCCCATCATGCAGTTCACCGTGGGGGTGTGCGTCGCACTGGCCACCATCGGCGTGGGAATGTTCGTCTTCTAGACACGAGTTCATCTCATATCAGAGCACTTTAACTTTTGATTTGTTTGAAATTTACTCAGAGGAAAGAGCTTTATCATGTGTTCAAACATTAGCCCCCAATTCACTGTTTTTTTTAAATAAAAATTACGAGATCAAACTCTGAATGAGCTCATTTTATTGACCGTTTTCTTTTTACAAAGTGAACATGCTGCAGCATCCGCGGATTACACCTGATCCATTTTTCATCAGACAAAAATCAAGACATTTGGACAACAGATCAGAACTATGTACACCATCATCAACACTGAGCAGCTTCTGCTTCATTTGACTCTGTAGAGGACCTTCCTCTGCATGCGGTGCTGCAGCTCTCCTCTCCTCAGCATCAGGTGGAGAACTTTGTAGATGGCGTGCTCAGGATATTTCTGCACGGAGAACACAGACGTGCGTTAGCGCAAGCAAAATGAGGAGCGAATATTTCTGATCTGCAATGGCTGACCTGTTTGGTGAAGTCCTGCACGATGCTGTGCTCGGACACCTGGGAGCCGATGGCAAAGCGCCTCTTCAGCTGCTTTTCGATGCGCGACACCATCTCCTGGTCTTCCTGAGAGGTGAAGCCCTCCACTCCTGCACACAGACGGTTTTTGGGGAAACTCTCATTGCAGGAAATGTTTGCACTGTACATCCCCGGGCCTTGAAGTGTTGGAATTAAACGCAGCAGATACACACCGGAAAGGCTTCCAGACAGCGCTGCATCCAGTGTGGAAACCTGGAAGAGCCTGAGGGCTTCGTCCACCTCCTCTTCTCCAGCCACAGCCTGCAGCTTCATTTTGGCCAGAGACTCTGCGATGCGAACGATGGCCTCCAGCTGCCTGAACACACAACAGGAGAGGGTCACTGACTGGACTTGAAGGCTCACGTTTCTGCTTTTTATTCAAAGACGTGAGGAGACAGTTACCTGACAGTGATGGGGATGGAGGGTCTTTTGTCCGTCTCTCTCTCATGCTCTCGGGCGCCACTCCTCATCACCACGTATCTGTTTTTCAGCTTTTCAGCAGCTGCCGCAGAGAGTCGGGGGCCACATTTACTGTGAGGGAACACGCAGATCACACTCCTTACTCCACAAAATCCACAGGAAACAAAACTTTAAAGCCGCCTGGCTGCAGATTGAGTGACTCACGCTCTGGCGTAGGCGATGTATTTCTTAAAGGTGGCGAGCGGAATCTCGCCCTCGACTCCTTCCGTCTGCGTCTGCGCACTCAGGTGGACGTTCATCACGTGGCGAGCCAGCGTCTGCGAGCAGAGTCAGGCGGCAAACTCAGCGGCAGCGCTAAAGAGAATTGAAGCAGCAAACCTCCCGTCGCATCCTCCCACCATGTCTCGCTGCTGGTCGTGCTGGTCCTTGATGATGAAGATCATGTCGAAGCGGGACAGGATGGTGGGCATGAAGTCGATGTTGTCCTCGCCTTTGGTGTCGTCCCAGCGGCCGTACACAGAGTTGGCCGCCGCCAGCACAGAGCAGCGGGAGTTCAGGGTGGTGGTGATGCCGGCCTGAAGGCCGCAGACTATTAGCATTTTTCTAACGAATCCCAATAAGGAGGTCAAATTTAGGCGGTTACCTTAGCGATGGAGATGGTCTGCTGCTCCATGGCCTCGTGGATCGCCACTCTGTCGTCTTCTCTCATCTAAGGAGAAAACCAGCCTGAAGCACGAGCAACCGCGATGCTGCCCGCAGCTCATCCTGGACGTACCTTATCAAACTCATCGATGCAAACGACGCCACCATCCGCCAGCACCATAGCCCCTCCCTCCATGATGAATCCACGAGTGCTGGGGTCTCTCAGCACGGAGGCGGTCAGCCCAGCTGCACTGCTGCCCTTACCTGATGTATAAACCTGCAAGTGAGAGTCAGCATCAGAACTTTTTTTTTCTCCTCTGCATAATGAAAAGAAAAACACAATCAAATACCCCGATCGGTGAGCATCTCTCCACAAACTTAAGCAGCTGGGATTTGGCTGTTCCAGGGTCTCCCAGCATCAGCAGGTTGATGTCTCCTCGGCGCGTGAGACCGTCAGGTAACCTAACAGACACAAGAACAGACTTTTAGCTTCCAAACAACACAATTGCAGCAGCAACAAAGATGAGAAAATAAGCCGTTTTATCGCTGTACCTCTTTCTCGAGCCTCCAAACAGCAGACAGGTGATGGCCTTCTTCAGATCGTCGCTGCCATAGATGGAAGGAGCGAGGGACTGCGCCAGGGAGCTGTAGATGTTGGGAGAGGTGGACAACGCTCTCAGCTCTTCTTCCTCTTGTGCAGACACGGGTCCGGTGGCGCCGCGGCCTGCAGCAAAGAAGATAAGTTGATCCCCACTAAACCTAACAACCAACTTCTTACAACCAACCCTGTAATCAGGATCTTTACCTGCTCCTTCTGTGTCCACCTGGATGCCAACGACTCGCAGATATGATGAACGAATTCCCACGCCGATCCCTTTTTCTTTGCCTTTGGCCTTTACAGCAGCCATTTTTTTGATAGAGTAGATGCCCATGATGGTCACTCGGTTGCCCGGGACCACGCGGTCACACAGGTACCTGGGAACGGAGGAAAACCTCAGTGGCGTGCCGCCAAAGAGCAGCCGACTCCGCTGATCTCCGTGGCTACCTGTCACAGTAGAGCTGCAGGTGGCGTGGCATCTCTCCGTGCGGCACAGCATCAGGAGACTCCTGCAGGCGGAGCGTCTGGAAGTCCACGCACACGCAGCGGTCCGGGATGATGAAGTACGGATCCATGGGACACTTCACTCTGCCAGCATTCTCGCTGAACACACAGAAGGTCGGTTTGAGGCTGGGTCATCTGGCGGGGGCAAGCTGAGCCCTGAATGCGATTCCTCACCTGTTGCATTTTCTGGGCAGAGCGTAACCCTGCAGGCCCGGAGGCAGGGGGATGTTGGGGATGACGCTGCGGCAGCCGCGGCACTGCAGGCACACCTTGGTGGCCTTCGCCTTGACTGCTGTGGCGGAGATGATGATGCCATGGACCTTCACCAGACGGGACACTTGCTCCGACTGGAAAAACCCACAAAAAGGTCATCCATGTGTGGAATGACTGCAGCGTTGGGCACAGCAGGGTCCTCAGGTACCTTCAGGCTTCGGATGGAGGCGTGGTGGGCATCGCTCTTCAACATGACCTGGATGTCCTGCACCGTCTCCTCCCCCACAGGTCGGGGCCGGGTCACCTCATCGGCCACCTCCTTAGCAGCTTCCTCCAACTTAACAGATGCATTTCATTTACACCTTATTCATGACGCCGACTTTCACAGCTGCATAAAAATGTGAACTAGGAGACTCACCAATGGCAGGTTCTCAGTAGGAAGCTTGTAAAGGCAGTCAGACAGATCTTCATCGAAGCTGGCAAGATCCTCCACCTCCACCTCCAACCAGAACTCCCCCAAAGTGTAATGTCGCTTCAGCTCATCTCTGCAGAATAACAGGAGACAATCAGGACCTTTGAGCTTCTGAAGCAGATGTTTTAATCATATAACTACATTTCCCATGATGCAACTGCCTCGTGTTATAGCACCGCTTCACCAATCGTTTACTTTGAAAGTTGACGCAGATTTGGGGACTGCTTTGAGTTCATAAGGAGTCTGACCTGTATTTGTATGTGAACCCGGTGCTGTCGGTTCCCTCTCTGAACTGACGCAGGAACTCTCGGAACCGCTTCTTGATCTGGACCCGCTTCTGCCCGCCTTCGTCCCCGCCGGGTCCCTCTCCCCCGCCGAAGCTGTCGCTGTAGTAAACGCCGGGGTCGTCAAAGCCAGACATGCTGAAGCGGCTGAAGCTGACGGCTAAAGTTGTGCTTTTCTGGAGCCAAACAGGCAGGAAGGTCCCAGCTTTGTGACGACGCTTCGCGGGAAAAACTGAAGCGCCTTCCTTTCTGTTTCCCGCGGGTTCTCTGCTAGCTCCGCCCCTTTTTAAGACTCTGATTGGTCAGGTTCAAACATAGCCTTTCTTTATTGGTTGAACACGTGGATATGGGCAAACTCTTCAGCTGAAGGCGGGGCGTTGAGTCGTGATGGCGCGAAAAACAGAAGAGGAGGAGCTTCTGAAGCATGGCGACAGCAGAAAAGCAAAATAACAAAGAAGGCCACGAGCTCAGAGAAACCTGATGACACATTTGCTCCTAAAATGTAGGACTTGAAGTGAGGCAGCATATAGTACAAGCACAGTTTATGTCGAGTTGATTAAAGCGAGCTTTTCCGAATAAAGTTACATTTTGATCAATGATAAGGCAACTTAACTTAAACGTGAAATGTATTAACCTGACAGGAAAACATTACAGCTGCTGATTGGATGCTGTGAGCTACAAACCACGTTGGGCTTCCAGCACTTCTTTTGACTTTGTTTTACTTCCAAATAAATTCTGAATATGTCCAGTGGGGCAAAAAAGTATTTAGTCAGCCACCAATTGTGCAAGTTCTCCCACTGGAGATGAGAGAGGCCTGTAATTTTCATCATTGGTATATGTCAACTATGAGACAAAATGAAAAAAAAAATATCCTGAGAATCACACTGTCTGAGTTTTAGAGAATTTTCTTTGTAAGTTATGGTGGAAAATCGGTATTTGGTCACCTACAAACAAGCAAGGTTTCTAGCTCCCACAGACCTGCAACTTTTCCTCTCTCCTTCACTTGTTACCTGTATTAATGGCTCCTGTTTAAACGGGTTATCTATATAAAAGACACTTGTCCATAACCTCAAACAGTCGCACTCCAAACTCCACTATGACCAAGACTTTGTTTCTGGTGTCCAAGGACACCAGAAACAAAATTGT
The DNA here is from genome assembly GCA_023969325.1 of Oryzias curvinotus. Lineage (NCBI taxonomy): Eukaryota > Metazoa > Chordata > Actinopteri > Beloniformes > Adrianichthyidae > Oryzias > Oryzias curvinotus. Next base: position 43,700,367 of record CM043722.1, read on the forward strand.
CGAACTGTACCAGGCTGGGAAGACTGAATCTTAATAAGTCAGCAGCTTGGTGTGAAGAAATCTACTGTGGGACTATTTATTAGGAAATGGAAGACATACGAGGCCACTGATCATCCCTCCACAAGATCTCACCCCGTGGGGTCAAAATGATTACAAGAACGGTGAGCAAAAATCCCAGAACCACACAGGGGGACCTAGTGAATGACCTGCAGAGGTCTGGGGCAAAGGAACAAAGGCTACCATCACTAACACACTACGCTGCCAGGGACTCTGAAACTGAAACTACTTCAGCATCAGTGAGGCAAGTGCAGCCAACCCTTTGGCAACTAGCAAATAAGCTCTGCCTCTCTATTCAGCTGTTTCAGTGTCCACCGCTGCATAGCAGCCCTTGGGTTCAACCCAATCAAGTATGCCTTGAACTGTATCCAGCCAAATAGTTCTCTGGAAAGAATAGTGGTTTCTCTATGTAGTTCATGGAACTTAAACAGTCCCTAGTTAAAATATTCAGTACAAAGTTAGGCTGCATAGCTTTTCCCATGCAGACAGATCACCATAACTGGATCTCAGTGACTTCTTTTATCCATTTACAGCTCAGTTTTGAACTGATGTTTGAGTTTCTGTTGTTGGAATGTAAAGAAATTTGTTAAGAAATATCTAAAGAAATTGTGGTATTGAAATGAGCAACCCCTCCCCTCTGTAGGAGGTGCATATTTATCAATGTAGGAAAGGGCTGCTATTGAGTACTGTGTAGGTTTTTCGGGCTTCAAAAAGAGGTGAGGAGACATGAAGTCCCTTTTCCAAACATAATCTCTATGCCAACTAAAGATCATGAGCAAAAGTAGGACACAGCTCAGGCAATGACGAACTGAAGATGAATTAAAGGTCGATTGTGTTGTTAAATGTGTAAAGATGGACATTCCCATTTTGCAGATTTCTTACCAATTTATTTATAAAGTTTGATCAATTATATATTTCACTCTGACAGAAAAGTACAGTCTGTGTATATTTTTCTGAAATCTAAGTTCAGTTGACACAATCCTCAAGGTCCTTTATTGGTATTAACTAGATTTTTTTTCTGGCTTGATAAAGCAGGCAAGGAATTTAAATCTTCTTTGTCATGATGCCTTTTATCAGAAAGGCACACACTAGAAAAAAAACTTTAGCTTCATTGACCTACAAACATGACTAATATTCCAATCACCGTCAATCACAGATCAGCAGTATCAGGCAGCGTGGTCCGTAAGGCCAGGTGGATGGTTGCGTTGCTCCAGTTTCTGTCATTTTTGCCGTTCAGGAGATGACGCCGTGCTTTCTCCCGGTTTGGATAAAAGCGTCCACACACCGGTCAATGTCTTCTTCGGTGTGCGCTGCTGAGATCTGGACTCGGATTCTGGCTTTGCCCTTCGGTACGACTGGGTAGGAGAATCCGATCACATAGATGCCTGTGGAGAGAGGAGCCGTGAAGTGAGGCTAACGTTTCAAACTTTCTTCCCCGCTTGTTCTCCGCTTAAGGGATCGGATGGAGCGACTCACCCAGCTTTAGCATATCATCGGCCATCACTGAAGCCAGCCGCGCGTCGCCGAGCATCACCGGGCAGATGGGGTGAGAAGTGCCTGCAATGGTGAAGCCGACCTGCGTCATCTTGTTCCGGAACCTGATTGGACAGCATTCAGAGTGGATTTCAAAATTACACACTTTTTCTTGAATCAACCATCATCTAAGCTTCACTTTCTTTCTTTCTCTGGTATTCCTCTGCGTAATGATTGGAAACACAGACCTCATGGTTTTGGCCGTCATGCTCTGTGCAATCTCATTGGAGGTGAGCAGCAGCTCCACGGCGCTGATGGCGCTGCCCACCACAGGCGGGGGGAGGGCGTTGGAGAACAGGTAGGGGCGTGAGCGCTGTCTGAGCAGGTCAATGAGAGGCTTGGGGCCGACTGTGTAGCCACCTAAAGGAAAACATACCAGATGGACGGAACATCTTTAGCACAAATCACATGACTACTGTGGTAGAAATGAGGGCAAAAGTCTGCAGGTCACTATGGAAAATTATTCCTTTTTATGCTTTTTAAACTAACCCACCGACATAATAAAAAAAAATGAAAATAAGTAAAAAAATGACCTAAACCAGACTAAAAAAGGAACAGAATGAACAATGCTTATGTGAGACAGTACCAGGAAGAAGTAGAAACCTATATGGATCTATGGAACCTATATTCAACATATTACATTGTTATAAATATGCATCTATCTTTCAAAATCACATCTACCTATTTATTGTAGAGTTAAAACCCCAAAAAGACAAAAAATCTTTAAGGGCCTCGGCTTTAAAATCTGATACATTTTGATTTATTTATCCATAATAGCAGTTTTATAAGATTGCAAAAAAACATTTATTCATAAAGCATTATGGTAAAAAGAAAAACAGTATCTCTCTTATAGTAAAAGTGTTTGCAGTGGTCTTTTAATTATAAATATGCTGTTTTTAGCCAAATGCAAAAAAGCCTGTGTCGTTCATTGGAACTTCACCTTCTGGGTTGTGAGCAGGACTATTGGTGCAGAGTAATTCTGTCCTAATTTCCCATCATCCAATTGTTTTCAACTGTCTCCCACTATCTTACAGCCCCTCACAACACCAAGCTAAATGGCGAGAAATATCGGAGCTTCCCAGTTTTGCTCCAGCTCAGACAAGGAAAGCAAAGACGTATGTGGATCTATTTGTCTGCAAGCGGATGCATTAGAATGGAGCTCGTCGCCCAGCCAGGGTATTTTCTACATTACAATTATGATCTTTTTCCAACTACATTTTTTCGTCCGCTTGTGATTCAAATTGATTTTAATTAGGAAATACTCAGAAGTGCCATTTAAATCTTAATTTTCTTTATTTTTATGTCCTCCATCATCAGATAAATGCTACAAGAACATGTTAAAAAAACACCCTTTTGATTGGAGTCTCTTTAAGTCAGACATACCTGCAGCTCCTCCCAGTGCCTTTCCAAGAGTGGAGTTTACAATGTGAACTCTGTCCATCACTCCTAGGAGCTCATCTGTTCCCCTGGAAACCAGGAGGTTAAACAGATTTATTTATGGCGTTACCCTGTAAAGATTTTGAAAAACGGTTTTTTTTCTTTCATTGGCTGGTTTTGGTGACACCTTGTGGTGGTATTATGTATTACAAATGATGTACAAGATTTGACAGTTTGATCTAACTTCCATGCGTCAATAATGAATTAAAAGTTCATTCAGTTTGTATATATATGATTATTGGAGCTTTTTAAAAGAATTTTAGCTATTTTAATATCATAAAGTGACATTCTCAACAAAAATGACATTTTTTGCTTAAAGAAAATGTGTGATGTTGTAAACTCTACTCACTGATAACAACCAGCACAAACATTAATGACTGGAACATTAAAGCAAATCTGTTCCTTGTGCTTTTTCTTTGAAGAAATGATCAACTCACCTGCCGCGGGGTCCGAGAAAACCCGTGGCATGGCACTCGTCTATGAAGACCATGGCTCCATACTGTTCAGCCAGGTCACAGATGCCTCTGAGAGGAGCAACATCTCCATCCATGGAGAAGACTCCGTCTGTCACGATCAGGCGCATGCGCGAAGACTGAGGAAGACATACCAACAACAGATTGAAAATGCCATTCTTTCACAATTCTTGAGGTTTTTTCCTGGATTTCTCAAATAGAAAATGTTAGGAGGAACCGACATGCGTCAAGTTGGATGTGAACCCTTTTAGTAAGAGGAGAAGTCCACAAACCTGAGACTCTTGCAGCTTGCTTTCCAGGTCTTTCAGATCCATGTGTTTGTAGCGCAGCCTCTTGGCTCGACACAGGCGGATCCCATCAATGATGGAGGCGTGGTTGAGCTCATCCGACAGCACTGCGTCCTCTGGGCTCAACAGCACCTATTCCAAATGCCAGTTAAAAGCACTGCTCCACATAACATTCTTCTAATCCTGGAAGGAGACCAGATTTCAGTTTGACAGACCTCAAATAATCCAGCGTTGGCATCAAAGCAGCTGGCATAGAGGATGCAGTCCTCCCTCTCATGAAACTCTGCAAGCTTCTGCTCCAAGTGTTTATGCAGATCCTTCAAATCACAAATAGTTGAGGCTACGAATTTTTAAATCACACGTCAGAGAGATGAGCTGCTGATCAGCCGTCATACCTGCGTCCCACAGATAAACCTGACAGAACTCAATCCAGCGCCGTGAGACTTCAGAGCCTCAATTCCTGCCTGCACAACCTCCGGATGGCTGGACAGTCCAAGGTAGTTGTTTGCACAGAAATTCAGTATACCTGATAGAAATACAGTGAAGTGGAAATAAACTGAGTCCCAAAAAATCAAACATAAAAACCAGGATTAAGCAAGTGGCACCGCAGCACAGAAGAGTTTCCCTCATGAGAGGTCATGACCCCAAATGACTGGGCGTTTCATAAGGTAGCAGCGGCTGGCAAAGGTCCACAGTGGAACGTCAACATCTGAGAAGCCACTTTGCTGAAGGGACAGCGACAGCATGTGTGTTTTATCACCATGGACTTCAGCTCACTGCCAAAAGCAGATCACAGCCTCATCGGAAACTTCTGCGGGGAACATTATGTAAAAATCACATTTACACACAAAAATCTGCCTTCCTACATCCGATTATTGGTAAACACATAATCCTTTATCAGATAAGGACAGTTATCCCATCAGTTCTGATGGATTTCTCCACAAACATCTGACTTATTTATGTTTCTGTAACATTAATCTGACTGTTTTGCATCTCAACGTATGAAATAAACAAAAAGCTGTTGTAAAGGAAAAAGGAAACTCCTCAGACTGTAAACATGGCTAATTTGGATTCGATTATTTGAAAATCGGAAAAGCTTTGAGTATTGGGCATCTATTTACACACAAACTGAAAGAAATCTGATGTAAACTTTGTGATTACTATCAGTGCATGTGAGGAGGATTTAGAAGAAACCTGGCGTCCACTTCCTGACCTGTGTAAACTAATCTGACCCCCTCCCTCCCCCTAAGGGGGGTTATTCTTGTGGCACGAACCTCCGCGGCCGCCGTCCACGTTGATCTGAGGCCCCTGCTTGGAGGTAATAATCCTCTCTGCTTTCCACGTCCCCGCCGCTCGAATCGAATCCAGTTCCTGCTCCAGCACCGCTCTGGCTTCGGCGAGCGCCGCGTAGCTCCGGCTCAGAACCGAATCCGAACATCGCAGAACCGCCAAGGCTGGCTTAAGTAAACTTTGGGTAGCTTTCCGTAAAGACATTCCTGATAAATAATTTAGTTTGAGGTGTCCAGAAGAAGTGACACAGCGCGGATGCTGCGTGAGAGCTAGGGTCACGTGATGTAACGGAGCTGGGGGCGTCTTTGGGAGTGGACCAATCAGGTGGCTGAGAAATCCAGCAGGTGGCTCATTTTGTCCAATCACAATACAGGGATCACTGACGCTACTTCCGCTGCCATTTCACAGTAAAACAGTTTGGGTTCAGACAACGCAGCCTTATCTGTCCTCAACATGAAACGTAATTCACCAACATTATTCATTCAATGTTTTTTTCTTCTTCCTGGATTGAGAATATTTTTCGCTTTTTAATTAAATAATGTCAAATAAACCGTTGGCTGTTAAAGCTTCCAAAATTGCTGTAGATTTTTGTTTAAAAAAGTTATCCCTAAAAAAATACATATATATATATATTTTAACTAGAATATAAAAGTTGATAAATTAATATTTTCGGTTTCTTGCTGTTTTCAAACACTAGCTTTTATCTACGGAAAATGATTAGGGCCATGGACAAAAAAAGGGTCAAAAATTCTGACCTTAATGACTGAATTCTGACTTTTTTCTTAGTATTCTGACTTTACTCACAGCCTCCACCTCAGAAGCCATGAGATAATAATTTATATAATTTGCTTTAAATTAAATTTTAGTTTATTATTTTTTTATAGAGAAGGGAAGAGAAAAAGAAAAACCACAGGAGAAAAAAGGTAAAGTTTTGGCAGACTTTATGTCAAAAACTGTCATATTTACAACAAAACAAAGTGAAAAAGCCTTAAACTACTGAATAAATACTGGAATGTAGAAAAGGAAAAACACACACATCTTAACTGAAAATATTAAACAAACTAAACTTTCGAAAGTATTTAGCAGACACTAAGGAAATCTGGGGCTAATGTCTCTGGGGGATTCAAGTTCTTTCATTTGGTTCCTTTTTTTGTCTTTTTTGAAGATTTTCTCAGACCCAGAAAGTGTCTAAGTCTTTTCCAGAAGGATGGATTCCTTCGGGGGGTTTCTGAGAGCTTTTCAGGGGCCTCCTCAATCTCCTGAAGAGCCTCCTCTGGTTCACAGGGGTCTCTGGTCTCTGTGATGGTCTCTGAAGCTTGAGTCTCCATCAGGGCGGGGTTGACAGAGATTACAGGCACAAGCATCTGCTGCTGGTCTGGATCGTCTTCTAGCACCACATCATCCACAGAAATGTTCTCCTGCAGTTGAGTTTCTATACTCTCCATCTGCAAATCCAGGTCCTTCTGAGATGTTGCTGTTGTCATAGAGTCCATCTCTCTGCCTGACGTCTGGAGGAGAACGTCCTGCTCCACTTTGAGGCTGGTAGCAAGTTCCACGGTTTTTAAATCTTCATCTGAGGGAACTTTTGTTTCCTGATCCAGCTCTTTTCTGGGCGTCTCTTCTTTTCTGGCTGCAGAAATGTCTTCTTCATATTTGCAGCTGAGCTCTTCATAAGACACCTTAAGGTCCTCCAGCTCTCTCTGAAGCAGGGTCTCGTTTTCTGTGAGGTGCTGAACTGAAGCTTTCAAACTTTCTGCTTCTTCTCTGGCTGCAGAAATGTCGGCTTCATATTTGCAGCTGAGCTCTTCATAAGACACCTTGAGATCCTCCAGCTCTTTCTTAAGAAGTGCCTCATTATTGCTGCTCTGCTGCAAAGTGATCATCTGCAGGCGGAGAACATCCAGTTCTTCTGCCAAAAGATGGCTCTTTTCTCTCTCTGCCTGGAGCTCTTTGGAAAGTCTTTCCTCGCTGACAGCAAAAGCCACCTTCAGCTCTTCGTAATCCCTGTGCAGATCTTTTTTCTTCTTTTGCTTCAGAGTACTCTGCATCATGGAAGCTATTTTAGCTTTGTCCAGAGTCTCAGGTTCAGCGTACCTTTGGAACCTCTCCAGTTCCCGTTTTATTTCTTTGGCTTCATTGATAAATCTCTCCTTCAGCTTCTTCTGGTACTCCAGAGTCTCTCTGGTTTGCTGTAGTTCCACATGAAGGTGAGCTGCTCTGGCGTTTTCTTGCATGAATCTGGATCTCTCCGTTGTCAGCAGATTCTGCAAGCGGTCAATTTCCTGCAGAAGGTGGGCGGGGTGGGGAGGCATGTTCCCTCTGTGGTTCTGTCCCCTGTAGTTCTGCCTTCTGGGATAAGAACCTGGACCTTGATACGCCATGGTAGAGAGGAGGATTTATTTCTGAAAGGTCGATCTCCAAAATGTGTTGGAAGCACAGTCTGAGTGTCTCAACACACGCAGGTCAAGCAGAGATTTGAACCGGCAGTTAGGAATTGTTTTGAACCGTTCTCATGGTTACCCACATGGGTAAGTTCTTCGAACTTTGTGACGTCACTTTATGAGGACTTTGACTTGATGCTCCCTAAACTCCGCTTCCTTTATTTTTACTTGTTTATATTTTTCTATACTTGTCATAATTTTATACAACTGTCACAAACTGTAAACCTCAAGTGCTGTTTCAATTAAAAAAAAAAAAAAAAAACTTCGCTCCCTCATGTTTAGTCACTGCGTCCTTAATGACCCCCCCCCCGCGCCCCCCCGAAAATATAAACGACAAAAAAATAAAATTAAAATAAACAAACAAACAAAAACCTGCTATTAGATTAGTCCGGTCAATGGATCAATTGTACTGAGCCCGTGTCATGACATTAAAAAAATAAAATATATCTCGTTCCCACAGATTAATAACTCGTTCCCACAGATTAATAACTCGTTCGCACGAAATACTATTCCGTTCCCACAAGATACTATTCCGTTCCCACAAGATACTATTTCGTTCCCTCGAAATACTATTTCGTTCCCACGAAATGATTAACTCGTGCGAACGCAATAATTAATCCGTTCGAACGCAATAATTAATCACGTCATAAGTCAATCACACGGATATGCTCTCAGTCCGTTCGGCCGCAAAAGCCGCTTTCAGCGGTAACATCAGTCTCTTTGTGACCCACATTCGTTCAAGAAAGGAAAAAGAAAAACAAGAAGGATCAATTTATTACTGTCTCAATGAATATAAGAAAAATTTCACAAGATTTGATAGCTACGCTGCTTTGCCATACGATAGCTTCTGCTAGGCTACTACTACTAGCTTAGCTCCCCGCGGAGCTCCTTGCTTGTCATGCCGGCATTCGGGCAACTGGCTGGTCGGTAGACAGCCAGCCAGCTGATATTGTAGTTTAGGGTCGAATAGGAATAATAATATTCAAGACTTGTCTTTTATTAACATACTCTTTAGCAGTCAGTCGCTTCACATTCGAAGGCTATTAGGCTACATGCTAACTAACTAGCCGATCGGTTATCCTGTTATTTACGTCATAGATTTACAGCAGATACCTTCACATTTCTGTCTGTGTGTGTGTCTCATTACATTGCATTGAGGACATGGAGGATGTTTAGAGATCAGATTTATTTATTTTAAAAAGCACAAAAGCATCCATCGGACTTAGCTTTTAGCTACTAGCATTACAAACAAGGCTGCATGCATCCGGCATTCCCAGCATGCATTTCGGCCAATCACCGTGTCCCTGTAACTGAAGTGTAACAACAAGACCAATGATTTGCTGATCAAAAGCACGTGGGTAAACGTGATGCATCATGGGGTATATTGTTCGCAGCCATGTTTGTGATGCTAAAAGCTAAGTCCGGTAGGGGAAGCATTCAGGCTTATCTTATGATATGTTTCTGATTTTTATCGAGACAATAATAGATCGATCATTCCTGCTTTTATTTTTACGCCCAGTGAATGCTCACAGAGAAACGGAAGTAGCTGCAGAAAGCGGCTTTTGCAGCGAGATGACGGAGAGCGTACCAGAGGATGATCATCATGTGAATACCGATGGATGCTTTTGTGCTTTTTAAAATAAATAAATCTGATCTCGTCTTGGGGTATCGGTCAGCCATATTTGTTGTGCTTGGAGCTAAGAGGTAAGTGCGTTTGGCGAAGCAGTCAGCTTAATATGATATTTTTTCAGATTGTCATTGAGAAAATAATAGATCGACCATTCTTGCTTTTATTTTTACCCCTATTGAATGCTCACAGGGACACGGTCGTAGCGGCAGGAAGCGGCTTTTGCAGCTAGATGACGGAGGGCGTACCAGAGGATCATGATGATGATGTGAATACGATGGAATGGATGCTTTTGTGCTTTTTAAAATAAATAAATCTGATCTCTAAACATCCTCGGTGTCTTCAATGCACTGTAATGAGACACACACAGACAGAAATGTGAAGGTATCTGCTGTAACTCTATGACATAGATAACAGGATAAACGATCAGCTAGTTAGTTAGCATGTAGCCTCATAGCCTTCGAATGTGAAGCGACTGACTGCCAAAGAGTATGTTAATAAAATACAAGTCTTGAATATTATTATTCCTATTCGACCCTAAACTACAATATCAGCTGGCTGGCTGTCTACCGACCAGCCAGTTGCCCGAATGCCGGCATGACAAGCAAGGAGCTCCGCGGGGAGCTAAACTAGTAGTAGTAGCCTAGCAGAAGCTATCGTATGGCAAAGCAGCGTAGCTATCAAATCTTGTGAAATTTTTCTTATATTCATTGAGACAGTAATAAATTGATCCTTCTTGTTTTTCTTTTTCCTTTCTTGAACGAATGTGGGTCACAAAGAGACTGATGTTACCGCTGAAAGCGGCTTTTGCGGCCGGACGGACTGAGAGCATATCCGTGTGATTGACTTATGACGTGATTAATTATTGCGTTCGAACGGATTAATTATTGCGTTCGCACGAGTTAATCATTTCGTGGGAACGAAATAGTATTTCGAGGGAACGAAATAGTATCTTGTGGGAACGGAATAGTATCTTGTGGGAACGGAATAGTATCTTGTGGGAACTGAATAGTATTTCGTGCGAACGAGTTATTAATCTGTGGGAACGAGTTATTAATCTGTGGGAACGAGATATATTTTATTTTTTTAATGTCATGACACGGGCTCCGTACAATTGACACCGGGCCGCAGACATAATTAATTCTGACTGTTTTTTTCTTTTGAGTCTCGACAATCTTTTATTTTGAAAAATCTTTTATTTTGAAAAATAACTTGGTTCTTTCAGCTACACCTTCGATCAATTGAGCTGAAAAATATTGTCAGAGGAGCAAAATGACAACGTTTGAACGAGCTTTTATTCTGAAAAATGTTGGATTTAAAGACCAACAGTAGTCTTGGAGTATTAAAGAGCTTTGGACCTGAAATCCACCCTTTATTTCGTGAATGCTTGAGGAGCAAGTATCCATACATATCCATAAACATAGGAATGAAACCAGTTAGGAGCAGTTCCTGAGAGGACTAAGTCTGTCTAATAAAATCTGGTGATCTACTGTATCAAAGGTGGTCCTAGGATCCAGCAGCACCAGGACAAAAAGTTTCTGCGTGTCATAATTCCTGAGGACTGTCCTCTACCTACTACCCATCTACAGTACACTCAGCCTGGCTGTACCTCAGACTGCTTTTTGCTAGCCCTTATCCATCAATCCATCAGATGATGTTTAGAGCAATTTGGCCCCATCTGTTAACAAGATCAGCTCAAGCCCTGCCTTTGTTCTGATTATGTGAGGAGAGGGCCTTTGCATTCTTCCCTGACAAACTGCCATAACACCGACACTGAGTCACAGAGTCAAGATTGTTTTAACAAAACGCAGGAATATGACTGTAGTTTCATGGAATCCGGCTCTCAAGGTTGTGGGGCAAATACTTTTCCTCCGAGAGCCCAAAATCTGAGATGAGCTTTAGTCAACTCTCCCATACCTGCAACTTCTAAATCTAGTGACTGTTTCTATTCTGAAGTCTCGTCCCCATCTTCAAATTGTGAAAACAAACTTCAGCTTCCTAAAATAATTAAGCGAGTTGATTCAGCATCTTCCGTGACCATATTCAGCTCAGAGAATTCACATCTAGTTCAATTTGGGGTAAATTACAAAGTCAGATCATTTCAAGCAAAAACAAACAAACTCAATCTGTTTAGTTTTTCGACAAATAGTTTTAGTTTAATATAATGACAGCTATCCGTCAGGATTTTCTTTTGTTTATTTTCAAGTAAAAGGTCTTCATAGGGAAAAATTAGAAGTAGAAAAGCTTTTCTTCCACCTCTGACAACACTGATGTGAAGCATCAAACTATCAGTAGGTTTTTTCCAGGATCTCCTATCACCTGTATATACATAAATATTTAACAGTATCATTATACATCATTCTACATGTTGTAAATGCGGTTTTGTAACAATTTCCATTTTCACTTCAACTGCATGAACAGATCTATACAAAATGTGCAAAGATTTGCTTAAATACCAACCATTTTCAGGATGTCCAGTTAAAAACATGTTTCATTTAGTCGACACGTCTTCTGTCTACTATGGAATGTCGTTTCCACATAACTTGTGCCTCTTAACCATTCATCAGTAAGAAATGTGCATTTTTTGTCCAGTAGCTTTCTTTGCTGCTCATGTTAATTTTTCCAGCGTCTTGTTAGTTTTCTCAGCTTAGGATTCAGAGTAAGGGGATTCTTGTGAGGACGCTCGCAGAGACGGCAGGCGCTCAGCTGCTTTTGCTCGCTCTGCCAAAAACTTGTCAAACTCTGCAGAGACAGGAAGACAGGATTCAGAATGGAAAAAGTACTGTGGTCACTATTTTATGTCAAAGTTTCTCAAACAAATGTTATGGATGCATAAAAAAAACATATATATATATATTTGAACAAAACTTGACTTATCCAAGTTGCATTTTTAAAGGAATCAACCAACAATCCAAAATAAAGAGATCCAGGTAAAGACAAAACAAAATAAAAGGACAGAAATGCAAACTTTATGGTTGGTCCAGTTTGTTGAAGAAAAAAAAAACTTAAAACATTTTGTGGGAGTGAAATCAATTGTGTCATAACATTTGATTGTGAGAGTTTTGTTTCATCTATGGAGGGTAGAGTACAACTAAAAAACAGGCAGTTCAGCATTTTTTTGATATTTGAGGTTGAAAGTTTAAAGGAAACTTCTTGAAACTTAAGATTTTTAAAGACCCACTCCAAATGAAAATGGTGTGTTGAAGGGTTTTAACATATTTTTTTAAATATAACGAAAATTCCGCTCAAATTGCACTTTTGAGTATTTCTTTATTTAAATGATTGTAAATCAGGAGCGGATGAATAAAATGCTGTTTCTAGGGATGTAGAAAATATGCTGGTTGGGCCACAAGCTGCCTGCTCCACTCCATTCAAGTCAATTCAGTCTTCATTTATATAGTCTAATGTTACAACACTGTTGTCTCAACAGGCTTCACTCATTGTACGAAACATAAAATATGTTATAAAATACAGTAGCTGACTTGAAACTAAACCAAACAAACTAAACTAAACTGGGCATCCCTGCCTTTAGACAGACTTGTAGATTTATGTACGTCTTCGTTTTCCTCAAAACTGTACAGCTTGTTAGCTCCAAAGTTTCTCGCCTCTTTTGCTGCACCGCTAATGTTAGGTTGGGGGTTTGAAGGGCTGTAAGCTAGCAGGAGAGTACATAAACAGATGCATGATAGGAAGTGGGGGCGGGCTTGCTCTGCGCTAACAGTCCCACTTACAACTCAGAGGTGATTTTCTAATAAACTCCTGCCGCTCTGCAGAAACTGTGTCAGACAGGTTTTTTGACTTTGGCGAAAAACTGCATCATCATAATTAAAGACCACTGGGAAGGACTTTACAATAGATCAAATGATGATCAGTGTGGGTCTTTAAAGATCTTTCTATAATGTGGTAAAAAAAAAACCAACATTTCTTATTTTGTAACTATGAATTAAGGCTCATGTTTTGTCGAAAACAGTTCAAACATTAATTTCTTCATGCAGCAGCCTCCCTTTTAAATGTAAAGGGTACTAATGTCGTCACCAAAACATTGATGGCGTTTGCAAAAATGTCAAAACAAGGTTTGGAGGTCCTCACCTTCACTCGTCACACCATCAGATTCCTCAAAGTCGTCGTACTGCCACACAAAACAAACACACATGAATAAATACTGTAAAATATAAATAAATGCACACATGTAAAAAGATTCTTTCTGCTTCATGCAGAAAGTTGACAATAATTAGATTGATTTTTCATCGTAATGTTTTTCAGTAAAATGTTATTCAGGAACGTTTGTGTTTTTATCAAGTACAATAAGTTCATTTATGTAGAGGTTAGAGAGATTTATGCTTTATGGAAAGGTTTTGGTTTTTATGTGTGGAGAAAATAACAAATCTCTAACCTTTAAAAACGAAATAATATTAAACTGACACAAAGCAACAACGCTTCATTTAACTGGTAAATACATTTCAGGGTTTACATCTTTATCACTACAGTTTCTGTTAAATGCACTAATTTATAAATTCTGTGTAATAAATTCAAAAAGAAAACACATTTTATTTCATTATTTTAGAAGAGAATATGCCTCAAAGTGAGAACATCATTTATTTTAAAATTCAGCAATTGCATGTATGAAGAATGACGTATCTATTACATATGTAGTAATGATGCAATTCAGAAGAATACATAGAAATATATGTAGTTTAATTATAGTCCAATGGGCTTCTTTTTAAGCTCATTGCCCATGAAATCAGATTAAATATGTCTTTTCTGAAACACAAAGTCTTTGGTGTTGCATCCCAGAGGGATCTAAATGATTTCTTTCTATCATTGAATGAATAACCTGGAGGTCAGAGAGGAGGGAAGCAGCGAGTGACCTCAACCAGAATCTAAATTTAGATTCTTTGATTGTCAAATCTGCTTCCAATTCCTCAAAAATGGATTGATCAGACAAACTATAAGAAAGTAAATATCCATCTGCTGAATTTAGTGGATGTGATTTACTGACCTCATCCTCCAATGCAAGCCATTTTTCAATGTCATCCATTACAGAGGTCTGGTTGAGAGGAATCTGGGAAACAGACAGGAGCAGCTTAGAGGAGCACCACCATTAACACCTCACGCCCCCAGACCCCCCAAAGAAGACAAAATCCTTTTTGAACAACATCAACCAAACATTCCCATGCTCATATGTTCCACAAATGGCATGCGAACCACCCTCAAACAGAAAACCCAAAGAAAAGCAAACGAAACCACAGCACTTGAACTGCCAGTGTCACAACTAAAACCAACAGGCAGGGGGCGCTGGAGGGTGCCAAGCAGGGACAGTCATTTTCTGAGAAGAACCCACCATTCCCCTTTTTATCATCCATTCTAACTTGGGTGAAGAGCTGCGGGTCGAGGCTGGACTGTCATCCTTAGAGCACACAGAGTTCATAGAACAGGAGTGAGCGGCTGAGTCACACCAACAACATTCACCAAAGTTTAGTTGGCGCATTTTCCTCCTTAGGGAGAGGGAGATCCTTAGGTTTTCTTCCAAAGATCACATGACACACGGAGGCGATTTATCAGCAGCCGATTGAGGCCATGAGTGAACTTCTGAACCGTAGAAAAACACAGATGACACGCCGTCCCGACTCACCATTCCACTGATTTGTAGACTGCTGTTCTGAGCTTGAGCCAAACCATCTGCTGTGTCCTCACTGCTGTTCCTGCAGGACACCATTCACATGTTAGGGGCCAATACATGAGCTTATAGAGCAAAACGACAAGGAGAGACTTGTTTTAAATAGTCAGTTGTCCACAGAACAGAACTTAATGCATTTTTGTTTTGCTGAAAATAAAAAGCAAACTATTGAAGTAATTAAAGCTTCAGTTTTGTGTGGATCTCATCCGTTTCCTAAAATGAGAGTTTCTTATAAAAACACCAAACCACAAACATTTGATTGCATGTTTCCATACCCGGCTTTCGGTTGACTTAGGACTTCTGTTTTGGGTGATAAAGTGTCATCTGACTCACTCGTACCTGCAAGAGGAACATGTGAAACACTGTTAGAGCACGGACCGCTTTCGGCACAGAACTTTGGCGTACTGCACCAATACTGTCATGACTGCAACAGCAAATGCACAGACTGGGGTTTTTTTGAAAGCATTAATGTCAAAGGCAGGTGGTTTAAAACACATCAAGAAGCCAAAACATTTCAGGTCATATTCAAGGGGCAACTTCCACAATGAAGCACACTTCCATATGAAAGCCACATTTGTTTGCCTGCTTGTCTGTTCTTTTTAATAAATAATGGTACAACCCTCTCAACAGAAATGCACATACTTTTACTGTAATCCATTTTTCAACTGTGTGATTAGTTTTGAAGCTACGTTCACATTGGCTTTGGCAACGTACGCTCAAGCAACCACTTCTAATGAAAATTCAATGTAAACGCGCGTAAATGTTTTCTTATTTCGGGCTTCCATCTTTAAAACTCCCGCATGCATGGGTAGCTGTGCACATTTTTAAGATTGTATTCCAGCTCTACGTCCCAAAGGCGCATCCTTTGAAACCAGGTCAAACTTTGACAGAAGTGCCAACCGTCTAAACAACAATAATCGTGGTTTGTACCCGACTGGAATTCTATGACACCAAGTCTTTCATATATATAATATATCAGATCTTTTACCATTTTTTTTACTTTGATTGACAGGTGACTGATGATATGTGAGCTCAGTCATGTTGGGTGTGTTCCAGCAACTGACAAGTTGATCTGTCTCGCCTATTTTCTTCCTTTTTTGGAAAGTTTGGAAACGTCACGTCTCGCCAATATGGAAACAACCAGTGAATAAAAACGGCTTTGAAATGCACAACACAAACCAATGGACACACTTTGTCAAACAGTTTTACAGATTTTTGGTTGCTTCTCCCACAGAACCTGGAGGTTCTAGACCTCTGAACGTTGTTTAATTCTGCAAACCAGTCAGGACATCATTTCCCACCCGTATTTAAAGGATTTTTAGAAATATTTACAGTTTTTCTCAGTCGCTTTAGTACAATTCTCAGATTAGAATGAAATTCCCAAAACTATTTGTTCAATCTTCACATCATAATGTCACTTGTGCACATCATATAAGCAGTTTCTCACTTCTTTGAACAAGTTGCAATTGCTTTGGTACATCCATGCAAATGATTATGTACAATTCTCTGCTCTTTGCTACATTATCAATTGTTTATGTCATGTTGATCAAAATGTATTATCACTGTGCAATAGTCTTACTCCTCAAAGCACCTAGTCATTAGTTCATCGTATAAGTCATTAACTGCAAGTGCAACCAAGTTGTCATAATGTGACAAACATATTTCTATACATCTCCATTATATGTTTTTGTCTAAATCTGTCCTGAATTGGTAAATTGCTCTCAGGTGATTTGACTCGAGGAATTTTTCTCAGCATGGAGATGGAAAGTTTATGATCGCCAGCCACATACACAAATGACCCTCCTGGCTGCCATGGATGCAGCGTGTGATGACATCACAGCAGACGCCTGCAGAGGCTGGATAAGACACTCTAAAAGATTCTTTCCACGCTGCATTGCAAGAGAGGATATTCGCTGTGATGTGGATGAGAATTTGTGGCCTAACATACAGGAACGACAAGAGGTGTAGGAAGACCACACCAATTCCTACTGCACTGCCTGTACCGTTGTACAGAATATTGTCCTATCTTTTTTTTCCCTTTGTGTTACTGTTTGCAGTGGGTTTTTTCTATGTTGGTATGACATGGTCTGTCAACAAATTACAATATGAACAATAAAAGTGTAAATGTGAATCTTGTCCAGTCTCTTGCAATCAAACAAAAAAGGTGTAACTCACATTTTACAATAATTGTCATCCAAACTTTAGCCATAGTCTACATCAGAACCTCCCTCTAAAGTACACAGTTATATTGACAACATGACTAAGTAATTTGACTGTCTTGTTCGTAGACAATGACACAAGGACTTGACATTCTGATGGCACTGACATGTTCAATGACATAAAGACTTAGTTTTCAGCGATGAACGAAAGATTTTGAGCAAGTTACAGGCTTTTGCAAGAAATCCATAGTTGTTTGCTGTTTGTACAAATTGTTTTGAGAAATGCACACATGTATTTGCTAACTTCAACTCTGATCTGAGAATTGTACTAAAGCAACTGAGAAAAAATGTAAGGAGCAGCTGATGCCATGATGTGTTTTTGATTGGGAAAAATCATGCAGAAGGTGATATGGAGAAGCAGGAACAACACAAACAGGGAGTGGCCTGAACGTTTGTTGAGATCTCTTGTATTAAGTTTAGTTTTAAAATAACATGCAAATGACATGTATGAACATGCTTAAATGTTTTCTATTTATGTTGTTGTTCACTGCAACAACAAAAAGATGAAGCAAAACCAAGAACTTACTAAGTTTGGCCATTTGACTGGATAAACTGTCAGGCTTGGACAGGCTGAGGGAGCTGTCGCTCTTCACAGAGGCAATGCCAGACCGGCTGGCCGACTCGCTCTTCATGTCCTGATCCGCAAGGTTGATGTAGGTGTGGCTCTGAAAGAAACAAATGAAAAACACACATTTGAACCTTTCCACTATTGTGTTCGGATACCATAAGAAGGAGTGATCACCCCTGTAAACTGTGCAGTGGGGATGTTCTGAGGGAAGGAAGGGCTCCTCTCTGAAGACACCAGCTGCAAACAAAGAGGAGATACAGTCTCCAGTAGGTCTTTAGACACAGCTGGTTTGGACTCCGTATGCTGAAATATTTGATCTAATGAGTTGCCGATTAATTTTAATATTATTTAGTCAAAGAAAAATTGTAGTTTTCTTTTGCGCCAAATATTACCCAAATTATGGACATTTCTTTAATAATGTTGTGACAGGTATATAACATTAAAGATTACCTATTAATGGTATTTTAAAGTGAACCCATACCTAACTATCTTGCTGTCACAGTTCTAATGCGTTTAATGACTCTTGTTTTGCTTTTAAATGTTTTTTCCTTTGTAAAACCCGCAGAAGTAGAATATCAAATTACAAATGTACAGCTATTTTTTCTCCCACATTTTTAGGCAAAATGGTTTAATAATAATCTCTAAAATAAAGTTTGTTTTTGGTAAGTGAAAGCACCTGAAGCCCAAACGGAAGACCACACCTCAGCTTCAGTCAGTTTAGTTCATAATAAAGAAATGTAAGAATTTCTACTATGAAAGAGCATGATGCAACTTAATAAAAGCAGGCTACAATGCAACACGTTGGGGTTAAACACACTCATCCATCCATTCATTTTCTAAAACGTCTTAATCCCTTTTGGCGTCACAAGGCTGCTGGAGCCTATCCCAGCTACTGTTGGGCAAAGTTGGGGTACAGCCAGGACAGGTACCTCCAGTATGCTGCAGGGCGTGAAACACATATTAAGGACCAATGAAAGTGTTTTTCCTTTAAAGTCTAACAAGGTAATTTGGCTCAGTGACTCAGTAAGTGTATTGTATTGTAAATTATGCTGTTTTTAGCCAAAATCAAAAGACTTGTGTCATTTTCTAGGACATAGTTTCTGCAGAGTGGCAAGTGTTCATTTGAAATTCACCTCTGAATGTTGGCGCGGAGCAAGACTGTCCCCACTTCTTGTCATCCATCTGTTTACATGGCTTCCCACTAGCTTACAGCCCCTCACACTCCCAAATCTAACATTAGTGATACAACAAAAAATGCGACCAATACCCGAGCTATCCAGTCATACACGTGCTCAGATGAGGAAAACAAAGACATATATGAATCTATCTGTCTACAAGTGGATGCATCAGAATAGAGCGGAGCAGGGAACTTGTGGCCCGCCCAGTGTATTTTCTATCTCACAAAAATACTCCTCTTTCCAAACAGCCTTTTTTGTCTGCTGGTGATTTACAACAATTTGAATAAATAAATACTCAGAAAGGAAATTTTAGGCTTCATTTTCTTTATATATGGCATCCATCATCAGAAAAATGCCACAAGAAAATGTTAAAAACACCAAGAACACAATTTTTGGGTCTTCGATTTATGGATGGTTGGTACTGAATCTTAAAAAATAATAGTTACGGAACTTTTAAACAGACAATTACTAAAATATTTAAGGAGTACCTTATACTGCTTTGATACAGGAAAAAAAGTTACTGCAATATATTACTTTTGCAGTACATTATTCCCAACACAAATAAATGCATTAAAGAAATGCAAAAGCATCTCTTTAAATTGAAAATGTGAATTTTAGTACCTTTAGGGAAATTGTATTTATTCTCTTTTTTAAGGTTACTGACCTACCGGTAATCATCTGTACACGAGGGAAATAAAAGTGACACATGTTAAAGTTTTCTTCAAAGAACTTGATCAAACAGAGGTTTGTACCTGAAGATCGGAGCCTTGCCCGTTTGTTATTCGCTTTTCAAACCTGGAAGCAGCACAAAAACCCATCAGGAGGAATAAAACAAATTCGGCAGAAGCGGAGCGAGTGAATGCGTCAACCATTGCAGGTACCTCTGGTAGCGAGTAAAGGCAGTGTTCATTTCATCGTTGGCGGCCAGTAACTCTTCAATCAGCTTTTCCTCGTTGAGTTTGGGGATAATCTTCACTATCCTGTCCTGCATTTCCTTACACACTGTGTATAGCTGCTAAAGACACAACGACACAAAGAATGTGTGGGTGGGGAAGGGATTGAGGGGGCCGATGCATCACAAAACGCATAAGGAGCTAGATCAGTTAAGGGGACAGAAGGATTACCCACATGACAAAAAAAGAGAATCCAGCAACCTCAGAGGAAAAATAGTCTCAATATTTCTGGAATAAGGAGCAAAGATTGATGTTTTTACCTCCAGCAGCTCCATGTCTGCCTGCTTCACCGTGACGGGGTCCAGCTGACGCATCATGTCTGACATTATGCTCAGGTTGCTTCTCACCATTCCAAGATCAGTCTTTAGCCTTTGCACCTACATGAGTGATATTTTCATGTTAGAATGCAGTTTGCATAAGAGCAAACATGATGAGTTGAGAAGCACACAGAGCAAAAGCAGTTGTGTATGCTGACAGTGTCTCTTTTGAGTTTGCAGACGTTGTTCATACACTAGGAGAAGCGGGACATTAAGATAATCATTTTCTTGCTGTGTCACCTGGCTGGGAGTGAAGGGATTCGTCCCGTCGAGAGCCAGAGTTAGCACAGAGGTCTGAGGAGTTTGGGAAGATAGACGCACAGCAGGCAAAGCGGTGACAGCAGGTCCGTTTCCAGACAAAGTCTGACAGGCAAGAGGAGCAGAAGCGGCAAGACAGAGAAAACGACCCCAGATGTCAAACAGTGGTTAGGAGGGAAGAAAACCGGCATCCGGCCCTGCCTGCACCTTCTTTGTGGTTTGGACAGGCGTGTAGCCCTCCTGTGGAGTCACAGGGAACTCCAGTCCTTTCCTGCGCAGGTCTTCATACACGGACACCACTCCGGTAAGGTCAGGCGAACTCCGGAATGCGTCAGCCCACGCCTAGAAAGACAAGAATTACTGACATGCAGTAGTGCTGCAAGAGAATAGAGGGCCCAGGGCAAAAATTCACATGAGGCCTCTCCACCCACATGTTATCACTCTGATATAATAAACTCACATTCAGTCAGTAAGGCATCATTTTTTATTTAAAGTGATGAGCAAATTAAAGACAAAAAGCCAAAATAAAGAGAGATATCCCATTCTGGAACATGCTAAAAGAATGAAGCCGTGGAAAGACCTATGTTTTTATAAATAACCAAACAACATTCGAAATGTAAACTACATTTACATCATTAGTATCTATTAAAAGATTTTAAACGTAAAAAAAGATGTAAACAAATGTGACACTCAAATTACTTTTTAATACAGATTAACTTTAACCCTTTAACACTGTAGCTTTCAACAACCATTTTATGCAATTAACATAAATCCAGCGGATTCTGAAGTGGAGAAAAAGCAGCTTTGTGCTGATATGCAACACTGTGCAGCAGTAACGTGTTTATTTAAACATCATTCAGTTGATTCTGTTGCGGAGAACAGAGGCTTTGTACCGTCATGAAAGACTTTAGGTTAGTAAAGTTTACATTAGCAAAGGTTCCATCAAATGCTTGACTCTAAGCGTTAAGTGGTTGGATGGGGGGGTTAAAGCATCAAATGTTTTCTGAGAGCAGATCTGACTGCAGCGCAGGGGAGGACTAAAAAACCTGGGAACAAATTTCACACACCCAAGTGTGCAGCAGCTAGTAAAAGTTGAGTTTTAAATCTTTATTGAAGTCTTTTTGGCACTCATGGGCACCTCCCTTTGGCCTGGAGCCCAAAGGATTTGTGTTACCTCACCCACCTGCTAATGCATGGGTAAAAAATGTTGCAGTGCCAGTAAGACTGACTTTTCTTCTTCCCTAAACGCCTCACCTGTATGATGCCGAGCACTCTGTCGTGCACAATCAGCGGAGGGTTGTTACTCGGGATGATGGCGCGTACCAGAACCCCCTCTATGAAATCCCGTGTCGTCACCAGGATGTGAAATCTGTTGCCACAGTTCTTCACGCAGGTCTCCAGGACCTAAAGTACAACCAGCACATGTAAGAGGAAAAAAGATCCAGGTTCTACAATGACAAACCAAAGCAGAACTCACAGTCAGTGCCAGCATGACCTCCTTGAAGTTCTTGTTCCCGACGATCCTCTTCTTTATTGCTCTGATTGCATCTTTGGGCCTGTGAAGAGTATTTAAGTATTTTGAGGGGTGCAGCTCCACACGGATGACTTTTCCCAAATGCTGACAGAAAACACGCACCCCTCCTCTGAGCTGTTGATCGTGTCGCAGATCTCCAAGTTGAGTTCCCAGTCTTCAGACTGTAAGCTGGAGCTGGTGGCACGCTCTGGCAAAAGCAAGTCAGAGGGAACATGACTGTACAGAAAACACCACACAGTAAGGATTATGTGTTTTTGCACAAATGATTTTACATTTAACAGGAGTCCCTCTAAAATACATTCATTTCTGAATGTAAAACTAATAGAATCCCTTTCCCTTTTGGTTCATTTTATGCAGTTTATGTAAATGGTTTTAAAATCCCCATATTTTTCAATGCTCATTTGACTTTGAAAGTTGTTATTTAATTCTTTAAAAACAAAACAAATGACAACAAAAGTCTGCAGTTTTAGACACAAATCGGAAAATTTGAAATTTGTACACAGGAACAAAAAAATTAACCAGGGAACTTTTTCTGTAAGAAACTACAAAAAAAGTCAATGGTTTGTATTTTCCTTCTCTGTGAAAACTTGCAACTAGATCAACAAAGAAAAGCGAGAAAGACGAATACTTTACAAAATGTATTTAAAATAGCATTAAATCTACATGGATGGGGAACATTCATGGATTTTTGGGCAAAAACGTCATCTCACCCAGGTTTGTCTGCATATTTAGATTTTTACACAAAAGTATTTGTTTCCAAATTCTTTTTACTTTCTGAAAAAAAAAATGAACTGTGACTAATTTCATTTGTTTATCTAATTTTAAAAAGCTATTCTAAAACATAGAGGAAATACCCGGCAATACTGAGAAGCACGTGAACTGACCGTCCACTGCTTATGGTATTTTGATGGCAACAGTTAACCCTTTAACTACAAGTAAGAGACAACTTTGTGAGGCTTTGGTGATATTCAAAACACTATGACAAGGTTAAGACAAAAATTAAATATTTGACTCTGAAAAGGAGCAAAGTTCACAAATTTCTTAAAGAGGAATTTGTCTAAATACAATTTTTTTGTGCACATTAATATCATACATCAATGTACATATAATAAACTATGCTTTCAAACTTCAAGTTTAGAGCAAGACATAAGATTTCTTTCATAAAGAAAGCTTATGAAAGCTTATGAAAACAAATAAAAAGTAAGCAACTCGTGCTTTTGGCGTTTTTAACCTGTTCTTGTGGCCTTTTTTTGATAATGGAGGATATACTGTATATAAAGAAAATTCAGCTTAAAATAGCCTTTCTGAGTATTTCCTTATTCTCTGTGAATCAGAGCAGAAGAAAAAAGGCAGTTGGAAAAAGATCGAATTTGTAACGGACCACAAGCTCCCTTCCTCTGATACACATCCACTTGCAGACGACTAGATCGGCTTAGCTCTTATAATGATCACCATTTTTGTTGCACCGCTACTGTTAGGCTAGAGGGTGTGAGGGGCCGTAAACTAGAAGAAGAGTATAAAGAAATGGGTGACGGGAAGTGATGTGAGCTTACTCCATGCCAGTGGTCCCGCCCAGAACTCACAGGGATATTTCTAATGAACTCCTGCTGCTCTGCAGAATCTACATTCTAGAAAATGACAGGTTTTTCGATTTTGGCTACAAACGGCATAATCATAGTCAAAAAAAAAAAAACCACTGGAAATACTTTTAAAATAGATCAAAAGATGATCAGAGTGAGACTTTTAAAGATCGTGGTCATAAAAAAGTGTTAATCAGACCACATCCTTCTTCAAAACAAAGGTGGATGAACAGAGAGAATGTGGATTCAACAGTCTAAACATCAAAACATGACATCTTACTTAACGGCTGAACAGCCTGGCTTTGTGAAAGCCAAGCAAACAGCTGTCCACAGGAAACAATGGAAAGGATTATAAGACTCTCTAAGAGGGCAATTCAATGCACAGAAAAACAAAAAGATGCTGGACACAGCTCAGATGTCTGGAAACATTAGGGAGAGAACCAAGAAAATGAGAAGCTGCCGGTTACAGTTTGGGCGTAAGCTGTATGAAATCACCGGAAAGGGGTGGTAATTACACAAACCCATACAAACAAAACAAATGAGAGGGGAAAAATGGGCTGAAGAAACGCAATCATGGATGATAGATGATCAGTCATGAAGGTGATGAAGATAAAATCAGATAAATTCAGGAAACTCTGTTTGCATGTTTCAAGCTCAAGAGATAGATTTTGGATTCCTTTCTTTTTGTCAAGTTTGCCAGTTCAAGTAACCTCCTACAAAAATGTACATTGTTTCTGATTTCTTATGTTTAAATGTTAACAAAGGTTTTTAAATAAAGTTTCAGTATGTTTATCATATTCCTCCAATTTACAATGTGCAACATCCCTCAATGTAAAGTAGTAATTACATGAAAATTGAAAGTGTTTCCCACACAAATGCTTTTAATGTCACAAACAAATCACAGAAAACAGTTTAGTTTTTGAAATGGATAAACCATTCTGTTCAAAGTTATTCAAAAAAGACAGAGGTGGCTTTGGAACGGTAAAGTCAATGATGTTGATTTTCATGTCAAATAGATGGTAATGTGAGGAAAACAGACGGTCGTAGAAATCAGGATGCACTGAGGCAAAGGCAAGGTTGTTGTTTCTTTTAGTTCTGGTTGTACTTTTTTCTTATCATGCTCACATCAAATATAATAAAATAAGGAACAACATAAACAAATTACTTTGTCCATATGTGTTTAAAGCAAATTTCGAAGCAAAAAGTAAAATATCGTTCAGCAGTTTTTAGGTTTTACTAAAATGTTGGCAAGAAAACATTCTTTTTTTAGCAACGTTATTATTATATTATAATAAACTTGTGAATGTTTAGATTATTACTCTTTAAAACATGGGTTACGTTTTTGGGAAGACAAGACTTTGGCCAGAGTTGACAATAAAGTCACAGTTACACTTTAGGAAAAAAATTAACATGCATATAAATGAATTAGTGTGGATGTCATGCAGTTCCTGTGCGCGTCCACCTCTCCATCCTCACGCGTTAAAAATAACACAATGTTCTACATCCATGGCTTCAGCTGAACATATGCTGCATCACATTTGGGTCAGGGGGATGTCCCGCCCAGCTATTTACGGGTTAAACCGACAAGGCATCAACCAATCGATTTAAGCACCTCATCCTCGCTCCTCTGCCAAGTCATTGTCTCAGTGACGCCACGTCCTAAGCGCCTATTGCGTTACACTTAACTTGCGCTTTCCTTAGGAGGATTTTTTGCGCATCAGATCGGACAGAATCGAGGGAAACAGGCGCAGCTGAGCAGAGATGAGGCTGCAGCAAGCGGCTGAGGGAGCCACCGCACAGAAGCGCTGCGCTTTTACGCAAAAAGCCCTTCTTGGCTCAACAGGCGCTCACCGATCCGCTGTCCCACCGCCGTGCTGAACGGATTTCCCAGGAAAAACTCCATCGTGAGGGAAGAGGGACCCGGCAGGGAGACTTCCTATGCGACGAGAAGCGGCTTTCCTGCAGCCTGCTGCCGTTGCTCCCTCCACAAAGTGGGCCACTAGTTGAAGTGCGTCAGGCTTAAAGGGATAGCTGCCTTCTGCTGCCTGATGGGGCTCCTTTAATGCAACTGCGCCCCTTAGAGGCCGGTTTGGTCTTCTGCTCCGTGAACGCACCATGGGGGCGCAGCTTGATGCTTTCCTTGATGACTCATTTGCTTCGGCTACTTTTCACTGATGAAAACAATAACTAGGGTAACTTTAAAAAGCAATTTAAAAAAATCACTTATTGGAATAAAAAAAGGGAAAAAATAAATAAGTAAAAAGCAAACACAAAACCTTAAGAAAAAAAACAGCGTTGAAGTCATAACCTAATCTAAAAATAAACAATACACTGTTACAGTGTTACTAATAAAAAATAGTTAAAGCTATTAAAGCTAAAGATGGGGGTCATTACAGAATTGGAGGACATTACATGTTCCTCTCATCATATTTCAAACAATCCACATAAAAAAGCCATGTTGGTTCTGACAAAATTTACTTGGTGCATTTTTTATTAAATTACATTTAAAATGGATTGTTTTTGTATTATTTTTTTCATGGCTGTCTCTCATAATTCTGGGAACATTTGCTTTACTAAACAAAATATTTCAAATAATAATAATAGTTATCCGTGGAACATGTAATCCATAACATGCAAGCAATCCTAAGATTTTTACCCCGAATGCCTTTCCTGACACAACCCTGTATTTTATTTGGGCTGGGACCGGCTCAGGGGGACCCAAATTTTGCCCCCCTTGTGGCGACACAGTCAGACAGCAGTGTGAAGGCTCTTGGCCACAGACTGTATATCGAGATGGACGCAGCCAGGTGTGACGTCACCCATAGAAAATACCCCACCACCGGCTCCAGTGAAATTAGGCCAATTCAGTCGCCATCATTCCGCAATGCGGGCACCACCATTTGGAGCCAGTCGACAGTGATTGGTCCTGATCGGTCTGAGTCAAAATTTCTATGGCAAATCAAGAGTAGGCTTATTCGAGGTCCACACCCCCTTCTACTGAAAGCGGCTCAGTTAAGCAATTAAGATCCAAATATCATTAGAAAATTAAGATTAGCAAGAATATGGTAAGAAAAAGTTATCAGAGCAAGAATGGTTACCCTGACAAATAGAATGACTGAGTCATAACTGGTTATTTCTCAATAGAAGTCTATCGGATTCTGGCTTCTTGGACCAAGCAGGTACTTCCTGTTTGGAACGCGAGGAGGGAGGGGTCATGCTGTCCAGTTTGTATTTAAAGTCAATAGTCTTGCCCAAGGACCCACACTGCATCCCCAGGGAGCAAACCCTGATTTTACATTTGCACTTAATTAACCGAGCTCCAGCCATTTAAATAAGACAATTATGCAATCATTTATTTTTTTTTAACTCATGGTCATCTGTAAGAGCTAGCTAAACAATTAGCTTCTACTCCTGAGAAGAAGCTAATAGTAGTAGAGGTTTGCTACCCTCCTGCAAAATGTAGTAGCAGCGTAGCACCAAGCTAAGTAATTATCAAATATATAATGTAGTAAAAATGTCACAATTGATCTGTAAGCTGAGCTAATCAAGCATTTGATAGTTTATTACCTGTTATTGGTGAATAGGGTTGAAATTCAGGAAAGTAAAGGTTTACTTTCCTAATTTTTGAAGCCCAAATGTCCTCCACTTCTGAATGACCTGTGGACTTTCAAAATAAAGCTTCGAGCTGTTCTCTCCTCTCCTCTGAGAGTTTCTTTAGTTTCTGTGTCTTTGTGTGGCCTTGGGATGGACTGGGGAACTGTTCAGGGTGTACTCTGTATTTGAGCAGTGGCAGCTGGACGAGTTTTTGCTTTCTACTGACGTTGAAATGGAATCAGCTGTTACAGAAAATAGATAGAAATGACTTCTTTTAGCATTTTCTCTGGTCTTCGCTCAGCAGTCAAGTATCATAGACACCTCTCCCTCTTTAGGGCTTTGCTGTAAGTTTTTGTGGCTTTATGCAAAGAACCTTTCAAAATAAACTTGGATAGAAGCCTTAAATTGGTGAAAAAGATGGCATATCCGTGTTCATCATTTAATATTTTCCTCAGTTTCTCATTTGTCACAAGTTAGATGAAAGTGCTAAAACCAGGGGATGGTCTCAGAAGGAAAAAAAAAATTGTAGTCATCATTTTATAATCCCTCCTTTTTTAAACACAGAATAATTTCTGCATGAATACATAAAAAAAATCCAGAAAATTACAAATTCTTGCTGTTTTTTAATACAAAGAATACAAGAAATACAAACACAAGAATATTCTCAATATAAAATCAATAGATCAGAAGCGATCAGGCAAAAGAAACACACATACACAAAAAAAACCAGCCCATAACATTTAATAAACATGAAAGGATAAAATGCTATAAATCAAAGTTATAATAAAATCCAAGCAGCCAAGTCTTTCCTGAGGCGGTCTAGGAGCATTAAAATATATCCCTATCATAACTCCTCACCACTTTGCTCAAAACCTGGCTGCTCCACAAACCTTAAGTGCTTTTATTTTGTCCATGTGTTCAGAATGTTGACAAAGAATGCTGTTTTATAAGCAAATTGTTCTATACATTTCTTTGCATTCTTTATCGTCAAATCAAGTTCAGACTAAAACTTAAGTTAAAACAAAAAACTTCAAAGGAAACAAAAAGCCATGGAGGTTGTGTCTCATTATAAAGATCATAATGAAGCTTAATTACTCAAACACTCCCATATTTGTTCACCTTAAACAAAGGCTCAGAAAATAAAAGTCAAAATTCAATGAGGGAATATGATGTTGATTCAGCACCTTGAAATGTCAGCCCAGCATTCATGCTGTGGGTTGAAATGTCAGACACACCATCGCAATCACCCTGATAAGCATCAACTCAGTCTTAGTATCTCGCAAAAGCCATTTTATTATCTGGGTATGCTGGGTATAAGCAATAATATTTGCAGCTCTAAAACAAATAAAGAAATTGGAAACCATCTCAAATTATTAGCTGTTTTAAATTTTTACTAGATAAATGTCAACACACGTCTAATAAAAATTGTTAGTTTCTATACGTTTTCAGACGTGTCTTGGTTAACATATTTGCTTTTTATCAAAAATGTCAAAGCAAAAATATTGTTTACGCCATTTATGAACAATGAAAAAAATACAAATGAATAAAATAAGAAAAAAGGTGCAGTGATTAAAGGTGGCAAAAAAAGGCAAAGGAAAAACAGTTTCTTCATCCAAAACGCAGAACAATATTGACGTGTAAATGATGTCAAGTATTTAATAATTAAACAAAGGTCCAATATATATATATATTTTAATGTTTTTGTTTGTTAGTTTGTTTATTTATACATGTTCACCAGCAGGATGAACCCCCTTTCATGACTACAAACAGTAAAGTTACAGAATTTTGCTACCAAATAAATACAATGGAACAGTAAATACATTAAAATAAAATTGCATGTTTAAATTGCGTGTCTTGCTTTTCTGATGATGGGGTACATATATAAAGAAAATTAAGACTAAAATAGCTTCTCTGAGATTTTTAATTTAATTTAAATTGTTGTGAATCAGGAGCAGATAAAAAATGAAGTTGGAAAAGAAGAGAATTTGTAACGTAGAAAATACGCTGGGTGGGCCACAAACTCCCTGCTCCACTCCGCTTTGATGCGTCTGCTTGCAGACAAATAGATCTATGTCCACCAGTGTTTTCCTTATGCTAACAGTCATCTGGCTCAAAACTATATGGTTGGTCAGCTCCAGATCAGATGCAGGACAAAACAGGACAAAAACTGCGGAGAATCAGAAAAACAGATAAAGCCGATCACCTAAGAATGTAGAACTGAAAACCAGAGAGACAATTTACAAATACACTGTTTCCATTAAATCCATCTTACACGATATGTCATTCAAAAACGCAAATGTGAACAATACAGTCGATCCATTCAAATTTCTGTCTGTATACATCTCATTACAATGCATGGAAAATACGGAGGATGTTTAGAGATCGGATTTATTTATTTCAAAGAGCTCTACAGAAGCATTGGTCATCACGCCTCCATGTCTGGGTTCATGAGATCATTCAGTGTCCCGCTGCACATCTTTCTGCCTCTATGTCCGTGCCTCTGTGACCCACATTAAGGGAAAAATAAAAACAAGAATCAAACTAGAGGATCTTTTTTATAATTGTTTTGATGAAACATGGCGGTGCCCGTATCAGGAAACAATGGTGAAGGATTGGGCCTCAATTCGCGATAGCTGAAGGTAAGGCATTAACGATGGGTGACGTCACACCTTGATTAGTCCATTGTTTTCACGGTCTGCGTGTTCCACACTACAGAGTCTTACTGAGTTGTCCATCTTGCATATCACTACATTCCTAGCATCTTCTTCCCCACTAATGTCTTTGGTAGGAAATTTGATGCTGCCGATGCAAAAATTCTAACTGTTCAACTAGGCTATGTGGATCGCGACCATCCACGTCACCATCCATCTGTCTTTTGATCAAATTTAGAGGTGAATTTTTTCCAGAAACAGAAAATCTTGGTTATGTAGGAATTCATGAGTATCTGTTGAGTTGAATCTGCTTTAGCGACTCCAGATCTTAAGTTCTCTAGTAAATTTCATGGACTCATTGGATTCATGAGAGAAGATAAATCCTTGTGATTTGTAATAAAGCTTATCAGATTTTCTCATTGATGGAAAGCTTTTTAAGCTTTGAAGGTTTCAAGCTGTTCCCTTTACCCAAACAGCCCTTTGCCATTCTGTGTGCAGCTCCTTTGATGTTTTTTGGCTGTTGAAGGATATTTGAAAGTGTTGATGGTCATTCAGGTCCTTGGAGAGCTGCAAGAGCTGCAGCTGTTTGTCTGACAGTCTCCTGCCTTTCATTGTCTGTGATTGTCAGCCTTAACAAACTAGAGTTCATCAATTGATTAACTGGCTGCAGGACTGACGCTTGGGTAACCGGTGTTCGACTCCCAGGGCGTGCAATGAGCTTCATCCGGTGTGGGTCTTTGGTCAAAACCCTTAACGCTGCTGCCTAACTATGTTGCCATAGGGTGGGTCTTAAGTCTGGGTCCCCCTGTGCCGGTCCCCAGCCCGGAAAAAATACAGGGTTGTGTCAGGAAGGGCATCCGGCATAACTTTCTCTGCCAAACCAAGTGTGCGGGTTGGTCAAAAAGTGATTGTTGTGGTGAACCATAACGGGATGTCCTGGAGGGTGAACAACAAACAGTTTTGTAAAAATGGAATGACTTGTTTTTACCCAATACATCTTCAAAATATGTACTTTTTTTCATTTGTTCTATCGGGATAATTTCTTGTGTATTGTTAGTGAAAAATTTCTAAAAAACAAATAGCAAAAAACATTTCAATTAATCTAATAAAATGTTATCTACTTATGGTAGTTAATGTGTTTCACATCAGTATGTTATTCTTGGAGAAGAAACTAAAGAAAAAACTCTGCAAAGTTAGAATGTTTTGCATTGTAAACTGTTTTACATCTGACCAGTGGTTCAATAAGTAGATGCTTATGTTGGAGTTGGACTGGAAATACTACAACACACTGAGATGCTGATTTTAAGTAAAGCAATTATGTCTTCTTCAGTTTTTTCACTTTAATGAAGCGAACATGAAGGAAACTGAGAATATAAGAGAATGTGTCTTTTCACAAATGGCTATATGAAAAGTCTGTGCAATAAGTACTATTTTGACATATACATTTTTTTATTTAAATAGTTAAAAAGAATGTCATATCAGCTCATTAAATGGTCTAAAATTAGATTCTCAAACATTTCAAACTAAAACTCTCCCTCCCCCAGCACAAAATAAGCTTGAGGTTTTCGCAATGTACAAACTGAGATCACACTTTCAACTAACACCCTGGAAGTTTAACATCTTGCTTTTTTTGGAAAATAGTTTGAATTTTTTCCTCTTTAAGGAAATGGAGTTTACGAGTTTCCCTCCTTCCAACCATTTTTTTTTAACAATTGCTCACAAGTATTCACTCTTAAATCTAATGCAAATTTATTTCAAGTTTTATTTTTAGTTTTCTAGGCTATACAATGGAAAGGATTTTTCAGAAGGTTGAAGACAAACATCTTGCTGTACACAACTCCTGTCATGCCAGGAACTTTGAGTCAGCTGTGTTACCTAAAAATACGAGAAAAAGGGGAAAAAGCACAGAGCTGATAATTGGCAGACCATAATTTCCTCCTGTCAGGGACTGTGAGCAGTGCTGTGTTTAACAGCAAGCTGCTTTATTTTTCTGTGGAGCCTAATTAGCAGGGGCTGGCTGCAGCATGTCCACATTCCCAGTGTGCGGCCCACTGATTAGTCTTCTTAGCTCTTAAGCAAAGACAGTGGAGAGCGCCGCTCGCCTCGGCGGTGGTCCGTTCATCTGCTCGCAGCTGTGTGGTTTTTTTTTTTTTTAATCAACCTTCATGAGAATGAAACCTCAAAACAGTCCACACAGCCAATCCACACTGCTTTTGTCTTTACCAGAAGAAGTAAAGACAAAAGCAGCTCGGTGTGTCACTCACCAATCTCTGCAGCAGAACTGAATAAATTAGCGTGCCTGTTGGAGGAAACGAATCTCCAAGTCCAATGTGTGAGTCATCAGTGACCGCGATGGGTTTGTGAAGAGATGTAAATGAGGCTGAGGTATGTGGAAAATCTATTACTCTTCACATTCATGTCATCAGGACTCACATCTTTAGATGCTGTTGTGATGGCCAAAGATGGCAGCTGCTTTATTGTGTCAGTGAAAACTATGTTTCTTATTTGCTACCCAGGAGCAACATGAATTTTTATGTTATTTTAAAGATCCTCAAAAAGTCTGATTTTGTTGTCAAAGACAGCTGCGGTTTCTTCTCATTCCCAGTGGATATTTTTCCCCGGCAGCAGTGGATGCAGTTTATTTTTCGTGGGCAGAAATGTGGCTGTGAAGGCTCGTTTGTCTACTTTACACAATGATAAGCAGCTTCTTGTGGTTGCTCAGCTGGTAGAGCTGGTGCCTCCTGCTAGAAGGGGCTGGTGGGCCTGGATTCAGTCAGCTGACGACAGTTTGCAAGCTGTTCCCCCAACGGAAAGATGGAGCTGAGAGAGGCTGAAAGTAATAAAATGAACTACGGCAATATGGCCACCGTCAACAAACCTGGTCGTGTGCCGATATTTTGGAGGAGTGTGCAAACAAGCAATGTTGTTGTCACTAGAAAGGACTCAGAACCAAAACCTGATATTAAAGGGCCTATACTATGCTTGCCTTTTATAGTAAACAATATCCACGTATATGATATATTAAACTTTGGCACCCAAATAAGCTCCCATCTCTTCGGAGTCTTTTTCTGTTTCCCATATATTTTCTTGCTTTCAGCTCCTGATCCCAGTGAAATTTCCCGCCTCATCCATGAGTCCATCCGGTATTGTCCTCTCACTTCTCAAGACTGCTGTTGTCAAACCAACCCTGATAAAAGCTGGCTCAGATCCCAATTCCTTTAATAATCTCCTACCTATTCCTAACCTCCCCTTCATCTCTAAAATGCTTAAAAATATTGTTGCCTCCCAACTTTACAATCATCTTTCAATCCGATTTTTGCCCCATTTATAGCACTGAAGCTGCCCTGTTGAAAATCACTGATGACCTTCTCCTAGCAGCTGATTCGGAACTCATCACCATCGTCATCCTACTTGACACCATCCTCCTTCACAGACTTTCTTCTCTTGGCCTCAAGTCCACCCCCTGAAATCCTTTAAACTTAAATCTCACTCCTTTTCCTCTGTTGCTCCTCAAGTTTTTGTTCTCGGTCTCCTCTTCTTCGTACCTACCTCCTCCCCCTCTGCAATATATTCCGTAAATTCTTCTACCTGCCTCCCTTTCCTCCTGCCTGTCTAAAAGAAAAATCTGGATCACCTTAAACTTCCTCAAACTCAAGAGCAATATAACCGAATAGGTTCCTAATCCACCCTTTCCAATGTTTCCAATTTTACACTTTCCATTGATTCCTCTTCTGTTTTTCCTTCGCCTCAGGTAAAGAGTCTGGGTGTCATCCTTGACAGTACAATATCTTTTCCATCTCACATCAATAGCATTACTCGGTCTGCTCAGAGCACAGGCTTTTAGAGGAATGCTCAGAGATGAGTGAAAGGAGCAAAATACCACTTTGGGGTTATTTATAGTGATAAATGAACATTATGACGATTCTATCGTATTTCAGGCGATAACTCGTAGCAGTGTTTACAGCTTACCCTAGGGCGGTTCAGTCAATTAACGCACCTGCTCAGCGTCCTATTTAAGCCCAGGTGCGCAGGCGTTCATTCTCTTTCTTACCTTCAGCGCTCATTCTTCGCCGTTCCCCGTGCTCGCGGATCCGGCGGATCTCCTTTTCTTCGACGTCTTGCTGTATTCCCCCCGTCCTTTGGATGGATGATCCCCGTTTCTGATGTGGGTTTTCCGTTTTCGCCGCGTTTGCTCCTTTTTGCGGATCTCGCCGGGCAGCTAGCGGCGCTCGCCGGGCGGCTAACGGCGCCCAGCGCGTTCGTTTCGCCGCGGTCGCGTGCATCTGCAGGGGGTGCGCTTTCCGCGGTGTTCGGGTTGTCCGTGGGCCCAGATCTGGAGCTGTCCGGGTCTATCGTCTGCCGTGGTCGGACGGTCTTCTAAGGTGAGCGGCGTGCGGATTTTCCTGTGTAGTTTTCTGGGCTGAGTCTTGTTTTGTTTACTTCCGTGTATGGTGACGTCGCGCCCCTAAGGACCCTGGGAATTGTAGTTTTTGTGACTCGTGGTTTGTTCATGGGGCCTTTTCTGATTCATTTTCTGCTGTTATTCTGCGTCGTCCGATTATTGTTTCAGGAGTTGTGGGGTCTTTTCTGTGGTTGTGACGGCTGGCGGTCCTCGTCTGGCCTGGTTTCTCATACTGGCTGACTTAATTGCGGTTTTTGCATTTTCTTTGTTGCTGTTTTGTTCTTTAGGTGCTGAAGGTGACTCTTGACTATCTTTGATTAGATGCTGGCTTTATTATTATGGCGGTTCTTCTGTTTATTTTCTTCGTTGTTGTAGCTGCTGGTTCGTCTGACTGTGGATTGGTCTCTTGGACCTGTCTCTCCTCTGTGGACAAATTCCTTATGCTTGGTCTCTTTATGCAGCGTCTTTGGCTCGTTTTAATCGCTCATTCGTTGCCCCTGCACGTTCTGCATCTGGTTCTGCTTCGCCTGTTTTTTCCCCGCTCTGTGTACCCAGTGGGTTCTGCCCTGGCTCAGGGACTTGCGTCGGTCGCATTAGTGTTTGTGTCAGTCTCGTCGCTGCCTTTTTTCTCGGCTGGACAGTTAATTTGTTATTCTCTCTCTGGTTTGGTCTGGAGGTTTGTGGGGGCTGTGTGATGGCTTTTTCCGGGGCATCGTTTCAAAGCCACCACTGAGGGTGGCCCCTTCGACGTGTTCAGGTTCTCATGACGTGATCTGGACCCGTTGGCGCCTCACAGTTCATCTTTCTGGGCATCAGTGGCTAGTTCCTCATGCGCCTTCAGGATTAGTATATATTTTCTTCAGCTGCCCATGCTGTCTCCGCGATTTTCTTCCGAGCACAATATAAGGCTGTGGATGTCTTATCGCTGAGGTTCTCCCTGTTCTGCCTATATGCCTCTCGGCGTCTTTTGGCATTCAGTTGGCGCTCGACACGTTTGCCGGTTTACTTTTCAGCTGCCGTGGCAGTCCTCATACTTTCCAAATTCTTAGCAGAAGCTCTGTAATGTTTATTTGTAGGCGATGGGTCCCCCTCATTTTGCGAGTTATTGATGGTTTCTCAGTGGCAGAATTTCCTCTGTATCCCTGGTCTTTTGGATATCTGTGGGGGGGGGTTCTTTTCAAATCTGGGTTCCGCGTTGTCTATACTGTATGGTCCTCCACCCTTCCGGATTTATTTTTCTTCTATGGATCGGATGGTTCATTGCTGCTTGTCTCTCCCCATTATGTCATCTTTGGCTTTTGTGCAGCGTGTTGTTTATTCATTGTTTGGTTGAATGTGATTTGTCGATTGGGCCACCTGACATTTGCTGTGGCTTTGGTCCTATGGTCATCCGTTCATCTTGTGTTCTTGTTCTGGGTAGTTCCGTCCTGGGCCCTGTGTTCCTGTTCTGGATTTCGTGTCTTGCGTTTGTTCCTTCCCTCTCTATGCTTGACATAGTTATGTTATGATGCCTGTCGTGTCTTCAGGCTCCCTCCACTTGTTGTTCTGAGGCTGTGCCTTCTGGTTTGGGGGAAAGGATTTAAGAGTGGATTGTGTTTGTCCGGCCGCCAGAATCTACAGCTCTGAAGATTTATAAGGTGTCGTCCGGTTATTTCATCCTTGGAGATTGTATTAAGGCTATTTCAATAGTGAATGATAGTATTGTGTCATCGGTTGACTTGGTTAATGTTTAAATACCACCTTGAGCAATTTCTACCCTGACCGTAGGAGTATATCACTTGTGCTCTCAAGCTTGGTTCAAGAGTTAAATCTTGTGTTCACAAGTCAGTCTTCTATCTGCCTTGCTTAAGCAGATGACAGTCTGCTAGATGCTTCCCCATTAGTGGCTTGTTATACTCCGCCTCTAAATGCTTAAGGTTCAGTCTAGGAAAGAATGCTATCAAAACCTATGGTCCCTCATGGCTCTTAAGTTCTCTTTTTCAGTATCCAGACGCCCTTGGGCTAATTACAATTTCAGTGGCCTGTACTTGTTGTCCACCAATTTGAGGACCACTAATATCAAGTACAAAGCATCAAATCCAGCCAAGCTGTAATCCTTTGCTACGTGGGATGTTGATCTTCCTCATCTACAAATCTCCTCGGCTGCTCTTCCCATCACCTACTCCTCGATGGCCTCCTGAAGGTGCGTCCCTCTGAAACTGTCAAAGGTTACTTTTCTTATCTTTGGAATATATAAAAATTTGGTGTTAAGACTTTGTGCAGGTTATATAGTTCACTATCATTTCACTGATGGAATTTATAATTATGATGGTTTCTAGGGTGCGATAAATCCACAATGGGTCTTTACCTTAACTATCTACTAAGTTTCACTTCTCAGATTTTTTCTGGGTCTTTACTTTAACTGTCTACTAAATTTCACTTTCTCAGATTTGTTCTTTGAAAAGCACTGTTATTTCATTTATCTCAAGCATTTTGAAACTGATCAGTTTCTGGGATTTTATATATTCTTGTCAAGACTAATACTGCTTTGTTTTATCTATGTACCACATCCTGAGCCTGAGTACCCCTACGCCCCGATCGGCTTCTCCGTTTCCAGGAAGTGATGTCACCCCTGCATTCCTTGATCTGGTGCTGCAACGATGACTGCTCGACGCACCTATTGCTGCACTGAAAGCAATGGGGCGGTGGACCTCCTCTGCATTCCAATGACACTTCTGACTGAATTAATCAATCAATGTCAACAGCAGAATGAATGTAAATTCTTCGATTATAGATGTTAAAAGAAAATTATAGCCAGGTGGAAGCCTCAAAATTAGGATGTTCTAAGTTGTATCATAGTATGCGCTGGAGCTCGAATTTGGTTCTTAAGCAATTTTGTAGTATGCCAATGAAGCATAGTAATTATGGGCGTTGAACTCGTTCTTAATATTTGGTTGGGATCTCAATTAAATGATGTTCCCTGAGCGCTTAATGGTATGCCGAATGGAGGAAATTATGGCTACTAGGCTCGTTCGTCGTACTGTCGTTGGGAGCTCCGAAATAATGGATGTACTTAAGCTCGCGTATTTATAGTTGCCACAATGGCAGAAGTTATGGCCATCAAGCTTGTTCTTGGTTTAATAGAAGTTCAAATAATGGCTGTCAGCATGTCTAATACGCCATCAAAGCTTTGGATTGGATGTTAAGTTATTGTATCATACGGGTTGTTAGGCGGTACAAATTATAGTTTCGCACAGCGTTTTTGGGGAAGTGAGTTACGTTCTAAGATCAGGTATGAGTAATTTCATGTTGGCCCCCTTTTATTTCTTTCCCTCTCTCTTTCAGATAGTATGTTCCTCTAGTGGTTTCCACGAACGGGAGCGACCCTACGGTCAATGGTGCCGGGTCACACATAGCAGATCCACTAGATAGCATGTTCCCTTCGAGGCGCTGTACTCGAACGGGGGCGGCCCAAACGGTCAATGGTGCCGGGTCACACATAGCAGATCCACTAGATAGCATGTTCCCTTCGTGGCGCTGTACTCGAACGGGGGCGGCCCAAACGGTCAATGGTGCCGGGTCACACATAGCAAATCCACTAGATAGCATGTTCCCTTCGTGGCGCTGTACTCGAACGGGGGCGGCCCAAACGGTCAATGGTGCCGGGTCACACATAGCAAATCCACTAGATAGCATGTTCCCTTCGTGGCGCTGTACTCGAACGGGGGCGGCCCAAACGGTCAATGGTGCCGGGTCACACATAGCAGATCCACTAGATAGCATGTTCCCTTCGAGGCGCTGTACTCGAACGGGGGCGGCCCAAACGGTCAATGGTGCCGGGTCACACATAGCAGATCCACTAGATAGCATGTTCCCTTCGTGGCGCTGTACTCGAACGGGGGCGGCCCAAACGGTCAATGGTGCCGGGTCACACATAGCAGTCATACTGAGAAATGAAATGGAAATGGAATGCTGCCGAAAACACACCTCATTTTATTACACACTGATTATACATACACATTTTTTCTTCTTCTGGATAATTAAGTGTTGGGGGTTTTTGTTACCCGAAAGTTTTATGGAAATCTCTCATGGAATTGAACTGAGCCTTATGCCAAACCAAAAGATGTGAATGCCAACTAAAGTATGTGGAAAATGTCAAATAAATATTTCTTACTGCAAGAGTTGTCTGACTGAAATGACGATTCTATCGTATTTCGGGCGATAACTCGTAGCAGTGTTTACAGCTTACCCTAGGGCGGTTCAGTCAATTAACGCACCTGCTCAGCGTCCTATTTAAGCCCAGGTGCGCAGGCGTTCATTCTCTTTCTTACCTTCAGCGCTCATTCTTCGCCCCACCCTCCTCCCCGGCTTCCACCTGTGGGCTCCGTAAAAGGGGGGGTTTTTGTTACCCGAAAGTTTTATGGAAATCTCTCATGGAATTGAACGGAGCCTTATGCCAAACCAAAAGATGTGAATGCCAACTAAAGTATGTGGAAAATGTCAAATAAATATTTCTTACTGCAAGAGTTGTCTGACTGAAATGATATACTTCAAAACTCAAAAATTTGATGTTGCATGGAATAGGGCCATTAAAAAAATGTGAATAAAGATGGAACTCCAGAATGACATCAAACTGTAACCAGCACTGACTTACTAGCTAGATAAAAACTGTGCACCTTATTTTTTTACTTGGTGTTCATTTGACAAATATTGATTTGAAAGTCACAAATAAACAGATTGTAGTTTTATTTTGTTTGAATTCACAACAAATTACCTCAGCTGTCAATAAAATTCAATAAAACTGTTTTTCTGTGTTCAACTGTCAGTTATTGTAAGACTATGGGATTTTAATGTATACAACCTTTTAATTTAACCAAAAAGGCAGCAGTTTGCAATAAATGAGCCATTATCAAGAAGTAGTTAATTCCTACATTAACAATATACTGCTCTAAACATGAAAAACCAAATCAATAATGTTACAGTTTTTGTTTTTGTGAATTTAAGCCTTTAGAGGTTTTCTACATGTTAAATCTGAGGTTCCTTTAAACATTTAACATCCTTTTTAAGCACTTCACATCTGAACTTTGGCATCGAATTACAGCTTAATCAAAATGTTCATGAAAACATGTGACTGACTTCAGCTTTATAAAAGATGACGTTTCAGTTCTTATATAATAATTCTGACAATGAAAACAATACAAATACATTTTAGTCACAGAAAATCAAATCTACATTTCTACTTTTTTATTTGAATTTTATCCAAACACATTGTAAACATTTAGTTTTGAACATAATATGTTTAATTTTCACAGTTCTTTCTGTATTTCTCTGCTTAGGGGGAATGAAGGTTAGACAATGTGTCATGCTACAGTGAGAGCTGTGCTTTCTGTGTCTGGGACATCAATGATGGATGGTTACACTGAGAGCAGCTGTAATCGTACCCATTACCTTAACTGAGCAGAAGCCATCAAGCTGCAGAAAGTCACAACAAATGTGTTTACTTTTACATGACAAATGTGGACACTCTTCTTATTTTCACAATAGATGCAAGAACATGCTGAAGAGACTGTATGTAAGCATACACACACACACACACACACACAAAACATACACTGGTAGGAGGCACGTGATTTTCCTCTGAGGCTTCACATGATGGAGCAGGTGAAGCCGCAGCAGTCTTTCACCAGCGCCAATCCAGTTTTAGGAAAGAAGAGTGTCTGCTGGGGTTTGGATGCCACCTTTCTGTTCTGAAACGTCCCTGAGCGAAGCAACAGGAAGAATAAACAGGTCACTGATAGGTTGAAATGTTCTTGCTGACATAAAAAGTTTTTCTACGATAATGACCTTAGTGACGACACACTGCAAGTTTATTTTTTCAATTTTTCCAATTAAAAAAGGGCCAAAGAAGTATCAATGTCCTGATATTTCCTAACAAGGGCGATGTTTAGAATGAGTCAGATTGGTCATTCATCTTTAATAACTGATAAGTAATTTAACCAATGATGGGGAAAAAAATGGTTAGAAACCCAAGTGTGTAAATGTCTCTTTATGTTGTAACACTGGTTTCACACATTTACAATAGAGTAAACAGTGGTTGATATGCTCGTTCAAAAGGTCCTAGTGGTCGCTCAGTGTACTGCACCTGGCTCCAGTTAGTTGTATTTTTTTTAAACTAGCTTCAGTCCAGAAGCAAAACCTTTTTCCTTGTAAAAAAAAAAAAAATTTTTAGTAAACCCCCAAAAAACAGATACTTTATGATTATTCTAGAAACATATATATATATATTTAAATGCCTTTTTTTTAGATGTCCTGTTGAGTAAACACACCCTTCGCAAACAGACTCCCCACACAAAAACCTAAAACATGGTTTCTCAATGCAGATTAGAACAGCTTCAACAGATTATTTTCAGTCTGTTTGCAAATGGATCTGAGCAGATCAAGTCTCACCTTTTGGAGCCACAGCTTGGGGAAATTTGGACTGAAAGAAGGCCGCCATTTCTCTGTCTTCCTCTCTTTCCCTACAGGAGAAAGTTGCACAACAACATGTCGATCTCTCTCATTGCAGTAAGGCGCCATTCTGTCTGTGTCCATCTTCATTTGAGCATTAACTAATGGATAGAGATTGCCTCCCGTGTTCCAGCTGTTTGCTTATGAGGAGCGACAGCCAGTTTAGGTCACCTGAGCCTCTCAAACTCCACATCCTCCACCAGGAAGTCTCTGGACTCCACCAGCTTGTTGATCTGCCTCAGAAGCTCTTCCTCCTTCTCTCTGACCTCTTTGGATTTATCCTCGTCTAGAGAACAAATATGCACAAAATGGCTTTGTCTCATTTAAAATTATCCAACAGTGACAGAAAAACACATTTTTTTTTAAGTTTTTGAAACAAAAGACTTTTTAGTTTGATCTGAAGTTTGTTAAATATACAGGATCAACACAAGGTCAAGAATGCCATGGAAGGTTTGGAATAAGACGAACAATTTGACTGGCAGACATGTTTGAGAGGTACTCGTAGCATGATATATATTATTTTGTAAAAACACAGATAAATAAGTACAAAATAATACAATTTAATAAAATACAAGGAACAGAGCTGCTGGTAGGGTCAAAAGGGGGGATGTTTAAGAAGAAAATTAAGACATTCATTAAACCCTAAAACATTTTTAAGAGAAAAGATAGTATTTTATCTATTAAAGAGGACCCAAAAATGTCCTTAAATTTATTTTCAAGGAGGCAGTAGAATCATTTTTTCAATTCTTTTGTACCTTTTAGCAACTGAATTTCCCAAATCTATCAACAATTTGATAAATGTTTTGGTTTTCAGCAAACTATAGGGCAAAGCACGTCCTACAGGAGCACAAAAGTCATTCTAATTGATCAGTTGGTTATTTTAGAACATCACATCTGTTCTTTTTCCAGAGATTCATTAATGTGCTTGAAGAAGGCTGCTCCAAAGGGACAATCTGTTCCAAACTGCTGGTGTTTGAACTTCACCAGTTCAGCTGTGAATCGTGTGAGGATCTGTCTTGTTATAAAGTCTAACAACATTTAAGAGTGAGATGACTGAAAGATGAATCTGAAGTGAATCAACTTCTAATAAGGAGAATAAAAGGACCCTTAGCAGAGTGTAAACAAAGGGGAACGGTTCCCTTGATTTCTTTGGGTCCAATGGAAAACATTTTATATTTATTTGAAACTAAAGTCTGTCAAAGATGCTAATGAAGGTGAAGGTGTGAGGGGCTGAAAGCCATCAGGACAGAGTAACCAGATGGATGATGGGAAGTAGGGTTGGGCTTACTTCGCACCCATCACCGATAAATCTGAGGCATATTTCTGACAAACTACTGCTGCTCTGCAGAAACTATGTCCTAGAAAATGACAGGTTTTTTTTTATTTTCCCTAAAAACTTCATTATCATAATAAAAAAAAAACCATGTAAACACCTAAAATAGATCAAAACATGATTGGAGTGGGACTCTAAGTTAATACATCCAGACTGCCTTTTCAGTTTTTGCTAAAATCTTTGTTTGTGCTTCCTTCATCGATGGTCACTCCTTTTCATCAAAAGCAAAGCTTGTTTTGCACCTTTTGCTTTAAAAAACATGTTAACTTCACAAGACAAAAAACTCTTAAACTCTTAAATGGTAAGACTGTATGTTAGAACTGGACCGAGTGAGTAAGTGTGACGTCACACTCTGGCTCCAACCAAATGAAGTCATTTTAGTCCCCATTTGTTCATAATACGGACGCCGCCATATTGGAGCCAGAGGTTGTTGGTAAGCAGTAATTGAGCAGAGTTGGTGCGATGATGACTCGTAATAGCTGTTCATTTTTTCTAAAGAAGTCTATGGGATTTTGGCATCTTGGAGCCATAGGTACTTCCTATTTGGAACATCAGGGGGAGGGCTCATTCAGATCGTATACGGATAATGGTTTAGAACAAAAAAATACAACTTGAACAACTAGAAGACCAAAAAATGGTTTTAATCAAACTATGGCATTTTGATCCCTGCTGTGCTGCACTGCTGGCTCTTTTTTCACATCTTATCTACATCACATTGAGCAAACTAAACACTACAGGAAGTGGTCAGATTTTTAGATTTTAGACTTTATTTTTAACCAGATAAAGTCTAAAATATGATGATCAAGTTTTCTGGCCTGATAAAAAACCCAGTTGGTCAGCCTTTGAGGGCCCGGGGAGCGAACTAGGAGAAATTATTTTAAATCAGATATTTTAAAAAAGTAGCCTGTTACAGGATGTGAAACTGAAAACATGTGGGAGGAAATAAATCATTATTGTTTTTTTTTTTTTTACCAATTTTTTAAGGAAATAACTATTTAAAATAAAATAGGATGAGCTGACGGGTAAAATGTAATAAAACAATTTTGTTGTTTTTTATCCACAGGAAAAAAAAACATTTAAAAAGTGGAACAATGTTTTACTTACAATAACAGAGCAATAAAATTTCCAAATGAGTGATACCAGCTCAATTAAGAGCAGAAAAACCTTAATGAGAAATTTTGTTTTACCTGGAATTAAGACAAGTTTCCTCAGCTCTTGCCTCAGCTGTGTGATTTCTTCGCAGAGCTGAATGTCATCCATCCTAATTAAACATATAGAATAAAAAATAACACAAAACTATTTGATGCAAGACAATCACATACAGGTGGAGCCCCATTAAAATTTCTCAAAAGCCAAATTTCCCTCTGAGAGGGCTAGAAATATAGCAGGTTTATAATAACAGCAGAAAAAACATTTTCCTCTGACATGACAGACAGGTATCATAAAACTCCATAAACATGTCAAACGGGGAAACTAGAACTCTGATTTTGGGTTAAGACACTGTCAAGGTTTGAGCAGTTATCAGCTGTAATGACACCTCTGTAAGCTTTTTTTCCCACTTCTGACAGCATCAGATCTATTTTCCCTGCCTGATGGTAAACAGAAAACATAATGAGTCAACA
Organism: Oryzias curvinotus; assembly: GCA_023969325.1. Taxonomy (NCBI): domain Eukaryota; kingdom Metazoa; phylum Chordata; class Actinopteri; order Beloniformes; family Adrianichthyidae; genus Oryzias; species Oryzias curvinotus. The sequence continues at coordinate 43,743,884 of CM043722.1, forward strand.
GCAAGACAGGAAAATTGGCATATAAGGTTTGAATTATTTAGCGAAATAAATTCCTGGACCGTAAGAATTAAGCAGACTAAATATCAAGTCAAAGCTTTTTAAGAGAACAAAAAAATAGACATGTATTTTAAAAATCTGCATAAAATTATTGTAATTTTATTTTTTAGGACATCACCATGTGCAACATTAAGAAGCATAAATATATATACTATATTTCCAAAGGTATTGGCTCATCTGCCTCGACTCGCATATGAACAGAAGTGCTGCTCCTAACCCCTAGAGTTCAGTATGATGTTTGTCCACCTTTTGCATTCATTACAGCTCTATTCTCCTAGGAAGGCTGTCCACAAGGTTGAGGAGTGTGTTTCTAGGAATTTTGGAACATTCTTCCAAAAGTGCATTGGTGAGGTCACGCACTGATGTTGGGGGAGAAGGCCTTGTGTTCTATCATGTTCAGGTCAGGACTCTGTGCAGCCAGTCACATTCATCCACACCAGACTCTGTCATCCGTGTCTTTATGGACCGTCCTTTGTGCTCTGGTGCACAGTCATGATGGAAGAGGAAGGTGCCGCTCCAACCTGATCCCACAAGGTTGGGAACATGGAATTGTCCAAAATGTTTTGGTATCCTGAAACATTCAGAGTTCCTTTCACTGGAACTAAGGGATCAAGCCTAAGACCTGAAAAAAAGCCCACACCATAATTCCTCCTCCACCAAATTTGACACTCTCTACAATGCAGTCTCAAATGTACCATTATCCTGGTAGCCTCTATACCCAGACTTGTCTATCAGATTGCCAGATGGAAAAGCGGGATTCATCACTCCAGAGAACACGTCTCCAGTACTCTAGTGTCCAGTGGCGGCGTGCTTTACACCACTTCATCCGACGCTTTGCATTGCACTTGATGATGTGTGACTTGGATGCAGCTGCTCGGCCATGGAAACCCATTCCAATCTGCAGTTGGGCTAATCTGAAGGTCACACATGAAGTTTGGAGCTTTGTAGCCATTGGCTGTACAGAAAGTCAGTGACCTCTTTGCGCTTCAGCATCCGCTGACCCCTCTCCATCAGTTTATGCGGTCTACCACTTGGTGACTGAGTTGCTTTTGTTCCCGAAATTGTTACGACTTGTGACTGAAGGAACTCAAACGCAGGAAGGAAAGACTCAAAACTCAAAGTAGACTGTTAAAGATTTACTCGAATTCTCAAGGAAGTCAAACATCCAGTTGTACAAACAAACAGGACTCTGCGACACTGAAAACAACAAGAACAGAAACTTAAATACCTAACCACATAATCAGGAAACTGAAAACAGCTGAGAGAAACAGGTTAACGCACAGAAGTGGGAGGAGGAGGGTGCAGCCGCCAGCTGAACCATGACAAAAATCTTCCAAATTTTTTCTGATAGAGGTGACAGTTGACTGTAGAATATTTAGGAGAGAGGAAATTTCACAACTGGATTTGTTGCACAGTTGGCATCCAATGACAGTTCCACACTGGAATTCACTGAGTTCCCGAGAGCAGCCCATTCTTTCACAAATGTTTGTAAAAACAGTCTGCATGCCTGAGTGATTGATGTTGTACACCTGTGGCCAGGCCAAGTAATTAGGACAGCGAGTAAATACTTTTGGTAATACAGTGTAACTGCCCCTGTTTACATTGATTTAGATTTTTAGTTGTTCAGATTTTTATAGGACTAACATAAAAAGTTTTGACTTTCACAGAAAAAGCATATAAATGTCATTTTTCCTAATTATAGATTGGGAGAAAACTAAAAAGGTAAAAGGTAAAAGGTTCACTTGTGATTGTGGATCTGTTTTCATTTTGCAAATGAACTCTGGTCCAGTTTACTTCAGTGTGAATGCTCTGTGGACTATCCATTGTACCAAAGAGTGGAAGAAAATCCAAGTTAAGACATGTGATAAGTGGTGTGCTTTATAAATGGGGGAAAAAAACTCTGGCAGCAGCTGTGTGAATCTGGTGTAAAATGTATTTTGATGGTAAGTTTTGCAAAAGAAAAAGAAAAATGTTCTTGAATTAACGAGATCATTTCCTGCTTCTCCTCGATATAAGTCTAGCTCCCCTACATCTTGCAGGTTTAATACTCATACATGGTCACTTACTTCTTTTTAAAACTGATCAAAACTTTCACTCTCTTTCATTAGCTTCTCTTTTCCAGTTTGTAGCCACATTATGCCAGCTGCTCTTGCTTGCGTCCTCGTCTGACCTCACTCCTCTCTCTGCTGCAAAAGTGTGTAAAAATAATGAGGTCTCCACAGAAATAAAAGAGTGAAACAAAAAAGTGAGTGCGGTGTCACAGATCTCAGACTCATTGCTTGTTGGAGTTTTTTCTCCGTCGTGTGGGCGTCTGCTCCCACTGACAGTTGTGGTTCCTCATTTCTTAACTCTGGAGGAAAGCTAACAGCATCGTGGGGATTTGACACCCCATAACAGAAGCATGGTTTTAGGCTCTAATATCACACTGAGGTGTCCTTCCTTTCTTCCTCCCTCCCTCCCTTCTTTCCATTTAACAGCCAGGGAGCTTTGGCTTACAGCAAAAACTAGTATGATGACATTTAAATGGGGCAGCAGACATTTATCGGTGAAAGATATGAGCATTTATTTGTAAAAAACCTCACGATATGAATACAAATATTTTTAAATTGTTGATTAAAATAAATATTATGTTAAGATTAATTTTAAGTACACCCACAAACAAAGGTGATAAAATCCTCTGGAACCAAACTATGCGTTTGTTTCTGTTATGAACGGTATTTTCTACAAGAGTATATGGGCACAAATCAATGAGTTAAACACAGACCTCTGTCTAATCAGAGTTTGTGATGTTTTTGAAGGGATAAATGAGAGCAGCACTGTCTTTAAACTGATAATGATGTTCAGGTAAACTCTAGATCTTCCTCAAGTTTACGCACTTTATTAAAATGATATCAGCTCCACCTTTGAGGCAGATAGGCTACAGCAGCAGGAGACAACACCAGGTGCCACTCTTGTCAGCTAAGAACTGCAAACTGAGGCTACAATTCACACAGGCCTACCAAACTGGACAATAGAAGATTGGAAAAACGTTGTCTGGTCTGATGAGTTTCCATTCCTGCCGCGACATTCAGATGGTAGGGTCTGAATTTGGCGTTAATAACATGAAAGCATGGATCCATCCTGCCTGCTATCAGCGGTTCAGGCTGGTGGTGGTGCCTGCACAGCAGCCTGCACTTTAGGCTGATTTGTTTGAGCTGTTTAAGTGAGTCTGTTTCTACTCTCTGTGTTGGAGTGTTGCTTTAGTTCAGTCTGTCGTCTTGTGTTTTTGCCCAAGTCATGCTGTTTTTGAGTCCCGTTGTATTTGTGGAGTTTTATGGATCATTCCCCATCTTGTTGTTTATTCCTCATCTGGTCATCCTGATGCACCGTGACAGTAAAAAGGATTTTCCAGACTTTTCGGTGTCGTTATAGTCACAGCCCTTACTTTTCACAGGACGACCAAGGAGTTTAACACTATGAAGACGATAGTCTCATTTTAATGATGATGATGACTCTCCACAGAATCACAGAATAGTTCTGCTGACTTACATGAATCTAAGTTCTGACTCTCTTCGAACAAGGATGTCCCGCAGGCGCTCAATTCTGAAGAGTTCTTCCTCGATGTCCTCAATCGTCACAGTGGAGTCGGCCATAGAGACCACATCCTCTGCTGGAGGACAAAAAGACAAGTTTGTGCTTGAATGCACAGAAATTCTTAGTTTTTTTGGAGGAACAGAAAGTCTTATGGACCAAAAATATTCAGAAATGTCAATATAATGACGGCACCTTTTAATGGAAGTTTTTTTTGAGTCACAATTCAAAGAAATATGCAATTCTTAATTAACAATTCAACATGCAATTGAGGTTTGGAACATGTAAATATATTTTTTAATTTAGAATTCACTATTCATTCATTCCTTTTCTAAAGCCGTTTTATTCCTTTATTTTCAATAAATGGTCAAATTGCATATTGAATTGCCAATTGAGAATTGCACATTTGAATGACTTTAAAAATTGTATTCGTCCAATAGCATTAACCTGAAATCATTTAAACTAAGATATGCAAAAACAAGCTTTACATTTATTTCATTTTTTTTTTAAATGAATATTTGAAATTAGCTTTTATCTCCATGAGAAAGGAAAGTGTTCCAATTTTTGGATATCTATCAGCATGCTGACATGAGCGGATCTGATCTGGCATTCACCCCAGCTGGAGGTGTGTGTGTGTGTGTGTGTGTGTGAGCAAAATGCACACATATACAGATACGCTGCCTCCTCAAATGCATCCAGTAAATCCCACAGAACGCATTCCAGCAATAAAAACAGTTTCACATAAGAATAAACTGATTGTTTCCAGACTCTCTGCATTCATTGAACTCTTGAAACTGTTTTAGGCTTTATGAAATCATTTAGATCGATTCATAAACAATGTTAGTCAAGTAAAAAAAAACAACAAAACCCCAGTTACCACTTGCATATCAATTTGCACAGAATGGCAGATTTTGAATTTATTTGATTATAATGGAAATGTAATTAATGCAATGAAGACGTATCTGAGATGTTCTTCAACAATTAACTGAAACGTCAAAAAAAAAAAAAAAACACTCAGTGGTGGTAAAAAAAAAAAAGTTGCAAAAGCAATAAAAGATACAAAAATTTTAATTTTCATGAATAGTTTGATACAAAGAGATTAATAACAATTTTAAACACAAATATAAATAAATACAACAAAAAAGTATATAATTTTTGCTGCAATGTAGAGATTATTAGATTAATTCTTTTGTAATTTGGAATGTTTCTTTTTTTTTTGCTTGTTTAACCCTTAAAGTCAATGAAATAAAAATAATAACATGTTTAAAAAACGTAGCCTGTTTTCACAAGTTTAAGATTAACCAGATATTATTTTACATCCCAGATTATTTAATTTTGATTCCCACAACCTTTTTGACTCATCTTTCTGGTAATCGTAAATTTTATAATTATTTTTTCAACATTGAACGAACAGCTCAATGTTTTCAACGAGTCAAAAAAATTAAAAAAAACACAGATGTGTCTTCAAAGACTCACACGATTTGTCTTCTTGAGCGGATTGTTCCTCTTTTTCCATTATTTTGGGTTGAAAAACTTTAAGAGGCTTTTCCGAAGCTTCTCGGGAACCTGAGAACCCCAAACGCGTTCAAAGGAACATCAAACGGCGGCGGCAGCGTAAAACGATGGAGGGGAAGCAGCGGATCTGCAGCTGATGCCGAAATTCACCGCACCGATGGTCTGTTTCACGACGGAGCGGCTGTCCTCTCAGCAGCGCCCCCTACTGACGACAGAGGCGCGCGCGTCACGTACCAGCACAACAGACATTGAAAGAAAAAGGACTATTTTTTTCTACTACTGTTCCTATTCTTCCTAATGTTCAAAGCCTAAAATTATATTATTAATGATATTGTACATTGTTTTTCTTCTTTTGTCAACTGGCACAAACAATTTATAAATTAATGTTCACCTGTGGTCAGGCGTTGGGAGGAGCTTCCAGATGCTCTGGAAGGCAGGTGTCGAGTCTTTTGGTTTCCCCCAGCTCCTGTCTGACTCGATAGACCATGTTTTCCAAAGGACATGGAAACAACTCAATCACACATCTACTTTGCTTTGCCTTTGTATTTATTTTGGCAGGTAGCTCTCTGTTTTTAGATGAAGGTGATAGGTTCAAAACCTTAAAAAGACAAATCAGAATTTCCTTTTTTTAACTTGTCCTGTCCAACAGCTGGGCAAACAGATGAGAGCTGAAGGCCTCTTGTGTTGGACATATTTTACTTTATCAGCAGGGGTTATGAATCTTCAGACACACCAGAGGTATGTCTGAATAAACCCCTTTTGTAGTTGAGGCCAAACTTTATTAAATTCCATCATATTCGAACATCTTTGGTGTTGGACCAGACGGAAAAGGAAAGGAGGGAAGAAGAGAGAGGGATGTTAGAGAGAGAGAGGGGGGATAGGAGGGTGATAAAAGGAGAGGGGGGATAAAACCATGAAGCAGCCTAGAGCAACAACTTTACTGGATGTTTATCATTACGGTAAGGTTCAAGTGTAATACAAATCTCAAAGGGCGGGGCCTGTCCACACACACTCAAATGCTACAAACACACCTGTTAGCTGCAAAAATGCCCACGTGTCAACATGAACACAATACAGATAATGTTCACACACGCATACTTATGCCTACAAACCAACTAGTGTGAAATATTTCATTCAATCACACAAACTATTAGTGTAAAGGTGAGCCAACACCTGTGCTCAGGTGAGAATTTCCATTTAACATTTCAAAACTTAACATGTCAAACATCAAAATGCTCATGACATTCAAATTATAACCAATAACCACCATTCAACATCTCGATGTAGGATTGTGGCTGGAATATTTACTGCAGACTTGCTTTCCTTTGGTTTAGCCTTGGTGTTTGAAACAGGGTAACTGGAGAATGTCCTTATATTCACATCTCTGACCACTCCCAACTTGTCGCTGTTTGCCTTGACAACTCTGCCGAGTCTGTACTGGCCTCTCAGGGCATTTGAATATGCAATCCATACAATATCTCCAACAGCCACGTTCCTTGTTTTGGTGAGCCATTTACTCCTATTAAAAGAGGTTTGATCCAGCAAGTTGGCTCAATTTCTTCCAGGAATCTGTTCACTTCTACTTGAATGACATTCAGTCTTTTAAATGGATAGCTTGCAAAGTCAAAACTGCAGGAGTCACCTTTAGGACCAGCTCTTCCCAGCAGTAAGGTGTTTGGTGTTATGTATCTTATACAGTCTTCTTGAGTTTGAGTTCTTACATTCATGGATCTTTCATTGGTTAGATTGGCTGGCATGTAGAGGAAGGTTTGGAATTCTCCAAGTAAATATGCCATCCCCGATTAGATTATGCAGGGCTCTTTTCAGCACTCGGACAGCTGCTTCAGCTGATCTCTCAAAGATGTCTTCTTAAGTTTTCAGGAACCCGAGAAGACTGTCAAAATGGCTGTCTGGGGTGACTGTTTGCAGGGTTAACCATAAAGACGAGCCAGTCTTTTTTCACAGCATCTGGTAGTTTACTTTCAATGGTTTTAATCACAAGTGGATTCTTCAGGGCTCCTGAATTTCCAAGTTCAGTGAGGTCAGCAAGAGCTTTTTCCATTGTTAAATCAATGACTTTTCTGGATTGATTAGCTTTCACGATTGGCATTTTCTCTAGATCTTCAATTATTTCCAGAGCAATGGTTGTTTTGTTGCCGAATCTGTTCTCCAGTACTCTGAAGATGTCCTCTGCTGTGTTATAGATTGACAGGCGGTGTTGATGGCAGATTTTCTCATCTATGCTGTCCAATAACTGGAGTCTTTTTACTTCTGGGGAACCAGTTGGTTCTCCTTGTTTCTGTAGACTATCCCAGTCTTTCTTCCAGCGATGAAAACTTCTTTCACAACCAGAAAATTTAGGTAAATTAGTCGGCCTTAATTTAATGGTTGGCGTCATTTGCACATTCACCAAACCTGCAGCAGCAGCTACTGCTTGACACGCACGGTTCTCTTCTGCAACGATTTGTGCTGTGATGAACTCAGACTTTCTTGCTTCAAGAGCATTGATTTGAACCTTTTTACTCTGGCTTCAAAATTCCCTTTTTCTGCTGTTGGTATCCACAGCTCCCAAGATGTTAGACTCTGAACTGAATCTTGAACAAGTTTCTGCACGATCGTCAACCGTGCTTCATATCCAGCTTTGTTCACAGAAGTAACAGGGATGGCAGCAACATCATCACATGCTTTTTCAGCTTCTTGAACAGCACCACTCATTTCCTCAAAACCGTGTCTTGACCAGAGGTTCAGTTGAACTACACTTTTCACACTGTCAAACCTTGAATCACATTCGTTTATTGTTTTTTCTGAATCTTCTTCTTGTTGCTTATAAAGTTCCACTTCTTCGGTGTCTTTGCCACTAATTTCCAACTCTGCAAGTACACCAGCTTTGTAATCATCATTTGCTTCACTTACATTTCTTGCCTCCATTGTGAGTCTTTTGAACTCCTCTTTTAGTTCATTTTCTCCCATACTTCGGGCCCTTCTGCTCAGGTAGTTGGCTTGTTTAGAGAAAGCATTTTTTGCCATGGTTCTTTCTCGCTTCAGTTGTTTTAACGTTCTTCCAAGAGCTTCTTCAGCCATCTTTGTAGAATGATTTGTTCTTGTGAACTTGCTTATTTCCCTCATCGACAGATGATTTCTCTGACTTTATCAGCTTTAGTTTCACTGTCACACGTTGGTTTTCAACTGTCGAGTCTTTTGGTCTCCCCCAGCTCCTGTCTGACTCGATAGACCATGTTTTCCAAAGGACATGGAAACAACTCATCACACATCTACTTTGCTTTGCCTTTGTATTTATTTTGACAGGTAGCTCTCTGTTTTTAGATGAAGGTGATAGGTTCAAAACCTTAAAAAGACAAATCAGAATTTCCATTTAACATTTCAAAACTTAACATGTCAAACATTAAAAATGCTCATGACATTCCAATTATAACCAATAACCAGCATTCAACATAAAATAGATTCTTAATTCAATATCAGTCCATACCAGTTGTGTCTTTGGCTTGGATTCTGGAGCTGGGGCCTGTTTCAGAAAGGAGGTTAAGTCTAAACTCTGAGTGAGTTAACCCTGAAATCAGGGAAACCCTGGGTTTTCCGTTTCAGAATGGGAGGTTTGTTAAACCAGAGAAAGCAGAGTAAGTCAAACCCGTTTCTGAAAGAGAGGTAACTTATACTCGGAGTCAGTATCCATGGTTACTTATGCTGTGAACCTAACCTGGTCGGGAGCAGGTTTTATTCTCCAAACTCAAAGTTTCTGCCGGTCCCCTCCCCTTTTTAAAGACGAAGCGGTATGTTTCGCTTTAACCTTCATTGCCCACATTTCCGTCACACAGAGACGGTCTAAGTGACACGAATGGCTTGTTCTTTTTTGGAGGACCCAATAGACGAAGAGGCTGCATTAATTCATAGAGAATTATATTTACCTTGTACGAGGATTTTGAGAAGACTCGATTTTTTGTCATTTCCCCACACGTTTTTGTTTGAGCGTTACTGTTTTTCGTTGCAGTCAATTACATATATACAATGAAAACAAAATTAGATATTGCTATGTAGATGTTTCATATGTCAAATATTGTCAACAAAGCCTACATCCATGACATGCTCAAATTTGACCTGATTGAATTATGTTTTTATACTTCATTTTTAGCTGCTGCCATGTTCTTTTACTTCCTGCAGGATTGCATCTACATGAAAATGAAATCAGGGACATTGAATTAGATTAATGTAACAATTACTTTTTGGGAACACAATTTGATAGCACTGCTTACTTTCTTAATCCCATATACACCTATACCACTTGATCAATAAAAGGGTAGTGTTGCAGCGTGTGTGTGCTGAGCGGGGTGCGATCCACGAGACACAAGGGGAGGGGCGATTGCAGGTGCAGATGGGGGGGGGGGGGTGAGCACGGAGCGGAGGTGTGTGCGTGGTATATATTGTGTGTTCGGAGGACGGAGCACTTAGTTAAATAAAGAGAAGGTGTCATTCCCACAATAACTGTTTTGGAGTCATTCTTAATCCGCTCTGGAGGTTGAGGGTTTCGAACGGGAAGTGAACCCCGAAGGAGAATTCCCTTCGGCCCTGAAGGAAATCTCCCCTGCGCTTCTGACCACGGTCGGAAAGACGAGAGAAAAGAAAGGAGAAGTCTTCGCGCAGCGAAAGGTTCAACAGTAGACACAAGTTCACTTTTAAAAACACAATTGCATGTATTAATATTAAACTGACCAACGTTTGCAAGAGGGGAAGGTTAACAAAAAGTCCTCTAAACATTACCGACGTTAAATGCATTTTCCCCCCCAGATTGGTTCTGTACATTATGCAGCATTTCATGCAATTACACCAGGAATAACACTTCAAAAGTACACCTAAATATCGCCATTTTTTATTTCACACCTTACGCTACTTAAAAAGTTATTTATTACAGCCAATATTTTATAACAATGATTTAAATGCAAACGTACGCATTAACTTGAGCAGCTATGTTTTCCCACGCTGTCTCTGTTTTGCAGATGCAGCGGTGTTGCTTTTCTTCTGGAATATGTGCTCATATTCACTGTAACTCTGCAGCAGCACGTCAAGTTCAGCTGGAGAAAAATATGCAGACCTCTTTGTTTCCACGGTTACCATGGTGACTCGTGATATCTGCGCTCCATTGATAATGGCTTCTTATAGTCACAGTGCGCACGCTCAACTCCGATTCAGTCCACTCAGAGTTGATTGACCTTACTCCGATCAGCTTCTCTGAAACAGAAAACTCAGAGTTGTTAATCTCCCGATTGACCAACTCAGAGTTCAAGTTTAACCTCAGAGTTGGTTGAACCTCCTTTCTGAAACAGGCCCCTGGAGTGGAATCAGACCAAACAAAGATGCAGGTGTAAGTTTTTTCAGTAATGAATGAGTTGAGTGTTTGTTTGATGTTGACATGGGCATATCTGGCCCGGGTGGAGACATTCCCATTAGCAACGATGTTGAACATGACAGCAGGAGCCTCAAATATTAGACTTGATTTTTGCTCAGGTCCCATCTTTTTCATCTTATGATTTTCTTAAACCAATTAACATCGCATGGTTGACAGAAAACAAAACAGATTTCAGAGAAATTATACCAACAATAGAACTTCAAATGCAGCAAAATATATGCATTATTTACTGTCTGTGCACACTTTACTGCATAGCCTCTGCTGTGTCAGAACTGATTCAACCTTTATTGCTTTAAATGTCATTTCCAGTCAGTTTCTCATATTTTTGGTCTTGTAAATTATTTCTATGTCAGTAAACCAAATGAACATGTTGACACTACTGCAAAATTTTGTGATTTTCTTCCATGTAAACATGGGTTTCAGGCTTCTGTGCTCAAAAGTCTCGCGTTTCCGTTTGACTACGCAAGTTTCTGCTACAGTTTTCGGGCTCTACGTGCTAAATGCGCGTCCACTGAAGGCACATTAAAAGGTAAATCAGGTTCGAATTGGCCAAATCAGGGTCTTGGTTTTGGTTCTTTTAATTCCATGCAGGGCCAATTGTTTGAGAATTGATCATGGAGGAGACATGAATAGTTGCTGTTTACGCCTGTCCGCCTGCGTTTATCAGAATAGAGCAGTGAAAGAAAAAGGCTGGAGCAGGATTTGCACTGCTTTGACATTTAGCACCAGGCCAAGTAAGGCTAGTCTAGGTGGTGCTCGGTGCATCTGGAACTTTATTTATTTATTTTTTGAAAAGTGGGCATTTTTCTGAACAAATGTTCAGCCACAGGCTGAACGTAACAAAGTGCAACAGGATTATTTTAATCTGAAAAATTAGGTCATCTATGGAGTTCAAAGCTGAATTAAAGCACCGCATTAATTAAATTCTGCTTTCTTAATGGATTAAACAGCAGCTCCTCTGGAGAAACTAAAACCTACAACCAAGCTCAAAGTCAAAAACAAAAACTACTCTTAAATTCATGATTGCAAGATCTTGCAAACACTGAAACAGAGATTCAGAGGATGGTGTTTACCAGATTCTTTAATCCTTTTCATTTCACAGTTTAGTGTCCAAAGACAGCAATGGTTGAGAGGACTTTTGCAGGAGATAAGCAGCACCTTTTGGGCGTGGAGCAGCTGGATGACAAGCCAGTCCAACCAGACTTTCTGCACACGTCTGCTGTTTGCAGAGCCTTTCAGGAGGCTTTAATGTCTTTACTGTCTTGATGCTGCAGCTGCTGATCATGGAAAGCACATTTGGTCTGCACACCTCAAAGATGTTTACATTAAAAGGGTGACTGCAAATATTCTGAGGAGGCTTAAATGCCTTCACCCATTTGCAATTTCTCTCTGCTTTAAATTCTTCTAATCTGATGGGAATGTATGCACTTCCATGCAGGAACCCTTTTATTATCCGATATTGAGGTCAAAGTCTGCTTATGCATCACTCTTAATGGCTGGTTCTCCTGCTGTTGTTGTTGCTCCTGTCATCCTCCATTGCTTTATCCAGCCAGTCTCTCTCCTGCTCAGATTCGGAGTCGGTGGCGTCGCTCCCGTCCGCCGCCAGCAGGCGCGAGTAGTTGATCCTGCGCTGCTGAGGAGCTCTCCACTGAAGCAGAGGCAGACATGTGCACCACGCCATCAGGCCCACCGCCACGCCTCTGAACAGCCACGTCAGCCCAAACCTCTGCGCCACAAACCCCCCAGCAAAACTCCCCACCCCGCTTCCCAAAGGCAGAGCCAAGGAAGTGTAGACCCTCCTCACACTCCTCTCTGCCCCCGGCACGGCCAGGTCCCCGCAGTGGACCCTCACAGCCCACCAGAGGGCGCCCTTGCTGAAACAGCTGAGCACTTGTGCAGGCAGAGCCGCCCAGGCCCCCCAGAGGAAAGAATAGTAGAAGCACTGTAACCCCAGGCTGGCGGCCCCCACAACGAGAATCCTCCCAGGACTGAGGAGCTTTAAAGCCCAGCCAGCCAGGAGGGGGAAGGCTGCCTGTGAGAGAAGGGCGAGGGAGAGAGAGAGCCCCATGTGCAGCTCGCTGCTGCCGTGATCCTGCATCTGCCAGAGGAGGAAGTTATCCACCGCCGAGCCGGCTGCCGCCACCAGGAAGACGGTGAGGGCGCAGAGCAGAGCGCGGGGGGAGCCCTGCACCAGCTGCACGGCCTTCAGCAGCCCCCCGCCTCGCTGCCGCTTTCTGTTCAGATAGAGAGGGTGGTAGACGGCAGCGGGTAGGGCCACCCCCGCCAGGCCGGCGTAGGTGTAGAAATGCGCCGCGCTCCGGGGGGTTTCAGCAGCGAGGACGCAGCTCAGCTGGCTGACCAGCAAACCGCTCACACCCACCCCGAAGGCCCCCCCGAGAAGCCCCCACAGCTCCCTGCTGCTGTGACGGTCCGACATGTCTGCAAAGTCTAAATACTCAAAGAGCCCGTCGTCCACCACCCATTCCAGGGGAGCCGCCACAAACTCCCAGGCGGACACGATGAAGAGGAGGAGGAAGAAGAGCTGGGTCTGAACATCCATTTCTTTCAGGCTGCTCAGAAAATCCAAACTGTCCCGTTTTTTCTCTTCGGGTTTGCTGGAAATGACCTCTGACCTCTTCCGTCTGAGCGGCTCCGCAGATGAGTTGATGCTAGAATGCAGAACGGAGGAGTTCCTGGTCTGGTTTGTGACACTGCTGAGCAGCACTAGCGTGTTGTGTGCAGACGGCTGAGCCTGCGTCTCTTTCGTGGCGTTCTGAAGAGGTAAAGCTTTGCTCCTCGTCACAGACGTGTTCGTCCGGCTGACAGGAGCCTTCAGATGCACTGTGGTCCATGACTGCGGTCCAGCCCTGGTCACTGGCAGCTCCTCAGCCTGGCTGTCATTTGGCTCCACCCTCAGGTTGGAGGTGTTGCAGAACCGTGAGCCAGACACATCTGTGGGCGGGACCAATAGCAGCAGAAGAGCAATGAGAGCGGAGAGCACCAGGGAGCAGCTGATCACCACCCGCCTCTTGTTGTAGTGTCTGCACAGCAGAGCGGACAGAGGGCTCCACAGCAGCGTTATGCAGTGCTGGGTTCCCATGACGACGCCCGTCATGCCAGGGGACAGGCCCAGATGGCGGAAGTAGAGGGTGAGGAAGGGGAGCAGGCTGGCTTTGGAGCAGGAGCACAGGAAGCTGAAGGTGCCGGAGAGGGCCAGGGCCCGACGGATGTCGATCTGTTTGGTCCTTCTCATCGTGGCTCTCCCCAAAACACACCAATTCTGTTCATACGGAAAATCATTTGTTATTGAGAGTTTAAAAAGAGTACGTTTACAATTATAACTAAAAACCTATAGTCGTTACTTTTGAACCCTTTGACATCTCAATTTTATTTCCGGCTATGGAAATAAAATCTGCTTTTAAGTAGAGACTAAATTAAGGTCATTTTGAGGCTGAAGTGGTTTGATGCATATTTGAATCAATAGGCATAAATGGGTTAAATAACAAAATTAAAATAAAACCAAGCTTATTTTAATTAAAAAAAAAGGTGCAGGGACACACAAATGCAAAAGCAAATATATTATTTGATATTTTAGATTTTTCGGGTGATAAATACTAATTTGGCACAGAGAGCAGAAAGTCCAGCTGTTGAAGCAGAAGCAGATCCCAGCTTCTGCTTCTCCATTAACTTCAGATAAGAATGAGCGGTCAGCGGCGGCGCATGCGCTCCAACCTCCTCAGCGCATTTCAAGCTCCGACAGTCCAGCTTCAGGTTGCGGATATAAGCAGGTGAAACAAAGGACGTGACGGGGAGGGGCACCTGTCGGGCAGGATGCACCTGTCCCCGTCTGGATGGGACTCAAACCCGCGTCATCATTGTAACTCCAGAATTATACAATAAACAAACGCAAAGGAAAATACTCACCTCTGCCTTTGAAAAGTTCTTTAAAGTGTTCTCCCGGTCATCCTCGGTTCCTCACCTACTTCCACCCGTTTGTGTGTTTGTGACCACGTATGAACACCTGTACAAACTACACTTTCAGCTTAAGCAGTTTTCCACCACTATAGCGCCCCTCAGCGGCGCGGATGTCACAAAAGAGAATTATAGTAAAAATTCCTATATGACTTAAATAAACACTTTACTCATAAACAACCTATACAAAAAATGTGAATGACAAAAAAAACTTACAGCCACAGCACATAAGCATTACATAACAGAAAAAAATACAAAGAGCTGCAGATTTTATTTCACAAAAATAGCTTTTCAAAAATTACATTTGTTAAAATAGTCAGTTTTTAGTTTGAATCTCTTTCATGATTTCATCATATTGCATTAGTTCATGCAAAAACTGTTAAAAAATGAGGCTTGGAGTTTGAATATTCACTTTTAGGAATATGAATTTCCCTCCAAAAAACAAAACAAATTTTGTAATAAAAATAACGTACTGATGCATGTTCATTATATAACTGCCTATAATGATGCATTTTTCTAAAAGTTTGATTGCTTTTCCAGATTCACTATTTACATAATTTTGAACAGCAAGGTCAAAATATATTTAAAATACATACAATAAATATATAAAAAATTATTTAGGCTGTGTCAATAATAATTTAATTTTTGTGCTTATTCAATTTCTATATTATAATAAATATAAAAAATGGAAAAGGTTTAACCCTTCAATACGTCTTTTTACTGACTCAATTTCTGAAAAACTTTAATACAACAAATAATAATATAAAAGTAAATAAAGACACAAATATACACAGAATTAATGAATGAAGCACGTAACAGATTTGTTACAGCGGAATACTATAAAATGTATACATAAACAGTAAAATAGTAACATAAAAGTAAAAATGTATACAATTAAAACGAAATTATATAAAAAGAAAATTTAGACAATTATCCTAAAAACACAGGTTTTAGTGAATACATTAGAACTCTTTGAATTTTCTACTCTCATTTTTCATATACAATTACATTAGAAAAGAAAGGTGATAAAATAATAATAAAAATATTTAGGCCAAATGTTTTAGGTAAGTAAAATCCCAGCAAGGATGCTGGGTAAATTTCATCAGAAGAAGCAAGATGAATATTTACATAAGTAAGCACACAGTCGAACAAAGATCTAACCCCATCCAGCCTAAACCTGTTTATCAATAAATTTGTTACTTGTAAACAGCTCATAATATGATTTAAAGGTGTGACTTGCTTAGAATTGAAAGGCATTTCATGTCAGTTAGTGACAGATTCAAGTCAGCTGATCGTGGTTGACAGTTTTGGCACATCTCATTCATAAGCATAAATGAAACCAGCTGTCCATTGTCTGAAAAACAAACAAACAAGAGGCTCAGGGAAGGAAACAAAACCACATGCAAATTAGGAACCTGCAGAGCTCACGAGCTCTCTTATCTGGATTCCACTGCAGGGACAACGTGCACCAATCTTGAAAGGTGGTTATACGAGTTATGTCTACTGTTGATGCAGAGCGGCTGCACTAGGAACTGGAAGGACGAGAAATGTCTGGCACGTGTCAAAAGAATTAAATGTTTATTTGAAAGGTCAGACCAGAAATGCAGAATAGCAGTAAAAAACAAAAAGCTTAAGGGGGCCGATTAAGTCGTGGCTCATCAAACACCCTGGGAAAAGTTTATGCCAAAAATCGAATTTCTTTAAAATCCTTTATAGCATTTTTTCTAATAGGCTTCTTGCTGTTTGTTCAAAGTTGTATCACGCTTCTACTGAACTCAAATTACTATCTTTAGTCCCCAAAAAGATCTATCTAACAAGTCATAATTTTTATAATTTTCTTGTGAACACAAAGTGTAAATGAGTGTGGTCAATGTTTTAGTCTCTCAACTGTTTCCTTCTTCACTTGCTTAGGTAGAAACAGGAAGTGCAAGAAAAAAAAGCTGAGTTTTATTTAAACTGTGACTAAAAAGCTCCTGCAGGAAGAAAAAAGACGAAGTGGGGAAAACCCACAGAAAAAACACAGAAACGAGGCATCATTTTATTTAAACTTTAGAACAACAAAAAGCAATTTGCCTTTTTTAAAAACACATTATCAAAATAAATGTACTTTTGAACTAATTTTATTGAAATTGATTACCAAAATGTAAACAACAGTACACACGTTTGTACCTAAAGGCAGAGGTTTTCTTCTGATGAAGATTAGTGACATTTGTTTTTCCTAAAAGGAGTAAGCCACCATGATGGAAAATGAGATTTTCTGTGACCAGAACATCCTCCTGAGTGTGACACTATTCTAGATTTGCAAACAAAGCCTAAAATAAATAAACATCTAAGTTCCTTTTACTGCTGTGCTTTAATGGAATACAGTCGGTGTGCGTCACGGACACGAGGCAGAGAAACAGGTGATGGGAAGGCAGAGCAGAGAGCAGTAGGTCGGTTCCACAGGCTGTACCTGGCCTGGGAACGGCTTGTAGGAGGTCCAGTCTGACCCGGCTCCAGATTTACTGCACAGGTACACCTCACACCTGTACAGGGAATAGTAGCTCATGGATGACATTGTTCTGAAGTGAGGTGATCTTTTACAAAATACTCTCATGTGTGGGAAGGTTTTGAAAAATCTCAAAAACCCTATTTATAAGAATAAACTTCTCAGGTTAAAATTTTCTTACAAAGTAAAACTCATTTTAAATTCAAAAGTGGTGAAACATCTGAAATTGCCTCTTTTTTAATGTAAGTATTGGAACTGCAGAGACCAAATGTAGGAGTTTTGAGAGGAAAGTTGCCTCTTCCTCGCCTGATGTTTGATTCCACACACTGAACTGTTTTTAGTTCTAGTTTTAGAAGAATTTGACGGCAAGCAAACAGGCTCTGTGCAGCATACAGCTGAAAAATGAGAGGCCTTACCTAAGAAACTAAAGTGAAAATGGGTCATGTGTGTTTGTGTATTTGAAGCAAAACAATTATTTCCTTTACTTAGAAAGTTTCAGTTGATTATTCTCTCATGAAAACAAAACACTAATAATAATTGAAAGTGTCGTCTTATGTCAGGTTTTAGAATATTACAGAAATGTTTTATTTTAACAAAAGACAATTCTGATCTCTGAACCTTTTTTCAGAAACACACACTTTTCTTTAAATGGACTTTTTATCAAAGCCTTAATGCTCATGGTCATGTATTTATAACTTAGCTGTTCAAATCATGAATGTTTTATTCAATGTACAACAGAAGAGAAAAGATTAAAACCACGGATAAAAAATGTAAATATTATTTAATAGTTTTCAAAAGTGTCATGCACAGAAATAACGGTGTAGTGAAATATGTTCAAAGTTTTGCATTATTGTGTGTTCTTACAGGTCAGTGTGTTTTAGTTGTGAGTCTTAGTCATTTCAATGACTTTCAATGACATGGAGCAACAAGTGAGTGTGTGTTTGTGTTGGCTGAGGTCACTGTGACGAAATGCTGGAAACTACCAGCGGACCTGAATGCAACAATAGTGAGCTCTTATTCATGAAAGCGTATGAGTGCGGAAATTCCATGCAGCCCCCGAATGCACCGCGTTTTACAGCCTATGTGGCGGTGAAAAAGTCAGATTTAAATGTTTGAACCAGCTCTGGTTGGGTATTTGTGGTAGCCAAGTGGGGGGAGGCACTTAAAAGTCATGGTTGTGAGTTTGAGCCTCCTGTCAGAGACGATGAAAACCTGCCAAAGTGGCAAATTCAATTGTTTTTCTACCCAGCAAATTGAAGTTTTCATCATTTGGCGGGTGTTCCAACTTTTGTTTTTGGGTGTGATGTTTTGCGTACAGAGATTCCTTCATATATTCCAAATCTATAGAGTCAAATTTTCTTGAAGAATATGATTCTGGGTGCTACAAAAGCATTGACTGAGCAGTGCATGTAATGCAGAATGTTTCAAAAGAAATGTATAAATAAAGCAGTGAGCTGAATGGAAAAGGCTTATATTTTTCTATAAAAATAGTTATAAAGTTCTAAAGTTTTGCTACCTGGTGACACCTTGGATAAACTTCTTTTCGTCCTGATCCAGACAAACAGTAAAGGTGCTTCCATCATTTCCAGCGATAACCTGCACATTGACCACTTTTGCTTTTGAAATTAAGATGACCTGCCAAAGAAAGAAGTGTTAACCTAAGTTTTAAGGTCGCAGTCCAATCAAAAATGCATCTCATTTGATTAGATAAAATCATCTTTCACCTGGTTGAAGCTCTTCTTAGACTTGGAGCACTGCCTCTTCAAAACCTCAGTCATGGTCATGTGCAGACCATCTTTTAAATCTGAACGGATCCATTAAAAATGCAATCAGAAGCATGCATGTAAAAATCTGGATTTTGACAAAAAGAAGGCTTGAGATGAGCATCCTCCTCACCAAGTAGGTCCGCTTCCTGGCAGGTTTTGTAAAGATTGATGGACGTGCACACCACTTCTCTGTGGACCCTCTGGCTCCTCCTACTCATAGCCACCTGAAGACACATGTAAACAGGAAATAGGTAAAAATAGGTCTCTCTGTGGTCATATGTGGATCTATCATTGTGTACACTGCAGGAAATCCCGGTGAAGCAACAATACTTTGTTGTAGGTGACGCTCAGCGACAAAGGCACAGCCTCCCGCTCCTCATCGATTCCAAACCTTTTGCCGGCAGCTCCTTCAGAAAGAATCCACATTAGCTGAGTGTGTGGGAGTACATGTGTGTTCTGTGTGGATGCTACTGTTGCAGTTTTGAGATGTGCGATGCTCAGCTGACCCATGGATTTAACGGCTCGGGTTCCGGCTGTGTGTCCCAGCTCCAGAGAATGAATGAAAACTTCCCGTCTCCTCTCTCCTCCAGCCAGCGTCAGCTGTGAGAAGAAAATCCGAACATGAAATCTGGGAATCATTTGACACTTTCTGCTTGAAACGTTTGAGTGAAAACCTCCTGACCTCAACTTGGTAGAGCTGCATGAGGACCGGCTGCTCTGCGTGTCTGCAGTAATAGAGCACCATGTCAGCCAGCAGGGCGAGATGTTCCGTCTTGTTTCTGAACACACCGTCCTCTTTAGGAGCAACCTGAATCCCATGCAACAATGACAAATTAGAGCTGATAATGTTAAAGGGCAGATTCTAGATTGTTTCAACTATTTGCCCATTTATAAGCAGAAACGTTTTACATAATGTAATAATTTCGTGGCATTTTTTAAAAAGAATTTTCGTTTGTTTGTTTAGTCATTCTATCCTTCCATCATCAAAAAAAATCCTTTATGGGCTGCACGGTGGCGCAGTGGTTAGCGCTCTTGCCTCACAGCAAGAAGGCCTCCGGTTCAAGTCCCGGCTGGGGGACATGAAAATCAACATCAATGGGGGACCTTTCTGTGTGGAGTTTGCATGTTCTCCCCGTGTATGCGTGGGTTCTCTCCGGGGTCTCCGGCTTCCTCCCACTGTCCAAAAACATGCTTCATAGGTTAATTGGCAACTCTAAATTGTCCCTAGGTGTGAGAGTGAGAGTGAATGGCTGTGTGATTGTTGAAATTCTTCCCTGCAACAGACTAGCGACCTGTTCAGGGTGTCCCCTGCCTTCACTCATGAGTGGCCGGGATAGGCTCCGGCAGCCCCGTGACCCCGAAAGGGAAAAAACGGATAAGAAAATGAATGAAAAAATCCTTTATAGCATTCTTCCTAAAAGGTAAATTGTTTGTTTTAAGTTGTATCAGGCTTCTACTGAACTCAAATTACTGCCTTTTTCCCCCCAAAAATCTAACAATTCATTATTTTCATGATTTTGCTGTGAACACAAAGTATGGATGAGCGTAAACTCAGTTTTATTCTCTCAACTGTTTCCTTCTTCACTTGTTTAGGTAGTAGCAGGAAGTGTCAGAGAAAAAATAGCTGAGTTTTATTTAAACTGTGAGTAAAAAGCTCCAGCAGTAAGAAAATAGACAAAGTGGGGAAAACCCACAGCAAAGAAAATAAAATAAAACATTTACATTATATATGGGTCAAAATAATACACAGGAATGCAATTAAAAAACAAATTCAACTATTTTATGGAACAATTTAAACCAATATGTGTTTTTTTTTTTACACTTTGTGTTGGATAAACATTTCTTCAGTCTTGCATTTTATAATGTAATAACAAATAAGGAACTGTGGAAATGTTTCTACTCCTTCACTTTATTTGTTATTCAATATATTTAATGATCAAATGCATCTATTGTTTGCACTTGACGTGTCTATTTGTGATTATTTGAATAATCTTTTTTCATCTTCTGCTGTCTTTATTTTCTTATCAGTGAATGAGTTATTATCTTAAATAGGTTCGATATATACACACTTTTTTTTTTTGTTGTCTTTTTAAATTTTTAATGCTTGAAATAAAGCAATCCAATCAAATCCAAATCAAATGAAACTGCAGAAAAAGCAGCAAAGCTCGTACTGATATTTTCTTTTTAAACGTTGTCATTCCTTTTCTGTCTTTTTACCTAATTCTAAACAAATCTTGGATTCAGAGAAGAGTGCCATGTACCTGACAGAGCACTTCAGATGACAGGCTGAGCAGACTGACGACATTGCGTTCGTACCAGGGATCCATCATGCCCAACATCTGACAAACGTCTGATGAACCTTCCTCCCCTGCAGGAACATCTGACTCCTGCCAGAGTGAAGGAACATGAAACATCACGATTTTAAAACCATAAGACGTTCCATAAAAGCTCCAAGAAAGCAATCATGCAAAGCATATATGTCACTGCTGAAAACTCTGTCTGAACGGGTTAAATGTTTTGACACAGATGGTTGGATATGATTAGAACAAAGACATGATGAGGCCGAAGTGACGGGTTTGATCTCACCACAGAGCCAGTTGGTTTGCTCAAGGTCGTCTCTGAGTGTCTGTCCGTTCTGCGCTTTGGTAGGAACAAAGTAAAACTGCAGTTTGCACATCTTAGTGAGCAGAGGACATCTGCTTTCTTTCTGCTGTAGGTCACAGTACGCTCTGGCCAGCCTGCCCACCTCTCTGTCTCCACCGAACACCACCACCTTGACCAGGGTGGGCACTTCTGACAGACTGTCCTCGCTGCAGCTCAGGATGGGCCGCCTGCGGACGCAGAGGTTCCTCTGAGAGCTGAGCGGTTCTGTTGGAGGTGTGGGCGGATGCGGAGAGCGAGCTGGTCGTATGAGGGACTTGTGGGCATTGAGCTGCAACCCACTTCTTTGGGAGTCTTTGTTGATGTCGAAGAAACCCATGCTCTGCGCACGCCGGGTCATGCTGGGGCTGATGGGAGTCTTGAAAAGCAGGGCAAATCGTTCTATTCCCAAAAGCGACTTGGACTTCTTCTTGGGTTTCTTTCTAGGTTCTGGTTGGCTTGGTTTGTCCGAGTCCTCCGGTGTTGGGTCGTCACCACAGTCACTCTCCACCCCTGATGAGGTGGATGGCACTGACCAGCTGGAGGACAGAGAGTGGCTGGAAAAAGTGGAGTCTCTGGAAGAAGAGGATGCTGAGGAGATGCGATGGCTTTGGACCTCAACCCTGTTTGACTCCAGCTCATCTTCCTCGTCCATACTGGTGTCGATATGGTCTTCCTCATCTGCTGCCGCTGCTTTGAGGAAGCTTTCCACTGGACAATCAGGGCAGTAATCACTCGCAAGAATGCCGCTCAGAAAATCTGCAACAGAAATTCCAGAAGATGAATGAGTGAAAATTTGATCTGGAGCAAAGTGAGCATTAAAAATGCTTCATTTGAATTATTTACCAAAGCTCTCCTCCTCCCACAAATACATGTGACATCTGGGTGAGGTCACCTCGAAAGTCTCAAAATCTGATGACAAAAGGTGAATCCATCCATATAAAAACATAGGGATCAATGTGTCCATGTTGTTCTTGCCTTACCATGCTCTGTCCGGTCAGTCCCTGCAGCCGGAGCAGCCAGGCTTTCACTGATCCTCTCAATGCTCTGGATCAGACCTTCTCTGGCGGTCCTGGGATCCCCTGCAGAGGCTGCAGTCTCCATTCTGTCAGTTATGGTCTTCAGAAGCTGCTGCAGCTCTTCAGTCTGCTTTTCCTGGTAGAACACAACATACTCAACATAGATGGCCTCAGAGGAACATGTGGCATTCAAGAAGGCATTAATGCTTCACCTCCAGAGCAGTGTGGACGGCTTGGAGATCATGTTTTGCTACCGAGAACAGCCTGAAAGCTGTGCAGGATCAGAGTGATTGCTACGTCTCTAGGGGAGCTGCAGGCTTTGCTCAGCTGCTCAGAGGCCAGCTGGACCTCTGGAGGGATGTCTTCATCTGGGTTCAGCAGCAGCACCACTCTGCATGCAGAGATGCATCGGAAAGGATTAGCTTTTCTGAAAGATGCTTCGTTCAACATCTGTGTCGATGGATATATCCTCACATAGATTTGGAGCAGGTGCTGTCATGGGGAATGTCCTGCTCTGTCCGGAGCATCCGCTGAAACGAAATACCTGCAACACGGGATGAAGAAAATGAAAATCGCCCACCTCTGCTCGCAAATCCACATAAAAATACATTTGATTCACAATCAACCCACATGTTTCATGTATTGACTCTTTGTTCGTGTTCTTTAAAGTCAACACACCATTAAATATCAGGTGTCTGACAAAATATTTCAAAGAACTATCCAGGGCTTCTGTCCAAAAATGCTTGAACCACTTTAGAGACTAGTCCCCTTTTTGACCTGATTACTAAAAAAAGGTGTTATTTGCAGGAACATTGCTTTTTGTCCATCAATTATCCTTTTCTGCAGCATCAGCCTGAAGCTAAAAGCTTTAAATCTGATTTTACAGTTCCTTCTTAAATATTGATATTAATATTGATGACTTGTTATGATTTCCACCTTTTTGGGATCAAGTATATAACTCCATTTGACAGTTTTTTTAAAGGAAAATCTAGATTAAAAAAATTAAAAACCAACAGAAGTTAACAAACAAAGAACGAGGCTTGAACTTGAGATTTTAGACTTCAGGGAAAAAAAAAAGATTATATCTATTTTTAGAAGGGTTTCATTGTCTTTGACGAACCGATGTTTTCTAGTTCCACATTAATGGAAGCTTGTAAAAGCTGAAGAAAGTGAATTTGGAGCTAAGGTCCCAATTCACCAAGAGGTTAGCACTGAGGCAAAGCAAAAGGTAGAGGTCTCTTTGAATGGAGTGAAAACCCTGAATCCTGCATGACTGATGGCTCCCAGCTTCTTATGGAAAGAAAGGAACAGGTTTTACTGAAAAACGGAGCTGTAAAGATTTGCCAGTTTTTGGATGATATTTTTGTAATGTTTGCGTTTGTGTGAAAAGCTGAAGTTTGCTTGTTGTATCAGCTTTTCTGCAACACTCAAAAAAAGGGACGTTGATCTTCTCTGCTTGCATGGAAGTCCATTGTAACTGCTCTTTAAATTAATACTTAAGAAACTAAGATTTCAGTTTTAAAAAGTGTTTGACAACTTTCCATTGGAAACATTAAGAAATAATAATTCAACCCAATCAAAACAGCTCATGATGTAGAAATTATCCCAACTTGTGATTTAAACCACATTTACATCTTTTAGAAGGACACATGCTTTGTTCCAGCCAAAGAATGTTTTTTAGTTTTTCTATAGCTTCACTTCTTTAGTTTAAGCTTTGTTGTCTATATTTTTCTTATTAGTAAATGTATATATTTGCTCGGTTTCTTATTTGTGTCAACAAAGAGGTTCAACCTGGTGCCCGGAGCTCCTGCTGGATGATGCTTAGCAGGCGTTTGGAGGCAGAGCTGCAGGGCTCAGGCCAGGAGAGAAACCTGTGGAAGAGCCGGTAAGCCTCTTGCAGCATATTACACCCTGGAGGCATGTAAGGAATCTGAAAAAAAGGGGGAAAAAACTGCTTTTATGGAGAGCCGTCCTGAATGTTCTGCCTTAAATCCATCGCTTGTCTCCTTTCTGGTGTCAGGTGATGCAGACTCACTCTAAGAAGAGCAGAGGAGAACAGGAGAGTGAGGGGCACCACCAGCTCATGCTGACTCTGTTCCAGGACCTGCATGAAAAATCCAGAGGGAACTGATACATTTCATGAGCATGCAGAACTCAGACGGAGGTTTTTCTGCTCTGTACCTCCTCTGTTTTCCTCAGTATTTTTTGTAGAACGATGAGGAAGTTGTGGGGATCTCTCTTCACCAGTTCCTCCAAACACCAGCGGCTTATGCACAGTCCGGCTAAGCCAACAAAAAAGAGCTTAAACTATCAAGTTTTCTGTCTTTAACATAAGAACCCAGTGCCATTTTTCCTTAAAATGAGAATTGAACCACAGAGGACATTTCTGATATTGTTCTGTAACACTGATGTCACCATGGGTTCTTCTGGGTTGAGCAATCTCCACAAGGTATTTGTTCAGAAAGGTGACGGTAAAACAGATTTTCTCTTCTTGCGACTTCTTACTTAAAGCTGACGCTGCGCAAGTCTCCCAAATACTGTGAGTCATCATTTTCAATTCTCATTTTCTAAGGAAGCTGGACACTATTTGAGTTTTTTTAATCAAATTATCTGTACATTTACCCAGTTGAATATCTCTCATATATCAGAAACTCTTACCCCTCCAGAGATGTCTGTCAGGTGAGTTGAGATTCAAGTGGCAGAGGCAGCGCTCCAGGAGATGCTGGATACGGTCCTCAGTGCATGAACTCTGCTCCATCGCCTGCTGAGACATCCCTGCATCCACTGACGGGACAACCAGCTGTGAGTCCACGCCCTCTGTCCGTCTGCTGGTCTTCGGTGGTCCAAAGCTCCTGTGGGAGACGTTTTTACAAATCAAAACGAGTGTTTTTCTTCTCCAGACAGTCAAATGCACCAGCGTAAAAGAGCTGGTTGCTCAGACCAACAGCGCATTCGAACCACAGACTGACACTTCCTATCCATGAGTCACAGATGAGGAGGGCGGAGGGACATTTGGTTCAACTTCTACTTTTTCATTCTTAAACTTGGTTGCTGACCTATAATTGTATGACTCACAGCTGAGCTGGAAAAGAAACTTCCTAAAATCTCCTTATTTAGGAAAAAACATTTTTTTTCTGCATGTCTGTTTGTAAAACCAAGAACATTTTTTAAATGAGTTTAAATTTAAGACCTGCTACGATGAAAATAGTGTTTTTAACATGTAGCATTTATCTGATGATGGGGGACATACAGTATATAAAGAAAATCAAGATAAAAATGCTTTTTTGAGTTTTTCTTTATACAATTCATTGTGAATCAGGAGCAGACAGAAAATGCAGTTGGAAAACGATTGTATTTGAGATGTAGAGCAGTGGTTCCCGACCTTTCTCACACCACTTACTGGTATAACGTCACACAATTTTTCACAGACCGGTCATTCAAATATAGGCGGATGATTATTGTAGTAATGCTAGGATAAGGAAGAATCAAAGACGTGACAAGACCAACTCTGTGCTTTTATTTTGACACAGTTTATATCGCACAGGTATCATCATCCTCTGCCCTTTCCAAAAGAGAAGTACTGTCTATTAAATGTAGCTTTCTTTTTATGGAAGTCAAAGACTCCTCTTCTGTCTCCTGGCTGAGCAGTTTTGGTCTTGGCAAAGAAACTTTCCAAAGACGTTTGTTTTTTACTCATTTTGCTAGCTGCTGGGTTTTATTTTAGCCGTAACCTATCACGTGACAGAGAAGAGCGCCTAGGTCCTGCGTGAAGAGTTACATAGACGGATGTAACAGAGAATCAGGACATTTTTCTACATAAACGTTTTTTCAGATTCTGAAATAAATAAAACAGAACTAATAATAATAATGTATTAGATTTATCTGTGCTTTTCCAGACGCTCAAAGCGCTTACAGTGTGTCCAATATTCATTCACTCCTCATTCACAGTTGGTGATGGTAGCTACTGTTGTAGCCTCAGCTGCTCTGGGGCAGACTGACAGAGGCGTAGCTGCCAGTTTGCGCCTACAGTCCCTCTGACCATCACCGGGATCATTAATACACATTCACACACCAGCGGAGCCACACTGGAGGCAAGGAGGGTGAAGTGTCTTGCCCAAGGACACAACAATAGTTGACTGGGGAGAGCGGGAATCGAACCACCGACCCTTCAATCATTGGACAACGTGCTCAACTGCCTGAGCCACTGCCGTCCGCATAATGGAAAGTTATTTATACTTTCTGTGCGGCCCGATACCAAATGACCCATGGACCGGTACCAGTCCGCGGCCTGGGGGTTGGGGACCGCTGATAGAGAATACTCTGGGCGGGCCACAGGCTCCCTGCTCCGCTCCATTCTGATGCATTCACTTGCAAACAGATCCATGTGCGTCTTAATTTTCTTTGTCTAAGCTGACATCTGGGTCCGAGTTGAACGGCTGGATGACTCCAATATTGTTCGCCATTTTTGTTGCACCACCAATGTTAGATTGGTGGTGTGAGAAGCTGTAAGCTAGTGGGAGAGAGTGTAAGCAGAGAGCTCTCAGCAACGAGGAGGGAAGGTGGGGTGAGGTTGCTCTGAACCAACAGTCCTGCTCATAACTCAGAGAAAAATTATGGAACTACGTTCCAAAAGTGTTTTTTTAAATTTTGCCTAAAAATGATATAATCACAATTAAAGCACGACTGGGAACACTTACAATTGATCAAAATAGGAATGGAGTGCAAACATTTTTCTAAAGGAAGTACAAGGGCTCGTTATTGGGAAAATCAATTAAATGTCTATAAAAAATAATAACTGTAGGGCTTGATTTTCAGACATTATGAAAGCACACATCTGTTAGGAGATGTCTTCCGTGCCCCCAGACATGCACGTTTAGCTGCAAAATGTGCGAAAAGAGCCTCAAAGCGATGATGAAAGTCTCTGATAAAGGGGCTGCAGAAACCAATGAGAGACTGTTACGATCCAAGTGCAACCCGATGTTCTTTAACCAGCAGATTATATAGCAGCAGACTGCAGCTTGAAGCTGCACAAGAGAATGACTGATACGAGTAAACCCGACGTGTCTAATCACTGATAAATTTGGCTGACAACACAATGGGAAAAGACCAAAAATACCACAACACAAGTATCTTTTTAAAGAAGATTTAACACAAGTTGAAGGTGAAAAAAAGTTGTTAGAACCCATGTTAGCCTGACATTAGAAACGTTTTCTCAACTTTTACAAGTCTCTCTCAGTTTGTGTTGCCTGCTACAAAGTCCTTACACAATTAGAAATAAACCCCAACTCTTAAAAACTTTAATTGGTGCATACTTTAGTGAAAATCATTTTTTTAAGGTAATAGAAACCAAAGCAACTTCTTCAGAAAACAACTCAGACCATTTATAAGAATAAGAATATTTTTTTGATAGAAGTTCAAGCTGAATGACTTTCATTTTTTTTTAAATACGATGCATAATGCAGCTGGATTGATGATTTAACTGTAGCAAATGATTTGTGGCTTTGAATGTTTTTGTGTGTGCAGCTTCTTATCTGCAGCATCAAACTGTTGAACATTTTTAGACACAATTTTCTTGTTTGTGTCTCTTCGTGTCTGTGTCGTGGCACTTAGATTCTCCTCATAAACTGTTTAAGGTGTTTATTTTTTGCATATGAAAACAGTTTTCTTTTAAAACACACAAAAAAGAAGCTTGTGGAAATAACACACAAAATCTAAAAAAGTAGTTTATTTGTTTATTTTTTTAAGCTCTGCTCAGACATACCTGGGATATTCCACTTTTGCATGAAAGCCTTTCAATTGTCTACAGAGGAAGCAGGTGCTTATCTATTGTGTGCCCACCTGCTTTATTGTCCGGTTCTGCCATGCATATCCGACCTCCCATAATCAAAAATAGCTGAGTTTTTTTTATGAAACTGTGGGCTTGAAAAATGCTGCATCGTCTAAAGACCAATTTTAAGGAGTGAAATCCTGATTGCGTTAATCTTTTTTAAATAAGGGGAACAGCAAATGTGTTGCTCTTGAAGAGCATAGTTGAGTCACATCTGATGTAAGTTTTGTGGGCTGATGCAGAAAGTTTCAAAACTCAGATCGATGAAATCAGCCTTAAACGACCCAGAAAAACATGCCAACCATTCACTCTGTCATTTCAGTTGACAAAGTACAAGCACTAACCAATCAACACAAAGACTTGTCTCACCCACACCAGCAGTTATCAGTATCCAGATCATCTCAGGTCAGCCAGAGCGGAGTAGCACCAGCTGAGGTAAATATTTCAGAGACCACATCCTCCTGCTGCTGCTGCTCTTCAAAAATAGACCCTCCAACTGCACAGTCAAGAAAAAGTCTGCTGCAAAACAGGAACTGCAGAAGACTTTTTGCTGAAGTGCTGTTCATTGTGCTGATGATGGAGGAGGAGTTTCTTATTTTTGACAGTCATTCAAGGCAGGAAGCTTCTGGCTAAAACCTGCCGGATGATCAAAAACAGCTTTTGGTACTTTATTTTACATGAGAAAAGAGCCTGAAATGGAGCAGAATTGGATTATCTATTGGATTATTATCTGACATCTTTGGAGCCAAAACACAAAAAAGCTGGAATGTTCCCTTGCATCATATAAGCTCTAAAGGCATGAGAGCAAATGCGACTGACTGTATACTCATTTATCTGATGGATAGAAGGTTATGGGATTGTTGCTCAAAAAGATAATCAAAAAAATCAGCCATCTGATAGAAAATAACTATTTTAAAATAAAAAAAAGGTTACAGTTAACCTTAAAGTCCCACACCAATCATCTTTTGATCTTTTTTCAAAACATTCCCAGTGGTCTTTTAATTATGATTATGCCAAAATAAAAAAAATGTGTCATTTTCTAGTTTCTGCAGAGCAGCAGGAGTTATTTAGAAACTCATTTCTGAGTTGTGGGCACGACTGTTGTCCCGGAGTAAGCCCGCCCCCTTCCCTCATCCATCTGTTTACACGCTCTCCCACTAGCTTACAGCCCCTCACAAGCCCAACCTAACATTAGTGGTGCAACAAAAATGGTGATCAATATTTGAGCTAAGAAAACAAAGACATACTTGGATCTATTTGTCTGCAAGTGGATGCATCAGAATGGAGCGGAGCAGGGAGCTTGTGGCTTGCAGTTGTAGCCTCTGCATCAGGGGAGGGCGAACCACGGCCCAGGGGTCACACACGCCCCCCAAACCATTCAATTTGTCCCGCCTAATTTGATAATCCTTATTATTTCCCCTGTAATTCATGTGCCTCCCCTTTTATGGTGCACTACAAGTATATTGACCTTTGTTTAGGTGGAGAAAGCAACTCTGCATTAATGCCGTGTTGGAAGATTTGTTCTTTTCTGACGTTCATTTGTGTTTACTGAGTTGGACAATCATTCAAACTTCACATGAACATTGCATTTCTCTAAGTTTGAGTTTTTCCCTAAGGGACATCAACCCACCGGCGCAACTGGCATTAAGAGAAAAACTAAAGTCACAGTTTAGAAAAACAAAAACATATTTATTAATTTTCAATCCAAATTAAAGCATGTTTTCATCCAAATTCCATGACATTTCTTTCACTGATGAGTCTGCTCCTGTTCCCAAATGTTTGAACCCTTTGTTGCCCACAAGTCAAAAAGTTTGCCCACCCCTGTTCTACGTCACACCTGGAAGCTTTTTCAAACTGGATTGCTGCTCCTGATTCACAGCAATAGTTAAGCAAAACACAGTTTTACTCTTAATTTATACTTGTCCTCCATCATGAGAAAAATGCTGTAAGAACATGTTAAAACACCATAAACACTATTTTCATTTGAGTGGGTCCTTAATATTTTCCATGCTGGCATAATTGTTTGTAACTATGTAACTGTAAAAAGACGCCAGTCCTTTTTTCCCCTCATTGGTTCAATTTTCTGAGTCGTTTAGCTTGTTTTACATTTGAGCTTAAATCTGAAATACTTTTAGGCCTGCTAAAAAAAACTTAAATTAAGTATCTATGTTTCATAAAGCAGATGATAAGAGTTTGACCTGATAAATCTATTATTTGAGTATCCATTCAGACCAACATCATTTTCATTTTAACAAAGAGGGTATAACCTGCAGGTTGATTTTGAATTAAACTAAAAAGAAATGTAAAAGAAAAATGCAGTTTTCAATAATAACCAAAAGAGGTCGCTGCTGCTGCTGCTTTCAACGCAGATATTTAGGTGGCTCCGCTTAGAGAGAGTGGACTCTCTTCTCTTGTTCCTATTAAAACAGATAGAGAATGGGCCAGGAAAGATATAGGTGGACAGAGGTGCAACTGAGTGGACAAGCAGCAGCAGAAGAAGAGAAGAAGAAGAGTATTTGTCAATCTGTTATTTTTGTTTAGTCTTTGGAAAAGAAGGCAGCAGTTTGACTCTGGTACCTTTGTTTTTTTGTGCGTAAACTGGATAGACTCTCTCTCCAAATTCTTTGGAGACACTTTCAGACAGAGCGGGATATTTGGAGGTGGTGGTCTGGGTGGAGTTTTCTTTGCCTCGTAAGATTATTTCCCACACATTTATTAGCATCTTACATGCCCGGCTCTGCGCCTTTACGCACACACTTTTCCTCATGTTCGTTTCATTATCCCAGTGTTCAGGCTGTGGTTTTGCTTTCCTCGTACTTGTCCGCATCTCTTAACTGATCCGTGTGTCTCTGCTGCATTTCAGCGGCGCTCGGATACGATGACCAGGATCTGGGAGATCTGGATCAGCCTGCTGACAGTGTCCGCGGTGACCACAGGCGCGCTCGCGGGATACGGGCTGAGCATGTTTGCGGCTCAGTCCTCCCCTCCGGACCCCTGCTATGATGAGAACGGGAACCCGCGGAGATGCATCCCCGACTTTGTCAACTCTGCGTTTGGGAAGGACGTGCGCGTGTCTAGCACCTGCGGGAACCCAGCCGCACGCTTCTGCGTGGTATCCGAGAAGGGAGAGGAGCGCACGCGGGACTGTCACACCTGCGACTCCAACGACCCCAAGAAGGCGCATCCGCCCGCGTACCTGACAGACCTCAACAACCCCCACAACCTCACCTGCTGGCAGTCCGAAACGTACGTGCAGTACCCGCAGAACGTCACGCTCACCCTGTCTTTGGGCAAAAAGTTCGAGGTCACCTATGTGAGCTTGCAGTTCTGCTCCCCGAGACCCGAGTCCATGGCGATTTACAAATCCATGGACTACGGAAAGTCCTGGGTGCCATTTCAGTTTTACTCCACTCAGTGCAAGAAGATGTACAACCGGCAGAACAAGGCGACCATTACCAAACAGAACGAGCAGGAGGCCATCTGCACGGACTCGCACACGGACATGCACCCGCTCACCGGCGGCCTCATCGCCTTCAGCACTCTGGACGGCCGACCGTCTGCGCACGACTTCGACAACTCCCCGGTGCTGCAGGACTGGGTGACGGCCACCGACATCAAGGTGATCTTCAGTCGGCTTCACACCTTCGGGGACGAGAACGAGGACGACTCGGAGCTGGCGCGCGACTCCTACTTTTACGCCGTGTCGGACCTGCAGGTGGGAGGACGCTGCAAGTGCAACGGGCACGCGTCTAAGTGCGTGAAGGACCGAGAGGGAAATCTGGTCTGCGAGTGCAAGCACAACACGGCGGGACCCGAGTGTGACAGGTGCAAACCTTTCCACTATGACCGACCGTGGCAGCGCGCCACGGCCAGGGAGGCCAACGAGTGCGTGGGTAAGTCTGCGTGTTTTCCTGTCTCTCCGCTTTTACATTTAGTTTCTCCGTATGACAAATGAATCCGAATCTCCCTGGAGCCAAAGGTTATAAATTACATTCAATAAAACATGTGCTAAATCAGTGTGGATCCAGATTATTATTTAGAGAACAAAATACAAACCCGATTTGCTCATGTGGACGCTATAAAGGAAAAATAATAGGACATAACGTTTTTATAAGAAAAAAAGTTCGGAAAGCCAAATTAAATACTACTAACTACATTACTGTTTTTTTTTTTACAAAAGCAACAAATTAATGACTTATTTGTGTATTTGGGTTGACGTTGCTGCAATTTCAGCAATGTAATTGCTCTGCAATTTTAGCAGAGTATTGTGTGTGTGTATTTGTGTATTCGTGTAAGATGTAACTTTAACTGCTCCTTGAAAAAAAATCAACGGTCATGTGACAAAATCGCACTATTCCAACAACTTTAAACAATTTAAGACACAAGCTAATTAATTTACAAATTAATATTATTCTAGATTACATTTTGGTAATATTTTTATTTAACTACAAACACTAAATACCAGTAAAAAAAAATAAATAAAGGTGGGGCAGAATTGTCCTGTTTATTTGCCCACTTGCTCACAAATATAGGGTTTCTTTTATTTTTAGAAAATTGTCATTCTGCTGTGGTGCGATTTAAATCAGCGTTTTGAATTGTTCTGTGCAGAAAACAAAAGACGGGAACCATTTTAAATAAACACAGAACCACAGGGCGCTTGTCTGAATGCGTAATTACGCGCTAATCCTTATTTCCGTCTGCACCGGCGGCCTCACTGCAAACGAAACCTTGCAGCTGCGCAGTGGCGCGCTGGCGGGTCGCTCATGTTGTGTTAAGCAGGTACCGTTCCAGATTGGAGAGCCGATTAGGGCGGTTTATTTGACATATTCTGGCACGAAGACTATAAACTGCCACTTAAGAGGCAGCAAACTTTTTTAGAGAGGAAGACAAAAAAATTGTTTTTTTTCTCCCTAATTTTTTTCCAGCGCTGATTGTGTTTGAACAGAGCAGCAGGGGTTTCTATCAATACAAGCCTGTCTCCCTCAGATGCCCGACACTGCCATGGTTTGCTCAACCAGACGGAACAAGTGAACAAGTTGTTCCTTTTGGCCTCCGCCCTTCGCCCGCATGCGAGCGCATTTCACTGAAACAAAAGCGCGTCACCCGCGACATCCATCTCTCTGTCAGAAGGAGGCCCCCTTTCTCGTTTTTTTGTGTGCAACTGCAAGTGGTGTCATCAGATAAAACCTTTCCACAGAGGAAATAAAAAGGAAGGGTGGTCTGACACCTTATGGCCTGAAAGAGGAAGACTCGGAGGAGGGGTCCATGCAGCCGCGTGGACCCAGACTAATGATCTGTCTACTATACTGGCGCAGAAAACTCTGAGGAAAGACAGAGAAAGATGCTGTTCTGGGAGAGTTGGTTTCATTTGTTGGTGGCAGGAATGAAGGAAGTCAGACAAACTCAATTTCCCATGACTTTGCGTGCGGGGTTGCCATCATTTCGTCAGGAGGCATTTGTGTTGGCATCAGCCCTCCAACATTCCTATCAGCTGGAGGCAGGAGCGGAAAATGTGTCCACAGCACTCCAGCAGCTCAGGTCTCCTCTGAGGAATCCGATCGGAGTCAGAGGAGGAAAGGGGGTTAGTCTTGGATGCTGATGAAGAGATGGAGGCCAGCAGGAGAATGCATGAAGTCAGAAGAGCAAAACATTTGTAAAGACATGGAAGAAGGGATGCAGAATCAATAAAAGGAGACGTAAAACAGCTGCAGTCATAAAGAACAAAGGGAGGAGACTTTCTATCAATAGGTTACACCTGCTATCCACGTGGAAAAATACAAGTGGTGATATAACTTTTGAGTATTTCTGCAAATAAAAGCTTTTATTTTAGAGTTTAAATCCCTGCTATTTAGAGAAAACCTTTACACCGACCTTACACTAAAACTTTGTAAGTAAAGGTGAACATAATCCTCAGGTAATTTCCACCACTTTTTTAGTTGTTTTAATATACATGAAGAATAAGAAAAAACATTTTTTACATAGAGGTTAAAAAGAATTTGACAGAAGCATTTTCAGTAGAATGCTTTGGTAGAATCACCCAAGTTTTAGTTTGATGTTGTGGTTGCTCATGAACTTCAAAATAGCTAATTGTCCTCTTAATACTCAATGAAGAAACATTCATTCATTCATCTTCTAAACCCGTTTTGTCCCTTTTGGGGTCACGGGACTGCCGGGTCCTATCCCAGCCAGTCGTGGGCGAAGGCAGGGGACACCCTGCCAGGTTGCCAGTTCTGTCCCAAAGATCACACCCATGCACTCTCAGGGGCAATTTAGAGTAACCAGTTAACCTATGAAGCATGTTTTTGGACGATGGAAAGAAGCTGGAGTTCCCGGAGAAAACCCATGCATGCACCGGGAGAACATGCAAACTCCACACAGAAAGGTTCCCCGATGGTGTTCTGATTCAGGTCCCCCAGCCCGGACTTTCTTCTCGCTGTGAGGCAAGAGCGCTAACCACTGTGACACCGTGCAGCCCGGTGAAAAAAATACCTAAATACTAATCTGACAAAATATTGTGAATCCAAGCTAACTTTTTGACCCTTTTTTCAAGGGACTATGAGGTTGGAGCATCTTATTTTTGGATTTTAAACTGAATCTATCTTGAAATAGTGGGTTATTAAGTGAAATGCAAGTATAAGTGGATGGTTTGTTCGTAACAATGAAACAGAAAAATGTTTCAATGTTACATTACACATAAAATTCTATAATAACGTATATAAAGATCCTTCAGAAGTAGCGTGAAAATATTAAAAACAGCCGTACTCCAAATGTTAAGGAAAAATATTGTTTTTTAGGTTAAAACAAGCATAAACTTAAATTTTTAACAGGGTAAAGGGGACATTTCTCTCACCCCTTCGTTAGTAGCATCCATTCTCAGGAGTGCTTTCGGAGGGTTGTTTCCCCCCACATCTCAAAGAGAATGTGACACCCCTGACCCTTTAACGGCTGTGATTGAGCTTAAAAGATCTGCCTTTAAACACAAACTGGTCTTATTTATTTGGGGAACAAGCTCCTCCCAAATCAACCAACTGCACGTTTTTACACCAAACCAGATTCTCTACCCCAAAAATGTGCTGTTTCTGCAGGCTGCTGTCACATCTCTGTCCCGGCACAGACACCCCCCAAGTCTCAGAGAGCCATGTGCTGTGAGCAGAACTGCAGAGACATGCGTATGTGGTTTCTCCTCCCAAATATGTTGAGGAAAAATAAAGCAAAGCAGGCTGTCATGTCTTCTTCACGATCCATTAAAGTTCCTCTGCAGGAATGAGTTGGAAGCACACAGACAGCTGGTGACAGGTCGGGCCTCGTGTCCAGAGCAGCTGCTTCACATTCTCCCTGTGTTCAGCGCAGCTCTGACCCCTGACAGCACCCCCCCCACCCTCCCTCCCCAGCCTCGGCGGTCTGACTGATGAGCTGTGAAGGGAACTGTGGGAAAATCCTGACTGCCAAGCAGTTGAGATGAAGACGGCTGTCTCCGTGGCTTGTAGGTGTAACTCCGCACTTGATCATTTTCAGCATTGATTTTTCGTATCTCTATGAAGTGTTTTTCATTACAAGTTATGCACATTTGTGTGATTTTTTTATGCAGTCCCTGCAGTTGAGCTTTGAGATCTATCCACAAACTCAATTTGTCACAAAAAATTATGTAAATTTCGATTACGGGCCACTCTGTGCCACTCTTTCCCTAATAGATGTGTGTTTCAAACGCTAAATCTGAAAAAGCAACATCACAAGTTATTATAAATATGGTCACAAATGTTTAGATTCTTGCTGACTGACAGCAACATACAACACTTTCTGGACTGTTTTCCTACTTTTTTCCTTACTTAAAGACCAAATGAAGTTTTAGCCAAAACAGCAGCATCCTATTTTCTGCAGACCACACAGACGTAAAGATGCTTAAGGATACAGCTAAACTGCAGTAAAAGAGAATCAGTTCTAACAGTTCCATCCTGAAGAAGCTGTGCAGAGAGCTGTGCATCTGCAGTTTGGAGCTAATCTGGAGCTCATATCTTTATCTTAAAGCTGTGTGGTCCAAGGATCGCTGACTTCCTCTTCCATCCATCTGCAGAACTTGCCAAATCCCTATTGGGGTCATGACTGCTCGCCAGTATATCGCAGGGCCACACTTATTGTTCAAAATGACTTTACCGGACGCCAATAAACTTCTATTAAAATCCCATTCCGATCATCTTGATCTATTGTAAAAGTGTTCCTAGTGGCCTTTTAACGACTATTATGCTGTTTTTAGCCCAAAAAAAGAAAAGCTGTGTCATTTTCTAGGACATAGTTTCTGCATTAGGAGTTTATTTGAAATTCACCTTTGCATGGGTTGTGGGCCGGAATGTTAGTGCATAGCGACCCCCCCCCCCATTGCTGAAAGCTCAGGGAACTTGTGGCCGGCCCATCATATTTTCTACGTCACAAAAACTATCTTTTTCAAACAACAGTTTTTCATCTGCTTCAGTTTCACTTCAATTTGAATAAAGAAATATTCATAAATGCCATTTGAGCTTAATTTTTCTAAATATTTGTCCTCCATCATCAGAAAAAGGCTGCAAAAACACAAATTTCATCAAAGTACTCCTTTAAGGATTTAGAGCCACAACGTGTCTAGACTAAGGTTGATTTAGCTCCTTGTTCCTCTTCTCTCTGAATCTTAAAGGACAGATTCATGCATTTCAACTTTTTACGTTTTACAATGCTACTTTTTGTGGGTGTTCATCTTTTTATCATGAGAATTTAAGCAACAAAAACCGAAGGCCACACCAATTTTGGAGTTTTTGACTTCTGTTTTCATGGTTCCAGTGTTTAAACATAACTGAACATAAAATAATGAAAACAAGCTGTTTCTTTCAAATGACTAGCCAGACTTTAATTAACAATGGAAACAGTCTGACGCCCATGGCAGTGAGTGAAGAAACGTCTCCTGAAAAAAGGGGAACACCAACATGGCTGCAAATGTTTCAAGAACATCAGATAAAGATGAAACCAAACCAATAGTCTGTTCCAACTGTTTTAGAGGTTCCGAGATGAATGCCTCTTAATAAGGATTCAAAGTTGCAGTCATGCAAATAAGATGTGAAGGAAGGTAATAGGAAACCGATGCAGATAACGTTCTGGATCCTTTTTTTTTTTTGCAATAGAGCATGGAGAATCCAAGATTATTGACAGAGTTGCATCAGATGGATGAATGAGTCCGGATGATCTGTTTTAGAACGTGGTCTGAGTGCAGGTCCCATGCAGGGAAGAGGTTCTTACCAACACTTAAGAGCTAATCAGTTACATTTAGAAACATTCCAGGGCTTTCCATCTGAGTTTGAGGAAGAATTCTGGGAACAGCTGGCACCAATGTTTTATAAAATGGTCACATTTATCAAGGAAAGCCAATCAATGCTACCTGACATGAATTCAGCCAACATAATCCTTCTTCTCAGACCAGAGAAAGATCCCACAGATCCCTACAAGATATTGCCCTATTTCTTTAATCTATAAAAATAATTTGCAAAGCAACGCAAATCACTCCTCACATAATTCACCTTGATTAAACTGGATTTGACAAAGGCAGACAATCGAGTGACAATGTCCGCAGACTTGTTAACATAACAGACTTTGCCACTATTAAAAACCAAGAAATGACCGTACTATTGCTGGATGCTCAAAAAGCATTTGACAGATTAAACTGGAAGTTCCTCATTGCTGCTCTGCATAGGTTTCAGTTCAACGAATCATTTGTTGATTGGATTAAAATATTATATAACAGCCCACATGCATCAGTCAGAACTAACAAACAGACTTCGAAAAGGTTTTTTTCTTGGAAAAGGAAATAGGCAGGGTTGCCCACTCTCCCCCTCTCTTTTCCCTATATGTATTGAGCCTCTAGCTGCAGCAATAAGACAGCATGAGAGCAGTAAAGGAATTAAAACCAAACCCAACCATCATAAAATTAGCCTCTGTGCCAATGACATATTACTTGTTTTAAATAATTCACGTTCTATCAGTTGTACATGTACAATGACAATAAAGATATTTCTATTTAGGTGAAACAATAACAATTATTAATGAATTCTCCTCCATCTCAGACTACTTAATTAATTGGAGAAAATCTGTTTATTATTACTGAGCAGTAATGTAGAGCAAACACTCTTAATATCAGTCAAATCAGGCAATATCACATATCTAGTTATTTATGTCTCCCCCGAACTATCAGAACTGTTGCAGCTGAACTACACCCCATTATGAAAAAGCATACAGGACGATCTTACCCACTTGGTCAACCTGCCTATGTCCCTCATGAGCAAGGTAGCCACAGTAAAAATGAAAATTTTGCCAATTATCTCTTCTTGATGATCCCCACACAACCGCTACTAAAGTGGTTCAAAGGATTATTAGACTCAGCCATGTCAAGCTTCTTATGGAACAATAAACCTGCAAGAAAAAAGTCTAAAAACTTTCAAATCTTCAAAAGCTGTGGAGGTTTAGAATTACCTTACTTCTACAACTACTTCCTTGCAAATAGATTACAATACATCTTAAAATCGTTAAAAAACAATTCAGAATTCAACTCATGGTTGCACTTGGAACTGCCGTTATGTGGAAAGATCAACCTGTACGATCTACCATTTATTAGTCAAACAGTAAAAAAACAGGACTGTTTTTAACGTAGTAATATAAACACAATGCTCCTTTCTTTGGCCCACATTTTGACTTCAAAAAAAGGCATCCCGTCACACAGTGGGCCCTTAAAATATTAAATATTCACAAAAATGTGGAAGCCAGTCCCCAATTTTAACCACATGCAGTACAGAGCAAAAGTTTGGACACAGCTTCCCAGTCATTTGAATGGGAAGCTGTGTCCAAACTTGTGGTCTGTACTGTATATAAAAGAGCCACCACTTCAACGTGGACACCATGTAACTTAAAGAAAAACATTTCTGAAAAATGAAGTTTTGCAACAACTTTGCAAATGGTCTTGATACCATAGTATAGTCGAAAAAATCGAAGCATATGAATAAGACATCTTTCGAAGGAATCAGAGATTAATTTGCCGCTAGAGCGCGTGTGACCCCAATGACCTGTGACTGCATGACTTCCGAGTTCCGCTTCGGACAGCAGGTAAACAAAACAGGTAGTCTTCGTTTCTCTCGTTAATCATCCTTAATTCTCGTTAATTCTCTGTTAATCATCAACATGTCAAGTCGTTGTGTGGCAGCTGGATGTAGCAATACTTCTAGTGAAAGTGGATCTGTGTATAAATTCCCAAAACAAGAAACGCTGCTGAAACAATGGACAAAACAAGTTCAGCGCACGTCCGAAAAACAGAAACGCCCAGTACCAGCACTGGCAGGAGCCAGTACAAAAAGAGAAAATCTGTGACCGAAAAGCTGGCACAAAAAAAAGAGAGTGAGTTTAACGTTCAGTGATGAAAGTCTTCCGGGAATTCCCGGAAATCCGGGTTTTTGTGCAAACCGAACGTACTTTCCTGGAAATAAAGACCTGATCTCTATGGACAAATCGCTTTCCGGATGAAAAAATTGTCTGAAATCGGCGAATTTTAGCTTTATTTTCTATATTTCTCTGCGGATCGCTTCCTCTATGGTCGTGGCCATCTCTCGTCTACCCGGCCTAATTGACCAATGACGGGACGTTTTAGTTGCTTTCGGATGCGTCGACGGCTCTGATTGGCTCTGTCTGTACCACGTGGTCAGCGTGACGGATCCCTAGAGACCAAAACTGGGGACACACGCTAAACTTTCACAAACAAATCTGAAGAGTTTGCGATCAATAATGCGGGCATCGTCATTATTGAGCGTGGTCACCACCTCAGTTGTGAGAAGACGATAAAAAAAAACCAAATTTAAGTGGTCTTGGCTGGAAGACGGTAGCATAACTCTGTGCTTCGCTATCGGTGCTAGCCATGTTGTCTGCCTTTCGTTACGTCACAAACAGGGCGGCGCGAATTCGGCGGAATGCGTGAAGCCGGCGGCCGTCCTCGTTGTTTATATCGCGTTTTTCGTTATTTATTCTTTTTCGAAAAATATTAAAAACAATCGCAACATGAAATAGAGACTATTTACTATATTTTGGCTTATTAAAATAGGCCATGTCACCCACACTTTAAAGAAAAACATTTCTGAAAAATGAAGTTTTGCAACAACTTTTTTCAGCTCCCGTGTTTGTTTTCCACCTGTCCACCTTTGAAAATATTTACACATTGCACCCTCATGCGCAACACAACTGAACAAGAATGTTCACAAAAAACATGCACGGATGAGAAGCAATGATAAAAGGAAAAGAAAACAGTAGTTAAACAGGATTATTTAAATGCAGATATAAAACATCAGGGAAACCCTCCTTCCTATTACAAGCCTTCAGTGGATGCTAAAGTGTTTAAATATGAGAAAAAACGAAATATTTTATGGCTGTTAATAGCTAAAAGCATGAGTATCTAAGAACTAGTAAAGGTACAAAAAAAAGTACAAACACTGAAATATTGAATTTTTATTGCATTTTTCATGCAGCATAATGCTATCTTGTGATCAGGTTGCTCAATCAATTGAGTAACCTGATCACAAGTTGGAGATCCAAAATTGCAGTAAAACAATTGAAAAACCAGCAATTATCACTTTGAATAGATTTGGTTAGCAGCTGGATGACTCAGTTAGCTGAGTATAGGACTCGCTACTGTCTAACATAGCCATAACAGGGCCCAAGTCTGATCCCTCTGTGCTGGTCCCCACCCTGGATGAAATTCAGGGTTGTGTCAGGAAGGGCATCCGGCGTTAAAGTCTCTGCCAAACCACCTGTGTGAATGTATTAGAATACAGGCTACTATTTAACTCAAAGTTTCTCACTTTTCTTGCCTGTTCAGATCACATTCTTGTCTATAACCTTGATGTGTTTTTCTTAACTTGAACATAGATTTTTTTGCCCCTAACCAACTTGCATTCAGTCAAGTCGTGCCTTAGTTTGTGTTTTCTCAATGCACGTAGAGCTCAGAACTGATATTGTTGTTGCTTCCTGTTTCTACACAGCAACAAAGCCATGACTAATGCAACACATCCTTCATTCCACAGCCATCAAAGCTGAAGTACGTCTGTCTCGAGGAAGATGAAACAGCCATGAATGCTCACAAATTTTAAAATCACTCTTATCACACAGAATATTGGGAACTTTTATCAAAACACAACAGAAGTGTTGAAGATGCTAATCTCCTCTGCTCTGAATTCTGTATATGAACGTAAACATAAACAAACATACTATGCAAGAATGATTTTTATTGACTGAAGTTCTACTTTTAACTCTCTTATCCCTGTGAAGCTCATTCATCACTCTTGATGATGCCAACCCTAAAGGGATTTTAAACTTTGTAACCTGCAGAAAACAGAAAGTCAAAATCAATGGTCAAATCCAAAACAATCCTCTATCCCTCTGGCTTCTCCCTTTTGCTCCAATTTTAGGGGCATT
Source organism: Oryzias curvinotus (assembly GCA_023969325.1). Classification (NCBI taxonomy): domain Eukaryota; kingdom Metazoa; phylum Chordata; class Actinopteri; order Beloniformes; family Adrianichthyidae; genus Oryzias; species Oryzias curvinotus. The sequence continues at coordinate 43,785,624 of CM043722.1, forward strand.
TGGAGCTTTAGTGGTGTCCGAACTGTTTTTTTAAGGGGGAGCTGTGGTGACTTAGGGGTATCCCTCTGCCTGTACAGTGATCCGAGGTGAAACTAATTTCTTCATGTGCTCTGAAGCACAATAGTTTACATTTAAATGTGAGTAATGTTGATATGTTTTTGCATTACTTTTTGAAGTCATAAAACCAATGTTCTTAAGTATTTTCCGAGCGCTGGTGCTATGCACTAACGTAGATGTCTGGCGACAAATAATGACGTCATCGAGTGGTATTAATGGCCTGATTTGAAGACATTATTTTTTCATAGCTCTCCACTTGGAGGGCTAAAGGAAGGGGTAGGGGGAAGCCGTAGGGGTAGAGGAAGAATTGAGATTCAGCCAACAACTGTCTGTCTCTATGATGAACTTTGTGTGACACACAAAGTTCAAAGTAACGAATCACTATCAAGCAGAAGTAGAAAATGTCGTTCGTTGGAGTCAAGAGAACAATCTTGTGCTAAACACTTCAAAGACTTGTGAACTGGTCATTGACTTTGGGCAAAGCAGAAACAAAAAACCTGTTTAAGGTTTAAGATTCAAGATCATTGTCATTCATGATTCAGTGGTCCAAATCATTGAAAAATGTAAATTCTTGGGTCTGACTCTCTCCAGTGACCATAGCTGGCTTTCAAATACCAGCAGTATTCTTAAGAAGGTTCACCAACGTCTTCACTTCACTCAAAACAAAACCATTCTTTTAAATGTTCATTGATGTTGTATTGAAAGTGCTTTCACCAGTTCTGTCACTGTGTGGTTTGGCTATCTCACTGTGAAGGAAAATAAAACTCCAAGCTGTGTGGTTCGGTCTGGCAGCTATCAGATGCAACCTTCCAGTCTTGGAAACCATTTATAAATCTAGACTCTTATCTTGAACAACACCGATTGTAAATGATTTCTCTGGTCATCCCCTTCTAACGTCTAGAAGAAGATATCGCACTGCTAAGTGAACGACACTGTGTCATGCCAGAAGCTTCTTCCCTCAAACTGTGAGGTCTCTGAATAGAAGAAAAAAAAAAAGGAACATTAAGGTGCATTCAAAGTTGCATTTTAACTCCAACAGTTGACTGAAGAGCCAATTTATTTATTTGTCTACTTTATAACCTTTTGCATACAGATAATTGGTTTTATCAAGTGCTTCTAATTGATTTATTTATGCTTTTAATCTGAGTCTTTGTGTTTCTTGTCTTTGTGGGGAGCCATGCAGCTGTTGTTCCAATGCATTTTAACCATTTCAAATAGCTAATACATTCATTGATTGGTTATTCTGTTCTTATTGTTCATTTTTCCCATGTTGGGAAACAATCCCAAACTCGGAGGGGAGATCCTGATTAAGCAGAGGTTGGAGCAAAACGGTCAGAACCATGTTTTAATCATCACATTTCAAAGTTTTCAAGGATTTTTCAGTATTTATTTAACAAAAAATATACATCAAAGATTGAGTTTCAGTGAAGACTCGTTTTTTCCATGAAAATTGCCCTGAACAGAACCCTACAGCCAGAGCCTCCAGACTCCATCACTGACAGAAGGATCTACAGTGCTTCCAGGACCCCCTCCCAAAATACAGACAAAACTTCAGAAAGTAGCCCAAGCCCTGCTGCCCTTGGTGTTCCTTGCAACCTTATCCTGTGTTACTCTGGTGAGAGATTTCGTGAGCAGTCGGACCATAAAACACAGACGGGCATTTGGGGGACCATAAGAAAACTGACGATAAAACAGAGATTCCTGCAGTGCTACAGTCCTGTGGCACTTGAGTAAAAGCTGCATGTTTTCAGGGGGATTTTGTTTTCCTAAAGATCATAACTCAAAACAGACATCATGCTCGGAGCCAGAAAGGTTTCACTCCATCTTTGAATAGCAGCTTGAGAAACTCTGCTCTGCTTAAGGAGGTGCGTCTCTGAGCTGACACTTTGACTTAACTTCTCCACCGTTCACAGGTAGTGATGTCGGATCTCCTGCTGATGTGCACGAAACGTATCCGTACGAGCTTTTCACGTCTTCAAGAACACTCATCACCACCTGTGCTGTTATTTAGACATTCACACAAACAGTAGAAGCCGATTTTTGACAATGATCTACATAAATACAGAAGGTTTGAGGCACATGTTTGTGCTGCAGATTTTTAAATCAGTGCTGTTTATACTGTTTTAACTAGGAGTGTAATGATACATTTAATTGATTCAATTCATGTCATAATTTGAGATTGCTGATCTGATTCATAGTCAATTTTGGGTTCTTTTGAAAAATCTGATTTGATACGATACACTGACCTAAGATCGATCCAGGACATCTTTAGCCAAAACTTCAACCAGTGTGACTCAGAGATGAATACCTGGAATACCTGAATAGTGGGGGTGAAGGTTTCAATGCAAACTAAGAATACTTTTCATTTTAGTTCTCTGTGTCCTTTACTGATTAAAGACAGTATCTGTCAAAGACAGATATAAAGATCTGGAACTTGCCATAGAGAATTACAGAGGTATTTAAAAAGTTTATAATACTATTATTATAATATAAAAATACAGTACTTTAATAATATCATTAAGCAAATGGTAGTATTATAGTTAGTGATTTTATTAGCACCGTTATGTGTCTTTAAGCTCTAAAAGTTTAATTTAGCTGCAAATTTATGGAGTCAAATTGGGATCAGTTTAAAGTGAATAAAAAACTGGATTATAAATAAAAAAAAGAATAGAAAAATTGAAAACAAAACATATATTATTGTAAAGTTGAAATTGTCTTTTTTTAAAGAAAAAAGTGTAAATTTAAAACTTTAATTAAAAAAAATTATAAGACTGCTACCAAATTTAAAAATGTTTATTTATATTTTCAACTTTTTTTTCTTTTTTCCCTTTTTGCTTTCAGACCTGTTTTCAGTTTTTTCTAGCACTAAATCACTGATTGGCTTTCGCGATCTCACTATTTCGATTGTGACTTCACTGTTGAGCTTGTCAATCATTCTCCTCCGTACCCTATTTTATGCTTTTGCAGCTTGCCAATGTTACATAAATCTTCATGGAGATTGGATTTTTGTTTTCATTCTAATACTGGACTTATTTTCTATGAAGGGTTTAAACTTTAAGAGTTTAAACAAGAGAGAGACGTGTAAAAAATGTGTAGCGAGGAGTCCCCTCTAACATCTGATGGGAAATTCTGTCCCGGTAGCCAATGAGCTAAAAGCCCCACCCCACATAAAGGTAGGATCAGCAGTGAAAACTGGAAAACTGATTTGAAACTGAAAACAGAGAACTGAAAGCAAAGAGGGAGAAACAGAAAAAGGAAAGATTAAAGATTTTTTTTAAAATTTTGGTAACAGTTTGATTTTTTTTTCAATTCAAGTTTTAAATATTTTTTTTAAGTTTACAATATATATTTTTTTCAAATTTACACATTTATTTTCAAATTTTCAATGAAGTATGAAAGTTTACGATGTGTACTATCAAGCTTAAAACCTTTTCCATGTTTTCAATTATTTATTTTTCCAAATTCACATTCTTATCAATTTTTACTTTTTTTTTTTCACATTTCAAATCTGGATTTTCATTTATTTTAAGCTGATCTAAGTTTGACCCTTAGAAATTTTTCATACAAATTTGCAAGAACCTGAAAATAATCAATAAAAATAATGGTCTCTTTTCTTTATACTCATTCTTATCGACCTTTAAAGGCTCTATTAAAAGCAATAAATTATGATTTTAATGAAAATGTTTTTTTTAATATACATATTTTTTGGTTTTTGAACACACTAACAAAACAAAACACACTCACAAAATCACACAACACTTGGCTCATGAGTGCAGCAACAAAATATTTGTTAAAAACCCAGAGTGAATATAAGAGTATAAGTTGAAAAGAAAAAAATACGAAAGATATTGTTTTTAATGTTAGAGTACAAATATTTTCTTAATAATGGTGATAATGTCTAATCTAACATCTAACAAAAAAGGTTCTCAGGTCTTAAGACAAAAGTTGTGTCTGAATCTCTTCACTAATCACTGCATAGTGCACTATAGTGCGTTTGCCATTTTGTAGTGCTGTCCAGATCTACATGTCCAAAATCGAGTGCCCTAGAAATTTCCCAGAAGTCTGTGAAAAACCAGTGTGCATTGATGCTCACTGTATTAGGGAACATAGACCACAATTAGGGGTGTAACGATACGCAAAAATTTCATTTCGGTTCGATTCAGAGTTTCTTAGGGCTTGGTTCGATACGTTTCGGTTCGGCACGGCTGTTTAACAAATCTGCCTGATATGAACTGCTATTTTATAAAGTATTATCTTATTGTTATTTATTGTGTGTGTTTTGCTGTCGGACACCTGAATTTCTCCCTTGGGAGATTGATAAAGCTTTAATCCATATATTTTGGTACTTTTTCTGTACAAAAAGCCAGAAAATAATTTCTTGCAAAATGCATTTATTGGTTTTATATAACAATAAATAAAATTGACCTCTCTAGGGGATCTGCCTAATAAAATAAGAAAAACTAATAGCTGCCAGGAACTAAAAACTTTGAATAATTAACACTGGCATGAAAAATTAACTTGCACATTTATTTTCTTGTAGTATTTTCATGCCGTTTTAAGAGCATTAACAGATCTATTCTGTGGCATACACTATCTTTGAGTAACAACACAACAGAGCATTCCCCACAGGAGAGCGTAAGCTAAGCATTAGCCATGCTGAACCTGTGGACATGCGCACTTTCACCTCCATCACCTGATAGCTGTTGAAGCTGAAGTGCAATGACGTTTCTGACCGTGGAAGGCGGATCTTCCTTCAGGGTTCACTTAAAAAAAAGTAACCCCGTTTTGGACTTATTGGCGTTCTCCATAACTGAAGCTACACAAACTCTAAACGCGCGGTCACAAGACACTGAGCGTCAAACAGAAGTAGCTTTCTGACAGCAGCGCGTCAAGTCCCGGGAGAAAACCACTCTGGCAAAACCGGAGTGTTTATTGAAGCCGCCCTTTGGCTTTCCGCTACCAGCTCTGCGTTCTCGCCCGATAAATACGAGCTCATTAGAAAGCTTGCACTGGCTGTACAGAGCCAGCACCGCCTTTTTGAAATGCCATGCCTCCCCCCATTGCACTTTACAAAACAACCTGACAGATATATCTCTGCCTTCTGTCTTTGTAATAAAACGCCTCATATATGTTAATACTAAAGTATCTTTGTGTAATCTTACTGTGTAGTTTTTAATCATCAGTATATAAACAACAATGTACAAATAAACATGTAACTAATAAAAAAAAAAAAAAAACGCCCCTCTCACCCTCCGTGGGGGGTTTCTCCTTCAAGCTCGGGTCCTCTACCAGAGGCCTGGGAGCTTGAGGGTCCTGCGCAGTATCTCAGCTGTTCCTAGCACTATATATATATATATATATATATATATATATATATATATATATATACATAAAAGTGTGAGCACCCCTGGATGTCATTTTTGACGCATTTCAAGGCGCTCTTCTCGGTCACGCTAGAGTTAAGTGTGTCAGAATTAAAGCACAGGGTTCGTCTTGTCATGTATTTGATCCTCCATCATCCTAGTATTGCTACAATAATCATCCGCCTACATTTGAATGACCGGTCCGTGAAAGTTTGCATGACGTCATACCGGTCCGCAGCATGAATAAGATTGGGGACCAGTGGTTTAAATCAGTGCTTTTCAACCAGTGTGCCGCGGGAGATGGTCAAGTGTGCCGTGGGAAATTGCCCTCATTAACTGATCTAAAAACATTTCCCATCTCCAGGATTTCAGCTCTTTGTTCATCCAAACAGGCCCTGATAAAACACTGAGTAGTTAGGAATATAAAAGATCACAAAATTATTTTTTCTTTGTGTTTATTTGTTTCTATTAAAGACATTTTAATAAGAATGACGGTACCGCCGCGATTTAGCTGCAGCTATAACTGATGGGGAAAAGTCCCGCCCCTTTAACTGTCTCCACCAATCATTCTTGAAGGCTGAATCACATGTCATCAGTCTGACCAATCAGAAGTGATTAAAGTCTTCACTTCCTTGTTTAGATTTAGCTCACAAAGTCTCTCAGTTCCAACAAAAATACCAGCTAAAGCTCGTCTTTAGTGGTTTAGCTTTCCACAGAATCCGGTATCAGACCGTGGAACAAGTGAACAAAACAATGAAGCTCAGAGACGCTGGTCGTTCTGCGGTCGGCGGATTTGCGGCACTACATCTCCCATGATGCATTGGGTTCAAATGACTGTCTTAGCGCACAATGAGCCTCTCCTCTTAACGTCTTTAAACAACGAACACACATCATATAGTTTTTTAATCTTTTAACTTAACTTTTATTACATCTTTTAGAAAAAAAACAGCTGCAGCTTCCAGCTTTTTCTGCCACAATTATCACAAAAATGCATGTGAGATTGCAGAGGGGCTGTAGACCAATACAGACTATGAGTTTTTCCTTTTTTTTTTTTTGGATGCTGGTGTGCCGCAGGATTTTTGTCAAGGTTAAAGTGTGCCGTGGCTCAAAAAAGGTTGAAAAACACTGGTTTAAATGACATTCACTTTAACTTGCTTAACATCTTTGGCTTCATTTTGTTATAGACTGTTTTTAGTTTTCCATTATCAACAAAGAGTGCTGGCGATAACCAACAGGACGCTCACTCTAGATCAATGGGATACAAAAACCTTTAATGGTGGAGCTATATTTGAACCCACACTCCCCATGATCAACCAGAGCACATGCGTATGGTCAGTGTTGCCGCATTAAAGGACGACCCGGATCCACAGATGACACTATTTTAACCCTCCTTCATTATAAACGCAGCTTGCCTTCAACGTTATGAGGAACTGTTGTGATTAATGGCTAAGATGCACATGTAATGAAGGACTCATCATTGCTGCCCAACTGTGTGCCTGATGTAAACTATTAACTTAAGAAGAGAATTTTTAATGAAAAGGTTCAAATATGATAAAAAAAATACTAGCTTTAAAAAAATTAAACAAGACATCAAACTTTTTCACAAAGGTTTTTCTTAATTTCTAATATTTGAATGTTTTTTTTCATGTGAATCCACTCACAGTGAAAAAGAAAGTCAAACATTGTCAAAGAATCTCTTTTGTTATCAGATACTTTACCACTATTATCACAAAAAATTAAAGTTTTCTCTTTGATGGTATCAATATTTAAAAAAAGACCTTTGCAGAAAAGAGAAATGCATAAAAGCAAAATATGCAGATACACTAATTGGGTTAAATGCCACAAGGTCAGTAGTACAAACTGTTAAATCTTAGAGAACATCTCCTGAGTTAACATAGTTCAACCATTCAATAAAGCATAGGAATCGGTCACTTAAGTCAAGTGTAGTAAAAAAATATTTTGGTGTAATTTATGTACCTCTAAACTGTGAAAATAACTATGCACTAAATTAGATCCACTAAAACCAGTATCAATGAATCCAGGAGGTGCTGTGATGAAGCAGAAAGTACATAAAAATGAAATCTGTTCCCAGCATTGAACTGAATGCATCAAATTGCATCAAAACTTGACTGTTCTGTTCTTTTATTTTCATTTTGCAGTGTTGTTTCCTTGTTTTTAATTTTTTCATAAGGCTTAGATTTGTCAGCATTATTATCCAGATATACAAACCCCTGGTTTCAAACAGAAATCTCTGTATTGCATCAGCTGTGTGAGGTGTTCAGGAAAAGTTTTGAAATGAGTGCTTTTTGTTGTTCTAACTCAGATCCAGCTGCTTTAAATGTTTGAATGATTTAAAGCCCTACTTGACAGAAACAGTGAGGGGATCCTGCAGAGTCGGGACAGACGAAGCTGTTTGCTTTTTCCTGGTGTTCATTGTTGTTTTCTTATGGGATGCTTTAATAAAGAAATGAAATGAAAGCGTGCAGTCATAAAAATGCAGATGTTCCTCTTTCTTTTGTCATGCGTGAGGCTGACTTTGTGCGGCCTCCAGGGTGGCACCAGGACCACCAAGTGCGCGAACATGGAGCCCCCTTTGAGGGGCCGCAGCAGGGCAGGCTGGGAATGATTAATGGGCCAGGAGAGTGACACGCTCTGTGGCTCAGCTTCAGACCCCCGGCCAGCTCCCCTGCTGTGCCGCCACCGGACACAGCCAGCTCAGTGACAGCGCAGACGCCCACACACAACACGCTTCCTCAGTGTCATTTACCCCCAGTGCCACGGCCTCTTTCTCCCCCTAGAAAGCTTTAAAAAATCTCTGCCGCGGAGGGGAGGCTAAGCTCCTTTGGCTTGTACCATCTTTCCCGCTGCGCTGTCGACACGAAGGTCTTTTTACGCACGACTAATGCAACAGCTCACAACTGGATCTCTCACAGATGAATAGTCTTCATCGACACACTGAAGGGAGCTTTACGTCTGCCCTCAAAGAAAACCTGCAAAGGGAAAGTGACTTCTGCTTAATCCCTCACCAAACAGCAGGGATGTCGGCTGCTAATTGCACCACTTCTTTTCATTAACAGTGAGACATAATGAGTCTGCCTTTAGGGGAATAACACTTGTTGGATCCAGTTACATATTTATTTCTCTACCTAACAACGGTGGGGGTGTCTCCCTGCAGCTCCCCAGAATGGATTGATGCATTCTTCCCTTGACTGTCTCCATCCCTGCTATACCCCAGTGCCTGATTTTCCCCCCAAAAGCAAATGAGGAACCACTTATTGGATTTGAGGGGATATCCAGCAGGAGAGGAAACCCTCACTTATTACTGCACATTGCTCCCAAAATGATTGTAAATATCTAAGCATTCCACATCCGCAGAATAATCCTGGGATCCATCGGCATCCACCCTTCCTCTGGTCACAGTGTTTTTGCGAGTGTCAGACTGGGAGTGGGATTAATTCCTCCTCTGGTGCCTTTTATTTCTTTCAGTTTGAGCAGGTATGTGGACTGTTTCCACCTTCCCCTTATCTCTTGTTTAGATCACCGCTACTGTGGCCCCAGGGGTTCCCTAAATACTCTAGATCCAAATAGAAGAAACTGTTCACTTTGCTGCAGTCATATAAAAACAGGTAAATAGAAAACATGTTTGTAAATGTACACAAGTTTTCCTTACTGTGAGTAAGTATGGGGGGTATTGCCTGGAACGACCGGTCACCTCTGGTTGTATATTGGTCTTAAAAATCTTTAAAAGAATTTGATCGGAGGGCACTTTCAGAAGAGTACAGACCGAGCAAGTCTGATAAGTATTTCGGGGTCTGTCCATTTAAAGCTCTATAGTTAAAACTAATAGTTTTAAAATCAATTCGCCACTTGATCAGGGGCCAGTGTGAGGAAGATAAAATGGGGGTTATGTGTGCTCTTTTGTTAGATCCTGTTAAAAGCCTTGCAACAGTGTTTTTGACTAACTGAAGACGGTAAAGAACAGATTTATTAAAACAAGTAAAAGACGATTACTATAGTATAAACGAGAAGAAATTAAAGCATAGATAACCATCTCTAAGACTGAGTTGGATAAAAAGGCCTAAAGTTTTGCTATGTTACTTAAATAGTAAAAACATTGGGAGCCGGTTTAGCTCGTACTGGTTTGCGGTGCCTTCCCTCCGTGAAACCCAGGTTCAAATCCGAGCTGCTCCCTGTTTCCTTCTCTACCTCTGTGCCGGTCCCAAGCCCGGTTGCCTTGAGAGGGTTGCGCCAGGAAAGGCATCCGGTGTAAAACATTGCCAAGTTTACTGTGGCGACCCCTGATGGGAAAAGCCAAAAGTGAAACAACAACTTAAATAGTAAAAACAATTTCTAACTAAAAGTCTGGAATGACAGTCCAAAGACATTGAATGGTCAAACCAGACACCAAGATTTCTGGAGGGCTGGACTGAGGAGCTCAAAGACACAATGTGCTGGGAAATTATTGGGAGTGTGTTTTCTGGGGACTATAGTGTTTCAGTCTTTTCTGAGTTTAGCTGAACTTGTGAGCCATGATTTAACACAGGTAAGGCAATCTAATAGCTCCATAAGTTTATGGAGTTGAAAGTCATTGAAGGAGCAGTACAGCTAAATATCATCAGCATAGAAATGGTCTGACACATTTTTAAAGTTATTTGAAACCTTTCCAAGTGGGCAGATGTACATTAAAAACAACAATAGACTTAAAACAAATCACTGAGGCACACCATGCAAGAGTGGAGAGGTATCAGAATGAATGCAATTTATATAAACAGAGAATGTTCTGTTAGTTAAGTAGGAGGCAAACCACTTTAAAACAAACCCAGCAATACCAAACTCATTCTCTAATCTGTCCAACAGTATTTTATGGTCTACAGTATCAAAAGGTGATTATAAACCCAGAAGAACCAAAACTGTATATTTTCCAGTCAGTAGCCATCTGCACATCATTTGATGCTTTGAGTAAAGCAATCTCCGTGGAATGTATGTCTCTAAAACCAGATTGGTACTTATCGAAGAGTCGTTTTGTTTAAAAGAGATGTTGAATTTTTACCATTACCTTATCCAAAACTTTTGAGAGGAGAAGTAATTTTGAAATGGGCCTGTAGTTGTAGGATTATGATGGATCCAGGTTGGGTTTTTTTAAAATTGGACTTTTCGCAGCCTGTTTAAAGAAGTTTGTGACAGTCCCAGTGGAAAGAGACAAGATCTATAAGAGAAGGTCATGTGATGTGATGCAGGGTTAAAAATTCAGTGTTCAAAAAGAAGAAAAAAACCCCAAATGATCCTTGACAAGGTTCTAGCATAAAAAAAGTGAATAAAATAAAAATATTGCTTAAAACAGACTAAAGAAAATTAAACACTCTTAAATTGTTTAAAAAATTAAAATGTTTGTATTAAAGATGTCTTATGAAAACCCTGTGATGAAATCCACAAAAGCATTTTGAAATAACATTTTTTATAAGATATAAATACTATCACTTATGTTACGTTTGGTGATTTAGTAGGTTTTTGCTCACAACAATTTTAGTTTAAAATGCTAAACTATTGACATGAGTGTTCAGGAAAAAAAGTATATATATATTTACCCACTGGAACAAATTTGATCTGCACATTTTTAACATGGTGTAACTGAGATTTAATATTCAACTAAATTTTCTTTATTCAAAACAGAAAGTAATCATTTTTCAAAAATGAAATACAATAGATGAGTTATTCTAATCATACAATTTTAAAAATTAGCTAAACTTTTCCCGCCAAGTGTTTATTTAACTTAAAGCAGGCATTTTTTAAATGAGTGGAAGAAGTCCTTCTACTGCCCCTAGTGGAATGATGATGAACTAAAGCGAGTCAGATGCCATGGACCAACAGTAGGTGTAACGATCCTTTTTCACAACAATTTGATTCATATCAAACGTATTTTCCATTAATTATTGTTTACTTGTTTGTTTGTACACATATTTAATTTATGCTTGATTATCTTACAAGAAAGACAAGAAATCTGGAAAACGACACCTGAACTGTTCAGTACCCAGGTATTTATTTATTTCACACTGGTTGAAGTGTTGGCTAAAGATGTCCCGGATCGATTTTAGGTCAGTGAATCGAACCACATTGTTCCAAATAAATCAATATTGACTATGAATTGGATCGGCAACCAAAAACTATGACATGAATCGAATTGTTGTTAAACTGAATAGTTAAAACCCTAATAAGAACATTTAAAACGGAGGCGTTTCCTTTAAGTAGCATCTCTGTGAAAAGTGTAACAGTGCACTTTGGTAGCAAAAGGAGAAGGAGGGAGTTTTCTTTTGGGAGCTTAGATAGAAAATTTACAGGGTAATGAATAAAATTCTATCTTTAAGCAGGCTGACGTTCCCATGACGACACCTGCACAAATTATTCGGTAATTTAAGGTCCACCAAACTGAGGATAATCTCTCAGGACATGAAAGTTGAAAACTGATGACAAACTGAATATAATACAAATGTTTAACTAAATATGCGTATCACAACTGTAAATGCTGAGACTGGATAGGACTATCCTTTGGAGATTTACAAAACTATTTTATTTTACTCCAAACAGCTAAAACATAAAGTTCATAGCTTCTGCCAAGACTGCCTGCGGCTGGTGTTCTTCAGGAAGAGACCAAGCCTTTTCCTCTTCAATTAAATGTCTTTCAAGTTGCTTAGCAACTACAACAAACTTTGAGGGCTAAAAAAGTGCACAGCATTGCAACAGACCTGTTAGTGTTTCCAGAAATGCATATTTATAAATCATGTTCTGTTTGATTTTAAATTATGACAGCAGTGGGTGCTGCTGCAACATTATTCTCTTTGAGGTAACGTCTTTTTAACCCCGGAGTACCCAAAAACAAATTTCTTCTAGTTTTTTTTTAAAGGAAATTTGACCCTGTGGGTTCTCCAGGGTTAAAATTCCCATAATTCAAGATCAGTTTAAATTTAATTAAAAAAACTCCTTTAGCACAAATTTAAACTTCAAACATTTTTTGGATGATGCCAAGGGTTAAAAGTGTGGATGAAATCCGCAGGACACAGGAGAGATGCTACTCAACACAGTTATAAATGGGCCTTTGGAGAAAAGTGTAGAAAAGCACAATAAACATGCCACAAGAACGATGGATTGTCACCCCAGCCTCGTGATTTACGACCTTGTGGCTTCCTGCCTCTTTCTCCTTTACTCCCTACGCTGTGGAGCTGCCGCGTGCCGGAGTGTTAATATAACCTCCCTGCTGCACCGGGGAGATCTGCAGCTCAGCGCAGTGCTGAAATCCAGCAGCAACCTGGCTGTGCATAGACATCAGGAACAGGTTCAGTTGGACAGTGTCTCCCCCTGACCAGGCTTAATTAGGTTCCATTGGTGCAGCATCGTCTCAATTTCTGTTCTGAGTTCTAAATTCTTTCAAACATCTATCAAGTCAGTATCAGAATAGCCTGACTTGGTTTGTTCCAACATCTGTCAGGATGGTTTGTCTTGCTTTTTTTGCTCAGACGATTTAGGGAACCATCCAGCCAAAAGAGTGACAAAAAGTAAAAGCTGGCTCGCCTGAATTTTGACAAATTAATTTGGTTTTGTCGGCTTTCACGCTGAAACTAACTGTGGAAAAATCACACAATCACGACAGCTTCTCTTTTTTTTTTTTTTTTTTTGAAAAGGGTATTGCGAGCTATGGAAGAGGGTTATGGCTGTAAAAAAAGAAATTCAGAGTTTAATTAAATTCAGAATTCTTCTTGGGACTTTTTTGTTCTCCATGGCCCTAATCTTTCTCCGTAGGACCAGCAATAGGTTTTACCAGGTAGGGGGAGAAAAAGCTAAATGACCAAAACCAGCGAGTCCTGCTAGTCTTTTAACAGGCTGAGGGGTTCCTTCATCACCTTAATCCAACATTATTTTCAACCTTTTAGTGCTTTGGGATTCCTCTGATTTGAGCAGTTTTTTTTATTCCTGCATTTGCTGGATTGAAAAATACAACAATTAAAAAAATCAATTTTCAAATTTTAATTTGGCAGCAATGGTGCACGTTCTCAAAAAAGTCTGGTTTCATCAGAAACAGTGTGCCACGAGATTTGTGCTGGCTGAGATGAGAACTCATGAAGCTACAATAGGACTGGTTTCTGCACTTTGATGTTTTCATTCCACTAGTTTCACAACCTTGCATTTTGTTTTAATTGAAGAAACAAATATGGCTCCATAAGCTGCTGTTTGACCTTTCTTTGAAATGTTGTAAAGGCTACAAACATTGTGGGGCAGTCTGCCCATTCACAAGATCTACCCGATTTAGCTGATTCTGACCCGGAGAAAAGCATAAAGGTGCAAAACCGCTTTTCTGGATCAGCTGGAATATCATTACTTGTGGTTGAATAATGGTTGACAAAAGAATGTGTAGCCCATTCTGCAATGCCAAAGGGTTCATATTTAGTTAAAAAATATTTTAAAATATTATATAAAATTACATACACATATACCTATATACCTATCGTATTTTGCTCTTCCTAATAAAATAAATGTTGCTATTATTTTACTGTTAATACACTTTGAAATCAAAACTTAACATTTTTGCCAAAGTGTCTATATTTGACCAAAAATGTGTCAGTAATGGTTACAATTCTGTCTGGATAGCTGTGTCTTTACCCAGCCAAATCTTCCCCTTTTTGTAAAAGTTTGGATGACTACTCATTTCACTGCTGCATTTGTGCTGAACAGTCCATTTTCTTTTACACTGTGCTAAACTGCATCATGATTCACTTGCATTGGAACTGAGCCATTTGTTTAGTGGGAGGGCTTTCACACCAGTTATATAAGGCCGACCACCTGAAAAAAAGAATGTCTAGTTTGGACCAAAAAGGTCAGGACAATACTACAGATTTAAAGAAAGTCACTTAAAAGCTTAAAGTTGGAAAAATAAATGAGAAAGATCAGATGGCACAACAACAACAAAAAAAAGACACTTAAACCATTAGCCAGGCTGCAGAGTCATTTTAATTTATGTCACATTACCAATCCTCCATTATAACATTGAAAGTTATCAGATTTAGGTAATCAAGGTCAATAGCTGCATTATTTTTAACCACCTCTCCTATAAACGTAAGGAAATAAAAGTTGACAGAAGAAGGAAATGCCACTCCACCCCACTGGGTTTCACCTCCTATAATGTGGCAGCTCTGTTCCTAACAGAAAATGTTTAAGAAAAACACAAAAACTAACAAGAATGTAGAAGTTTATTGCTTTAACTAGCACTGTAAGAAGCATGTTTAAAAGCAGACAGAGTTTCAAACAGAGTTAAACAAAAAAAAGTTTTTCCCAAACCAGTGCCAGCAAAGATGTTTCCTCACAAATCCATCATCTTTGGTGGTTAAGTCCAGCCCAATTTCCTCTTTACCACATGACCTGATGGTGGGAGGGTTAGGTGAGAGTGAAGCCCCAATAACAGACATGGAAAAGCAACATCAAAACATACAAAACATACAAAAATAAAACATGCCTTCCCCCATTTTTTGCTACTCTGAACCCTTTGGCATTAAACAAGATTCCTGGAAAAAGACAGAGATTTGATGGAAACTAAAACAAAGACTCCAGATAGGCTTGTTATGATCAGTTTCCTGCCTTACAATAGCTCCTGTCAACAGCACCACAATAGGATAAATAAATACACACTAACCATGACGCATCATTGTTTAATAAGATGTTGTTAATGGCAACACCTATGAGCAAACACTTTATATTACTGATTGCACAACAGTGCAGGATTTTTTTTGGTCATTTTTATTTGCTTTATTAAAAGGAAAAAAAAATATACAACTGTTTTGAACAAGAAAACATGTCAACTTATCACAGATCCTCCATCTGAGGATCTCCATCACGTAACCCTGGTTGATGGTGTGGATGTCCTCTTGGATCTCACAGTCATACGTGTGTTACTGTGAAGAAGAGCTCCTCAACCCTCATGCAGCCTGGCTTGGGTGGCTGCTTGTGCGGAGCCAAAGAATTCCGCATGCTCCAGGCAACCAAACTGTTTACGAGGAGTTGCTCGCACAAAAGCGCAGGGCGGGCTGATTGCTCGGCTAATTGATCCTCACCACAGATCACAGAGCTGCGCTCGTAAAGAAAAGGAACGCCCCCCGTGACATCAGTGCATGCTGCAAGTCAGGGGACACGCTTCTTCCCATGATAAAAGACTGCATTTAAGAAGGGAAAGACAAGGGACACCGTCAAGCAGAAGGCATGCACGCGTCCACCAGGATTTGATTATGCTTTTATGCAAAGACAGTGTGTTCCTGCGTAAAAAGGCTAACCTGAGCTTCCATGGATGCTTTGGAATAGAGGCTCTGCAAATAATGATGGCAAAACCAGATTTCCATACTGTGGTTACATTTTTTAAAACTTTTTTTTATATTTTAATAGAATATAAACGCAGGAGTTAAGGATATGACCAACCATGTGCACAACAAAAAGATTTTAATGATAAAAATGACAAATTTATTGAGAACATAGATGAATAGTAAGATAAAAAGCTGCATGATCTGTCAGTCTGACAAAGCATAGCTTGAAAATGAATGAGCTAGCTAGCAGGAAAACTTTAGAAAACAGAAGGAATGAAAGTTAAAATAAGACATAATCTAAAGCAATCAAATCAACTGCTGAGCAGGAAAAGTCAGTCTTAAACTTAGTTATCAAGAGAAACTAAATAGGAATATCATAAATAATAGTTATGGATAGATGATGGTGCAAGGCTTTTCTGAACAGAGATTCAGAGGAAGTTTGACGGGCTAAGTGGCTGCACCAAGCAGGCACATGCACTCATAGGGTTCTAGGGTGCTTGAGCACCTGCCCCTTTTGCCTCCTATTAAAAAGTGCCCTATTGCCCTTTGTTATTTATTTATTTTTTGTGTGTCAGCTTTTCTTTTCTTTTAAACAATAATAAACAGTTATTCGCACATATTTATGTGTGACCAGCACAAAAAATGATGGAAATTCATATTGGCCAGACGTAATATGTGCAGCTTATGCACACTGTTGAAATGCCCGTACACTGTTTTAGGTGTGTCCAAGGCTGAATGTGTTTGTGCCGGACGTATTTAAAGTTAAATTCAAAGTTAAAGTCACATTGGTTGTCAGGCACCTAGATGTGTGAAATATTTTCTCCGCATTTGATCCATCCTCTGGTGAGCTGATACAGCCGCACTCAGGAACCATTTGGTGCATCAACCCTAACCGTAATTCTAACCTTAACCGTTCCTCTGGGTCTGTGTGGCCAAGACAAAAGTTCAACATTATCTCATGTGGATGGAAAGCTTCCTAGAGAGGAGATTTCAACAGTAGCTGTGTTTCCAATACACATAAGCGCAAAACGTTATCGAAATTCTAGAAATGTCAAAAAAACACATTTTTGTAAATACACTGTTTCTATTAAATCGTAAACACAATCCAACTCACACGATAAATCATTAAAAAAAGTACTTCGATTTACCGCAAATCCATTCAAATTTCTGTCACCCATCATCATCATCTATCAAAGGAGACGTCGGCGTCTTCTTCAGGCCATGGAGCGGTGAGCTCCTTACACATTGGAGCGGCTACAGATAAAGCCATTTTGGGAAATTGTGTTTGGTGATTTTGCAGAAGTCCTGTGGATTCAACAATTCCACATGACACACTCAACTTTTGATGCTGTGGGATCTCCACTGTGCAGGGCCCAATGCAGCCAGTTCCTACCAAGAAGCGCATTGCCATTGCTATCTGCAAACTGGCTACCTGTTGTCACGTCACTCATATAATAAAAAAAAGTGTTTCCATTGCAGTTTTGAAAAATATATTAATTGGATATGGCTCAAAAAAACCACCTCCTCTTGTTTTTGATTAATGCGAGTTTTTTCGGCATTGTGGTGTTTCCATTATGCAAATTTATTATTGCTAATCCAAATTGCACAATTTCATAATCAATAGAAACACAGCTATAGATGGGTCAGCTTGAAAATAACAAACGCAAACTTCGGCCTCATTCAGACAGGTCTGTCTGACAAGAAAAAAACGGTCCTGGCCCGAAAAAGGCTGGAGACCCCTGATTTAGTGGACAAAGATAAGTAACACAGATGTTTTGATGGGGGCAACAGTGAGATGATTTCGTATTATACAAGACTTAAACATATTTTTATGGATCTAGTGAGAAAAAAGAAATATTTCTCATTTTTGACCAAACATTTTTCATTAAAATTACTTTACATTATATATTAAATAACAAGAGGAACACTATTTTATTAGTTGTTTCGATTATAACATAAGAAAAATAATCCTCCTTTTTAAACTATGATTAACTGTATTTTATTATAACCCTTCAGCAGTTTTGTTATAGTTAAAATACATGTAAAGAAGGTGTATTACAAAAAAATTGTCTTAAATGTTTTAAACATTTCTAAAATATTTTTACTCCTCTTTTGGTTAGTTTGAAAGTCAGGGGAAGGATTAGGTGTAAACCTCTATAAATACCTAAAAACAACTTAATTTGACCTTTATCTGACACAAATGTGGACAATTCTGCTCTCACCGAAGATGTGGGTGGAAAGCTGACACACCTTTTGCTGTTTTTTATGCAGTGAGGTTCACGGCTGGTGAAGCCGTCAGATTTACTAACCGATTAACCTTACAGAATAGTTTATCCACCATTTGATGAACATTTTCTTTTCATTTACAAAATGTCACATAGAAAAAGAATCACCAAATTTGTTATTATTGACTTACTTTTACTTATAAAGGAAGTCTCCTTCTGAAGAAACACATGGACAACATGTTTGTAGACGTATTCCTTTTCTTTCTTCAGTTTTAAAAGCCTCTCTGTCTCAATTGAGATCACTGTAAGTGACGTGTCCAAACAAATTCCTGAGTTTAGACACTAATCCTCCATATAGAAGTGATGCTACACAATCTCAAGCAATAACTGGACGGCTGCACTTGACTTGCTACCACTAATTCTATTCGTCTTCAGCCACTGTGTCACATTCTTTGGGATCACCAGCTCCCTTTGCCTTGAGACTCGCGTATTTCTAATGCGCATTTTTAGTGGATAAAAAAGACTAAACGGGTCACAAACTGATGCCAATGTAATTAGAAGATGGCGAGAAATAAACAAATGAAGTAATTTGATAACGATAGAAAGACTGAAACAGTAAAGCGCATGTGTCAGCTGCAGCTCCATCAGTCTGCAGCGCAGTCTGGGCGCAGGTGAGGCATGAGCTGCTGCTGCCTCACCTGCCGCTCTCTTGTCTCTCTATGTCTATTTGAACAGGAACTTTGTAAATTCACTACTTTTTTACCAAAGAAAAGTTGAAAACCCACACAGAAAATAGTAATCATAGAATGTACATGTCTAAAAACTATTATGTGATTTTTACGTTGAATAAAAAAAGTATATTCATTTTTAATTTATGTATGTTTTAGGCACGTCTCTGTTTTCAAGTACTAGTTTTTATTGTTTTGCTAGCAGTCTATTAGTTTAAAGGTTAATGTGTGGAAAAAAAGCAACCTTAATTTGTAAAAAAAAAAAGCAACTCTAACAATTGCGGTTAACTCATCACTTTTACTTTATAAAATGGTCCTTTAGGAAAACCTGAAAATCAGTTAACATTTATGTATGATACAATAAGAGAAGTTGTTGAACAGAACTTCAAAATACACTTTCCTTGCTTTAAAGAAATGTTACCATGACTTCTAAAGTGAAAGTCTTAGTGGAGACGATGAATAGCTGTCCTATTTTGTCAGAAATGAAAATCTGCAAAGCCTTGAGACTTGCACAGCTGCTTATCCCTGTCTGATGAAACCACAGAACAAATCATTATTAATGGAAATATGAGACACAAATGCCACAAAGCTCCAGCATCAACTCTTCTCATCTCATGGGGGGGGGGGACTAAAGAAAACATCCTCTTACCTCAAATATGTGCTGCTATAAACTACTAATTAGACAACTTGCCAAGCTGTATTTCAAATATTTCATGCACTCTTTAAGGATAATTTCTTATTGTCTTGTTATGTTTTACATTTTTCTAAATTATTTAAAAGCTGCTTGGAAGCTAGTAAAACAAGGAATTTTTCAGTGAGTTTGTTACTGAAGCCCTTTGTTGTTGTCCACAGCTGCTGCAGTGATTGAAATATTTAATGTGGGAAACGTGCCTGTGGTGGAAGCGGGCCAGCGGGCAACTCAGGGTGATGGATCACAGAGTTTGCTTTTCATGTTTCTGCAGAACTGAGTCCAACATGGTTTCAGTTTTACATCTTTTAGTGGGATAAGACATTTGTTAATGGGGGAGCTTGTGCAAGCGTTTACATTCTCTGTATTTATTATATTATTTTTTATGTTGCATGCACAGATTATTGTACATTATGACTCACAAAACTTGATATTTTACAATAGATTTTAATGGTTGCTTGGAAACAAAATGTTAAGCCAGGCCTGTAAAGAAAAGTATTCCAGCAGGGCTGCAAAACTGAACACATGCTTTAAAAAAATCACATCCCACTGTCTAATAATCAACACCAATGTTAGAAAGGCACCAACAAGAGCTTTTAGGCTGTTCTATTTAGTTTTCACTTTTTTTCCTACAGCAGAGAAGCATATGCAGGCGGTACACTGAAGTGCATTTTCTAAGCTGCACTTAAACTCCACCCCAATTCAAGTTATTCAGGGTTGCAATGCAAGGTGTTTATCCTTTATTTTAGAAAAAAAACACCAAAGGAAAAATAAAAAAGACTCTTTGAGATGGTAATGAACCCTTATATCACATCACCCACACAGCTTTTATGTAAGCATTGTGTAAGCTTTGTAAAAACTAAAACATAGGAATCCAGTACAGATGAAAGACATTAAGCCAATAGATTTCCAGAATGAAGCACATTTAAAAAACACAACAAAAAACTGTTGCTAAAGAAAAGGCATTGAATAACCAGTAGGTGGCATTTTACACAGACAGTAATGTAAATCTGTTCAACTTACTACTTCTACATCTTTTAGTTATTAGAAGTAAGATCCCCGACAAAAGTTTTGGGAGCATTAGCTAACAACTCTCCTCTTTTTATTTTATATTTGAGATCAAAACCAACCTGAGGTGTTTCTTGAGGAGTAAAAATCTTTATACCCAAAAAAGGGTTGTAAACAGTACATTCTGGTTGTTTTGGGGGTACAGTATTCCCAAACAAAGGAAGCACACGGAAAATAGCAAACTGGATCGGAATTTACATTCAAAATGGTTTCTTTTAGTTGAGCTATTCATGAAGCCACAAAAAATGGACATATAGTATGTAGACCTGTTGACAAATTGTCCAACCTTTTCTTAGTTTGCACTTCTGTGGATCATTTTTGTCTACTTAAAATGCACACAATTTGGGCTTTTTTTTTTGCTTTTCTTCCTGCTTAATGTCTATTTTTTTCTGCACAATCTATTATATCCAGAATAGAATAAACTGAACCAGGCTTCATACATTTTTCATTTCGACCAGGGTTTGATTGGGCTGCGATGGAGATCAGAAGAATCTGCTCCTGACACCAGTGCAGGAAGAATTGGATCTAAACTCATCAAGAATAAATGTATTCCACTTCTTAAAGCCTAATAACTCCCTCAATTCTCCTCAGGGATCACAGATGTTAGATTCTGCTGCACTGAACATGCTCACAAATATGGACTTCCCCCTTGCTGTGTGGGATGTTCATCAGCCACACACCCAGAGAGAAGCATCTCCTATATACAATCCCTGATAGATGACCCTTGAACATAAATAGATTGGAGCAGCACAGCTTAAAGAGGGCCCTTGAAACCAAATAAAAGCAGACACGGAACTGACACCTTGCTCCTTTGGAGCTACTTTAAATATTCCTTTCTATCATCAGAGCTTCTTCTTTTAAAATAATGGACCAAAAGAAGCATCCTCAGTTTTTTATTAAATGTAAATCTTATTGTTGATCTTCTGAGAGTAGAGGGTGTTGTAGTGTCCAGCATTTAAGCGTATCTGGGCTTGAGGTTCTGAAACAGGAGTTCTGCGGCGGCCGTGTGAGCAGAGTGCGAATGTGTGGATGAGACACTGCAGCTCCTACAAGAGAATCCTGGGGACAGCTGCTTAGATAGCATTTACTAATCTCCTGATGCTCTCACACACAGAAAAAACAATGTCGTCAAGTGAAAACCAGAAAAGACAAGTTTGTTTATTTTTTTTACTGCAGTTTTAAAATTATTAAAAAATTAACATTATTCTTTGCAGCATTCGTAGCATTTTTCTTCACACTTCCCCTAAGTGGAGATAACATCTGGGATAAGAAAGCGGCAAATACTAGGAGTGAAAAAGGGGGACAGATCACGCTTGAGCGATTCTTCAACACTTGGTGGGGTGTTGGATCAGCCTCGGTGAAGGAAGTGTGGGAGATAAGCCCTAGACAGCTGCCAAACACTGCTGTGTTATGCTGTACCCCTTTCAGGGTCACTGGGTCGCCTGATCCTGTCCCGGCTATTGGGCGAAGCGGTGTACACCCTGGACAGGTCACCAATCTGTCTCAGGGCACCTTTTTTAATTTCATAGGCCTGAATAAGAAGCTTATAAATTTGCCTATAGAAGTGTTGGAAAAACTACCTTGAGGATGTATTTTCAAAAAAAAAAATACTTTGGTAAATTGTTCTGTATAAATGGATATTGCTGTAAGATTTTCTTGTTTTTTTTTTAGCTCAGAAGAAAAATTCTGCTATGGCCAAATAATAAAAGACATTTAGATGTTTTTTAGGTGTCAATTTTCGAAATGCCCTAATAACATTTGAGTATTTTAACTTTTAGAGATGTTTCCATAACTGTATAAATAAACAGATCTTGAAAAAGGTTGTAGCTAAATGTCACCAACATCAGGATTTTATAACAGAGGACTAAAGAAAATGCTGATCAAGTTTGGATAACCAAACAAAAATCTTCTGATTGAACAAACTAAAGAAAGCTAAACCAAGCTAAGCTGGCCTGAATTGTGTTGCAAACCTGCAGTAATGCCCTGTTTTTGCAGCCTGCCACTGTAACCTGCACGCCCGCCGCTGCCGATTCAACATGGAGCTGTACAAGCTGTCAGGCCGCCGGAGTGGTGGGGTCTGTCTCAACTGCCGCCACAATACAGCGGGACGTCACTGCCACTACTGCAAGGAGGGATACTTCAGGGACATGAGCAAGCCCATTTCTCATCGCAGAGCTTGTAAAGGTAACAGAGGGAGCAAAAGTTACATGTAATTACATCTGCAGACAGTAATTTTAAAAATGAATGTTTTCTTTTTATGAAAAGCAAAACATTTACATCTTTCTCCACTATTACCTAGAATAGTTAAATTCAGAATAATCTCATCAGATACACTAGATAACCAAAAGTATTGGTTCCCCTGCTTTGACTCACATACTAACTGAAGTGCCATCCCATTCCTAACCCATATGACGTAAGTTCACCTTTTGCAGCTATCACAGCTCTACTCTCGTGGGAAAGCTGTCCCCAAGGTTGAGGAGTGTCTTTCTAGAAATTTTTGACCATTCTCCCAAAAGTGCATTGGTGAGGTTCACACACTGATGTTGGTGGAGAAGGTCTGGTCTCCACTCTAATTCCTCCCAAAGGTGTTGGCAGTGCTGTATTTCAAGTCAGGACTCTGTGCAGGCCAGTCATGTTCATCCCCACCAGACTCTGTCATCCATGTCTTTACGGACCTTGCTTTGTGCTCTGGTGCACAGTCATGTTGGAAGAGGAAGGGGCCTGCTAAAAACTTTCCCCACAAGTTTGGGAACATGGAATTGTCCAAAATGTTTTGGTATCCTGAAGCATTCAGAGTTCCTTTCACTGGAACTAAGGGTCCAGCAAGACCTGAAAAACAAGCCCACTCCATAATTCCTCCCCTACCTAATTTCACACTCGGCACAGTCTACAATGTACTGTCCTCCTGGCCACCTCTAAACCCAGACTCGTGCATCAGATTGCCAAATGGAAAAACTAATGACTCCAGGGAATGTCATGCAATAATTACATAATACCATTTTTTTAATTAACACAATTCTGCATTCAAACAAATGAAACAAAAGCAAAAATATAAACAGACATTTTTTGTTAGACCAGACTGTGATGTTCTGAAAAATAATGGCTGTACGAAGTTGCTGGATACTGGCAGGAACTGGAACACGCTGTCGTATACGCCGATCCAGAGCATCCCAAACATGCTCAATGGGTGACATGTCCAGTGAGTATGCTGGCCATGCAAGAACTGGGATGTTTACAGCTTCCAAGAATTGTGTACAGATCCTTGCAACATGGGGCCGTGCATTCTCATGCTGCAACATGAGGTGATGTTGTTGGATGTATGGCACAACAATGGGCCCCAGGATCTCGTCACGGTATCTCTGTGCATTCAAAATGCCATCAATGAAATGCACCTGTGGTCTTCGCCCAAAGCATATGCCTGCCCATACCATAACCCCACCACCACCATGGGCTACTCGATCCACAACATTGACATCAGAAAACCGCTCACCAGCACAACGCCACACACGCTGTCTGCCATCTGCCCTGAACAGTGTAAACTGGGATTCATCCGTGAAGAGAACACCTCTCCCAACGTGCCAGACGCCATCACATGTGAGCATTTGCCCACTCAAGTCGGTTACGATGACGAACTGGAGTGAGGTTGAAACCTCGAAGAGGATGACGAGCATGCAGATGAGCTTCCCTGAGACGGTTTCTGACAGTTTGTGCAGAAATTCTGTGGTTATGCAAACCGATTGTTTCAGCAGCTGTCCGAGTGGCTGGTCTCAGACGATCTTGGAGGTGGACATGCTGGATGTGGAGGTCTTGGGCTGGTGTGGTTACACGTGGTCTGCGGTTGTGAGGCCGGTTTGATGTGCTGCCAAATTCTCGGAAACGCCTTTGGAGACGGCTTATGGTGGAGAAATGGACATTCAATTCCCTAGCAACAGCTCTGGTGGACATTCCTGCTATCAGCATGCCAACTGCACTCTACCTCAAAACTTGCAACATCTGTGGCATTGTGCTGTGTGATACAACTAAAGATTTCAGAGTGGCCTTTTCTTGTGGCCAGTCTAAGGCACACCTGTGCAATAATCATGCTGTCTAATCAGCATCTTGATATGGCACACCTGTGAGGTGGGATGGATTGTCTTGGCAAAGGAGAAGTGCTCACTATCACAGATTTAGACAGATTTGTGAACAATATTTCAGAGAACTGGTTATTTTGTGTATGTGGAAAATGTTTCACATCTTTGAGTTCATACCATAAAAAATGGGAGCAATTACAAAAGTGTTGCGTTTATATTTTTGGTCAGTGTATCTAATGAGACCATGTGAAACTGTGACAGAGTAGCAGAAAACAGAACTTTGCAAGAACTAAGGAAACAAACTATATGGCACAATCCTCACACAACAAATGAAATACAACACAAGTCTCACATCTAAGTTCCCACCTCCAAACATGTGTGCCATTAAAGCAGGAGTATCGCTGCAATCCAAGTTTGCAAAGGTTTTAAAATAAGATTAATGGCATAAAACATCTTTGCAGAGAAACTGTTCATAACAAACAGTGATAGAAAAAAAACATAACCAAAAACCATTTCTATTCTAATTTTTTAAGTGATTTTTTTACTTGCCACTGAATGAACCAGGTGGAATAATTATCTATAATTTATTTAAAAAAAAGAAAACTAATTGTGAAAATAAGGACATAAGTCAAAATTTAAATGATTCAAAGATTTTTACCATATTTTTAATATATATTTCATTATTTTTCTGCTTGCAGACCTTTTATAGCTTGAAACGATTTCTCACAGTAACAGAAACAGTTTGAATTTGGATGGATTGAGTTTGGTTTGTTCATATCTGAGTCACAAGCAGCATCAGCTACATTCCAATACTGCATCAGTTTTACATTTCACAATATTTTACCCTTTTGCTGAGCTGAAAAACAAATTCAAGAGGAAGCAGATCAGCACCTGCATTTGGATGAAAGCTTCACAACCATGTCTTTTATAAAGGAGACCAGCATATTTTAGAAGAACTGAATTCAGATCAAAGAACTGGATTTTTAAAATGTTTTAATTTTAATTGATAACCCAACAATTCTAATATGTTTACAAATATCTAAATAGTTGTTAACTTTATAAAAAAAAAACAATTGAATGTTCTCTATAATATTTATGAAATAATTTTAGTCCATTAAAGTATTTATGTGTTCAATTAAAAAAAATATATATTTTAAACTTTCTTTTATTGAAAAAACATTTATATAAGTAAAGTAAAGTTATTCATTTTATATAAAAATCATTGTTTCATGATAGATTTTTAAAAATATTTTGCCACTTTGAACCCTCTGTATCTGCAACACAGATAATAGAAGCAACAAATGTCACATTTTAGAAACACTCTTTTGTCTTCAAGTATTCTAACATGGTCTGTAGAGTAGAGCAAAGTAAAAAAAAAATACATGATGCAGAGGATGCTGGTACAAAAAGAAATACAACAAAATGTAGTATTTAGCTCTGTGATTTTTATACATAACATGTCAGACTAGAATATTATAAACTGTATTTAAATAAAACGACATCAGGATACAGTTATTGGTTGTGACCAGTTCCCTCCACATCATGAGCTCCCGATTTACTGATCAATAAAATGTGATCAGATCTTAAGAAAAGTAAAAATCTCATGATGATTCAGGTAAATGTTGACACAATGACGGGTAAGAAGACATCTGCAACGATTTGATCTTTTAATCTTTCCTAGGTGAAGGATTAAAGAGAGATAAGTTCATTACAAAGTGAGACCATCCAAAGCTCTGACAGAATCACAGTAGAACGCTCAAAGTTCTCCTTCACAACAGACCCAACAGTTAAAGACTGAACATAACCCGTAGGAAAAAAAAAACTCTTAAAAAAGACCATGTCAGCTCTCTTTTTCTTATCTGAACAAACTCTTTGTGGAACATTGTCCTCTAGTCAGGTCAGGCGAGACCAAAGAACACTGGAGCAAAATGTGAGACTCTGATAGCATCAAACATGAAAAAAAAAAAAAAAAAAATTCAACTTAAGACGGCTCCTCCAACTCATAAAGTACATTTTCACGCATTTTTTTGAAAATCTCAAAAAAAAAAAAATCTTTTTTATTAAGTATATGTATTTACATATAGAGTTTTTTTTTACTTAATTGCCAAGAAATCTGTATTTCTTTTTACATGTATACATTCCTACCCTGCTTACACAAAACAATGTAGAGATAGATCTGCTAAGTTCTCTATTAGTTGGTTTTGGTTCTTTCTGAATTGAAGGAAAAATCAATTTTAAATCCAACAATGAAAAGAAGATTGTGTTTCAACATGTTTATGGGTGAGGTTGTGAGTGTTTAGATAACGCTTAAAAAAGAAAATCTTCTGCTTGTGGACATGAAGTCTTAGGGTTTTTTGTTTTTTTATAGTGTTGGTGCTCTTAATAATCCCCAAACATCAGAAAATGCTTGACTGGATCCATACGACACAAATCAACTCAGAGGCAGGGTCGGGATGGCATGAGCCACGCACTACAGGAGCGTAATCATGATAAACGGTTCTTCAGCACAGGTTGATTTAACTGGGGTTCCTCACTTCGGTGTAGGAGCGGCCTTACATCCCTGCAGAGTCTTTCCAAACTGCTGGAATGGTAACCCAAACATTTCCTCCCACTGCTCCACCTTTGCAGCTCATTGCTCTGGGATCAAATCCAAAAAGCCTGATTGCAGCCGTTCTCCTCAGGTGACAAAAATGGGCTGATGTGACATCTGTTAAAAGCATCTGTATTTATTGTTTGAATCAGTCAACCATCTCCGTCTGCTGTTGGAAAGGAAATACAGCGCAGCCAAAAAGGAAGTCTGCTTTTATTCCCCATTCTTTAGCTCCCTGCTCAGCACTACACACCTCAATAAAAATGTCCCCTAAACAATCTTGCTGAAGTTTGAGGATCTTTCCTTCTCTTTTTTCCTAAGGTGGATAGACTTCTCCTTGGAGTCCATCCATCTCAAAGAGGGAAAGTGGAATTCCTTGTTCTTTATTTCTTGGATTAACAACTTCACCCGTCATCAAGCTACAGAGTAAACACGGCTCTAAGACAGCCGCAGAGCATGCCTCTCTCCTTTAACAGTTTTCTTCTGCTTGGATCTGTGCACATTAGGATGACACTGGTATACAGTTCTGCAGCCCCCAAACCCCCCAGCAACCATGCAGCAAGCCCTTCCACTTGCCGTGATAAAAGATTTGCTGAAAGAAAACTTTTAGGAATGAGAAGAAAGTTTCCCTTTACTGAGACTTCAATGAAATCAAAATATGACATGTGTTCATCCTGAAAGACTACAATCAGAATACAACTGTTTTACTTCATAAAAAGACATTTTAAATTCCAGAAAAGAAGCACGGATCTTGCCGTTTCTTGAATTAAGGCTGACTTCACACCAGGATAGTCCTGACTCTGTTGAAATGGACAAATAATGTGAAAACGTTGCACATCTTCTGATTTGGTTTGCTTTCACACAGAAGCAAACCAAACTGTCAGGACAAATGGTGCAGTGCCAAATAGCGCCCACTAGGAGGTAATATTGCCCAACCAGGATGAGGGAAAAAGCATGAAGAAGAAAAGCAGACTGTCTGGCTAATCCTCTAAATTATAAAAAGTAATCAGTCTTTCTTTTGCAATGATGCAGTAGAAGTAATTTCTGCAAATTTATTTAAAATCACAGCAACTTTGTCAAATCACCACAACATAAACATCATCAGTCTAATCAATCGGATGTGCCCCAAGTTTTTAACATTCCCACTGTCTGGTGACGGTGATGCTGACATGGGCGATGAAGTCCCTCAACAGATTAAAGTCTGCAGGCATGTGTGTGAATTTACCATCTGTGGGTTTAAAGAAATTGAGTTTTTGAGTTCTTCAGGTGGAATATGAGCTCATTTGATGTTATGTCATTCAAATATGTGTTCACATATTTCATTGTATTTAACTAAATAAAATGTAATGAGTAGTTAAAAATGTCGATATGACTTAACTTTTTTAAAAACTCTTTCATCTCCCTTGGAAGCCATCCCAACATCCTTATCTTTACAGTTTTAGTCTTACACAGGGAACTGCAAATAGCTCATGTTTATGAGAAAGACGGGGTGGAACAGCCAAGCTAAAGCATGAACGAAGAAATTTGAGGCAGGTCGTGTTGAGTTCAGAGAAAAAATAGGTATGATTAAATATTTGTATTTACAAAATAAAAAAAACTGAATTAAGGCTAGGTGACCTACAGCCTAAAAAAACAACAACAAAAAAACTATACTATACTGAAATTATTTTTTTGTTCCTAAAAGAAATGTAAACAATTTTTAATATGTGCCAACTTTTTTGTGTTAGGCGTTGCTTTTCAATTTGATTATAATGTTAATCATTTCAGTGTAAATTGACTAAGTACGCTGCTATACTTTTTCTTTAAGTTTTACAGTTGCTCGAGCACAAACAAAAAAAGTTGCAAATTTTTCTAAATATATTTTTTGTTTATTAAGGAATATTAGGGAGGTACATCAAATTGCACTTTAATAAATTGGGAAAGAAACAACTACTTTAAAAATGTGTACACCCGCCTTTTGGGTAAATAATTAAAAAAAATGTGATATTTTAGAAAAAGCTTTCTTTCTGGCAGAGTACGGAGGACGGCAGCAATGTGTTGACACAACATTAGCAGAGCTAATGCTATGACTGACATCACAGCATTTACCAACAACAAACCTATAGAATTTGTGAAAAGTAAAGGCAAGTTTAAACACAAGATTTTATGAGCACAGGTTCTTTGAAATAAAAAGGACAACGAACAGAGACATGCAGACCTGGATTTTCCGGTGATGCCATTTCTGAAATCAACTCACAAATATCTGATCACAGTATTCCCTTGTTTCTCGTGAGAGTTACGTTCTAAAAATAACCTGCAACAGATGAAATCCACAGAGTAAGATTAGACGTTTTAAGGCTGTAAAACTCCTCACTACACACTTCATACACTTTTTTCTGACAGACTTGAACGTTTTCACACTTTTCTCTCTAGTTAAAACTTAAAGTTCAAAGCGGCATAGAATAAAAAGTCCAATATTATAGGATGAAAACGAAGACCCTCAGAACAATTGAAATTTCTTAGGGTTTGGCAAACTGAACGTATTGTGTACAGCATATACATCATGCAGTAGATTGATTGACAATGGTCCATAGCCAATCAGGATGCAAAACAAAGTGCGCCTGTAAAATAAAAAAAATAAAATAAAAAATCTGCAAAACAGCAAGACCATGAAAGGTGTACCCGATATAATGAGGGACTATAAGCTTATTGTGTTTCTTTGGAGCCTCAAAAACTATACTTTGAGTAACTTTGTAGCCCTTTTTTAAGACTAAGGTAAAGCTTTTTGTGTATGATAGTACTAAATATTTTGAGATAATTGTAAAGTTTTCAGGTATGTCAGTAGTGAGGTCTTGGGAACAAAAGCAATCATTTCATAAATCGTTTCTACTGTTTTCTGTGACAACTCAGACTTGTAACAGGCTTACTTTATTATTTCCTTTTTTAAGGACCTCAGATTGCGTCTGTAGATTGACGCCCCAATGCGGGAATCACGTCCGGTGTGAATGCAACATCAGGAAGGGCATCCGGCGTAAAAATCTCTGCCAAACCACCTTTGCAAATCAATGAAAGCTGACTCGCTGAAGGGATATGTCCAAAACTGAACAACAAATAGTTTTTAACAAGAGAGAAATTAGATATTTTTCCAATAAGACCAGAGAGGTTTTAGTAGTTTTATTATGCTAGGGGGAGAAAAGTTCTCTTTTTGAAAACAGCTTTTTTTTCTGAAAAAGGAAAAACATCAGAGTGTGGTAAACACTTTCTTACAGAACTGTTCACAAAAAAAAATCATTGGTCCTTCTGCAAATGTTTGTCTTCTACGCAGGTTTAGGTGTACTTTTAAATATTAGTCAAACCCAATAATATGCTTCCATCTCCGAAGAAAGTGTTTTTATGTTTCAACCGATATTGTTGGCAGAAACTCTTTGTGTGAAATAAGATTAAACACAAAGAAGTTCGATGTTCTTGCAGAGAGATTTAAAAAGCATCTCATTATGCCCATAAAGCTTCATGCATTCCACGTAAAAGCACCTCCAACGTGTACTGGACCACTTCAAGCACATTTCATATGACTCTGCTGGCACTTAAATCGCACACAGGAATAATAGGCAGACGAGGCCTCCACTTCAAAAACAGGCTTTATGGTAAAAGTTTGGCAGAGCGTGAACACACACATACCCACTCAAAACAAATTTCTCACATTTAACGTGTGATCTTCCCAACTAAGAGCTGAAACAGACTTTGAAGTGCGTTCCACTCATCCATTAATGTGAGGCATTATTCAGGCAGTATTTGCAAGGTGCTCTTTGCCAAAAAGCTTTGCATTGAAAGGCGAACTGAAGAGCAGACATAATGTCTGATTGCAATGAAGCTAAAGACACTAAACCTCGGAGAGTCAAGCAGACAAATATGCAAACACATGAGCATGTTTTCTAGTGAAAAACTTTGTTCTTTTCTAATAAAAAATCCTATAAAAGATGGAGGAAAACAGGTAAGGTTTAGTGCTGGTGCAAAGCCAGTTCCACATCTGCGGTGGTTTGAGTACACAGAGTTTGCTCTCATCATGGTTTCATTTCTTCTACACTGTATATGTAATATGTAGTGGCAGGACATTACAAGGCTGGCACACACTGGATTTATGTACAGAACTATTTATTTCATTCTGGTTTTTGTGGATCCCTGCATTTGACATAGAAAAAACTATTTGTTTCCTGAAATTAATCATTTGCGGCCATGAATTAGTATGTTCAGTGCACAAATTAGCTGTTTGTGGCTAAAATTTTCTATTTTCTATTTTTTAAACACAAATTAATTTTTTGTGCACATAAATCAATATTTGGTGCGCACAAATCAGTATTTTACAGCCACTAATTAGTAGTAGGATTTGAAGACACTAAAATGCCAATTTGTGCGAATGAGATGCTCACAAATTATTCATTTGAGGAAACAATTTAATTTTGAATGGTCATATCTAGGGCTCTTTAGGTTTAGCTAACCATGGATGATGTTTCTTGTGTGTTTTTTATTGCAAGTGAGCAGTTAGACAAACAAATGTTAAGAGCTTTATTGTGGGAGAGCGCTTTTTTTTTAAAGGACTGGTTAAATTAACAAGCAATGTATACGTGTTCAACCTGAAAACTGGAAAAGTTGGAGCTTGTAAAAGCTGAATGGTTTGATAGAAGGAAATGCTTTGTCCAACCACGAGAGTTCAAGTTGTATTCATGATAAAAATAAAGTAAACCTGTCACCAGTCTGAGTTGTCTCAACAAGCAGCTGAAAAAAGAAGAAACTTAGAAAAGGACTCTGCTGGGAATCAACAAGAAAAGATGAAGTTATCAGACAACCTTAGTCAACATCAAATAATGCATAACACTATCAGAGGACTAAAAAATGGGAAATTCATGTCTGTGTGTTTTAAAAAAAATGTCTGATCGTCCAGGTTTAGGTGAAACTACATCTCTAGCTGACAGGATATACTGGTAGGTAAACTGTGCTCAGCCACTTTTTAAGAAATACCACACTTTTCTGCAGCCCAGGTGATGGTTGAAGGAAGGATTTATTGAGGTGGAGTGGTGTTCCTCAAAATGGGGAAATGACAGCTTTTGGAGTGTGCTCATTAAACACCCCCCAAAGGCTGAGGATATAGTGTATCCTGTCAATCAAAAGGCCAAGCACTAATTTAGTCTTGGTTTTGAAATTTGAAACAAAACAAAAAAACATGCTGAGCAAAGAATTACACCTCTTTACAGTTGATATTAAATTAAAACACAAAAGTAAAAAAGTGGCCTGTGAATATGTTTAAGAGTTTTTTTCTTTCGTATCATTGGGATTGAAAACTGAATTGACTGTGAAACCAGCAACCTAGTGATTATATGGAAAATCATTCCATCTGCCACTTTTGTTTTTAAGCCAGCTTCAAACAGAAAGTTAAATTGTTTCTCCTTTAATAATAACAGAGAAAAACATGGATAATTAACAAGCAAGTCAGCAATGAAATGACATGAAATAAAAAAAACCATTTTATTCCCCTTGATCATGCTTTTGTTGTGTGTAAATGATCATCTATGTTCCATTTCAAATCAGAAAGCAAACCTTTAGTTTTTTCTTTATTATTATGTTATTTTGAATTAATTTCAGTGATTGATTTTTGTTTTACTAAACACATCTATAGTCTTTGATTTCTGTTAATGTTTTAGAAGTTGTGTTTGTTTGTTTCTGTTACATCTGTGAAGAACACATAGATTTTAATATTCAGACACCTTCAGCTATCTGGCTCTAACTTTTGTTGCACTTTGGTTTTCCTCCGCCTTTCATGGGACCCCCCACCCCCCACCCCCCGTTCTTTTGCAGCATGCGACTGCCATCCAGTCGGAGCGGCGGGGAAGACATGCAACCAGACCACAGGCCAGTGCCCCTGCAAGGACGGAGTGACAGGGATCACATGCAACCGCTGTGCCAAAGGCTACCAGCAGAGCCGCTCCCCCATCGCTCCTTGCATCAGTAAGGGCCTCCATGTTTCAACAGAGTGTAGTGTATAACTGCTGGCTTTCCCAAGTCATTTTCTGACATGTCACGTTGGATTGTGCCTCGTTTGGGTTTGTCCTTTTTTTCTTTTTATTTCGTAAAATTTGTATTTGAGAAACTATAGAATTGTAGAAATGTACCATTTTAGGCAGTTATAAAATTGTGCTCCACTAACTAGTTTTGGATTTAGTAGTAATTATCACAACTAACAGTAAACTGTTAACCCAAGAGCTGGGTTACATGTATGCCTGCATTTTCACCAAGTATGAGATTCGTACTATAGGCTCAAATTTTGGTGAGATTCTGAGTGTGTGGCAGGCGGAAAGTTAATAGCAATCCAGGACTGCTGCAGACCATAATTTAACTACAAAATAAATAAATATCTGTAGTTTGTTATTTAAATCAGATCTTGTACATAAAGATAAATTAAAATAAATACAATACATTTATTTTAGTGTTTGATATGTTTATTTCTATTTTACAGTTATATTACCCAAACAAGAAAAACAAAAAAATAAATAAACAAACTTCATACCTGCTGTCAGATATGCTCACATGGAAAAAAAGGAGAAAAAGAATTAGCCATACATATAGAAGGTATAACAAAATCATTCACCTGTGCATAAAATCAAAGTTTGTCCTGAACTTTTGTAGACTGCTGATTGAAAAAGTCCAGAAAAGGCCTCCATGTCTGAAGAAATTTTCTTTCTGAACCTCTCATCATATAACGATTTTTTTTCTAATTTGAGATGGTACAGTACGTCCCTAATCCAATGTGTCACTGTGGGTGGGGCAGCATCCTTCCACTTTAAAAGAATTAGGCGTCGAGCCTAAAGGGTTGAAAAAACAATTAGTTCCTGACAATTTTAGGATTTTATCCCTAACCCCAAAAAGGAATAATAGTGGATTTAAAGGAACTTTCTATCAGGTGCAGCTCAGGCGGACACAATGGTGGAGTCAGGGAGTGGCAGATTCAGAATTGTTTAATTTAAGTTCAGGAGGGCATCCAAAAAGAGGAACACATCAGGAACTAAAGGCCCGTACACACCGGGACGAATTTCGCTCGCGATATTCGCCGACGTTTAACGCCTCCTGACTAAACAAAGGGCACCAATGTGAGTGTGCTCACCGACGCGAATAAACGCCACGCGTCAAAGCAGTCACTTTTTAAAAACGCCTCAGGGTTCGTTTTTTTGGTTTGACGCAGCCGCGTCAAAAACTATACGACCAATGAGAATGGCGCTTTTGCACACGTGTCTGGAGCTTCTGAAGTTACAGTAACACACAACTTGGGGGCGCTCAAACACAAAACTGCCTTTCTGAGCACACATACCAGCAAAGAAGATAGACGCCAAGTAGCGGCTACACTGCCGCAAAGAAATAATGACGGACATTCTAAAATATCCCCGAAAACGCTCATGATACATTTTCAGCTCTTGTATCAGTCGATAAAACTCACGATGTTCTTCTCGTCTCGTAACTATGGGATGTACCCAAAATCGGCGTCTTTTCCGGCGTCTTTCATCATTCAACAGAACAATGATTTCTTCATCATTGGAACTGGAGCTGGAGCTACTGGTGCTTGAAATATTCACGTTTTCTTTGTATGATTCTGACAAGCGAGTAAATACTGGCTCTCTTCTTCTGAGTGAAAAGCGACCACCTTGTGTACAGGAGTATTTCTGTTTTACATTAAGCGCCATCTAATGTTAGGGAATGAAATTGCATGTTGGCTCGGCTCATCGTCAGCGAAAATCGCCTGGGTGTGAACACGAAAAACGTGGCGAAAAACGCTGGCGAATAACGCCTGGCGAATATTCATGCCGGTGTGTACGGGCCTTAAAGCTCTAGGACTCTGGAGAGAATAAGGCTGGATTGCTGGCAGTAAAAGAAAGACAATCTGGCATTGGCTTGAGAAGAAGCACTGCTTAGACAATGAGGCACAGGTGGAGCACATTAGGGAGGAAGCAGATCACACAGGAGGAACTGGAAATGAAGACAGAGAAAAGACAGGACTTCAAAATAAAACAGGAAGTGACAGCCAGAGGGCTAACTAGTCCTGACACTTTCCAAATACAGCAGTCAATGCTTCAGCAACTTTGCCCCAAAACACTTGTATTTTGGAACAAAACCAAAACATATAAATCAGATCAGCCTCTCCAGTTTTACATTTAGCACATGCAAGGCCAATATTTGGGTTTATTTTTGCGAATTTGGATTTATGAAGGTTAATCCTATGGACCACTTTAAACTGAGTAAGACTGTTTGGTGCACATTGAGGAGTTGTGAATGTTTCTCAAAACATCATCCCACTCTTATTCACTGAAGACCAGTCTCCCAACCCTTTTTAATGACCGACATTGAAATTGTATCCAGCCTTGAAATCAGACCTATCATTGCTGAAATGGGTTTCTTTTTGGAGGGATCAGAAGTCATGATCTCATCCATCCCATTGTTTGGAAGTTTGTCTAAGAACCCTGGGATGGAGACTGAGACAAAGTGACGAATCTGCAAACATAAAAAAAAGAGAAATCGGGAGGTTGTACTTTTCAGATATCTGCTGAAAATATGCAAACTTATTAAATGTTCGAGAGCTTTAAGCCCTTGTTGCCACCTGAGAAATGTAGAGTCTTGGGCTGAAGGTGGGAAGAAAACATTAGGTGCAACTGGGACTAGTAAGATCATTTTAACAGACTAATTTGTAAGCAAATCTTAACAGAATTCTGAACGATTGGATTGCTTTTTTTTTTAATTGAATACAACATGCTTCCACAGTAATAGTCTCTAATTTGTTTTCAGTTATCAAATAAAAGATGTTAAGTAACAGAATGTGGACAGGCTTATTTTTCAATCATCCTGCATTATTATTGTATATTAGTTCTATTTTTTTAACAGATATTTATCTGTTCAAAGCCAAGTCTGGATAAACAGACCGTTATGGCTTAGCTGACACGGTGTTCCCTGCCGTAAGCACTGCTAACGGTCCCTTTCACAATAAACTCTCAGAATGAGTCTAAGAGAATGATGCCTGATGTGTTTATTGGCTGTATCTGCCACACACAGACTCAGACCTGCGGCAGTAAAAAGGCCTGCATCTCGCAAAAGCATAGAAAGGTGGCTGTCCGCTGCAATAGCTAGTGGTCTGCTGGCACAAACAGATAAGATAACAGTGGTCATGTTAGAAATTGTCCACCATTCATTTCTGATAAAGTCATTTGTGGAGGCTGCGCATGGTATGTGTGAGAACAAGAAGCCATTGACATGTTTGGTCCCGATAATTTAAACCTCTGAAGCAGCTGGAACATTTCTGACAGTGTTACGAAGGTGAAAAATGCAGCGTGAAAGCTGCAGGAAATGTGCTCTGAATGTATTTTAGTTGTTATGGCATGACATAAAACTTTGGGAAATTGAATCATTTTCTTTTGTGTGTGTGTGTGTTGCTCCCTGAAGCAGCACAAAAATGAGAAAACCTTGAAGGCATTGTACTAAAGTTTTACAGCACTCAGGGTGAAACATTTATATTCCTTCATGGCATTAAACATATTTTTTATTATTTGCAAACAGTGATGTTTATTTTAATGTGCTTTATTCAACAGAGATCCCAGTTGCTTCTCCGACATCAACTTACAGCAGCTATGAGGAGCCATCAGGTGAGCCACCCATATACTTAAAAAATAAAAAAAAGAACTGGCCTTTCAAGGTGTTTCATGTTATCTCCTTTAAATCACCCAACTAAATGTAACACAGTGTTTTTCAACCGGTGTGCCGCGGCACACTAGTGTGCCGTGGGAGATGGTCAAGTGTGCCGTAGGAAATTGCCCTCATTAACTGATTTAACAACATTTTCCATCTCCAGGATTTCAGCTCTTTGTTCATCCTGATAAAACACTGAGAAATTAGGAATATGAAAGATCGTAAAATACTTTTTTTCTTTGTGTTTATTTGATTCTATTAAAGACATTTTGGTAAGAATGACGGTACCGCGATTTAGCTGCAGCTTCAGCCGTTTTAGGAAAAGTCCCGCCCCCTTAACTGTCTCCACCAATCATTCTTGGATTCTTAATCACATGTCATCAGTCTAACCAATCAGAAGCGGTTAAAGTCTTCACTTCCTTGTTCTTAATTCTGCTGATAAAGTTGCTCAGTTCTAACAAAAATACCAGCTAAAGCTCGTCTTTAGCGGTGTAGCTTTCCACAGAATCTGGTGTCAGGCCAGTGAACAAAACAATAAAGCTCAGAGACGCTAGTCTTTTTGCGTTCGGCGAATTATTGAACTACATCTCCCATGATGCATTGGGTTAAAAGTGATAGCTTGAGTGTCTCGGCGCACGAGTCTCTCTTAACGTCTTGAAACCACAACGAACACAAATCAAATAGTTTTTAAATCTTCTAACTTAGCTTTTATTACATCTTTTAGAAAAAACAGCTGCAGCTTCCAGCTTTTTCTGCCACAATTATCACCAAAATGCACGTGAGATCATGGAGGGACTGTAGATCAATACAGACTTTGAGTTTCTCCTTTTTAATTTTTTTTTATTTTTGAATGCTGGTGTGCCGCGGGGTTTTTGTCAAGGTTATAGTGTGCCGTGGCTCAGAAAAGGTTGAAAAACACTGACCTAACAAACAGTTTCTACTTGCATGTTACAATGGTGTTTTTCTAGCCCGTGCGTGTTTTTCCACACTCTACAACCACAAACACTCAGTGAGGTCAGAGTGCTGCTGATGTAAACTCCAGATATTTTGGCAGGGTTCCCCGTGGCCTCGTTGCTTTTATTCCTAGCCGGCCATGCAGCCTCCCCAGAGTTTCAGCCCTAATCTGATTACATGCTTCATTTGCACCAGTTTGTATTTCAATCAAGGCTGACTGTGCCAGTAGAGAAGCCCGGCTGGACCCTTGTAGTTGTTCATGTGCTCTGACAAAATTCTCTGTGTTAAATGCTGACATCGGATGATAATCCAACCTGTACCTCAGATGGTATTTACAGTATACTTACAATCCAAAAGGCAGTTTTCTAATCGGTTTTGATATTTCTATTGAACGGAAGTCCAATAATCCTGAGTTCTTTGAAAGATCTGAGTCATCGCTTCTCTCTGATCATTGCATTCACCCTGGAATGTTGGATCTAAAATTAGGGTTTTGGTTAAATTGAACAAAATCATGTAGTGACAAGTTCTTTTACCTCCTCACTACAGCCCTGCGATGGATTGACGACCTGTCCAGGGTGCACACTGCCTTCGTCAAACAGTAGCTGGGATAGGCTCCAGCAACCTCATGACCCCAAAAGGGATCAAGCAGGTTCGGAAAATGGGTGGAGATCCATTTTCTAACATATTCTCAAGTCCCAAGTCTTTATTTTGAGGTTTTTTGTTACTTGTAACACATATTGCCAACGTAATTTGCTGTTTACTATTGCACCTTGGGTCAGCCAGAAATGAACTGAGACTGGCACTTATTGGACTGCAATTCATCTGATCTGCACCAGAGTCCAAGTGAGCTTGGAGTTGAGCTGCGTACACAACTCGGCAACTGGCATTGGGCAACGGATTTCAATGAAAAGTCTATGTAAACGCCCGTAAACCTAACGTAACCTGCCTTTCAGGCTTCTGCGTTCAAAACTCTCATGTTCATGCGTCGCCAAGCAAGTTTTTAAATATGTTTTCGGGCTCTACGTAAAAACCGTGAAAACGTGCACGTCTGAATGACAGTGCTTTCATCTGTACTTATGTCTCTCTGTAACCTATTTTAACGACTTTTATATCCTACATTAGTAGGTGTGTGTATGTATGTATGTAAATACTGATACACACCTACAGTTATTAGCAGGAAACAACTGTAAAAGGGTAATATGTTGTTAGTGAGAAAATAACGAATATATGAACTTATTTATGATTTAAAAAACCATATATATGTCGCTTCTGAGAGTGAGTTGCACCCCTGGCCAAACTATACAAAAAACCACAACTTCAACTCCAAAAAATACAGTACTTGATAGTCACGGGATAATTAAGTACTGGTGGACTAATATGTTTCTTTTTCATCATTCTTATTTTTGTTTGGGCAAAACTAAACCCAAAAAAAGCATCTCTTAGAATCTGCATGACTCTCCTCTGTGGTTTGGCCCACTCTTTTGGTTTGCCCCTGAGAACACTGGGTGTAAAGCAGGCAAACTAAACAAAGGTGTAGATTTTATCAACATTCCCCACCTATTCAAACTGAGTCCATGGGGCTGACCTAGTGTGAAAGCAACCTAAGTCACATGTCCTGCTGCTGTCAGAGACCCCAAACCGATACCACTCTTCAAATTAGTAGCGCTGTTGTCCTTAGACACCCGCAGAATGAATTTAAATGGAAGTGGGTGGGGGGGTGTGATGGATCACTAATGAGCAACGTCATGAATTAAAGAGGGGGGTATGATGGTAAAGACCCCCCTCCACCTACATAGCTTCTTTTAGATGGAAATCAGGCGTGCTTGATATGGACTCATCAAATTCATTTACTTTAACATTTCCTTTTTTTCTCTTTTCCTGCCAGTCCAGAAAGCAGCTAGGCATTCCACCAGAACTGCTTTCTCTGCATACATGAATTCGATCCTCACCTCCCAAACCATGCTCTTTTTTACCAAGAGGGGCGTTTTTTTCTTCCTCCATCATTACCTAGGTAACCTCATTCACAGCGAGTATAATGGGAAAGAAAGGGGAAGACTGGACAGAGGGCTGGAAGAAATAATGAAGTTTGTCCATATTCAGGCAAGCTGAAAGATCCCCTCACTCTCTCAACTGCTCCCTCCTTTCTCTTCACACTGTCCGGCCCGGCTTTCCCACCCCCCCACCCCATGAAAAAAGGCTTATTCCCCCGGCAGAGTGGTGGAGGGAGTGGGGGCTGCACTTGGAGATGGTCTGCTTCCAATTTGTGTCAGTGAGTGGAAAGCGTAAGGAACAAATGATTTCAATTTTGGGTTTGGCCTCGGGTCCCACCACCAGCTTTCTGCTCACAAAACGGTAATGAGTGAAAGGAAGAAAAAAAAAAACACGCGAAAGTCATCGACCAACTCTTTTGGCGCCCAAACGCAGGTCCTCACATGGAGGAAATGGGCTAACACATGACCCTCATTTATGAAAGGGCTGACCTTTGTGTTCCTTTGTGGGCTCACACAATGAGGGAGAGGACACTGACGAGCGTGGAGGCTGGAAGTGAAAACAAGAGAGGCGGATAGCGGGAGTGTGCTGACAGAAACGGGAGCAAGCTTTAATCTGTTTCACAGTGGCACGTTGAGGAATCTTCAAGCCCCCGAGGGCCCAAACGTAAAGCCCGTCCAGCTGGAGCCCTGCCTGATGATCCTGCAGCATAAGTCATCATGGATCACTTTTTATTTAATTTTTTTTTTTTTACAAATGACTGTCTTTCTTCCTCTCCTCAGATTGTGACTCTTACTGCAAAGCTTCTAAGGGAAAAATGAAGATCACTATGAAGAAGTACTGCAAAAAAGATTACGGTAAGTGAGTCCAGTACACAGGAATGTGTGCAGCAGGATGTCGGCCAGCAGTCAGGAGGTCAAATGTCTCAATTAATCAGATCCCTGCTCCAGCCAGTCCGCACCCTTCTTCTTGGTTTCAGTGACGGCTTACTTACACAGCCCCAAGCCAAGGCCACTAACACAGATTAATCTTAAAGATCTTTACACTCTCTGATGTGGGTTTCTATAAACACTCTGCTAATGTTTCCCATACCTTTGATTGCAGGGACTTTTCGAAAATGCTTTCAAGTGTAAATAATTTCTATTTATTTGAAGCGGGAAAATTCTACTTTTCAATATGTCTAAATGTCAAGCAATTTTGAACCGCTGTGACTTATACATTCACACTGCCCTCTGCAACATGTGATCCATCGACCACTTTCAATGTAAAGTCTATGTAAATGTGCATATAGGGCTTCTGCATTCAAAACTCATGCATTCCCATGTTGCTCCGCAAGTTTCTACAACCGCGTTCAATTCTACATGTAAAACGCATGGCCACTGAACGCAGGTTGTACGTTAAATCAGGTCAAACTTTGACCTCTCAGTGTAGAAAAATTTAGATTCACTGGATTCATGTGTGCATAATACTTGACTTGTAACTCATACATTTTGTGCATTTGTGTATTCACATGTGCAGGGACATAAAAAATTTACGAATTTAAAAAAAATAATTTATGTACCCACAGTTTGAAATCACACCAGCTTAAACAGCTCCTACACATACAAATCTTTAAATAGTATGCACCAAATCGGCTAATACACAAACACAATACCACAATTACACACAGATCAGATACATGTGCAGGGTTGTGAGACTCTTTTCACCTCACCAGATTTGTGTGTAGATGATGCGTTTAAAAGCTGCTAGAATGCTGGGTTACCAGAGTTTTACGCTTTGAACTTTGTGAGTAATACCTAGTGACTTGAATTCTTTCCACTTTCTTAAACATATATGCCCAATAATTAGGATTTTATTTTCACTTTTTTTAAAAGGTTTTCCAGAACTAAGTTTCTTAATCTCTCTAAATGTCTGTTTTGGCCAAGTTGATCTGTTTTTTATGCTATCTAAATTGAAACCAGTAAAATGAGCAAAAACCAGAAGGATAAATAAGTTTGATCCCAAATTAGGGTTGGTTTGGCTGGTCTGATGACTCCATGGCATCCTTGGGAAGAAGTAAGCTAGCTGAGTTGTGGCTGGCTTGTGGAGCTTGGAGAGAGAATGACTGACAGGACTTAGTCATGTTGGCCCAGTCCGTTTGCAGAACTTAGCATTCATTCATACAGCAACATTGTCATTTATGCATCATTTTGACGTTATGTACTAAAGTAAATGATCAGTGTAGATAAAAATTCATCTTCCGTACAGGTGCAGTGAATTTGCAATCTTAACATAAAAGCAAAGAAATGTATTGTTACAATATTTTTATTTCTGTTGTAAAGTTAGACATTTTACAGGAGAGTGAGCAGGACTTCTATGTGTAACAAGCCACAAGCCCTCAGTGTAGTTTTTATGGATAAAATGTTTGATTGAAATCTGTTCAGTTGGATGTTGTCTGAAGCACTACACAAAATAAAAAAGTATCAGACATTTCTATTTTGGTCCATTTAATCTTAAAGTGTGCCATTGCTCCGCGCAAAAAGTAGTACACTTGGAGTTTATCTTAGACTCGAATATAAGTATAGCAAGTATACTACAGACCATGTACCGGTACATGTTTTCTAAAAAGTGTACTAGCTTGATACTTTTTCCGCCTAAAAGTACTGTTTAATAAACATAGTATTATGAACTATTAGTACATAACATTGTCTATGTACTGATAATTTAACAAATACACAGTAAGAGTTCACAAATCTATGTGAGGAGATAATTTCGTATTAACAGATGAGGTGTTTTATCACAAAATCAGAAAGCAGTAACAGTTGTATTTCATGCTCTGCTGTAAACTGTGCAATGTGGGGAGCATAGCAGCGCGTTCTACAAGAAAAAACTGCTGCCTTAGTGAGCTCGGATCCATCGGGTGGGAACTGCGGAGGCACGCGGGGCGATCCGGGCCTTAATAAACACTTCAGTGGGCTGGAGTGGTCCTCTGCCGGGGACTTGACGGGCCGTGGGCCAAGAAGCTACTTTCTGATGACACACAGAATTTGCGCTCAGTGTATTTAAACACGCAAGTGTATCAGAGGATGTTCGATTGGCCGTTCTGCATGTCAGTCAAGTCCTGTACTTCTCGGTGAGGATTTTGATTCACTGACAAATATTTTAGAAATATATATTTTTTCCTTTTTGGTTATTTATCTTTGCTGGCCTGTGATCTACCTTCATGTCATTAAAGATAGACCGGTCGATCGCGATCAACGTAATGAGCACCCCTGGTCTAGAGTAAGTTTTCTTAATAGACTACTTTTTTGGCTGAATGTTATTAGTGGCCAACATTGATTACATTGAGGGGTTTTTTACATTAAGGTGAAACCTCTTGTAGAACCATCCTCAGAATGGGGGACATCTGTTGGAACCAGTTTGGGTCAGAGAAGACGGGAAAGACCCAGACAAAAAAAAAAAACAAGTAGAAACACAGAATCTAAGTAAAGAGACAAAAAGCTTAAAGTAAA
Organism: Oryzias curvinotus; assembly: GCA_023969325.1. Classification (NCBI taxonomy): domain Eukaryota; kingdom Metazoa; phylum Chordata; class Actinopteri; order Beloniformes; family Adrianichthyidae; genus Oryzias; species Oryzias curvinotus. The sequence continues at coordinate 43,828,880 of CM043722.1, forward strand.
TGGCAAATACTTTTCTCCCTTGGTCACAAGATCCATGGTGCTTTACTGTCATAGATCAATTTCCTCATGCACACCCACCTTAATACACTGATGCCTTACACCGGCACCAACCTCAACCACCAGGAGCAATGTGGGGTTCAGTGTCTTGCACACGAGTGTGCAAGGTGAGAACTAAACCTGCAATTCTGCAATCATAGGTTGACTGCTCTACCTCTGCACCGTGGCTGCTGAACGGATTTTTATCTCAGTGGGACCGAAGTGAACCTTTGAGTTATTGGCTTTTTTTTAAACAGGACCCTGGTGGTCATGTGATAAAATTTAAAACAAAAGGAACCCCACTGGCCTGGTTCTGTCAAATAGTGCAGTGCAGGTAATATGCTAGACCAAAGTGTCTGCTTTTTGTTGAGCTAATAGCAGCTGAACATGTTGATTTCATGTTTGAATTGTTGCCTTAAGGGTTATTTTCCAGTAAGTTAATAGAGTTAGCCTCATTCTACTGTACTGTATCACATCACTGTACAAGGCAGACATAGACAAATGTCTATGCAAAGAAAAAGCATTAAGAAAAGCTGTGACCAGGTGACCTGGAACTGTTGTTCAGGCATTCCACTTTGTCTTTGTCAAATTTTCAACTCACTAAAAACAAAAGTAAAAAAAACATTTTTTCTTCTGTCAATACTAAGCCCAGTTATACTGTGACATTTACTCACATTAATTGAGCCATCAGAGTCACTGATTTATATATATCCCATGTTTTATCAGAGGTTTTTGTTCAAAGTCCCTCTAAGCAGTAAAAAAAAAGAATGCTGATGGGTCTCTGTGTTAAAATGTGGTAAATGCACTCTTAGTAGACCACACACAATCAAACTCTGTGAACAGATCACATAACTACACCAGATTGTGCATTCCTGAAGTCCTGTCAGCCTGAGGCTTTTGGCAAAACGTTCAGGCTTTTTTAACAGCAAAATCCAAAGTGATCAAAGCCAAAACTCACGATAGTTGTATTCCTACCACGAGTGACTTAAACTCTCAGTGACTGAAATACAAAAATAATAATAATGATAAATACAGCAGAGAGGGATGAATGATATAATTCCAGGCAGATTAATAGCACATCACCATAAAAATATATTTTTATTATGCTTCATTATAACCAAGATATTCCACTGTAGTAAGGCCAAATGTCTTAGCATTTAAAGGGATGAGGCCAAATATTATAATGTCACTGCAATTTTAGACTTTTCATAAAAAGTCACACAGCTTTTGCATGCGTGTCGAGCTTTTTAAATACGTTTCAAATTAAGAGTTCAGAGTGTGCAAATAAATGGAGAAACTTCTAAACTAGAATGGATCTGAAGACAAAAATGACAAAAAATCTAACAAAAAAGTGCACAAACTTAATTCTAATTTTGAAGTAAAGCGGAGTTAGCTTCAAATTTATATATTTGTTCTATTTTGGTCTTGACTTATTCGAATATATTAATTTATTATTATTTATTTTTTTGTCTTTCCATGAGTCCTCAAACTGGCATACTGCCATGATGAGACTCAAAGACGACCATAAAGAAACTAGCGGGCACTTATGCTTTTTATGACAACTTGGCAGACTCCTGGGTAATATAGTGCAGAATTTACAATAAGGACTTTGAGGCCAGACATTGCTGCCTAGCTGCCTACAATGGACCAAGATGTAAAGGAGTGAGACAACGTGTGTAAAGCACCATACAATCCACGCAGAAAGAGAAGAAAGTTGGATGTCTTGTGTGCAGACAAAAGCTATCTGTCCGTAAGGTTAATTCCCAATTGGTTGTATAAACAGCATTTTTCTTCTTCCTTCTGGTTATTATTTTCTTTATTGCTGGTTGTTGCAAAAGAATAGCGCAAAATGAAAGTGGAGCAGACTTACATTTGTTGCCTGACCAAACCAAGAAGGCCACACGTTCCTGGTCTAACGGTTCCCTAAGACTTGGTAGTTAACCGGCTAAAGCATTTGCTCGCTAATGAAGATGCTATAATTTAGAGATGTCCTGATCCGATATTGGCGGATGCTGTCTCCCGATCATTGATATATTTATTTTTTTAATTATTAGTTTGATCAGCACTGTATATTTAAAGCTTTCTGTAACAAATAAATGGGACATTTTACTGCCGTAAAGTACAGTAGAATACGCCAACATTTCGAGAAAACGACCAAAAGAATCTTTTATTAAACGTTTTAAACTGACAGCAAGTGTCTCTTGCTTTTGTGTTTTAATGCTAACGACCTATAAAGGCATTACAACAGAAAAAATATTGTGTTTTTGTTTCTTTTTAATGAGAACTGCTCGTGTCCTGCTGCCGACAGAGACGGCAGTGAGGCGGCTGCAAAGCATGCTCCAGGAGAAGGTGATTAAAAATCTATAATCTCTCATAAACAACCTGAACTAATTAATTGTTACATTAAAAGGATCTAGTCATAAAAACTCATTATTTAATGCATATTATCAAGTCAAATCCATTATTATATTCATGCTACAACAACAAATGTTGGAGAAAGTCTCTGCTTTTAATTTTTAATGGAGATTTGAATCACGTGAGTAAAAATGTTCTAAACATTCTAAAGACAGAGTCACCAAACTTTGCTACATGACTAATCTTACTGTCATTCTACAAGAATGTTGTTCCATTTTTGGAGAAAATCACTTCTATTTTTCAGAATTTTTAATGTAAACATGGATCATAATTAATCAGAAAGACTAAAGGAACTAAAGCTACAGTTTCTAAACTTTCTCACATGACTAGCTTGTAGTTAACATTTTTTTCTAGTTAGTAGTTGCACTGTTTTTATTGATTGTTGAAGCTTTTTCACAGAAGTGCTCTGTTTAAATGTTAAATAATAGAAGACGGTTAATAAAACAAAAAATAATGAACAACGTGGATCAGTTTATAAAAATCTCTTCATTTAAAAAAAAATTATTTTCCAGAAGTGTCAGATCAGGAGTCAAAACAAAGCATTTTATCCAACACGCGCTTCTGAAGCCCTTCAGTGGTCTTGTATGGCTTCTATTTACTAATAGTTGTTTCCACAGTTGATTTCTTCCCACCAAGCTGCTTACCTATTGCAGATTCAGTCTTCCCAGCCTGGTGCAGGTCAGCAATCTGGTTTCTGGTGTCCTTAGACAGCTCTTTGGTCTTGGCCATAGTGGAATTTGGAGTGTGCCTGTTTGAGGTTGTGGACAGGTGTCTTTTATATACATAACCAGTTCAAACAGGTGCCAATAACGAGTGGAGGACAGAGGATCCTCTTACAGAATAAGTTGCATTTCTGTGAGAGCCAGAAGTCTTGCTTGTTTGTAGGTGACAAAAATTCCTATTTTCCACCATAATTTAAAAACAAATTATTTAAAAATCAAGCAATGTGATTTTCTGGATTTTATAGATGAGGTTTACCTACGATGAAAATTACAGGTCTCTCTCATCTTTTTAAGTGCGAGAACTTGCACAATTGGTGGGTGACTATAAACTTTTTTGCTGTGTAATAAAGCACAAAATGAGACGGCATTGACATGAAGCTTTGAACGTCAATGGTCACATGACACCGGTGTTTTGATGCAAGCTCCAAAACCTTGGGATTATTTGCCCATCACTAGTGTGAGGTCAAACTAGGCTTTTGCTGTATCTAACAAAAGTTTGCCTCCTCCAACTTCGTGGGAACGTCTCACCTTCTGCTTAACTGAATTCTTGTCAGAGTATGAACCAGCACCAAACTAATATCAGACTAGTTTTTGTGTAATACAGTTCAAAACTGGCCAAATGTAATTTAGTCTCCTTTGAGTTGAGTTGACATTAATTCGGTCCGTTTGTAATACTTGCAATGAAGTCACATGCAGCCATCATTCACATCTACGTGGACTGAGATCTTAACCATTAGGAATGAGACCAGAAGTGCAATAATAAAGCAGCTGGGTCTGATTCGATGGACGTGTGCTTTAACTGTTGGACTCCTAGAAGTTCCTTCAAACAGATATTTCATCGTGGGCCACGCCAAGGCGTTGTGGCAGACATCAATGCCGAGCATGCATTCTTTTTGCTGCGGTCTAATTCATTTCTCAGGCCTGTCGCAGTGCTTTTGTGGGGCTTCAGAGACTTCTTTCCCCTCTATTTTGGGGCTGCCCCCCCCCCACATGAGTGGTGATGCAGGCCCCCTGGGGTCACGGGAAGGGGCTCTCTGTTTAAACACAGTGGTGCTCTCCTCCGGCACAGAGCATTCCTCGTTGCACAAACAGGTGGTAAATTAAGCAGATGGTGACGGATTGCAACCCCCCAAGAATAAGAAATATGTTTTGTTTATTCAATTTTTGTTTTTCATGACCACCGTAGCTACGGAGACGGCCGACACAAAGGGATTATATCCTCGCCCGACACCCTACTCTGCACACAGTCCCTCTCCCCGCTGTGAGGGAGACAATGAATCAAAGGGCCGCATGTTTACTGACGCTCCGGGATGGTGCTCAAAGGCATGGCCTCCCAGCCTCTCGGGCCACCTTTCTGTGCGCACCCGAGGGTAACAGATCCCTGATCATTCACTCAGCTGATAACCGGGGGGGGGTAGGGGCCCCTGCCTGGTAATTAAGCGAGCTCTAATTTCATTAGCCCTTCCCAGTTGGTGGCTTGCAGTGTCAAGTCGCAGCACACCCAAAGAGAATCAACCCAGTGGGACGTTTGGCTGTGAGCAGGACTCAGTTGGCAGCCAACTTTGGAGCGGGTCGGTCTCACATTTCTCCTCTTGCGGTCTGTTTCCCCAAACGCCACTTTGTGATGCAGTCGCTTGACCTTGTCCTCCAAATTTCTCGCTGGTGTTTGCTTGAATTAAATTTAGACGTAGAAGGTGTTTGGATGTTTCAATACAACAAATGAAAACGCACTTGAGGGGAAAAATACCGGCATTAAGTCGGCGTTCGGCGGTCATCTCTCTGGATTCTCACCCTGTATCTCTAGGAGCAGGACCAGGAAAAGTGGCCCCTCCTTCCACCTCCTCTTCTCCTGGCACACCCTTTATGTTTCAGGGTGAAGGGGAGAGAATGTTAGGGCTGTGAGAGCTCCCTCCACTCAGCCCAACAAACCTTCTTTTTTTTTTTAAATTGTGTGCAATTTGCTCTCACCAAGCACCAACACACACACACACACACACACGTACACACCCCGTTCCTTTGGCTCTGGGGGGTTACTGATGAGGAGTGATCATGTTACCAAGGCAAGCAAAGCTAATTTACTTTAGGACATAATGAAAAGTGAAAAGCAAAACTTTCCACATTCAAGTCATAATTTTAAACAACTTTGAATGCATTAATTACATGAACATTAAATCTACATGTCTCCAGACTGAGATGACTTGCCAGTAATAAGTGCCTCCCTAATTTCTGAAGTCACATTTTTTTGCAAAAGCTCTTCACTTTGTGCACAGTTGTTTGCTCCTCGCTGCAATCACTGTGACATGGTAATGGGTGTTTTGTTGGACAGAAAATCTGTGCAGGGGAGCGTCTGCAAAGAGATTTGCTCATTTCCTGGTTTTGGAAAATATCGGCCACAGGTGTTGCCCTAATAGTTACCAGCCTTAGTGTGACGGTCTCTGCAGTTGACTGTCTTCAGATGTTTCACACTTGACGGACTTACTAGAACGTTTTAGCACAGGGTTGCTTGGTGGTGGGGTTGTTGGCTGCCCTACCTCACAGCGTGGGGTCTGACATAGCGTGTTCTTTGTGCATGTGTGGTCATCTTGCTGCTGTGCATAACATGCATGTGACACACATCTGCATTTAGTGATTGTGGTTGTGTCTGCATTCCCTCACTACTTAGTTAACTGTTTAGTGCATTCTACATTTCGTTAGTGTCCAAATCTACAATTCCAAAATCCAGTTCCCTGGAGATGTCCGAGAAGTCTCTGCGAAAAACCAGAGTGGAATAATGCTCACTAGATGGGCAAATATACCACAATGCATTTAAACAGTTTGCCATTTGAAAATTTTGATGTTAATATATTATTTTATTTCTTTTTTTTTTACAAATGATCCAAGCTTTTACTATCAGAATACAGTGGATTTGTGATGGTTAAATGTTTGTATAATGTACTCATCTGGTTTTGCACTGCAATTGGGTAATGTAGTATTTGTCTTTAAAATATAATAGTAACCATGTGTTAGAATTGCATTAAAAGCCACTACATAGTCTAGCACAGTGTTTTTCAACCAGTTTTCAGCGGCACACTAGTGTGCCGTGGGAGATGGTCAAGTGTGCCGTGGGAAATTGCCCTCATTAACTGATCTAAAAACATTTACCATATCCAGGATATCAGCTCTGTGTTCATCCAAACAGGCCCTGATAAAACACTGAGTAGTTAGGAATATGAAAGATCATTAAATACTTTTGTCTTTGTGTTCATTTGATTCTATTAAAGACATTTTGATAAGAATGACAGTACCGCGATTTAGCTGCAGCCTTCGGCTGTATTTTGGAAAAGTCCCGCCCCTTTAACTGTCTCCACCAATCATTCTTGGGGGGCTTAATCACATGTCATCTGTCTGACCAATCAGAAGTGGTTAAAGTCTTCACTTCCTTGTCCCGATTCAGCTCATAAAGTCTCTCAGTTCTAACAAAAATACCAGCTAAAGCTCGTCTTTAGGGGTGTAGCTTTCCACAGAGTCCGGTATCAGACCGTGGAACAAAAGAACAAAACCATGAAGCTCAGAGACGTTAGTCTATCTGCGGTCGGCGGAGTTTTGCACTACATCTCCCATGATGCATTGCTTTAAAGTGACAGCACAATGAGTTTTTCCTCTTAACGTCTTAAAACAACAACGAACACACCTCAAACTGTTTTTAAATCTTCTAACTTAACTTTTATGACATCTTTTAGAAAAAATAGCTGCAGTTTCCAGCTTTTTCTGCCACAATCATCACAAAAATGCATGTGAGATTGCAGAGGGACTGTAGATCAATACAGACTATGAGCTTTCTCCTTTTTTATGTTTTTATTTTTTTTATTTTTGGATGCTGGTGTGCCGCGGGATTTTTTTCAAGTTTAAAGTGTGCCGTGGCTCAAAAAAGGTTGAAAAACACTGGTCTAGCACAACATAGTCTTCTAGGGGGAACTCAGACAGTACAGTACAAATGGGTCAGTACATGTATGTGAATGAGAGGGACCCAAGTGGAAGAGTGAGGTTACGGGGTGAAGAAATAAAAAATGGTGAAGGATTTTAAGTACCTAAATTTAACAGTCTAGAGTAAAGGAGATTGTGGAAAAGAAGTGAAGTAGCGACTGCAGGCAGGTTGGAATGGGTGGACAAAAGTGTCAGGTATGTTCAAATAATATTAAAGGTGTAGAAATGGTGAGATCAGCCACGTTGTTCGGCCTATAGACAGTGACCCTGAGGAAAGGACAGGAAGGAGAACTGGGGGTAGCAGAGATGAAGATGCTTAGGTTCTTTTTGGGAGTGACCACAATGGATAGGATGAGGAATGAGGACATCAGAGGTACAGCATTAAAGGTTTTGGAGGTAAGTCTGAAAGGCCAGACTGAGATAATAATGATAATAATAATGGATTAGATTTATCTGCGCTTTTTCTTGTTGCTCAAAGCGCTTACATTGTGTCCATTATTCATTCACTCCTCATTCACACTTGGTGATGGTAGCTACTGTTGTAGCCTCAGCTGCCCTGGGGCAGACTGACAGAGGCGTGGCTGCCAGTTTGCGCCTACGGCCCCTCTGACCATCACCGGGATCATTCACACACATTCACACACCAGTGGAGCCACACTGGAGGCAGGGAGGGTGAAGTGTCTTGCCCAAGGACACAACAACAGCTGGCTGGAGGGAGTGGGGATCGAACCGCTGACCCTTCAGTCATTGGACGACCTGCTCTACCACCTGAGCCACTGCCGCAATGGTTTGGACATGTCTAGAGGAGAGAGACTGAATATATTTGTAGAAGGATGCTGAGTCTAGAGCTGCAGGCAAGAGGTCTAGAGCAGGGGTTCTTAAAGTGTGGCCCGGGGGCCAATCGCGGCCCGCGGGAAAATTTTTTGTGGCCCTCAATAAAAGAGAGCCAGAGCAGGTTCCTTTGAGAAAAAATGTTGTGTTGGCGAGGAGAAAAGGCGCTTTCAAGCTAAGTGGACAAATGCTTACTTTGCCATACCTCAAGGGCTGGATAAAGTCATGTGCCTTATTTGCAAGCAGGTAAATGCTTTGCTCAAAGAATTCAATATAAATTGTCACTAAGTTACAAATCATAAAAACAATGACAAATTTACCAGCGAGGAGTGCAACAATAAGCTCCAACAACTACAACTAGGCTATACTGCACAGCAGATAATGTTTACAAAAATGGCTAAATCCAGTGAAGCTGTGACTGAAGCGAGCTACGCTCTGGCTTTGAAAATGGCCTGGTGTAGCAAGCCCTTAAGTGATGGAGAGTTTTTAAAAACAATGTATCCTGAAAGTAGCTGACATCATTTGTCCAGAGCAAAAGAAAGTCTGTCAAATGAAACAATTACTAGATGAGTAAAAGATCTGGGCGGCAACCTCCGACCGTGACTGGGAAAACATCTGGAGGGTCTGTTAAATTGTAAAAGGATATTTGGTCATTTAAGTTATTAAAAACAACTTTTTCTGTTTATCCAATTTTTCACTAAAACTGGCCCCCAGTCTAATGTCGAGTTCCTAATTTGGCCCTCCGGTACAAAATCTTTGAGAACCCCTGGTCTAGAGGAAGACCAAAGAGGAGATTTATGGATGCAGTGAACAAAGACATGCAGGGAGCTGTCGAGGAGGCAGAAGACAGGAAAGATGGAGGAAACTGATTTGCTGTGGCGATCCATGAAGGGAAAAGCTGAAAAGAAAAGAAGACTTGTAGCACTTTTCTCATGATGGAGGACATACGATGAACACCTGCCGCTCTGCAAAAACTTTGTATATCACAGGTTTTTTTATTTTAGCTAAAAATGGCATGATCGTAATTAAAAGAGGATCAATGGGAACACTTTGGATCAAAAGATGATCAGAGTGGGACTTAAAAAAATAAGCATATCTGTAAAGTGTCTTGTACAGAAAGGAGCTGGCGAGGAAACAGAAGAGCTGCTTTGAAATTGGAAGAAAGAAATAAAAATGAATTGATTGTGAGAGTGGTTCCCACGTACCAAGCATGACATATGGCCACCAACTCCATGAAGTTATAACACCCTGTATATAGTTGTGAAAATATTGTTGGACATTCAACTTAAACCCAAACTAGGTTAAGAAAGGACTGTTGTTTTTCTTACTTAATTGGAAAATATGCTCAACAGGTGTTTCCACGATAAAAAGCAAACTACTTACTGTATTGCTCGCTCTCGTTCTTCTCAATTTACCCTCATTTTTTAAATTTTGCTTGATGAAAAATTTCTCTAACACTTTTTTCTCTGTCTATGCAGCGGTCCAAGTGCACGTCTTAAAAGGAGACAAAGCGGGCGAGTGGTGGAAGTTCACCGTCAACATCATTTCCGTCTACAAACAAGGCCGGCACCGCATCCGTCGCGGGGACCAGTTACTGTGGGTTCGTGCCAAGGATGTTGCTTGCAGGTGCCCCAAGATCAAGCCTGGGAGGAAGTACTTGCTGCTGGGCACAGATGACGACTCCCCCGGACACAGCGGCGTTGTCGCTGACAAAGGAAGCCTGCTAATTCCCTGGAAGGACCTGTGGGGGCGCCGGCTGAGGAAGTTTCAGCAGCGTGACAAGAGGGGAAAGTGCTAGAAGACCCTTACAGAAATGGTTTTTGTCATGGTTAGAAACAAGAAAGAGGAAAGGTTGGATGAGAAAAATAAACTGGAAGAAGTTAAACTATAGGGACCCAGGTGAAGAGTAGGAGAAATCGGGGAAAGACTGAGTGCTGCTGCTCTGAACCGGAGCGAAGAGATTAGAGTTTTTTAGGAACTTTTGTGAAGAAGCTCTTTTTACCGTTGTTTTACTGCTTTGTCTTTCAAGTTGTCTTTGGTTGTGTAATTGCAGAGTTTGCACCTAATGTCACAAATGTACTTCATCCTGATCATCTTTACCCACGATGTCGTTGTTCTTCGCCACAATGCCTCGTCTGCATCAGAACTTTGCATCTATAGAGTGTCTGTTTCGACTGTTCTGTAAGACGTTGATCAAAGTTTCTACACTGCAAATGAGGGAAGGTGCTTTTTTGCAATCTGCCAAACTTTAAATGATGCAATTTCTCCTGCGATTACCTCATCAACCAAACTGCCGTTAAGATTCTGTCCTGTATCCTGTAAAAGATGGCAGCCTTTGATCTGCTCTAATCTGAAACATGTCATGACCTCTGACCTCTGCAATGTAAAGTAACCACACGTGTACACGCTTTCTTTTTTTTTACTTTGTAGATGATGCATCAGCTAGATGCAGAGTAGATGTGTCAACCATGCACTTATTTTTTTTTTAACTAGTCTTCGAACATATAAGATATGTTCACGTCTGTAGAGTGGCATCCAAAAGAAAAAATAAACTGTAATTTCGAGTTTTTTCCTTTTTTGTCTTAAAGGAAAATGATCTTTAATTTTATCACAGCAACACAAAACTCTTCTAACAAAGGACTAAACGTTAGCCTGACCTCCCAAATCTTGGCGGATGAGAGAGGTGAGAACAGGACTGGCTCATTCACTTAATGTCGAGCCACGAGTCAACCCTGGTTCCACCTGCTTGCTTCTATTTGCTGTAGCTGTCTGGCTGACATTGATTGTGAATAATGCACATTTCATTTTTATGCAGCATTCCTTGTTGTGGTAAAATAACCTGTGGAGTGATTAAACATCACATGTTCATTTTTTTGCAGAGCGTTTAGCACAACGTGTCAAATGTCTGTCACTTTAGGGTGACTCCTTGTAGACGAGATCCTGTTATTGATGCTTGGTACTCGACAAAAAAAGGCATGACTGAGTGTCTGTATGTTTTATAGCTGTATAGTTTTACTTTTTTAAAATTCTGCTTGAGTATTAACCTGATTTATGTACAACTTAACCAGCGTTTTAAATACAAGAAGTGTCAGGAGTAGAGATACGAATTCCTTATGTCTTCCCTCGGATCAGAAACATCCACATGTGGGCTGATACAGTAACACGTCTGTACTCTGTGCAGCATCACATTGTATGTACTGGTTAGAAGGTTTCTGTGAGCTACACTCCACCCAAAAGCAAAATGGTACTGCATCAGATTTCAGCACCCACAAGAATCCCACAAGAAAGAAAGGTTTCTGCTGGTCTTCTAAAAATGGCTTGTAAATGTTGCATTTTAGGAATGTCCTTGCAAATGTCATGTAATGTCTTGTAATACTAATATATTATGTTTATCACAAATGAATATATTTAATGACACATTAAATAATGTGGCTTTTGTGGCGTTTGTTGTTGATTTTTTCTTCTTTATGATAATAAAACTGTTGGCTATTAAAAAACCTGTTAAAATAACCAGATTGAGCTTTGTCGAGCGTAAAAACGGATGACAGCAGCTCAGAGTGTGACACCAAAGGCTTTAAAAAACACTTCCAGCACATTATCTCACTTCAAACATTTCCGTTTTTTAGGCAGCTGTATGAAAAGCAAACGAAGAAAGTTTTGGATTTTGGGTTTAAATTTAAATTTGCTTTGTTTCAAGTAATCATAACAACAACAACACAATTCTACAAAAGACAAAACAAAATAAAAAGATATATACATGTATGTATATAAATATACATATATATATATATATATATATATATATATATATATATATATATATATATATATATATATATATATATATATACACGTATATATACATATGTACTTAGATGATCAAACCTTGGATGAGTAGGCATTACTTGATTGGAAAAAAAAAGTATAAGACATGTCCAAATGATGTCATACACTTAATCATATATAGACACATTTACACATATGCACTAAATGATACATTGAAATCATTAACCCTTGTGCTATCCTAGGCACTTTACCGTACGGAGTTGGGTCATCTAGATTCACTAGACAGAGCTCTGAACCATTTTTTTTCAATTTTTTGTGATCTTCACTGGTTCAATGGATTACATGAAATTTTTCCACCTTTATCCTCCTTTGTCATGGTAGGGAGAACACGTCAAAGTAAGGGTGGGGTCATCCAAGATAGCACAAGAGTTAAATGTGAAGTTTGTCAAAAACAGTTTAAGTATTTGATATAAAGGGATGAGATGAACCCAATGTACATAATACTATCCCTATTTGTGTTACTGTTTTTTTTTTTACATAGTAATCAGTCATTTGTACATTTCCAGTCCAAGTGCAGATAATTTAACAAATCCTTAAATGTTAATAACATCAACACTATTTTGTGCCCACATTGAATCTGACAGATCATGTTTAAATTGTGTGTGGCTGAAGGGAGTAAAATGTTGCAGTTGTTTTTTTAAAGTCTTTATGAACTGTAACCCACCTGGAAAAAATACCAGGTGGGTTACAGTCACATCTTTCTTCCAATCTCTATCTTTACACCTTTATGGGTAGTAGCTATAACCTCCACCTCTTCTGCAGGGTAAGCAGAATCTGAGCGCTCTGCTTCACTACGCAACCTTAAAGCTGATCAAAAAAATAGGGTTGACAACCCAAAAAGCATTTAATCTTAATGCACATTATTAAGCCAATGTGCTACCATTACCGCAAGCCAAACAGAATTACTGATTGGAAGATTGTTTTTAAATAATAACATTCACATGTTGGTCTGTGAGCATTTCTTGTCACAAGTACTCATGATCTAAGCTGACCGTTTGAAAGCCTCGGCTGCGGAACAGCCTCAGGAACACAGGCGAGGTTCTGGAAATCAGCCAGTAGAACAGTTGTTGCTTAGAGAACTTTTCACTCAATGTCTCCTTTTTTTCACTTTTTGATAGCCGTTTAGCACCTAAAAAGATATTAAATTATGTCAAAAAAGATCTAGATTTACATATAAGGAAAACAAAAACAATGAACTGAAAACGTAAAAGAAAAGAGGAGGTTTTTTTTATTTAATTTTTTATATTCTATGTAGCAGAAAGATTTTGTTTAAAGCTGTAAACACCAATGGCTTCACTGGTTTACTTCCAGAGCATAACTGAGAATTTTTTTTTATTTTTCTATTCTGTCATTTTATGTTTTTTCACCAAATATGCCAGACTGTGAGGTATAGGAATAGTCAGCAACAGCATTGCAGCCCACTTTAATGTTTCCGTGCATGCTACTCCAGACCTGTGTGGGGTAAGAAGGACTCCAATGACTTTGCTTGGTTTTGAACCTTTTGAGTTAAAACTAGTCAAAACACATCTTAAAAGACATTTTCGGCTACTCTGCTTGATCCAGATTTACATTCCATTAAGCCACATTTAGCCTACGGAGGACAGAAGTTCATGAACAGAGGAGATACTGTTTACGTGTGATGACTTGGGACGATTTGGAGAACCACAATTCCTAACAAATCAGGGACATAAAAATATATTTAAAAAAACAAACAATTAGGAGACAGTAGAAATGACTGAAAAATCTGAGATATATGCAGCAATAGTAAGTATGGGAGATAAAATGTATACACTCCTGGTTCATCTGCATCGAGCCAGAGAGAGACGGGAAAATCTTTGTTGTGTTTTTAACGCTTTGAAAAGAATTTCAAAATAAGAAGGAAAAAGCCTCCACAGACGGATGAAGTCTGTTGCCTGTGGCTACTCAAAATCTGTCAATTAAACGCTTCAGATGTTCAATATCAGACCCATATGTTTTTACTGTGGCATCTGATTGGTCAGTTGACAACTACATTTCAACACGCCTCAAAAACCACCTCCTCCAAGTGTTACATTTTTGTTTCAATAAATGCTAATTTTTCTAAGTTGATGTGTTTCCATGAGGTGGAATTTTTTATTTATTTATTTTTTATTTGAAATGGTTTTATTTCAAGCTATAAAATAAGAATAATACACAAAAACAATACAATCAGCAGTTATACATTCATACGTACATATGATACATACGTATCAAACTTAGGATAATTAGACATAAAATTTTATATTGCTTGAAAACAAGTGAAGGAAGAAGCAAACTTACATAATCCCACCCCTGTTGTACCGTAAGGATTTTACTACATGATTCATCATTATCCGGTTCATAACATTTATCAGACAGAATTAAGAATCCTTAGGTATCAATAAAGCACATGACAAAGATGAATTACTTAATTATTATGTAAAAAATAGATATAACTATTTTAAAATCAACATAGCAAATGCAGACGGTTATCTAAAATATATGCAGATTATGTTCATTAGAAAAAAAATTATTATAAAAATACTATATCAGGAAAATAGACATAACACTGTTTCGCAAAATCTTCATAGCATAAATTGATGAAGTACCAAAAGTTAAAAATATGTGCAAACTATTTTGCATTAGGAAAAATCGTGAATCAATTTTTGGAGCAAGTAAAGTAATATAATTAGAAATCAATCATTTTAACCATTTTCAATAATTGATTAAGCATATTCAGTCGATTGTCCAAGGTTGGCATTCCTTCTTCTGCTGATTAACAGCCGTTCTTCTGGGTTTAAACAGAGTTTATAGTTCTTTTTGCTGTGATGTCTGAAAACATTAGATAAAGGTCTGTAACCTTCTGCGACTGTTATCAGCGGCGCTGAAAGTTGAGGTCAAGTTGTCTGCAGGTCAGAACTCTCTGCTGAGAATGAGGCGTAGTAGGAAGATGCATCCAAACAGTATCGGTTTTTCATTCCTTTCAACCCCCCCCCCTCCCTCAAAAGCTCATTAGTGCTGTTTAGCAGTGTGCGCTCTGTCTGTGACACCTAACTGTTAAAAATTAAAAAACTACACAGAGTGTAATTTGTGTACATATCACATGCATACCCCATGCATGTAGCATTTGCACGTGGTCTTTAAGGAATCAACACTTGCACCTTTATAATGACTAGTATACAGTGTAAGGACATTGTATGACATCATCACCATAAGTCACAATTACCGCACATATGAACATCGTATGTTCAATTGTCATGACGTCCCTTGAGGTTGCCGCACGAGCCTCAAGGAAACTGCAAGACACACCTGCACTCCCCTTGAGATGCAGCTGCACATGTCTATGACCCTCTACAGACCTGACAACCCAAAAACCCACAGCACCCATATGATTCAACCCCCCATACAAATGCGACGAAGGTTTTAGCCACAGCAGGAGAATCTGTACATATGATTACAGACCGAACTGAACTGCTCTGTTTACTATCCAGGTAACCCTACAGGAATCAGGACATTGATTGTTTTCTAGACATCAATGTCCTTCTTGTTGATAGATTATCACTCAGCTCTTATCTGGATTCACCTCTTTTAGCTAAAATCTGCAGTTGGAACAAAAAAAAAGCAAAAAGGCTGAACATTGTATTATTATAACGTAGCAACTTTTTTCTAATGTGCTCTAACCCATCCATCCATCCATCCATCCATCTTCCTCCGCTTATCCGGGACCGGGTCGCGGGGGCAGCAGACTGAGCAGAGATGCCCAGACTTCCCTCACCCCAGCCACTTCCTCCAGCTCCTCTGGGGGGACACCGAGACGTTCCCAGGCCAGCTGAGAGACGTAGTCTCTCCATGTGTCCTGGGTTTTCCCGGGGCCTCCGCCCAGTGGGACATGCCCGGAACACCTCTCCAGGGAGGCGTCCAGGAGGCATCCGGACTAGATGCCCAAGCCACCTCAACTGGCTCCTTTCGATGTGGAGGAGAAGCGGTTCTACTCCGAGCTCTCCGCGGGTGACCGAGCTTCTCACCCTATCTCTAAGGGAGCGCCCAGCCACCCTGCGGAGGAAGCTCATTTCAGCCGCTTGTATTCGGGACCTCGTTCTTTCGGTCATGACCCATAGCTCATGACCATAGGTGAGTACTGGAACGTAGATCGACCGGTAAATTGAGAGCTTTGCTTTTCGGCTCAGCTCTCTCTTCACCACGACGGACCGATAGAGCGACCGCATAACTCCGGACGCCGCTCCGATCCGCCTGTCAATCTCACGCTCAGATCTTCCCTCACTCGTGAACAAGACCCCAAGGTATTTAAACTCCTCCACCTGGGGCAAGGACACTCCACCCACCGAGAGATGGCAAACTACCTTTCTCCGGTTGAGGACCATGGCCTCAGATTTAGCTGTGCTGACCCTCATCCCAGCCGCTTCACACTCGGCCGCAAACCGCCCCAATGCACGCTTGAGGTCCCGGTTCGATGAAGCCAACAGGACAACATCATCTGCAAAAAGCAGAGAGGAAATCCTGTGGTCCCCAAACCAGATCCCTTCCGGGCCCTGGCTGCGCCTAGAAATTCTGTCCATAAAAACTATGAACAGAACCGGTGATAAAGGGCAGCCCTGCCGGAGTCCAACGTGGACCGGGAACAGGTCTGACTCACTGCCGGCTATGCGGACCAAGCTCCTACTCCGGTCATACAGAGACCGGACAGCCCTCAGTAAGGCTCCCCGGACCCCATACTCCCAGAGCACCCCCCACAGGATGCCACGGGGGACGCGGTCGAACGCCTTCTCCAAATCCACAAAACACATATGGACTGGATGAGCGAACTCCCACAAACCCTCCAGCACCCTAGATAGGGTGTAGAGCTGGTCCACTGTTCCACGACCAGGACGGAAACCGCACTGTTGTTCCTGAATCCGAGGTTCGACTATCGGACGGACTCTCTTCTCTCTAGTACCCTGGCATAGACTTTCCCAGGGAGGCTGAGGAGTGTAATTCCCCTATGGTTGGAACACACCCTCCGGTCCCCCTTCTTAAAGAGGGGAACCACCACCCCTGTCTGCCAGTCCAGTGGTACGGTTCCCGACCGCCACGCGATGCTGCAGAGACGTGTCAGCCAAGACACTCCCACAGCATCCAGAGACTTGAGGTGCTCAGGGCGGACTTCATCCACCCCCGGGGCCTTGCCACCAAGGAGCTCGTTGACTAGCTCTAACCCTCTTAACAAAAAAGATACTTTTATCTTCAAAAGATAATCATCAGTTTCCTCTTTTGTGATCCACACATGGATCTTAAGTAGTATAATTCAGCTTCACATGACATTAAACAAAAAAGGTTGGTGCGCTTATTTTAGTAGAGTTTTAATGAAAATATTGATTCCCAGCTTTAATCTGAAACATACTTTCTTCACTGGGAGGCTCAGTCATCACAGCTCTGCATGTTTAAGAAGTTCCTAAAATGTAATAACATGCTCTTACTTTTATTTGCCAGTAGTAATGTGGATTCTTTCCTCAAATCAAAGGTTTGAGCATTTGCTTGGAAAATCCATGACTCCGAAAACATGGAATTATTGGAAAAACATCAGATGAGTTCAGATAAAAGCCAGAACCCGATCATCTTCCTCATCATTTTTCTGGTGGATCTACTGATTCACAGACTTCACAGACTATAAGGAGTGACAGTAAGATTGGTTTAATGCTGGCATATTACTAAAAGGATGACATCACTGATTTGTCTAATCCAAACCGCAGATGTTAGCGTTGTTGCTGAGAGGTTTTGGCATCGGTGGAAACCCTTAACCTAATCCTGAGGGAGTTCTCCACAAAAACAGACAGCTCTGAAGCCACTACAAACGAAAGTCCATCTGTTTTGGCTTGTGGATGGGATGTTGATATACTGCTCCTGCTGTGCCCAGACCAAATCAGTCCAAAGGGGCCAACCAAAGTCTCAGTCAGCGCTGAAAATCAGAGCTTTACTGTCCAATAACAAAACCTGCCAGGATCAGGACCCAAAAAGCTTTAGCCAGAAATGAGGAGCGAAGAGACACGACAAGCGGCTGAGGTTTTGTGGTTCAGGTGCTTTAATGTGGCATTACCTACTTTGCTTTTCAGTTAGCAAATCCATAAGGGAGTGACAGACATAACTAACAGAACTGCAGGGATCTGATCTTGAGTTGAACAACATTGACACTGGAAAGTGGTTCCTTCTCATGATCTGGGAGGGGGTGGGGAGCTGAAAAGTTCTGGGTGTGTGTTTGCACTGATGAAGCTGGAACAACAAACGCATCGTGATCGCGTTTGGCCTTTGGGTTACTGAAAGCAGTCGTACAGTTGGGGTCTGAGCTCCCCGCAGCAACATCGGCTTGGAACTTTCCATGCAGATGAGCCGCGCTGCTGCTGTGACTGTCCTCCTTGGAAAACACAGCGGGGCAGGGCGGGCATGTTGTTGGGACATGCTGAGGCTGTCCTTGTGTGGTGGCAGGGTCGCTCCTGCTTGTGTGCTGCAAAGACAGCTGGCAGGAAACAGCCCAAACTCCCCTGACAAAAACTCAGTAGGTCTGCCGGTAATGTTGAGATGGAAAAGATCCTGATTTCTTTGTCAGATAGAGCCCATAAAAACACACAACAGGGATTAATGGAATTAATGGTCCTTGCCTTCTAAATCTCTCCTAACTAGTGAGAGCTTGGTGGCTTTCTACAGTGAATCACATTTGAAACATGCACATAGTTTTGTTTTATAACTCTATTTACAGTGGTCGTCTCTGGCTGGTATCAAATTAACCTAAAAAAAAGAGGCTAATCCAGATTGACAGGCATAGGGATTTAACAGCATTGCCTCTGAACTGCTTCACCACTGTGAGAATGACAGAAAAACCTGTGATACAAGTAACAGCAGTACTTTTTCATTTAAAAATGGACTAATTTGTGTCTGAAATAAAGGTTAATCATTTTTTTTCCAATAGTGCACAACTGTACAGTACACTGATAATTACTTTCTATTTTATAAAGTCTCCTCATGTTCTAAACAGGTACCCACTGGTTCCAAGAACCCATTGGTGTTTTGTGTCAGGTCCCCCCAGCAGGCACTTGAACCGGGGGCCTTCTTGCAGTGAGGCAAGAGCGCTAACTACCGTGCAGCCTCTACTGAGATATAAACAGCTATTACTCAGTCAGTATGTTTAGCAGAATAATCATTCCTGCTCTATCTTTAACATGTTCTTGATAATCCTTTTTTCCTATTTTTTCAGTTGTCCAAGCTATTTAAGTTATAAACTAGCCAATCAGATGCAGCATGTGGTGACAGATTCCAAGCCCGCTTAACGTGAAAGGGGTGTGGACTTCCAATAAACTCACTCCTAATTCCTAATTGGTGAAATTCAATGGTAAAAATACACATAAACTAACAGAGTACACACCCATTCTCCCCTATTCTAGGAGACAATGGTTTCTTCAAAAAAAAAAAAAGGTCTTCAGGCCTCATACAAAGCCCTGGAGAGGGCAAAAGGGCTATCATTTGCTTGCTTAGATTTTTTTCTTTTGTTTTTGGTCAATTTTTCGTGGGTTTCTGTGCAGGCTGGCTGTGACTCCACCCATTTACTTATGGAACCCGTAGAATAGTCACAAATGCCTGCACTTTGCTTGTATCATTTCTGAAGTTAAAGAGCCCTCTTTGTCTCCTCAGTGTCAGCTTGTCTTATGTTCTTTTGTTGATTCCTTGTAATGACTTTTGAGTTCGCATTCCCCACTACTTAGTTTTGTTAGTTATTGCATGAGAAGAACCTGTAAAAAGAAAGGTCTCAGAGAGCACAAATCACCATACCACTATGCAGCCATTTTCTTGTAATCCGTTTCTTAAATTTAACATAACTGTAAGCTAATTTTATTCACTAAACTATTTAAATTTTAAGGCCCATAAAACACAAAGTTTCCAAGATATTAGATGTACAGGATGCTTAACCTTTGACCTTGAAGAAGCTCACAGTTAGATATATTTTTTTGTAATGAGGTGTGATAGTGAAATTGTTCACGTTCGATTGGTTTCATGCCAGTGTGTCAAAAACAGTTTCAAATCTAGACTTTGATCTATAAAAACAAAAGATTGCATTTTACATCTTTCAGTCATCACTTTTGCATTGTTTCATATAATGAAAGCATGACAGAAAATTTGGAGTCCTTATAAACCGAAGAGGACAGGAATCTCCTTCGCTGATGTGCTCTAAGACAGAAAAATAATCTATTTACCGAGAAGCTGAACCAACAAATCCTTGATTGACTTCAGTATGAGTTAACGACATTTTAATGACTGATTGTTCTTTCATTACACAGCATGAGAGAAAACAAATTTTTGACATCTTCCAAAGCAAGCTGATTTGCTTCCTGCCTTCAGTTACAAACATACAGCGTCATAATTTCTGTTTTCTATTCAGACACAAGCTCAGCACCTATGGGGAGACCTCATGGCAATCATCCTAATCAAGTCAGATTTTATGCATGAGATCAGCCTAGCCCCCTCTCTGATCTGGAAAACTATTAGCAATCACGGAATTTTGTTTTGCAGAAACCCACTTGGCCTCTGTCTTCTTCACCCCCATAAACTGGAGCTGCAGCACAGATGCTGTTTTGTTTGCTCCCAGGCACCCAACTCACCAGAGAACAATCTAAAACTGTGTTTTCTCAGCTGAATAAATGTATTTGCAAGCCCTGTTTGCTCTGCGTTCTCCCAAAGACAGCAAAACAATCATATGTTTAGCAGTCAAAACAAAACTTGGAATCATAACTCTGCAAATTAGCTTGAAGACAAACACATCATGCTAAGTAAGCAATCAGAAGTGGCCAAATAAAGCTCAGGAATGTGGCTTGTTTTTGTGAATATGCTTTGCAGCTAAATGGCTTTAGCTTGTCACTCATTTGACTGCCACTCCTGCAGCCAGGTGGTGAGCCGCATTCCCACTCATTCACTTTGCAGCCCTCATTCACACGCAGAACTTTGCAGAATGGAGGAATGAGGCTCCATGAAACAAAGAATGAAGCACCTTTGGAGATGGAAAGGCTTAAAGAAGCACTTCATATCGATGTGTGTGACCGGCGCATATATATATATATATATACACAAAAAAGGGCATACGTATACACACAATGCATCATGCCCATTGCCTTTGACGCTAACACCTCAGCGCATTCCCCACCTCCCCCTCTTCTTCCTTCCACTCACTCTTTCACCCAGACCGACACTGCCTCTCCATTTCTGTCTTTTTTTCCTCAATGCGCGCGGTTCAAAAGCTGCATTTCTGGCTTACCACATCGGAGCACAAAGCCTTTTTTATCAGGCATCCTTGAGAAGTCCCACAAGAGAGGCCTCCATGCCATCCAGGACAGGAGAGGGCACACAGGCAGAGTTAGTTCTCTTTTTTCTAATTACCATTTGCATACAGGATTAAGCCACTTGGCTTTTGGATGCTGTGTGTTATATCTTTCACCCATAGTACCCTGCCTCCCTCTGTGTCCTTGTGGTCCAAGTTCAATGATCAGTATATGGTCCTTTAATTGGATGCATAAAACATTTTTCATATGCTGCTCTTGGCAACCCAAATTATGACTCTTTAATTTTAATAATCACTCTTTAAATACGTAAAGGTTCTTTACATTTGCAGGAGTCAGATGGAGCATAAATGTAACTTTTCCATCTGATGTCAAGTCATTTAAAAACATTCCATGAAATGTGGAAAAAAACGATTGTTAAAATCTGGTTTTCCTCTTTGCTGCTGGGCTGCAACCCCTCTTCCTTCCTCTCCTCCTGCCTGCCTTCCTTCTCCTCTGAATGCTCTGATATCTGAAAGATCTGGTTCGGAACAAAAAAAATAGTCATGGACTAAACAAAGAGCAAAGTGACTTCAGGGTCTGGGATCTTCAAACAAACTCTGCCTTGGTATCATGGGGACCAGGAAGTGGAATTAACTGCTATATTAGCTGACCTTCATCTCGTTGTTTGTCCCAACCTGCCTGGCTGGGCCTACGGCTGGCCCGTAACCACGGTCTCCCGGCCCAACAATGCCGGCATTTCCCTCAGCAAGAAAGCACAGAGCTCGGGGGTTTACTGAGCAAACAAGATGAGCGCTGCCAACGCTCCTCGCTCCCACATTTCACAACCGTTTTCTATATCACCATTTCTCCCCCTTGTCCCTTGCCCATCCATAGGGAACCCAAGGCAGCTCTGGGTCGAGAGCGAGACAGAAGTTAAAGGAAATGTTGACCTTTGTTTGGATTCAGGGTTTGGAAAGCTGTTCGTGTTGACGAGGTCCATCTGTAACTCTCAAGACATCTCGTTTTAGTTTCCAGATAGGTGCAGGGTTCAACTTCTTCTCACATAAAAGATTGCTCATTTAAACTTCTAAAAAACTTTGCCAAAAACTTTTACTATGGGAAATTTCTATAACTTTAAACACTTCATGCTCTGACGTTCCCAAAAATAAGAAAGTTGGATGCAAGTGACCGAACAGTCACAGTCCGCCCCTGGATTTTATGCATTGTTCTTTGGGGTTTATCACCTAAAGAAAAAAGACCAGATGCTCTAAAAACCTCTCAAGTTTTCTGATTGTCAAACTGTAGGCTTAAGTCCTTAGTGACTTTGGAGTGTACACATAGCCCACGGAGCCCACACAGACTACTTCCAAGATTTAAGATTGCAATGCAGCACATGGAGAGAAATCTGCATTCAAGCAGGATTTAACAGAAATCTTTGTAATACTTGTTGACCTCTCATCACTGAAAGGTGAATTACTCTAAATTTCACACAATAATTTGTCATCTGGGATTCAAAGCAGACTTTTATCTGCGGTGGAGAAAAACAAGAGTTTAAAATGACAGAACTACCACAGCTTTTTGGGAATTAGAATTAAAGTGAATTAAAGTTTAATGAAATAAAACTGAAGACAAAACACAAAATGCTTTAAATATTACGATAATTAATTAGAGTTTGATTATTCTCTTGAAAGCGAGTAGACTTCTTTAAGCAAAATAAAACAAAAATGTGCAACTTAAGAAAATCTTAACATCAAAATATATCACATTTTATCTGTGTGAACGACACAAGAATGTCTGACGGAGTTTAACTAAGGTTAAACATCAAATGCCTGAAGTGTCAGGTCGTGTTTACAAACTGTCACAGAGTTGGTTTAGATTGAATTGGTATTTAAACTTGTTGTTTTTTTATGTTATTAGTTTATCTGACAGGGACATTGAACAAAAAAAGCATCTTCTTGTGCGCTTCAGAGTGCACAAAAAGGCTATTTGTTTATCTGTTGTCTCCAGACAGGTGGTACAATTCTCCCTAAAAAATAACCCTTGTGCTATCCTATGGGGTCAAGATGACCATTGACGTGTTCTCCCTACCATGACAAAGGTGGATAAAGGTGGAGAGGATTTCATGTAATCCATTGCAACCAGAGAAGATCACAAATCATTGAAGAAAAATATTCAGCGCACTGTCTTTTGGGGTCTAGATGACCCAACTCCCAATGTTAAAGAGCCTAGGATAGCACAAGGGATAATCAAAGTGAAATTACAATGTAAACATAAATGAGAATTAAAATTGTGTATCAAGGTTGTGAAAAGGTAAAAATTCAATGTGTATATAAATGATCAATAGAAAAACATTCATTGGCAACTTTATTAGGCACACCTGTCCAATTCCTTATTAATGCAGATTTCTAATCAGCCAATCACATGGCAGTAGCTCCATACATTAAGGCATGTAGTCAAGGTCAAGATTATCTGCTGCAGTTCAAACCAAGCATCAAAATGGGGAAGAAAGGTGATTGAAGTGACTTTGAATGTGGCAGGGTTGTTGGTGCCAGACATGCTGGACTGAGTATTTTAGAAACTGCTGATCTACTGGGATTTTGTATCCACAACCATCTCTAGGGTTTACAGAGAAGGATCTGAAAAATAGCAAATATCCAGTGAGCGTTAGTGCTGTAGTTGGAAATGCCTTGTTGATGCCAGAGGTCAGAGAAGAATGGCTCGATTGGTTCCAGCTGATGGAAACGCAACAGCATGGTTACAGCACTACAGCCTACCTGAGTATTGTTGCTGACCATGTCCATCCCTTTATGAGCACATAACCATCCTCTGATGGCTACGTCTAGCAGGATGACATAAATGACATAAATGACACCATGATATAAAGCCAAACTCATCTCAGACTGGTTTCTTGAACATGACAATGAGTTCACTCGACTCAAATGGGCTTAACAGTCACTAGATCTCAAACTAATAGAGCACTTTTGGGATGTGGTGGAATGAGTAAAGATTGGCATCATGGATGTACAGCTGACAAATCTACAGCAACTGTGTGATGCTATATCATGTCAAAATACCAAACTCTCTGAGCAATGTATATACAGTATATTATAGAAAAAAAAGCTTGTATCTCTCTAAAATCACTTGACCATTTACTCTGAAACACACACACAAAAAACGTCTTTCCGTCTGTTCTTTAATGCCAGTTTTTTTAGATCAGAGGTCATCACACTTTTGACAAAATACTTAGTCATGCAAACTCTCTACATTTGAAGAAGAGCCAATATATATTAAAGTGGAACATGACCACTTTGGTTGTTTTTGAACTTACATTGAACAACTACATGCCCCTCATTTTGTGCTATACATTGGGTTCATACTACCTAAGATGCTTACATCCACCCATTTTCTATACCCACTAGATCCTTTTTAGGGTGGGGGAGCCGGAGCTGGTCCCAGCTTCATTGGGCGAAGGTTGGGTAAACCCTGGACAGGTTGCCAGTCTGTCGCAGGGCACACAAGGACTCCCAATCACACATGCACACCTAGGGACAGTTTAACTAATCAACCTATGAAGCATGATTTTGGACTGTGGTAGGGAACCGGAGGGTCCAAAGAAAACCCACGCATGCACAGGGAGAACATGCAAACTTAATGCCCCAGCTGGGATTCGAACCAGAGCCTTCTCGCTGTGAGGCGAGGGTGGCACTGTGCAGACCTAATATGTTTGCTTTAAATAAAAATAAACTACTTTGACTCAGAAACAAAAAGGCCTTTTGAGTCAATCTAATTTAAAATGTTATCATCTTTCTTAGATTTCCTTAACACGGATCAGTTATGCAAGAAAAGCGTCCTATTCATGGAAAATACATGATCAACCTTGATACATTAAGCTGCACTGTGGCCTGATAAACTCTGAGTTTTTATGACAGTATTGGTAAAAGGTAGAAGTTTAAAAATTGGAACACATTTTTAGAATTGAGGAGTAAGAGTATACTGCTCACTCATACTGCTTGCTCCTATGAGACATGTCATTTTATGTTAAAAACATTTTTTATATTTTACAGCAGGGGTTTTTAACTTGACAGAAACAAAGTAATCACTATGCATCTTCATTTTTTTTATTTCTGGTTTTGAAAAGACACAGTCCTTTCCAAAACTGTGGATCTTGAAAAAGATGTTTAACATTAAAAAGAAACCTCAGGGAATCTATGCAAGAGTCCACTTCACACATAAGCTCCAAGTATTCACCCCTTTTTTTATTCTTTCTGTAAAAACCCAAACAAAAACAGCACATATCATTGAAGCAGTATAAAGCATAAAGACTTAACGAAAGGAGCTTTGGAGAATTCTCTTTGTTGTGCATTAAAATGTTTTCCTACTTTAAATCTCCTTAAAAAAGCACTTAAAATGTGTTTTTTCCAAAAATGTCAGAAATATACAATAATGATAAATCACAAACAATGTAAAAACCTTTTTAACCTGATAGGATTCCTTTTTTTTTTCATCCAACTCGCTATGGCGATTAAAGGTTTAGCTGCTTTTGCCATTAGTCAGAATGTTGTTCCTTTCCATTGAACCAGACATAAAAAGCAGAGTTAAAAAGAAAGTAGTCCTGTGCTGCTTGTAAATCAGATCCCACTCGTGCCTGAATACATTTGGGAGAACATGAAACAGAAATGTTGCATAAAAACTGAAGCAGGAGGAAAAGAAAGGTAATTTTTTAATTTTACAGCCAAAAAAGGTGTTTCTGAATGTGTGTCAGTAGGACTTTAAAGGAAACGCTGGAAAATGTTTGTAGGGTTTGAGAGCCCTGATCGTATTTTTTCGCTTCAAAGTTTAATGGATGTTTAGATGTGACACTTGATGGTCCTTTTTTTGGTCAGTTGTGTGAACTTCCGCCTGTGTGTGTTTCACAAGGGGTGGTGGGATTCATTCTTCTTGCTGCATCAAAGTGAAGCATCAAAAGACCGCCACCAGCAGGGGGATCAAACACACCCGAGTCTCAGTCATCATCCTCAAGGTCACGGAAAGAGGAGGAGATGAGGAGGCTCCGAAAGTGAAATTCTAGTTTAAGAAGGACGATTTTTGAGAAGGTTTCTCAAAACCTTTCATTTGAATTGTTCTGTTCTGCAAACATCTAAAAGAAGTAAAATAATGTTGAGTTGTTGGTTTCCAAATGTTTTGTCATATGAATCAAACATGGATAGGACATCCTAACTGCAGCACACTAATAATTTTCCTATAAAAAAAAGATTTAAATTAGCTTTGTCAATCAAAGCACTAGATGCACCCACGTACCATCTCAGCTTGGCCTTCAAAGTTGCTGCCAAAAGCAGCCCGGAAGATCCTGAGCACAAAGTGTACTTTTATTCCAGAAAAGATCTGGAGTGGCGATTTTTCAGACTACAATACACAGTATTGTTGCTGCAGACAAAGACTTCCAAAACTAATCCCTTGCTCATGAGGAAACATCAGCTATTGATGAATGACAGTTCTTGATGCAGCACCGTCTGACAGGTCATAGGTCACAGGTGTCCAGGGAAGGCATTCAGCCCCGTTCTTCACACACGGAAGATTCCCATATTGTTGATCTTTTTTTTTTCTTTAGCATGATGTGAGAAATATCAAAGAAATATCTTCTGAAGTTCATTTCAGCTCCAGAAAATTCTGAGAACCTTTAAACTAATAAACAGACTCTCCATTATGTTTAAAATATATGCAGTTCAGTTCAACTCTAGATTAAAAAAAAACTTTTTATCAGAGTTTTGGGGGAATGGTTGTTGTGGAAAAAGTTTAAGCATTTGAGTTTTTTACTGATGGTCAAGATAAATAGAGACACATTTTTCTCCACAAAATCTTTTCTGTGCAGATGATTTCTCCAGTTTTCATGAAGGAACAGTACTTAAGGGTTAACCTGTATGCCAGGCTGGAAAAAAAACCCTCTTCCAGGGTTATCAGATACAGCAGCGCAGGGCAGTCGTGACTAATGTGAAACTCACATGTGCATGCACAAAAGAGCTGGCCATGCCTGTAAACCAACAGGTCCAACGTTTGTGTGGCGAGCAAACAAGCACTTCAGAGTCAAACTAATTTCACAGCTGAGCCTTCTTTGTGTGGCAAGGAGAAACGTTGATAAAGCGAACACTTCTAACAACACGAACCCATTACCCGAGTGTGTCAGTGCATCCAAATGCTTGCACTACTCTCAGGAGCAGGTGTGAATATTTTTGCACCTTAAAAAGCAGTCCCCATGTGTCCTGCACATTAAATACACTTAATGAATTCTGGATGAAGGAAGCTTTTGCATATTTCTGCAAAACAAAGCAACTGCGACATGAAATGATGGGTTTTGATCACACCACCTGTTGAGATTAAAGCAGGATCTTTTTTGTTCACCTTCATCAAGCTTACCACAGCCTGACAAGAGCTGCTTGTATTAAAGATATTTTCATTTTATCTCTCTGCTCTTGTTCTTCAGCATTATTAGAAATGCATCTAAATTTGTTTTCACTCATCTCTCTTTGTGCCAAAACACCATCAGGAGCTGAACTTTAGACCAGGCCCTCCCTGGGTTTTACTGAGGAAGTGTGCGATCCAGCTCTAGTTTGATGCAGATGGAGGATGTCACACAGGAGAAAGGAAAAGGGTGGTGTTGCATGATTGTCTGGATGGAGCCAGTTTTCTGGCTGGGACTGGAATGAGGACTGCTGACAGACACGTTCCCCTTCAGATTCTTTCTCACAGAATCACCTCTCAGCACCATTTTAGACTAAACTGAAAGACTCAAAGTCAAAAGTAATAAATGCTCATGTTTATCAGCAAGTTGAACCAATTCTGTACACTGGAGGAAATACCTATTTGATCCCTTCCTTATTTTGTAGGTGTTCCCACCTACTAAGAAATAATAGTCTGTCATTTTAATGGTGCAGAAAAACACTCCCACAGCATAATTCTTCTACCTCCATGCTTGACAGTGAGGATGGTGTTCTTGGGCAGCATTTCTCTTAGGACGGTCTAATTGGTCTGTGTGAACCAGAACTCTTTATAGTAACAAGGGATTCAAATATTTTTATATTTTAATGAAATACAAATAATTTTATATAAATTCTTAAAAATAGATTTCTTAATTATCTTTGTGGTTTACTATTTTTCATTGTTCAAATGAAGATAGGGAGAAAATGTCTAATTTCCTCCACTGTAAAAAAGGATTATTTTAATGACACAGAAAAGGAAACATTTCCTCAGTAGTAACAGTCCTCTGTGTTATTAAGTCCCTTTTTTAATTTTAGGAAGTTCAGCAGTCTTTTTGACTCCAATGCCTCACCTTTTCATAAATTGTTTTCCTTTTGTGTTTTTTCCAAATTACCTCCTTTAACAATCAAGTTAATGTTGGCATAATCTCCTCCCAGCTTCATCTTACCTTTACATTGATTTTTCTTTAAGCAAAAGGATCCTGAATCAAGAATATCAATTTAGTCTTTCCATTAAAGTCCATCAGAAGCATCAAAGACTAAAAAGCTAAAGTATTCTCTCACTTAAACTAAAGTAAATAAAGAACCATAGTAGACTTTACAACTATAGTATAAAGAATGAGGAGAAATGTTATGAAGCGGAAGCTGAATTCATGTGAGTTTTAAGGGGCTATATCATGCTTTCTGTAAGCCTTTCAGAGTAAAAAAATATCCAAATACCGGTATATGATAATGTACATGTATCACCTTTGCCAAACTCAAAGGTTCTTTCTGCAGCTCATTTTTCTACCCAGAAGTAAAATGATTTAATCTCTGTGGCACAGCCTCAGTAGCTGCGTTTACACGGGCAAAAGTAATCAGAAAGAATGCCTGATCGGAAAGAAAATGCGTCATGTAAACACGCCGTTCGGAATACTCTGCCCCGATCAGACTCGTTCGGATCAAAATTTCTTTCCGATCGAGATAGGTGGGTTATACCGATTGTTTATCCGATCGTTGTGCATGTAAACAGTTCATTCCGATCGTGTGTCACTTCTGCTCTGGTTTACATCATGCATAGATGGTGTTTGGCTGAGAGAAAGCTTTGGAGCTCATACGGGACCGACCAGCTGCTCTGCGGACACCTGGTGAAAAGCGCTGCTCCGGTGTGTGAACATTTCAAGCAAAAGTCGCTCTCCTGAACGTTCAAACACACCTGTGTTTCAGCTGTCTCCCACAAATAAAGACGATGTTTTCCCAAACCGTGCCCAGATGCAGATTGCTCGTTTACACCAGCCCTTTTTTAGCCTGTCCTACCCTCTCCACTCGTCGCCACTCTGACCATAAATAAATAAAATAAACGATGATCGATAAAATGATAATAACGCAAAATAAACGATGCAACAGCACTTCATCAACTAATAAAAAGCACATGGAGTCGTGTCGTATACGAGGGCATAATGTCTGGGCACGGTTGGTTAGGACCAGTCCGGTACTCAGTGCCCAAGTCGACAGAGACCCATGTAACTTTGGTGGGAGGAGGCACCGGGATGATATCAAGATATTTTGCCCATGTAACCGCGGCTAGTGTTGGTGAAGCCCATTTCATGACGTCAACCTAGAGCTGACCTTGGCCGCGTGCCTGTGTTTCACCCACAAAAACAAACAACATCCAAATTTTTGCAAAAACAGATGTGCATATTGTGCATGTAAAATGAAAGCATTTAGCCAGTCACAGCCAGCTGCATGGAGTGTGTGTGGGGGCGGTGCTGGCAGCACAGACTCTTCCTGGAAGGGGCTGTTCCTCACTTTGTGACATCATTATGTGAGAACCCACTCGTTTTGTGGATTGGGAGGGGCTGGTGCTCAGAGCCCAGGTTTTTGGAGGAATATTTTCAGAAATGAGAGAAAGGAGCAAAATACCGCTTTGGGGTTGTTTTTCATGAAGAATTAACATTAAAATACACCTAAAAGCTTTAAAAAGTTGATTTTGCATTATATAGGCCCTTCAACAGAACTACAAAACGGAAATATCAGAGAAATGAAAGCACATTAAAAAATCCATGGGCTTAGCTAAAGGAGACCTATGAGGACTAAGTATGAGGAAAAGGTAACATAATCAGGACTAGGGGTTGTCGATCTGATTCATAGTCGATTTTGGTTCATTATGAATGTCACATTATTAAAGTGACCTAAAATTGATCCAGGATGTCTTTAGCCAGAAATTCAACCAGTGTGACTCAGAGACAAATGCCTGGATACTAAACAGTGCAGGTGAAGTTTTCCAGATTCCTTGTATTTCTTGCAATAAACCAGTGTAAATTAACCATGTGTACATTAACAAGGCTGATTCAGTCTAATAGTCTGTCAGCAGAAATGTATTGTACAAAAGTTACATTATTATTAGCATCGATGCATCTGTTTTATTTCTAATAATGCCAACTGTGATGCCAAACAAATAATTTCTTTAACTCATGGACTGCCCCACAGCCTGAAGTAGCAAAAAAAAAAAAACGAATTTGTGCTCAGTATGGCCTTTTAGTCGAGTCTCTCCTCATCCCTTTAGTCTACCTTTTCAAAGTATAATTACACTTAAAGTTCTCCCATGGGAGCGTTTTGAAGATACATGTTTACTAGAAGACCAGTAAACTGACTTTTGAATTCTTCTACATTATTTTGCTTTATAATATTGTAATTACATCTATCCACTGGTAACCACTTTTAAAATAGGATTTTTGAAGCCACAATGAGGACATCTGCATCCACACCTTTAACCCTGCCTTTCTTTTGTGTAAGTCTCTTTCTGTGCTACAGGTCTTCACATCCACCTTTCAAACCCCTTACATGGACTTTGAAAGGTGAGACAATGACTCATGCCTGAGTTCATTTGAGTAAACAGAGGAGGAGGTCAAAACAAAGTCGAGTCCCTGACATCCAGAGACACAATCCCAAAAGTCTGAGGGGGTGGTAGGGGTCAGGATTTCCACTGCAACAGCTGAAACACATTGAAAGATGGTAATCATTAACCCCTTTCAATGAGACGTCACATTGCAGGAGTCAAGGCTACATCAGTAATGTAGTGAAGGGGGGTATGTACGTGACTTCTACTGGAGAAGGCAGATCATATGCCTGAGATAGATGTGAGTCCTGAACCCCTTTCATTGCTTTCTTTCACCTCACATGCGGCATCGATAAGAAAACTCTGTCTCTGTGTAGACTCAACAATCAAAAGCTGCTCATATGTGTGTTTGCTGGAAAAGCCTCACCCTTGAATAAAAGTGAGCATGGTACATGTGTCAAAAAAAATGCTCCTTTCTGTGTCTGATGTGCGTGCGATGCCTGGAAAAGAATCCTCCTCTCCAGGGGAGGTGAAGTGAGAAGCTGGATGGACATCTCTCTGCCCAGCATCTGGCTCTTGGAAGTGTCTGAGAACACATGGGCTCATTAGTTCCACCTCTGAGTGGACTCCTGCCTGATCCAGGCTGATGTGATCTCACAGGGTCTGGGCCAGCACTCCCCGGGGATCCATAACCACCCAGGCTACAGAGTGAAAATCTCAGTGCTTACTCACACTTCTTTATGGCAGGTGATTCTTTAATTTATTTCAACAAAATGGAATGGCTTCAAAGTCTCACTCTATTGTTTCACCCTTGACGTCTTCATCCTCAACCCACCTAAAAGTTCAATCTTTCTAAAATTAGAGTCACAGATTGTTCATTTTTGAGCGTCTGCATGAAAAAAAATCCCTGTTAGATCTTCTAAAGGGTATGTATAGATGATGACTCGTTGCTTTAAGTCCTAGAAACTAGAAAAAACTCTGAAAAAAATGTTTTTGACTGAACAACAGATTTCCTGATATGGAAAACTGTTTTAGGTGACTAACGCCTTAGGCTACATTCACACTGCAGGCTGAAATGACCCAATACCGATTTGTTTACCCCTAAGCGACCTGTTTCTGATCTTTTCATGACAGTCTGAACGACACAGATCCGATCTTTTCAAATGCGACCAAGGCCACTTGGGTATGTGGTCCTGAATCCGATACGTATCCGATCTTTTGAAATGCTACCGCTGTCTGAACAGCCAGGCCACATGTATCCGACCCGTACGTCATCGATACGCTACAAACGTCATAATTCTGCGTTGAAGTAGGCAGGAACGAGAACATAACCATGGCGGACGATGCTGCTGAGACCAGTCAGTGGAAAGGAAGCGAGGTCACCGATTTGATTAATATTTGGGGTGATCGCTCTTTTCAGGCCAAACTCAAGGGCTGTTTTTGAAAGAATTTCCAGCAAAATGGCCAAGCATGGTGTTGAACCTTCCCCGTGATGACTCTTTTTCCTTTCCAACCGTGGTCAGAAGCGCAGAGGAGACCGGCTTCCCCAGGGCCGAAGGCGGATCTTCCTTCTGGGTTCACTTCCCCGTTCGGACCCTCAAATTCTCCAGAGCGGGTTAATAACGAGTTAATAGCAGTTATTCTGGGGGAAGCCTTCTTTTATTATCGTTCCCCTTCCTCTGTAACACACAACATGAGTGCACGCCCCCAACACACTTCCACTGCCTCCTCTCACTCCCTCCCGCGCTGCACATGTTCTCTCCTCTCTCTCACACACATGCACACGGCCCCAGCACATACACATCCCCATTCCACAACAGTGGGTACAGACGATCCCGGCTCCAATGCCTTCTTAAAATGAGAAGATGGTAATTGTGCTGGCTTCTTTGTGAAAATGAATTTAATAATGCAAAAAGAGCTCCGCTGTTGACAACACTGTTGCTGACATCCATTGTTAGCGTTTGCTACTTGCTCAAACAACGAGCGACGTCGTTCACCGTTGAGGACTCTTCTGGGCATGCAGGTCACTTCTGGGTCATTTCACGGTCACACAGGAGATCACAAAAGTTTGCATTTAATTGGAAATGTGAACAGCCTTGCAAAAAATCAAATTGTTTTCAAACAATCGAATTTTAGCATTAAGCCCTGCAGTGGGAACGTATTCTTAGTCACAATAGCCCTCATGGGTGGACATGGGCTGTCTGTGGGCATGAATTGAGCATACCTGTAAAGGGCATGCAGGTGGCCTGCATGTAATTTCAAGATTGCAG
This sequence comes from Oryzias curvinotus, assembly GCA_023969325.1. Classification (NCBI taxonomy): domain Eukaryota; kingdom Metazoa; phylum Chordata; class Actinopteri; order Beloniformes; family Adrianichthyidae; genus Oryzias; species Oryzias curvinotus. The sequence goes on from CM043722.1 coordinate 43,862,045, forward strand.
GTCGCTCAGTAAGCCCAGAGAGAGAAAATGTTCTTGCCCTTTTTTTCCATGGGCATGCTGTGAGTGACAATTCATAGTAAACACTTAAATAACTAAGGAGTAGGTAAGGAGGAGAGGTGCAGATTTGTCATTTTTCAAACCCTCTGCCGGGAGCCTCTTAGTGCTGTTTAAGTGATACAGGGAGGCAAAGAAGCATTTGTGATTTAACAAGTTCTCCCACTTAGAAACCATTGAGGAGTTTGACATTTTCATTTTGTCTACTGCGTGAGAGACATAGTTAAAAGAAATCTGGAAATCACATTGAATGATTTTTTTAAACAATTTACTTAGACGTAATGGCTGCAAATAAATATGGAAACACCTATCAGCTAGAATTTTGACCCTCTAAGACCTGCTGGTCCGCTTTCAAATAGTCCCGTCTATTTGACTTATCCTAAGTTTGAAGCACCTATTTGAGGTTGTTAGCTGCATAAAGAAGCAAATTAAAGATTAATTTTGTGATGTATTTGTTCTTTATTTGCATATTATAAACAAAAGAGCTGTCATGGTGCCTCTGACACTCCTCAGCCTCCCTGGGAAAGTTTCTTCCAGGGTACTGGAGAGGAGAGTTCAGCTAATGGTCGGACCTCAAATCTTGGAAAAACTTAGCTTTTACTTGGAATGAATTTTATTACAAACCAAGGACAGCATACTGTGCTTCTAGATCAATGTTTCTCAACCCTGTTTCTCTAGATCACACTGTCCTGCATGTTTTCCATGTTGCCCTGCTTATACACAACTGATTCAGCTCATCATCTGGCTCTGGGGAAGCCTGACAATGACAGTCATCAAAGGCAGGTGTGTTTGAGCAGCGTTGGATTGAAAAATTCAGGATAGTGTACCCTGAAGATCAGGGTAGATGTTTTTTTAGATACAAAATACTGAGAAAAACATTATGAGTAGGGCAGCTGTGGTGCAGAGTTAGAGCGGTCGATCTCTGATCGGATGTTTGCTGGTTCAGTTCCTGCCCCTCCCACCCATGCATCATTGGGCAAGACACTGAACCTCACCTTGCTTCTTGCTCTTGGTGGTCATACATTAGCGCCAGTGTTAGGCACTGGAGCCACCATCAGTGTGTGAATGTGTGTGTCCATAGATGACATGGACTTTGACTGTAAAGGCCTTTGGGGTTTGTATGATGGCAGTAAAGTCCTATAAATGTTCAAGGTACACACAGCACCTTGTCCTAAAGGAAACAGCAACAAAAGTTACCATCATTTTTTAAATGATATAGGATATTTAATTTATAAGAAAAATACTGTTTTTTATTTACTTTCCTACAATCTGAAGCACTTACTTAGAGCTCTTACTTCTGACAATTATAAGGTATTCAAAACATTAACTTTAATTGGTTGGATGCTATAAAGCAGTAGTCTCCAACCACCGGGCGGTCAGTGGATCAATTGGCAGTGGGCTGCAGAAGAAATAATTAATTATGCCTTTTTTGTTTTTTTACGTCAAAAGTTTCGACAATCTATTGTTTTAAAAGATCTTTTATTTTGAAAAATAACCGGTTTCTGTGCTGAGGCTCCGGGGAAGACCCAGCACTCGCTGGAGAAGACTACGTCTCTCGCCTTGCCCGGGTATTGTCTGGGGTCCCCCCAGAGGAGATTGAAGTCTGGACAGCTTTTTTAGACAGCTGCCCCCACGACCTGCGACCCGCTCTCAGATGAGTGGAAGAAGATGGATAAATGGATGGATGGATGGATGGATGGATGGATGGATGGATGGATGGATGATGGATGGATGGACGGACGGACGGACGGACGGGCGGATGGATTCTCTCACCTACACCTTTGATCACTTGAGCTGTAAAGTTTGGTCAGGGGAGGAAAAACGACTACATTTGAACGATCTTTTATTCTGAAAAAATTGGTTTTGAAAATCAACAGGAATCTGTTGGTTACATTTCAGTCACTTGAGCGCTAAAAGTAATTTGGCGGTGTTCTGCACGAGAAAAGTTGTATGTAGAACGTTTCCTTGCAAATGGATAAGGGATTAGTGCAGGGACAGAAGAACAGATGGAAGAACAGGCTACAACCTCAAGACAAAAAAACAACAGTAGGCCACCAGGAGTCCTGCTTAAAATATGGATTTGTTGCAACAAGTGATTTCCCACACATGGAACCTGTTTACATAGTACTCACAACATTCATTGGCAGAATATGTTACTAGAGATTGATGTTCCACTGGTGTTATCTGTTCTTTTTCTTCTTATTATTAAGTTTTTGTAATGATCAGAGGTTTTCTTCTTTTTAAGATCAGACCAAAATTAAGCATCCCCGTCAACCCCCACACCTTCCTGTTGGGCCGCAGTAAAATCCCCAGGGGTTGACCGGTGGGCAGCCGCATAAAGGTTGGGGAACACTGCTAGAAAATACTCGACTTATGAGTTCATGTTCGTCTTGCTCTATTATTGTATCTTCTGCCAATTTTTGTCGCTTGACTTCATTCAGCAATATAGCATTCAATCCTGCATTTTCTTCTGGAAATACAGCTCCTTCTAGTTAAATTTGTGATTTTAAGAGCACTTGCCAAGGTTAATGAAGATATGTGATAGCCAAAAGGGTTTTTTTTTTTAAACTGGAAAGGTTTTGCAGAAATTCAGTCCATCTGATGCAAACAGACCAAAGTTTAAGGAGAACATAGACAAAAAGAAGCATAAGGTTTAAATTACACCATGGCGATAACAGTAGAAATCCTAATTGTGGGTTCTAAAACAGGAATTCAAAGAATATTTAAACATTTACTATAATACATGAGGAATTTTAAAACCATCAATACACATGACTGTGACCCAGCAGCTAAATCAAGCAAAATGCAACCTAATGAAACCATTAAAACAAAATGAGTTTTAACCTGCAGATATATAAATAATAAATAAATAAATACCAGCACTGGATCTGATGCCAGATGCTCATTGTAGGGCAGTACTTGGCAAAGAAGGATAGAACACAACGGTTGTTTTTTTATGTCTTTGCCAAATTTTATTCGAAGTACAAAGATGGCAGATCTTTATACATTTTTTGGGTCATTCTGCAGTCAAACCCTGTAAAGTTCTCTCACTCAGCAAAAATGCTTGTCTTTATGTTCTTATCCAGAAAGGTGCAGCAGTCTCACCCACAACTGAGCTGAACCAGGCTGCCCCACACTTACTCCAAATATGTGCACAAGTGCACAGGAGAAAAGCAGTGGGCCCAGAGGATTCAGCGCCGGATCATAAATCCACCTTCGAACAGGCAGGCTGAGCCGGAACATTCAGACGCAGTGGCTGTGGGTGATGTATGGGTCCAAGTCACCTCTGGGTATTAAAAAATAACAAAAGCAAATCTCACCCACAGCTGGAATAAAGGGTTAAAACATTTGGAAGAGCGTTCAACCCTTTCAGCAAAAATAGATTAAAATTAAATCAAATTTTAGATTTAGGTTTTTTCAAGAATTGTTTCAAGGACCTCACCTGTAGTATAGGAGCTTTCATATGAAATCATGAATGAAAACTTAAATTGAGGACACTGTAGAAATTGTTTGCCCCAAACGAGGCCCAAAAACCATTTCCTCATGGCTCTCTGGACCCAGACCCACCCTGCCAAGACCTCCTCTTCCAGCGACCTCCCCTACAGCTCCCACCAGCACTAAAACCCACACTAAAACCAGCACCTGCAGGGTGTGGAGAGAGCCAGAGCTCCCACTGTGACAGCACCTTAATGGATGAAGGCCGTGCTGCACATTAAGGGTGAATGATATAAAACGTCTCGGTGAACCTCAAGTTTAATGGAGTATAAAGTTCACTTTAATATTTCTAAAGGAAATAAAAGTTTGAAGAAGAAAAATGTTTTCAGCCTCCCCCTCCTAGATTTTATGTATTTTTAGCTGTTTTTTTATTTCATTTATTTCTCACTCTAAATGACACATTTTATAAAGTAGAAATGCAGATGGATTATTGTTTAGGAAATGATCACTGAGGAACTACCCCGTCCCCTCTGACCCCATGCAGCTGTCATCGTCTCCATTAAACTGGCTAAGATGCGCTGTTAAACACTAATCATGTCATCGCCGCTCTGGTTTGGAGCGAAAGTCCTACTTAGCGAGATAGCAGCTCATAATTACCCGGTCTTTGGGGGCTGGGGTTTGCGGTGGGTCCGGTCTTTACCAACATAGACAGTTATTATTTTAGAGTTTGGCCACACAGAGCTGCTGCTGCTGCTGCCGCAACAAATCATCAATGAAACGTTTTTTGTGCTTTAATTACTCTTTTTAGGACCTTTTTTTTTTTTCTTTTTTTACTATTTCTTATTATCATGTGAAAAAAAACTAACTTCAGAGACTGAGGACTGAGCTTCTTTCCATGTAAACTAAACAGCATAACCAGAGTAAACCACTAAACTTCCGCTACTACTAGCCAAACACTTTTTCTTGTTTTTGTTTTTTTCAAACACCAGCATGTTTTAGAAAAAACTAACCTACTTTTAAGTTTTAATCTCGACAGAATAAAATTAAAATGAAAAACATGAAAATATTTATATATTTGTTTGCTTTTGGAGTCATTTCTATTTGGGAGTTTGATATCCACAGATTTACAGAAAAGAGAAAACAAATCTAAACATAAAGAATCCTCAACTGTTTGTTTTTGACGAGAAATCTAATTATCTATTGATTTTTGTCTCTTATATCAGATGATCCCTCAATCCAAACATTTAAAAATCTTAACGTCTTTTAATTACCAATTATTTACCTTGATTAAATCTTGTAAAAAAAACAAGGAACGTTTACATTTACCCTGTTATTTTGTCAAATGCAAAGCCTCTCTCCAACATTTTTACTTACAACTCAAAATTAAATTTATGTCTTTCTTATTTACATTGGTAAAAAAGTGTACGGAGGTTGCTTTTTTGGCACGGAGGTGTTATCTTTTTCTGAAAGAGGAAAAAATTCTGAGTGAGCACAAAAAAGTGGATGCAAAGCAAATTATCATTGTAAAACACTGCCACTGTTGCAAAATACGGCAATAGTTTGGGGATTTTTTGGAACTAATACAAGATTTTTTAAAATGTATTGTTCAAAAGTTTCTTTAAAATGTAAGAAAAATATGTTTTGTGACAAAGAAAAGCCTGTTATTTATGTTTTCATCGAAAACAAGGGAACCTTTCGCTGAAATCTAATATTTACTTTGACCTGTTCAAAAATTATTGAAAATCTTTTGATTAAAGATTCATAAATTGTTGAAATGTTGTGTAAGAAACACCACAACTATTTATTTGAATTTGATCAAGTAGACCTGTAATTAGTTCATTGGTCGGTTCATAAGGAGGAAAAAGCTTCAAGTTTTAGGGTAAATTTCTCAAATTCACACTTAACTTCTGAAATATCAAAAGCTTAAATAATCATCTCTACAGCAGATAATGCTGGAAACATGTTTTAGTGGATTTTTTTGCAGATCTAGATCAAGTCAAACATCCTTTTTAACAGGATGGTTTTCATTTTTTTTGTTTTGCAAACTGACAAGAGAATTCATGAAACCGTCGTTCTGTGAGATTAAAAGTCCTGAAAGAAACTGGACTCTAATCCTAGAAAGAACCAAAACTGTTTATCTCTGAGTTTTTGTCAGTATTTCTATCAGCTCTTAGAAATGTCATACTTTCAGAAATATCTCCCTCCTGGAGGTTCTGTATTGGATTTCCTCCATTTGTTTCAACAGCTCAACTGACTCATATTTAGACATAATTAAAACAAAAGAGGATTGTTTTATTATTATTATATTTACAATTATGCATAAATCCCTGTTGGAACAAAAGGCCATCATGAACACCAGCCTGTTTTATGCTCTGCCCACAGGAACATCACTAAAAAAATGAAAACTAAAAATGTTAAGGAGTTCATGAACTTTTTTTACTTCTATTTTTTATTCCATTATTAAGATCTGATTGTGATTTTTCAAGGCAATTTCTATGTGTACCGATATTAAAATGCATAAAAGGTATTGTCTACAACAAATTTGGTTCCTGATTTGTTCAATTTTTAAAAAACAAGGTGAAGCTCTGATAACTTACCCACTTTGGGCAGAAACCATGTAGAGTTTTAGGACCTCAGAAACACTGACAAGCTGCCAGCTTTAACACCAATCAACTCAAAAGTGGGAATTCCAAACATTTTTACAAATAATGTGTTTTTTCCCCTTTTTTAATGTCTTTATGGTTTTGTCAAAGCTTTTATTCCTTTGAAATGACCGTAAAAAACCTCAGCACAGTGCGATTCTGCTATTTTGTTTAGTAATGTGTTAAAAATAGTCTTATTTCCCAGCTAAATTTGTAAATAAAATCACATTTATTTCCTCCAGGATCATTTTTCTGTTCTTTAAAAAATTAACCTGCAGCATTAATGAAATGTGGTCTTTCATATCCGAATATTTTGGTTACAAAAACATTAGAATACTTACCAAATTGTGCACAACTACAAGGCCAACTTGCAGTAAAAGCTCATGATTGAAACTGTTCAGAGCGGCTTAGTTCTCTGACACACACTGCCCTCTACAGGACTGAAGAGGAACACAAAAGTCAAAGGAAACAAATGCACTTTTCAATCCATGTGCATAAAGGCGTACAGTGTTTTTGGTCAATCTTTCCTCTGACATGAACATACCACGCATGCAGTTCTTTTGCTTTCAAATTTGATCATATTTCACGCTGCCTTGAAGCCCCCCCAGCTGCACACTGAAAGTGCTTTTTGCCTGAAGCCTCCAGAGGTCATTTACATCTAAAAAAGAATTATGAGTATTGCTTTTTCATTTGTCTTGTGCGCACATGAATGGATCTGCACCCACACAGCTGGGTGGTCCGCTCAGCTGAACGTGACCCCAATAAAGACCTTTGGGCTGAGCAGCTCTGAGCTGCGCCTGCCCCACCATGAACCTCGCTTTTGTCAAAGTGTCGGGGGGTAATGATTCACAACACAATATGCAAAACATAAAAGAAGAAGTGAAGGCTCTGTTTCTGACTGAAATGCACTACAATCACACCAGCTTCTGTTATTATTCAATGACTTGGATCCTTTTTGTCTACATTGTTTGAAATCATTCACTCAAATGAGATCATGTTTTCTTTTTTTCATTCTTTCACATTTCACATTCATTCTAATATTCTTCTTTTATTCTTCTTTTTTTCCACATCTTCCAAATACTTCGTTTTTTTAACAACAGTTTATTAAAAAAAAAAAAAAAGAAAAACTTTTTATGTTGACTACCTTTAAGGTTTTGAAAAAACTCAACTCTCTCACTGTGCAATTAAAGATTAGTCAAATAATCTGGAAGTAGTTTAATAATCTGGTGGTGAACTACAAAAAAATACTTCACAGAGTGGGCTGCTGGACTACGGAGCCCGTGTCCTGCCATTAAAAAACTAAAATATATCTCGTTCCCACAAATTATTATCTTGTTCCCACAAGATAATATTCTGTTCCCAAAAGATATTATTCCGTTCCCTTGAAATAACTAATTCGTGAGAAAGAAATAATTATTCACGTCATAAGTCATTCATAAACAGATTCATACACAGATATGCTCTCCGTCTGGCCAGCGATAACTTCCGTTTCTCTGTGACCCACATTTGTTCAAGAAAGGAAAAAGAATGATCAATTTTTTATTGTCTCAATGAATATAAGAAAAATATCCTAAGATTTATGATACCTAGGCTTGCTGCTTTGCCATACGATTCACCGTCATATCTGCTAGCTCCGCCGCGGAGCTCTTTTGCTTGTCATGCCGGCATTCAGGCAGTTGGCTGGCCGGTAGACAGACAGCCAGCTGATATTGTAGTTTAGGGTCGAATAGGAATAATAATATTCAGGACTTGTATTTTATTAACATACTCTTTAGCAGTCGCTTTACATTTGAAGAATAGCAGTGTAACCGAGCGATGGGGGAGGTTCTATAATCATTCACTCAGTAGGACAACAAGTCCGCCATTTAGTGAATCTGCTCACCACTCCTTTATTCTTCTTCTTCAACTCCAAAAGTCACAATCCTCGCTGAACTTGCCACGCCCCCTGCCATCCGGCAGGAGACTAAATAGTCTTCAGGCCAGGACCAGCAGACTCAGGAAGCTGAACTCTCTCTGCATAATTATGATTTATTGGAAGCAGTGAAATTGCTAAATTGTGTTTTCTTTTGACATTCTCAAAATTTTGGGCATATGTGTAACGGGTATGCAGCTTTGGGAATGCAGTGTTTTTCAACCTTTTTTGAGCCACGGCACACTTTAACCTTGACAAAAATCCCGCGGCACACCAGCATCCAAAAAAAAAGCAGAAATTCATGGTCTGTATTGTTTTTTTCTAAGAGTTGAAATAAAAGTTAAATTGGAAAAATTTAGAAACTGTTTGTTTGTTGTGGTTTCAAGACGTTTCACAAGGACGACTCATTGTGCTCTGTCCCTTTAAGCCAATGCATCATGGGAGATGTAGTGTGAAAACTGCCGAAAAAGGGCAGAAAGACCAGCGTCTCTGAGCTTCATTGTTTTGTTCTCTTGTTCCACGGTCTGACACCGGATTCTGTGGAAAGCTACACCACTAAAGACGAGCTTTAGCTGGTATTTTTGTTAGAACTGAGCGACTTTATCAGCAGAATTAAGAACAAGGAAGTGAGGACTTTAAGCACTTCTGATTGGTCAGACTGATGACATGTGATTAAGCCTTCAAGAATGATTGGCGGAGACAGTTAAAGGGGCGGGACTTTTCCTTACACAGTTATAGCTGCAGCTAAATCGCGGTACCGTCATTCTTATCAAAATGTCTTTAATAGAACTAAATAAACACCAAAAAAAGTAATTTTAAGATCTTTTATATTCCTAACTACTCAGTGTTTTATCAGGGCCTGTTTGGATGAACAAAGAGCTGATTTCCTGGAGATGGAAATGTTTTTACATCAGTGAATGAGGGCAATTTCCCACGGCGCACTTGACCATCTCCCACAGCACACTAGTGTGCCGCGGCACACTGGTTGAAAAACACTGATCTAAATAACAAAAGCTTTTTGATGTATCGTAAATCTTTAAACGTTCACAAGATCACCGGGAATCGGATTCTGATGTCAAGAAAAGCGTCTTTTCTTACTGGCTTTGCATCGATATGCAACACATTCCTAGCGTAGAGCGCTGCGGGGCAGAGCCGCTTTTTCTCCACTGCAGTATCTGCTGATGAACGTTGATTATATAAACACTTCACGACTGTGCAGTGCTGCATATCATTGCAAAAAGGCTTTTCTCTGCTTCAAAATCTGCTGGAATTCTGTTAATAGCGTTAAGGGTTGAAAAGTTACAGTAGACGAAAGAAAGTCAACACTGGAGCTAAAGCTCTGCTGTTAAAGGGTTTTAAGTCTGAGGCAATTGAAGAAAGCAATTCTGCTTCATTGTAAATGTTCTAGTTAGCCTGTTTTAACCCATTTCCTTATCTACACCAGTGTAGTACCTTAAACGTTAGGACTAGAAACAGAGAAAATGAGAAATTCAAGCTCTTAAAGGTTTTGTGGGTGGCTCCTAAAAGAGCCTTTGTGGGTCTTTGGAGGACAGAAAACATCATTCTACCTCTGCAGGAAAGTGGATCATGACGGAGTCTCTCAGCCGAGGATCTTAACTCTGGAAGAGATGTTGGCAGCAAACTGTTTCAGGCCGTGCAGAGGCTCCTCTTTAGTTAACACAGCCTCAGTCACTGCAGGTTCCTGTGATGAAGCTGCTTTACCTTCACAGTCTGCTCTGCAACTTTGTGGACTTCAATCAGGCGTTGATACTGACGCCACTGTGTAGACAGTATCCAGAAGACATTCTTCACAACCAGCTGGGCTGGGGAGAGGTCCTAGTTAAAGATGCACATCTCTCTGGAGAGGAGGAGCCTAAGGAATGACTACATTAGGTCATTCCCTACCGCAAAGAAACGGGGAAGACGTCCTCTGTGGAATTCACCAGATATTGGAGACTGGTTGGAAATAGAAGATTGAGTGATCCACTGCGAAGCACCCGACCAAAGTGGGCCACGGTCCCACCGTCACTCGTCTTGCCTCAGCATCAGTCACCTGGAATGGACTGGTGACGTCCACAACCACAAGAAGACCTTTAGGAAAAGTTTATCCAAGGGTCCCTAAATAATACATGAAATAAATGAAACAAATAAAATAAAACTAAAAAAGTCAGCAAAAAGTGCTTAAAAAAAAGTCTTATCTTGAGTTTAAACCACTCGACTGAGTGGATTGAGTGACCCTAACCCATTACGTCAGACTACATTATTTTACATTAGAACAGGAAGAAAACACCCAAACAGGGCAGTGGTCTAGTTTAAGTCTTCAAGCCAAACAGTCTACGGAAAAACATCAAGAAGGAGGACCTCTTCACAGGTTTTTCTTTCTGCTCTTTGTCTTTTTCTGCTTTTTGCTCATTTTTCTCTTTTCTCTTCATCTTCTTGCAATTTTTATGCTGGAAGTTTTGCAGATCTTTGCCCAATTCTTCAGTTTTTGTCACAATTTGAGCTTCTGTTTCCTTCATTGTTTCGTCTGTTTCTTCAATCACCCGTTCATTTCTTTCTTTGTTTTTCTTTTCCTTTCTCTTATCCTGATTTTTCCCTTTCTTAGGTTTCTTTGGAACATCCTGCTGGAGTGTTTGCAGACAAGTTTCCAATTCTTTCATTTTGTTCATGAATTGAGTTTCTCTTTCATCCAACATTTCCTCCCTTTTCTCTAAGACCAGCTCATTTTTTTCTACACTTTCTTCTACCTTTTGTTTATTTTCCTCCATCCCTTCCTTTTCCTCCATCTCTTCATCTTCCTCTATCCATTCCTCCTCTATTATCACATCATAGTCCTGCAGGTTCAAACATTGGTTTCTCTCTGTGGTGTTTCTTTCTAAACTTGTGACTTTGTCCTTCAGTTCATCCACGTGATCCTCCAGGTAAAAGAGGCTTTCTTTGAGCAGCTCTGTGGTTTTGATTTCCTCACACAGCTGGTCTCTTAATTCTATCCTCTCATTATCAGTCTGATTGACCTGATGGATCATTTCTGGAAAGTCATTTTGTTGTAGGGAAGCTTTCTGGAGATTCTCCTTCAGCTGCTCCTTTGCTTTTCTAAGCTCCTGGACTTCCAGAATCATCTTCATGTTCCCTTCTCTAAAGCTTTGCGTCACAAACTGAGAAGCTTCAAGAGTTTTCCTGAGCTCCTCCACCTCTGCAGGCAGCGTGTTGGTTAAAGGAGCCACCTCCTGCTGGGCAGCTGCTTGCAGTTGTGTCTTCAGCTGATTGTTCTCCTTTTGGAGGTTTTCCACCTTCAGAACCAGCGTAGAGTTCTCATCTCTAACCATTTGTGTCACTCCCTGGCTTTCAGTCACGACTTTCTTCATCTCTTCCAAATCCACATTTTGGTTCTGGTCTCGGAGAATCTGAACTTCTTCTCGCATCTTTTGCAGTTTTTCTTTCAGTGCGTTGAAAGATGTCTCATTGCAAGAAAACTCTCTGTGCTTTTGGTTTGAATCTTCATTTTGACTACGAAGTTCTTGGTTCTGTTTCTGCAGGTTGTTGTTCTTTTCCTGCAGCCGCTGGTTTTCTAATCTGTGGGCTTCGTTTGTCTTCCGCATTATTTCGGCTTCCACTGCTCTCTGTTGGATCTGCCGTTGTTTCTCCTCCTCTTCCCGTCTGATCTGATCTCTGAGCTCAGAGATGATCGAGTCCGGATCAGAGAGGTTCTGCTGTACATGTGGATTAAACCCAACTGGATAGGGACTGTCATGTCCGTGATCGTAATGCTGGGGATGTCCAACACCGTGGTGGTTCTTCCTAGGCTTCTGGCCATGAAAGTTCTTTTTGTTTCCGTTGTAATAAGCCATTTTATCAGAGATGTGCGAACTATTCAGTGTTCTTTGTGAAAGAGCGTAAATATTTGCAGGTTTGATCTTGAAAAAATGTTTTTTATGTTTAGAACGAGCGTTTCAGTACTAGAAGTAGCTTGAAGTCACTGAACAATGGATTTTGGATGTCCAGTGAGGGAATTTGAAGGTTCTGTAGGCAATGAAACTAATGCCACATTGATGCCATGGCCTTTGATCAACAGATGACAGCACAGTATGAGGCAATAACTTTTCTATGTTAGAAAGAGTTTTTCTTGTAAAAATGTTACGAGCAAAACTTGTAAATTCACAAGATTTTTTCTCATAAATGTACGACTAAAAATCCTGTAAATTTACGAGGGAAAAATGTTGTAGATTAACGAGGAAAAAACACCAAAGTTGTCTGTTTATTGGAGCCTAGCTTGAAGATGAAAGATGTGGAGCATTTTGTGAAGCTTTATATCCACTAGGTTTCAAAGACAAAGAACTTCTGAACCTTCTGGTGACTCAAAATCAGATTATTGTTAGTGTAGCCACCTTTCTGGGGTTTGGTGTCGATGAAGCAGAGTTTCATATGTAAAATAAGGAGCTCAGAGAGACATTTGGGTGAAAAGGAGCGCAACTTTATTTTCCTTTTCATTCACATACCCAAAAGTCCATTTGTCTCATTACGTCATGAACCTGTCATGCACAGATCACCAATGCGGAAGTAAACAGTTAAATACGCCCCCTCCTCCAGATTAAACGACCCCTTCCAACATAAAAAAAAACAAAGATGAACTAGTCTGTTACATTAACATTAAAACGTTGAAAATGCCAAAAAGTGCGCCTCCTCAGACGGAAGCGTCACACAGACGTAGAGATCTTGTCTATCGTGTAGGAAGAAAGGATTGAAGTGGAAAGCTGCAGGATTACCGACAACTTCATCAATGGGCTGCAGAGATCCTGCAAACCACCAATCAATAAATAAAACATTAATAAATCATAAATTAAACAACTGAGTTTCCAAACATGTGGAATTGGGGGCTATATTTATGCAATCCAGGGAGACTATGTGATCAGACTGAGCCTCTTTAGGACCTAGTATAATGACCACTGCTTTTTTTTTTCTACCAAGAAGCGCATCACTGCTTGTTTATGTCACTCATTTAATTAGGAAAAAGTATTTCCATTGAGTTTTGTGAAATATTTCCTTTTTGATATGCCTCAAAAACCACCTCCTTCAAATGCAAAAACTTTTTTTTTTATTAACGTGCGTGTTTTCAAAATTGGCGTATTTCCATTAGACGAATTTACCATCACAAATGAAATTTGCACAATTTCAATGTCAATGGAAGCTTTTGACGTTATTGGTGTCAAAGAGTTAACTACGGTGGCCCTGAAGTGGAAATCTCATCAACAAATCGCTCAACGCAAAATCACCATAAAGATCATAGCGACAATTACAAAAGCAAGACAAACAAATAATACGTAAAAATCATTACGCTTTGGAAATCAGTTAAAATTCCACAAATAAATAAATGAATAAAAAAAAGTAAAAATCAAACTTTTTGGAAAACAAAAGTCATTTCCAGAGATCAAAATGAATTTTTTTAAACATTTTCTTTTCTTTTTTTGGCCATCTTGGTGTGTTCTGCAACCATCAGTCATCAGCAGACTCAATCTTAGAAGAATCTTCTGCAGAATTAAATGCGACAGAATTCTCAAACCTTTTAAGGCTTTAAAATACGTCCTATTTTAGTTTCTGTTAATATTCTTAACATTGACCCTTTTTTTAAAGATTTATATTATATTATAAAAGCTATAACTATAGAATATTCAAGAAATTGAGTGATAGAATTATGGTCAGAAACCAGATTCCCTCTAGCAGTTGAAATGAAGACTTCAGCCATCTTGAGCAGAGAATCTCTGTGCAATGTGAGCCTTTTGCTGGCTTGTCTTTTGTTCCTGCAGGTGTGAGTGGAGTGAGCCAGGTGGAATGACGCTGCAGAGTATCTAGTGGCCTGTTGTAGTCAGCTGTTTGACAAACAACTTAAAAAAGGTATTGTTCCTTGTTCTTCAGTGTGTGAGGGTTTGATATCACCAGTAGAGGGCGACATAACATAAGAAATCTAAAGTTGGTTTTGTCATTTCTTTAGGTAGGAATCTTGATTTTACTCTTGATTACCTTGTGAAAAAAACCGTAAATATTCATGTATTAAATTTTTTTTCTGCTTGAATGCTCTCAGAATTTCTTGTCTTTTTTTTTACCCTAACCTGAAAATATAGTAGGATTTTTACAGCTACATTTAAGATAGTAAGCAAATATGCTGAGATAAAATCCAAGCTGAGTGAGTCCCTTGTAAAGAAAAAAATGGGTCTCCAGCTGGAGAAATGTCGAGGATTCATTTCTCTTAAAATACTTTGGACGAATTTGTTGAAAAGCAGAAAAATAATAGAGGAGAATTACCATGAAATCTGGATTAATAGAAAATACTATGATTAGTGCTCAGGCTGGTGTGTGGAAAGACATGGGCCTCTATGACTGCTTTTTTGCTGCGCCTCATAACAGACCAGAACAAGTGAAAATAGGACTGGTGGTGGATGAAATAGGGCATGAATAGAAATAGCTCTGCAGCCTGGCTCCCCGTCTCTCTGGAGAGAGTGCTGTGTCAGTCGTCTCATGTGTGCTGTTAAGCCGATGGCCGACTCTTCTCCGTCCAGGTGCGCGAGCGGTGGATCTGGCCAGCGACTCGCCAGCTTCTGGAGCCATGAGAAAGCAAAAAAAATAAAAAATAGCCTCTGCCAAAGGCATTGAGATGAAAGACGCTCAGGAGGAATGTGGAACTGCCAGTTCTCAGGTGGGGCCCACATAATCTGGGACCTGATGGAAGCCAGGACTCACCCACTCACCACCCGCTGTGTTTGCTGAATCCAGCTCCGCTCACTGATGAAGGAAACCATCTTTGTCAGACCTTGAAAAACTTCCAGAGCACTGTATTTAGTCAGCGCTATAAACTCTACCACATTAGGATTTATTGATTTCCTCCTTGGGGCTCGCTGCTTAATTATTTCATGCTGGCATTTTGTGAAGAACATCAGAAGTGTCAACATGGCCCCCAGAAGAGGACAAAAAAAGGGGGTCACAAATGTCAGGATGATGCCGCATTCAGACCAAAGAAACACAGAGGTATGCTTTTGCACAGCGGACACATGAAAAAAAATTCACACATGATTAAACGTCACAGGACTGCACGGTGGTCTAGTGGTCAGAGCTGTCGCTTCACAGCAAGAAGGTTATTGTTTGAATCCCAGCTAGGATCTCTCTGTTGTCCTCGTGCATGCCGGGTTTTTTTCCGGGAAGTCCAGCTTCCTCCCACAGTCCAAAATCATGCTTCACGGGTCGATTGTTGTCTCTGTGTTTGTGCGATCGTGTGACCCTGCAACAGACGGGCAACCTTTTCAGGGTGTACCCCTCCTTCATCCCACAGTTGGGTTGGTTCCAACCCAGTGACCCCAAAAGGGATTCAGTGGGTTCTGAAGATGGAGGCATGGTTGGGAAAAACATTACAAATTCCCAAACTACATCAAAATCATTGACATCATGATGACATGAGCTAATTGAACCACATTTCATTCTCAAAAACAAATCTACAGAACTGAAAAAAAGCTTCATTTTGATAATAATGGCCCAGTGAAATTAAGATTGGAACACTAAAAGACTTCTCAAGTAGGTGCCACTAAAAATTAAATGAAATCCTCTGGAGGACAAACCGGCTGGTAAATCGGTTAACTGGCATCACTTCAGTGACACAGATGAGGTCTAGACAGGGAATCTTAGAACCGAAACAAGATTGAGGTTTCAGCAACTCTGGGCATTTATTAAAGCTTTACAAACATATTGCATATAGAAATGCTAAGCAGTTGCATGGAACAGGCTAAACAGTTAATTAAGGCTTCAATATGCATTAACTAACCTTAGTAAAGGGACCCTTATTGTAAAGTGCTGCATAGATTTACATAACCCATGATTGTGTCTGTGAGTTATTCAGAAGTTCCAGGATAAGATTAAAACAAAATGTTCTAAGTCTGAATTCTTAAAAGAGAATATGTGGAAATCTCTGTATGCAGGGGACATTTACACACATTAATACTGAATATCTATGTGGATATTGCCAACATCTCTGGGCCTAAAACTATTTTAGCTCCTTAATGCCTATTGATGCAAATATTAAATAAACCACCTCAGCTCCAGAGTTGCCTTAATTTCACATCCACATGAAAGCAAAGCATGAGTCATTTTTTTAAAGCTGAAAATAAATGCAGGTATCAAAATGTGTTGTGACTAGAGTGGCCTGGTTGACCTTAAAGTTCAGGAGCAGGTTGTTTTTTTTTATTTATTCACAGCTCACAGACCTTGGCTGCACAGCTCACCCACGCTCATCCTCCCTCGCACTGAGCTGCTGGCCACGCCCACGAAAGAAGCCACTTTAACCAAACAATAAAGTAAATATACAGCAAAAGATAGAAATGTCTTGTAAATCATACAGTTAAAGTCCTGTAAACAAAGAAAATATAAACAAACAAACAACTCTAATTATTACACCAAATGGTATACAAAGAAATCCAAATCCTTTCCACTTCCTGTGCCCAACTCCTAAACAGGAAGTGAAGGCCTTGGCCACCGTTTTGGTCTTTGGGCACCAGGAGGAGAAGGTGAGAAACGTGACAAAAATGTAAACAAATCTAAACATTTGGTGTCTGTGTTTTACATACGTGATGTGTCTAAAAGTGATGAGCAATTACAGACAAGTGACAACTGGATACAATTACTTTGTCACAAGGGGTTAAAGATTTAAAATTCTGAGTAAAAATGGTTAAATGTGGAATATAAAATGGTAAAGTCTTGGTGAACTCCAAACCATTTCTATTTTGGCACATGATGTCATAGAAGGAAACTTTTGATGAAATCCAGTGTTTGTTGTCTTGTGAAGTGTTGCATGTACAACAACATTTTCTAGAGTCAATGCGTCATCCAAGCATGTTAGAATAAAAGAAAAGGTCAACCTTCTCTTCACGGTCCCACTCCAATCATCTTTGGATCTACTGTGAAAGCGTCCCCAGTGGCCTTTTTGTTATGATTACGTATGCCTTTTTTAGCTAAAGTAAAATAAAAAAAACGGCATCGTTCTCTAGGACAACGTTTTTGCAGGGCAACAGGAGTCCATTAGAAATTCATCTCTGAGTTGTGGGCGGGACAGTTGGCATGAAGCAACTCCGCCCCCCTTCCCCTCCCCATACGTGGAGCAGAACAGGGAGCTCCTGTCCTTCATCATGACAAAAGTGACACAAGAACACATAAGAAACAACAAAATCCACAGAATCTGACTTAAACGGGAGTTATTTTTCTTTTGTTTATTTTGTGTTTAGTAGATACTGCATAAAAACTATTCCATCTGTTACGATGGAATGATCTCATTTGATTGGATCTCTGTCCTGATGGGATTCTGAGTCAGAAGCCTCCTTTAGGATGCTTTGGGCTTTCTGGATCCAGTGTGGTTCTCCCAGTGTTAGGATGAGCAGCCATCAATCTTTAGGACAAAGTTGATGCACCGCCTGGAAAAGTTCTAGATGCAGAAGAGATATTTGTTCAACTGTAGACATTTCAGGCATGAAAGGAAATTATTTTTCCCAGAACTCTGCTGTTCTCCTCAGTTCAAAGAAGAGGAGGTATGTGGCAAATATTTTCATCAAACAGTGACATTTGTATCTCTTCCAATGTTTAACATTTTTTTAAGGAAAAACTGGAAGTTTGAGGTTTGAATATTAATAAAGGAGGAAAACGGCTTCTGCTGTGCATTCATAGACAACGTAATATTTGAAATTAGCTCATTAAAGCGTTTCTTCCTGGCTCTAAAAATAACATGAAAGAGTGGAAACAGAAGGCCAAAACAAGGGGGAAACAACAGCCAGACCGAGGAGATTATTGCTTGGCTGCAGACTTCTCTGCACCGGAGGGCTGCTGATCAGAGCCGGCCCTGGGTCACTGCTTAAAAAAGAGGAAAGTTGGCTGCTGTGATCCACTTTCTTCGAGGAAACCGGTGAAAATGCTTTGATCCGGGGTATTGCTGGTCTTGACAAATCTCTGTTGTGCTGACAGCGTCTGAGCAAACCTGCAGCAAAAGGTTATTGAAGGTTGATCTTGAAGGCAATCTGGAATTACAGAGACCACAACAAGCAGGCTGCTTATCCCCTTTGGAGGGAGACGTTTAATCAAAGTGTCTGGAGTCCAGCTTGTTTTGACTGTAAAGGACACATGCACTGAGGAAACATGCTTGGCCTGAGGTACTGCAGCAAAAAGAGCAGTTTGGCTTGAGAGGGGAGGTTTATTTATTGTGACCTGGCCTCTCTTATATACTTGGCTCTGCTGCTCTCAGATCAGCTCCTGAAAGCTCAACTCTGAGCTGGATTGTTGCTTTCGATAAATAACAGCGTTTATGTTGCATTATCATCAGCACTAAATGAAGGCGAGCACAGCAAAGGCTGCCTCTTCTCATGGAAACTTGGCCCTGCCTTCCTCCTCAGGCTGCATCTGCAGCGATGACGAGACTCACTCATATTGCTTTCGCTCAGCACAACAATAAATCTGCTCTTTTCAGGGTTATTATAAGTGACACCCCCGTGTGATTAAACATATCTGTGTAGTGAGCACAGAGATAAGCTCTCCAATAAGTCATGGCTCGGTAATGAGAGTAAAAATCCAGAACAGTAAACTGTGATAAATGCCTTTCCATGGCTTAGCTAATGAATTTTCTCTGAGGGCTGCTGCTGTCACTCTCACAGACTCACAAACAACAAACAACGGACCCCTTATTTATTTATTTATTTATTTATTTATTTATTTATTTAATTATTATTCCGTCATTTGTTTATTTTTTGTTTTATTTCAGTTTAAGATTCATCTATAGTTTTAAAGCCTGTGGCTTAATTCCTGGTCATTTGCTGATTGTTTGTGTTTGTTTGTTTGCTTGCTTGCTTGTTTTTTTGTTTGTTTTGTGTTTATTTATGCCAGGGATGACCCCCACTCAGGTCCAGGAAACAGCATCCCAGCTTTTTTAGAATTGGGGGGAAAATCATGGTGGGCCCTTGTTGCAACCTGCCCCAGCACTGGGTAAGGTGGTGCAAAGTGAGTTATTCAAAAAAAATGTTTATACATCCATGGTGACTCTTTGGCTTTGAAGAAAAATGCTACCAATTTAAATAAATTATGGGTTAGTTCATTACATTTTGCCATTTAGTTTTAGATTTTTTGTATCATGTATGTTATGATCTGAGGTGATCATACATGACCAAAAATTGAACTGTTTTTTATTTTGACCAATGACCACTGCTGACATTACACTAGATCAAGAAGCAGTTAGAGCATTACCGCTCCTCCAGAATGCACACGTCAGATAACTGAGCAAAAGGACTGTAAATGGTTTGATCTATTGTCAGAGTAATTTATTATTAGAACATATTTAAAGCTCATATTCCTATTTTATGTCTATTTGCTGTTCAGAGGCATTTTTCTGCTGCAGAAGAATATCTCTTATTTAGCACAAGACGTATTTTATTTTTGAAAGAAACTTTTATTGTAAAGTGTTATTCAAATAATAAAACAGAAATATAAAATTGTTAAAATTCAAAAATAGTAAATATTTACAAGCTACATTCTATAAACGAATGGCTACAAAGCAAAAATAAGTGGTATTTTCCTCATCAGTGAGGTGGGACTTTGCAGCTCTTGCTGGTTTTGGTCAGGAAGAAACTGGTTACATGTCATTTTTAGCTGATTAACACGAAGATCTGCAGCAACATGTTGAGCTTTATAGAGGCTTGCTGCATTGGACTGGTTACCCGGCCAGGTCGTACCCTGCCTATGCCTCACACCAGCTGGGATAGGCTCCAGCAACCTCAAAAGGGATTGAGGAGACTGAGAAGATGGTCGTATGGATGTAGAGGGTTGGTGTTAGAAGACCATTGTAGAAAAGTCTGTCCCTCCTGATGCTGTGGAGCCGCGGATTTAAAACGGTTATTCAAGTCAGTGCAAGTTTGAGAGGAAACCACGCTTTTGAGGATTGGAATTAAAACACAGTTTTACAAAATGCTCAGACTTCTACTGATTCTGCACTGATGTCTTGTGTTTGGGGACCACTGCATGCAGGATGTGAAAAAGATTTTTTTTCATTTAGGTTAACTTTGAAAGCACAATCAACAAACTCCAAAAAGTAGTTTTGGTGGGTGACTGATTGTTAAAGAAGTTGATGCTTTGAAGTATATAGGGCAGCAGAAAAGACCAGGACTTCTATCCTTTGATTGGAGATTAAACTGAACATATTTTTCTCTCATCCAAGGAGCAATGTCGGAGACAGGCAGAGATGTGTGATGATGCTGTCATGGCGTCCAGTGGATAAAGTGGAGCGGTGTCCCATCAGCATAGAAATGGCACAAAAGCTCGCATGTTTCAGCTCAGGTGTAAGTCGGGGTAAGAAAGGGGACAGAGAACAGAACTTCAGATGATAGTTGTCCCATTTTATAGAGAAGTGGTGTTAAAACTATCACCATTTTACAACCATCAATCTTCCCTAATACAAAAAGAGCTAATGAGGGATGCGCTCCTGGACTTCCATGTGGTTTCCACCAAAACTTTGACACTTCCAAGTCTGCAGACAGACCTTTCTGTGGTTCCTTACTGAAATAAAAAAAAAACACTTTTCTTCTTTTTCAAATGTGCATGCCGGGAAGGAGTTAAGTAAGTTCAGAGGTCTGCAGCCAACACTAAAAGAGCCATTCAGGTCGCTTTCCTGTTGACTGAAACTTAGTGGGAGCCACAAAGCCTTGTTTCAATCCTTCTCTTTGGAATTTAGACAATAATAAAAAAAAAAAAAAGGAAAAATAAAGAGAAGATAGAATTTTACCCTGCCTATGAATTTGGTTCTTGAGAAAGGCACACTTTTAAAACTGAAGATACCCTGCACTCCTTCTCTACTTTAAAAGGTTTGTTCTTTTGTTTTACATAAATGTAGCTTTGTGTGTCGTAATGCTTTTCCCAATCTTAACCTGAGTGTAAATATGACTTCTTTAGTTTAAGATCCAGTTCTAAAGTATATACAAATACATTTCCCCCCTTGGACAGCACCTGAACACTGTTTTACAGCACATACTTTTTTTTATATGTTTTCTAATAATAAACAAATCAAACTTTTTACCAATAATTTGCTGAGTTTAAAACGTGTTCATTCTGGAGGAAAAACAAGTCCTGTTGATTCAACTGGAATTCTTTTTTTCAGAGTTTATCTGACTGTAAGAGGAGCATTTAGCCATAAATTCATAAATGTAAAATTTAAATTAATGCAAACATTTATTTTATTTCCAGAAAAAATAAAAAGGGGGGGGGGGTAAAGCTGCCTTGCAGACCCCTGGTTATGATCATCATCAGAATTGGAACTGGATACAAAAATCGTCACAGATTAGTTTGACATCCGTGTTAAAATGACATTAAAAAGTGTTTTGTGTTTTTGACCCAACGGCCATCTGTGTGCGCGTGGATGAGTCTGGGCTTTGGCCGCCTCTCAGCTGCGTGTGTGGAAGTGGGAGGCGCACTCGCACAATCAGAGGCATTTTTGCAGGCGAAGTTGAGCGCTGCTGTGGAAGCGCGCCGCCGCGGCCCCTGTTGTGCTGGCAGTGACAGCCCTGTCTGTCGGAGGGAGAATGAACGCCTTCTGTAAGTGCTGGGATGGATGAGGGGGCTTTGGTGTCAGATCGGCCTGGATTGACAGCGTGCTGTTGTGCCTCCGCGATGGTGGCACCTTTACGCACTTCGATCCGGAGAAGGGACAGCAGCGGCAGAGAAGCGGAACACCTGCGCTGAGACCTGCAGATATCAGGTTCTTATCATGGAGAGACAAAGCAAAGTCAGAGATGAAGCGAAGGAGGAGAAGCGCAAAGACAAGAAGACGAAACCTGGAAAGCTCTTTCGGAAGAAATCGCTCAAGTCCGTGGGGAGCCTGATGAACAGAATCATCAAAAGTTTGGGCACTTTCACGCACTTTGGAGACACTGACACGCAGGACGCGGAGGACGACGATGGGGGGTTTCGAAATGGCGCACCTTGCACCCTTAGCGCCAGCTCAGGGATAATCAAAAACGATACTCAGGGGGCCAAAAAGCCCCCGAGCACGTCTTCTTCTCTGTGCACCGGCAGAGAAAAACTACTCTACCAATACGGAGACAAAGTCCCGGGCGTGCTGGGGCTGAAAAACCACGGGAACACCTGCTTCATGAACGCGGTGGTCCAGTGTCTGAGCAACACCGACCTGCTGGCGGAGTATTTGGGGTTGGAGCGGTACAAGATGGACCTGAGTCAAAGCAGGATAAACGGAGTGGTGAGGAGCGGGGAGCCCAGGCGCGTCAGTGGAGAGGTGACGGAGCAGCTGGCCTCACTTGTGAGGGCGCTGTGGACGCTGGAGTACACCCCGCAGCAGTCTGTGGACTTCAAGGTACCCCAACAATCATCTCCAGGCGCACGTCAGCTCTGAAGGTCTGACGCAAAACGCGTCCGTGGTGCATTTCATCACTCAGATAGACAATAACACGTTGTTACAGCTTTAATACGAGTTTAGGAATACTATTACAGGTGCACTTGTTGTCCAATATGTCAGTCAGTGCCTGGCACCAACAGCGTGCAGGACGGTGCCCTGTGACTTCAGCGCTTCCCTGTTGGCTGATAATGAAGCTGCTGCTTGCTGTCACACCAGTCTGAGAGGAGAAGTTTAGCAGGTGTCTGCCTCTGCGCAGGACTTCAGAACCTCAGTACTGAATTGTGGAAAAGCCCCAGTGATGTAATAAGAGGCTGGTGCCACGCAGAAGGTAAGGTTCCACTACAGGAGCTTTGCTGCCAGTGGCTATTCCAGAGCAAAGCAAAGCCCTCAGGCTTTCTCCTGCTCACACTGTGGCGGGAATGCAGTTTTATCTGTCTGCAGCTTCTCGCTCTGGATATCTCTGCGCTGCATGAATGAGATAATGTGGAGCAGTGAACAAATAACTCCTCACAATGGATCTATTTTTGGAGATGCTAATTATCTGTGGGCATAAAATATCTTGACCACTTTTGCGCAATTTTGTGTTTTGTTCTCACATTAGAATAGGTTGTAAAGAAAGGATTATTTCAGGGTGCACATTTTTTTTTCTTGCTTTTGTTTTTACAGCTGCTGCGCTCTCTCAGAGCTCCCCCCTGCCAACCAGAGTTCATCTTACTGCCAATAAATCTCCATTTGTGCATATTCCTTTCCCTCTTATCTCCCAGGACTCTGATATCATCCTTTAGTCTGACATTCAGGCAGAACAGTTCAGAAATTCCTGCCTGGATTACATGAGAAATATTTTTTAAAAAATACTCTTTTTTTCTTGTGATGTTTCTTGCACTGGTGCTCGGGCGTGCACAGTCCTGCTCTTCTTGGCTGTAACTGGACTGTAGGAGGTCCTGTGTTTGTGCAGCCAGATCCCTCTGAAATTCCCTGTTGAGTAACACCAAAGCTGCTTGGAGGAAGGATTAGGAACTATCAGACAGCTTCAGGATCATTTGGCTCAAAATGCTTTTACCAGGTTTTGTTTAAAATGGACATTAGTTGTTTTTGAGGTTTAGGTAATTTTTCCATGAGTTGTTTACCCGCTCTGGCCTGTTGTTCAGTCCTTGGAGCATTAGGAAGGCTCAACAAAAGCAGCCAGATTAACCCAGTAAGAGCTAAACTGAAACGTAGCATGGGACAAAGCATTTCTTTAGTGGATAATTTAGGTTTAAAAGGTTTTGTTTTGCATCGCATGACTCAAAGATGGAACTCTTCTAAGAACCAACTCCATGTAATAATCCTAGTTTTAGTTGAAAACTCCTTGAAGGTAGTTCAGTGTTAGGCTACGTTCAAACTAGACATCTGACGTACTGAACATACGTTCTTGAACACACGTATACACATTTAGTGTTCACACTGGATGAGTAGGAAAGGACTTCTTCTTTTTCTTTTTCTACTGTTTTCTCACACATGTCCGCCATCTACAGTTGGAAGAGGCTCGGTGTGAAATGATAAAGCGTTGCCAATCTTGGGAATCTTGCTCCGGGCTTTTTCTTTCCCAGCTCTATTCTTATAAATGAAAGTCTTGGTGTCATAGAATCCCAGCAGTGCACAAACCCCCAATTATTAATTTCTCCTCCATGATTAATTTTCAAATGGCTGGTACTTGAGTGAATGAAAAAGTCCCAGATTGGTCAAACTTCAACTGGTTTATCTTTCAATACTTGTTCAGTGGCCATGGGTTTAGTACATTGAGCCTGAAAACAGTCATAGAAATTTGCGTAGCAACACGTGGTTGCGAGAGTTTTGAATGCAGAAGCCCAAAATATACACACAATTACCAGTATTTTTAATTGAAAGTACGTTGCCAAGGGCAGTGTGAACGTAGCTTTACATGTTTTACAGAGGCATCTTTAAATGTTGTCCACTAACGATGAAGTGTGCCTTACTGGTGAGTCACCTTTAACTTTCACTAGTTGACCTGGCCTGACATGGAAGGAATTGTTTACTTTTAAAACTTTTAAACTTTAGACTTTTAAGTCTAGGGGTCCTAGAGCCGCATAACATAGAAAGTAATTGTTTTGTCACCAAACTTAAATGAACACAAATACCAAAAGTATTGTCTCTGTACAAATGGGGGCGGCCGTGGTGCAGCGGTAGGGTGGTCGACTCATGATCGTAAGATTGCAGGTTCGATTCCCGCCTTGCACGCCCATGCTTTGAAGTGTCCCTGGGCAAGACACTGAACCCCTTGTCACCTTGCCTCTGGTGGAGGTTGGCGCCAGTGTTCGGCAGCGGAGCGGAGCCGCCGCCAGTGTGCAAATGTGTTTGTGAATGGGACTGTGAAGCGCCTTGGGCCTTCGTAAGAAGGTGGAAAACGCTATACAAGTATACACCATTTACCATTTAAATGTAACAAATGTATGTACAAATGAATAAATAACAACCAAAAAGAACTAAAAGTGAAGCAAAAAGACTTCAGGGTGAACCACGGCCAAAATAGCAAACAAAACCCCACCAAACTGAAATGCCTTCTTGCTGTGAGGAAAGAGCAATGACCACTGTGCCACAATTTCTATATTTCAGAAATTTTCAGTTTGTATTTTTAGTTAAATTATGTAATATTTGTACTCATTTTGATACTTCCTTCCATGTTACTGTTATTGACGCTTTCAGATCAGGAGAATCTGGCAGGTTTAAAAAATTCACAAAAATGTTCACCTGTTTATTGGGTTCAGTTTACTGTCACACTGCTCTTTTTAGTGCAGCAAATCTGGCTGGAACCTAATATTTGTTCAGCTTTTTCTATCAGAAACTGGCGGGCATTCACTTTCTTTCCCTACATCAATCTAAAACCGCATCCTGCTTTGTCTTGGCTATTGCTCCATCTGAATGTTCTGTAAAATGGACAGATTGAGTCTTCTGCATTCACAAGTTCACAAACCTTAGTACAGTTTACCTGAACTAGTCTAGTTCAGCGTTTGAGGGTTTACCCCCCTCTTCCATCTAACCGTTGATGCTGACTGATAATCAGGAGGTATTAGGACCTATTTTTTCAGCCTTTAGTATGTCCTGACTGTGGATTTGAGTCATGCAGGCTTTGGGCTGACACTCTACCACCTGACCAGTGCACTGGTCTTTTCATTTAAAAAAAACATGTGGATGATTTATTCCACGAAGGATTGTCTCTTCATCACAGAGTTGTTTGTAGTGTTTTGAACCCATCTTTGTCAAATTAACTGAAGGTCACTGGGGGCAAAAAGGGCATCTGACATACAGGGGGGCATCAATGGGAAGTAGTAGTCCGACTTTGGATTTATCCATTCCTTTATGGTTGATTTCCTTTCATTTTTAAGCAGAAGCTGGAGGTTGCAGAACTGAAGATGTGGATGTTCTTCATAGGAGAAAAAAGGATGGAGTAAATACATAAAGATCACAGCTCAAGGTAGATGTTCTGGAAAAAAGGAAGAAATAAGTCCAAATAATTGACTATTGACCGTGATTATGTCAGTAAGAGGAAGCTAAAGTTGGAGCTAACAGGAAAGAGCCCCAGAGAAAGACCAAATAGGAGGAACGTGTATGATGACAAGGAGGACATGAGGGGGGGGAAATGCAGAAGATGGGGTTGGATGAAGTAAAGCGACTAGCCCTAGTTAAGAAAACAGGCATAAAGTACATTTTCAATGAAAGTTGTCTTTAATTTGCATATTTTCTTAAAATTCCGCCACAATTTGATTCAAAAACTAAATGAAAAGCCATTTAAAATTTGGGACGTATTTGAGAAAAAATGTGAGAATAAATAGATTATTTTAAATTATGATTTTTTTTTTAATTTATTTCAGTGAATTGCAGCTAAAGTTTCAAGACATTTACAAATTTGCATCTTAAAAGTAGAAAACAATATTTAATGAGCAGTTTGATAGAAACCAAGGTTGTCTGGGCTGTTTGGACAGAGGAGGGCAAAGCAGGTTTCTTTGATCATATTGACCTCCACCCTGTTTGATAAAGTGAAATCAGGTCTCATATTAAAGTCTTTTTTTACTGAGTTGACTGTAAGCATCTTTCTTGAGGAAAAACCTTTCTAAGCACTAAAGGGGTCATTTTCAGTGTTTTTTTTAAATATATATTCTTAAGTTAAATGCTTGCACACATGACACACTGCAGACTGACCATTATGTTGCAGACGTTAATAGAAAGCATCATGGCTTTTTCTTCAGCCCATAATTATATCAGTGGGACAATTGCCACCTTTAAGGAGCTCTCACTAATCACTGTTATTGCTGTGCTGTAAAGACCAGCTGCACAGCAGCTGAAGGTCAGTGCAGGTCACAGCTCCCTTTAATACCAGAGTACCACCTTAAAACATGCCTGTATGTTTAAAGAGCATCAGACATAAAATGCTATTTTAGACTCCATCTTTTATCGTTGTTGAGTCTAAATTTCTTCTTCTTGTTTTGGCAAAAAGATAAGAGGACTTCCTTCTGAATTTCTTCACTATAATGTGATTCACAGAAATTCAATGTTATTTGTCACCAGATTATTTTCGCAATGCTTCTGTCTTACCGCGCGTTTTGAGCAAAAATGTTGCCCCCACCACAAACTCAAGAACTCTTCTAAATTTGCCCACATTCAGTACCCGGCGAAAATGAATTTTGGAAATAGTGAAAAGTCCCCCTAAAAATGATGAGATCACTGCGGGAGAAACCGTAATAAAAAATGAATTAGGGCCAAAGTCTCTTACTGATTTATAAAAAATCAATTAAAGGGGATGTCCAAAAGGAATTTTTTTAATTATTATGGGATGGCCACAGGACCTACGGCTTGGCAACCAAAGTGTAAATTTGGCAATTTTCATATTTTCCCAAAATATGGGAAAATAAATATTTTAGATAAGATAAGATAAAGATACTTTACTGATCTCAGTTTGGGAAATTGGGTTGTAAAATTGTTCCCAGTAGTCTATTAATAAATATTATAGTATTTTTAGCCAACATTTTTTTAAAATCTGTGTCGTTTTCTAGGACATATTTCTGCAAAAGTTCTTTAGAAATTCACCTCTGAGCTGTTGTTGTGGAGTGGGCCTGTTTTCATTTCCCATCATCCTTTTTGTCCACATGCTCTCCAATAGCTTACAGCCCCTCACAGCCCCAACCTAAAATTAGCACTGCAATAGACAGACGAGGACAACAAAGACATACTTGGATCTATTTGTCTGCAAGTGGATGCATAAGAAAGGAGCAGAGTGGTGAGACTTTGGCCCGCCCAGTGTAGTTTCTAGGTAACAACTACAACCTTTTTCAAACTATGTTATTTCGTTTGTGCCTAATTCACAACAATTTCAATAGAGAAGTACTCTGAAATGCAATCTTAAGCTCAATGTTCTTTATATATGTTCTCCATCATCAGACAAATGCTACAAGAACATAAAAACACCCAAAACACCATTTTCATTGGTGTGGGTCTTTACTGCTACAATCACAACTGAAGTTTTGTTGACCTTTGACCCTGGGTAAAGACCACCATCTTGAATTTTTCTCAAAAAAAAATAACTAAATAAATAAAATAAAAGCACCTTTTGTAGCAGCTCTAAAATTAGACTCCTCCTAGGAATTTTGATCATCACCTCCTCTTTACTCCTCCAGCATCATTGAGAAACTACTTGGAAAAAACGTTGGCTTTAAAGTTTGTAGATTTTGAACGAGTTGACGTGGCAAGCTTGCAAAAGTGGCGTTCCGCTGTTCTTCGCTCATGTCTTACCGGAAAATTGTGAAAATGTAAAATGTGAATCATTGGCTCAAGCTGAACGAAATGATATGATATATTATAAACATATAAGGAATATGGGCGTGGTTGACAAAAAAGTTTATTTGTTTTTATTCTCTGGCTTTTTGTGAACTCTAGTGTTTTAACTTTCAGATCACTCACCCCGCTCTGCACTGAGATGTAACAGTCATAAGAAGCATATCCCACATTAGTGATTACTGCCGTTCCCTCTGCCATAATCTGTCATCGCCGACTCTGCTTCCTCCGGCTGACAGCTGCAGTTCATGAGGCTAATTCCTTGCTTAATTAAGCTGGGTGCCATTTGCATTGGCAGTCACATGGCACTGTGTGGGAACTGGAGTTGTCTTTAATCCACTTTTAAGCAAAATGTTATTCAGAGCTCCCCCATGAAAGAAAAACTCTGAAAGTGACTTACATGATCAGTGCTGCACGGTAGAAATGTGGAACTTTTATACAAAGATGCACTTTGAAGAGACTAAAACACAGGTTGACTTTCAAATCTGTCAAGTCAATTAAAATGACTTTGCAGATTCAAGCAGGGATTGGTGTAATTTCATTTCATTTTTCTAAATAAACCTTTTAGTTCCAAAATCCAAAATTGCATACTCTATTGTCTCACAATCTAGTTGAAAACACATCGATTGTGTCTTTTTTTTGCCTTCTGTAGACAGTTGTGTCCAAATACGGATCCCAGTTTCGTGGGAATTCTCAGCATGACGCCCTGGAATTCCTTTTGTGGCTGCTGGATCGAGTCCATGAAGACGTCATCCTGGCACCTCACAATAACAACAACAAGGTCAAAGCTCCTGAGAAGGTGAGAACTACAAAGGCCATCTGTGTAATTAAAGGGATCGTTCTTCAGTAAAAACGGACTCAGCAGTGCTAGCTGTTTTTGAGCTTGCTGTTATTCTAGACGCTCCAGGACAGTAAAGATCTTTACTGCTCATGAAATTCTGTTGAAGCACCTTACAGATGCCTGAGGACACATATAACTAAGAATAGAAATATAATAATAATGTCAAGTATTCTGCAATGCGCTGCTGTGATTGTTGCACAAAATCTGCACTGGGAGTATATTTGCCATGCTCAAAAGAGAAACAGATCTGTAGCAGAAGCGGTGTAAGGGATATTTATTTGATGGTGGTTCAGGTACAGCATGTTCTGAACTTGTCCTCTAAGTTGAAGAGCCGACAGGCGAGTCATCAGTGATGCAGAGGTTGATGACAAACTGACTGACTGACTGACCTGCAGACGTTTATAAGCAGTTCTTGTGGGAGTCTAGCTTTGAAAGTTGTCTTTTTGGTCACCCAGGCCAAGTCCTAGATGATAATAATGATTTCTATTCACTTGTCTTCTCTTCTTTGTTGATGGCAGAGGGTGATGCATGGGGGGCTTCAGCTGGAGTTTAGGATCCTCTTGCCTTTTTTTATTGTGATAATAAAGTTGTATACTCTTCAGGTTCTTCTGGACGCGGTTCTTCTTGTCTGCTTTGACGTGCCATGGTTGGTAATCATTGAGCCTATCTTTTGCAAACTGGTTGAGTTTGGGGGACTGCATGGGGGTGCAGTGGTTAGGGCTCTCACCTCATAATGAGAAGGTCTTGGTTCAAATCTCAGCTGAGTTCTTTCTGTGTGGACTCCTAATGCATGCATGCATTAATTTTTCAATGGTTTCCTCCTACAGTCCAAAAACACGTGTCATGTGTCTTTAAATTGTCCTTAGATGTGCATGTCAGTGTGCGGTCCTGCAACAGACTGGTGACCTGTTTAGGGTGAACCCTGTTTTGGCTGAATAGTACCTGGGTTGATTCAAGCAGCCCAGTGACCCTGAAAGGCATTGAGTGGGTTCTGAAGATGGGAGGATGGGTTGAGTTAGCAGCAATAAGTGAATATAGATGGATGGGCTGAGGATCTCTGACTTCACTCCTTGGTTTTCTATCAGGCTCATTTAAAGGTAGTTATTTTTAGGTCTAGGAAATCACCACCTTAATTAGTTATGTTCTTGTTTTTCTTCAGCTTTACAAATGCATGCTGACAACTGTTTTCCCAGTTCACGTTTATGTTGTTTATCATCAAGCGCCAAAGTGGGACCATGACAGCAAGGTTCGTCCAGAAATGATGTTAGGATTCCACAGACAGGATCTACCTCTTCATCTCCGTCAGCATTAAATCCACAGCTTTAAACTTGTTCTGCAATTTTTATGCAAGAGATGTTCAATGCACTCTCTTCTTCTTTGAGTCTTTGCCTGCGATCAAGAACTATGGAGATTAGATATTTTCTCCAAGCATGCCACCTTGTAGAGGTGCGCCTGCAGGCGCGCCTCATTACGATTCTGATACTGGAGTGGGAATTGAACTGCTCTGTAGTGAGCCGGTGAAAAGGAAACCTTCATGATTTATTTAAGACGTGTTTTGTCTTTACATTCATCTGTATTTTTAAAGAAAGGATTGAGGTGAGAACTATTTAAAGCATCAACAGGCTGCAGAATCGCAAAGCACCTGGCTCAGTGAGTGATAGTCCCACTTGGAGCTGTAAATTAAAATACTTTGAAAGAATGTGATTAGGCCTGCACAATAAATTGCTAATTTATCGTTATCGCGATATCAAGCTGTGTAATATGCATACTGCAAAAGACAGCAAAAATTGAAATAAATGGTTACCTTAAATGTGCTACGACAATCTTATGGCAGCTTGAAGTATTTAACAAATCAAATAAATCTCTTTATGCATCTTGACCAATTAGATGGACACCTTCAAGTTGTTGACCAATCGGATGGAGTCCTTTTATGTTAGATGTTCGCCTCCTATGTAGACTAGGGTCATTGGGAGTATAATTTAAGATATGTTGACTCTTATTTAAATTGAACTGCAATGAAATGGAAATTATGTTTTTAGTTGTTAGTTGTTTAGTTGTTGTTCAGCTATTTTTTCATATATCACAAGCTATATTGTCATCACTATATTATTCACTAAGATTGCAAATCACAACTTTTCCTCATATCGTGCACCCATAAATGTGTTGAGAGATTGGTGGTGGCGATTGCAGCTTTCTACATTTGATTAATTAATTAATTATTTTTCTTTTTTTTATGGGGTTCAAGGATATTGTAGAATCCAGAGTATAAAATAGGGCAAATGCAAATAAATGCATGAGTGGAGAAACCAAGCATTTTCCTTCATCCATATTTGTGCCAAAATGCTGAAGAGGTGCGGAAACAGAAGTTTGCTTAAACACTTATGTTTCTAACAAAAAATTAAAAAAAATTGTCTTTAAACATTTCTCCATATGAAAATATGTTAGATATGTGGTAGAGTCAATATGGACAGTGTGTGAGTGAAAATCTGATTTTGTTTCTGCTTCTTTACTTTTTATGCCAGACGTGTCCAAAGTCTGGCCTGAGGGGCCAAATGTGGCCTGCGTTCAAATTTCCAGGCTCCTTTCATAGAATCAATAACATGCACCCCCAGCATTTTCTAAAAACTGTGTCTTCGATTTCTTGTTTGTTTTTGAATAAATTACGTTTTTAACTTTTCTGTTGTGTGATCCTTCTGGGACAATTTAAAGCATATTTCTAAAATGACAACTGTGAATAAAAAAGAAAGCAAATGACAGTCAAATTCATTCATTTTCTATTCCGTTTTTCCCTATCGGGGTCACGGGGCTGCTGGAGCCTATCCTGGCCACTTGTGGGCGAAGGAAGGGGATGCCCTGGACAGGTCGCCAGTCTGTCGCAGGGTAGAATGTCCACAATCACACATCCATTCACTCTCACAGTCACACCTATGGACAATTTAGAGTTGCCAGTTAACCTATATAGCATGTTTTTGGATGGTGGGAGGAAGCCGGAGATCCTGGAGAAAGCCCACGCATGCAGGGGGAGAACATGAAAAGTCCACACAGAAAGGTCCCCCATTGATGTTGTGTTTTTCATGTCCTCATGTTCATGTGACTTGAACCAGGGGCCTTCTTGCTGTGAGGCAAGAGCGCTAACCACTGCGCCACCATGCAGCCCTGTCAAATATTTCTACAATTATTTCTTCCACAATGTATTGCTTTAGTGGTATGTTTGTGCTTTACTAAGAAAAAAAACTCTTCAACCTGCCCATACCCTGCTCTACCAATCTTTATGTCACAAGAATAGGCAGACGGCTGGTTCCAAATGCAGCAGGTTTATTGGCTCAGCTAAAAGTCCACAAAGCTAAATCAGGGTCAGGCAGGCAGGCAGGGGTCAATAACGAGTATGGAAGCATCAGAGAGGAAACTGGAGTAGTCAGGATCCAGGTGAGATTTGGGGCAAGGGGCAGGCAAACGGAGTTAGAGACAAAACATGGTCAAGAAATCAGAAGATCAGATCCAGCTATAACGCTCAGTAATGCAGGCAGAGTGGCACAAACAAATCTGTTAGGGGCGGCAGTGGTAGGGCGGCCGACCTCCAATCAGATTACGGGTTTGATTCTTGCCTTGCCCGCATGTGTTGAAGTGTCCTTGGGCAAGACACTGAACCCCACCTTGCCTCTGGTGGGAGGTTGGCACCAGTGTGTGAATGTGTGTGTGAATGTGTGTGTAACTGTAAAGTGCTTTGGGCCTTTGAAAAGGTAGAAAAGCGCTATATTATAAGTAAACACCATTTACAAACAATCCTTGGCACTGAGTGAGGCTCAGTGCAGTGCTGAAGTGTACTGTGAGTGATTGCAAACTAGAGTCAGGTGTGTGACACCCAGAAACTGTGCGCTGCGGTTTGCTGGGAGACGAAGCGCTTAGAACACTGGAGACAGGTTCCTGCTGGTGACCAGAGAGGGAGACATAGCTCTGACTTCTGACACTTAGGTAAGCTAAAACAGGGCTTCTTCTGAACCTAAATTCATCCAGCTCACTGGGGTCAAGAATAACCACATGGAGAGGAAAGCTTCATTCTGCTTCATTTAAACAATAAGATCTTCTGAATCAAACATGTAACCATCATCTCAAATGACGCACAAGAAGAGCGGACTCTGTTCAGCAGCACTGCAATGGTTGAATATTTTTTTAAATAATCAGTGTTGCTTCAGGAGGAAGACTTTGTGGGAAGAAAAGCAGATTGCAACCAACAGAATATAGTTGATTTTCAAAATAAAATGCCACAGTTGGACACTGTGGTTAACATGCATTTTCCTTTTGAATGAACTGCATCGGTAGGCACTGTGGTTGTGTAACACTCAATAAAAATCACAGACAAGGCACCCCACTTTTCATATACTTCAAACTTTGTTTTCATGCACTGTCTGGACGTTTACAAGAAAGAGAGAGAGACGAGAAAATGTATCACCCCACTATGGAATTTTGAATTTTGAGCTTGATTTTCTTGGAGCTTCCCAGATACGGAAACCCATGTCTTGAAGCTTTCGTCTCTCCCTTTATTTAATCAAATTTTTGGATTGTGGATGTGTCTTTACATTCATTGAACAAATTCAGGGGGCTTTGTATAGCTTTTAAATAAATCTTCCTGGTTACTCTTATTATTAATGCTTCCAGGTACCAATAACACCACCTAAGGAAAGCGAAAGAATATTCAGTAGGAGTCAAAATACATTTTCAGCAACTTGGTTATGTAAGTGATGGTAAAGGAAGGACTCTCCTCTAAGTGCTTAATTTTATATGTCAGTGGCTTTAACACTTACATTTAGAAGATACAGAGGTGTCTGTAGAGTGAACCTGTTTTATTTTGCAGCTCAGTGAGGGGAAATCCTACTCGAGGGGTCACGCTCCCTCTCAGAACCCTAACTGCAACATTAGTCTTGAAGCAACACAAGGAAATGGGGATTCATTAACTAGTAAATTATTAACGGTGACTGCAGCCAGGTTGGAATCATGTTAGAGTGTACATCTGGAGAGCCAAAAGCAGTAAAATGGAACCACGGAGATCTCTTTTGCGCCTTTAAGGAAGGATGCATGAGCTTAGTAAATACATTCCCTATGTTCACTCTGATGTGTCTTTATTAATTAGATCTTAGCAGACAGATTTACAAATGAATCAGGAGGATTGATATGTTGACAAGTTATATGACATATTGTACAATAACAACAGGAATAAAGACATACTCTACATCGAAGGTACCGTTTTTTCCGCACTACAAGGGACACCATCAACAAATAGTCAATTAAGCGAGACAAAGGTGTCAGAGATCTGTCCATCAGTCAGTCAGACTTCATCAACTGTGTTCATTTGTAGAACTTGTGTATAACACGCTACACATTAGCCACATAAGAGTATTTACAATACCTGTAACTCCCAACCATGTTTGTAGCACGTAAATAACAGACTGACATTTTGACAGTCAAAAAACTGTAATGTAAAACACTCTGTACTTTTTTGCTGCTTCTTTATCACTTAAAACAAATTGTTAACTTATTTGAATATTACAGTAGAGGAATAGACGAGTCAAATGCTGGTTTGCAGCTACGACCACTGGGATGCAGCTTCAAAAGCACCAATGCAACAAGGTGCAGTCAGTGTGTTATCTTGACACCCCTTCATACCCCTTGTTTTTCTCCAGTCCCCTATTGCTCTTTTTCAACATTTTACAAAGTCAAGATTATCTCTGGTGTTGAATTGCAGATCATTTCGGAGACATTTGAAGTCTTAATAAAGTGCACAAACAGATTTCTCAGCACTCTGACAGCAAGGGAGTGCAGCAATATGGTTTTTGTCCAA
Organism: Oryzias curvinotus; assembly: GCA_023969325.1. Taxonomy (NCBI): domain Eukaryota; kingdom Metazoa; phylum Chordata; class Actinopteri; order Beloniformes; family Adrianichthyidae; genus Oryzias; species Oryzias curvinotus. The sequence continues at coordinate 43,897,001 of CM043722.1, forward strand.
AGCAGATAATCTCCTGTGACAGTTGTCTCTTATGTTTGTCCAAGCCGTCTGCTGTCAGTAAGGGTGGGCTCTTTGCAGATATCAAAGTTGGGAGGGATTTGACTTTTGTCAGAGGGAAGTTGAAGTTAGATTTTTCTCATTCAATGTCACTGTTAAATGGAATTTTAACTCTGTCTTCTTGTGACCCCTGGTTTACTCCTCTACGGTGGCCCTGTAGTGCAAATCATACCAACAAATCCCACAGTGCAAGAACATAATAAAGATCACAACGACAACCAACAATGCAAAACCAATATAACAAAACATTACATTTTAGAAGTAAAAGAAAATCCACAAACCAAATAAACAAAACAGTTTGGAAACAAAAGTAATTTCCCAAAAATTAAAATGACATGTTGAAAAATGTAACAAAAGAAGAAACCTAAAAAGGTTGGTTTTTTGATCTATTCAGCGATGTCCCATAAATACTTTTTCCAGTATAACTTTTCTGGTTTCTTATTTTGTTTCATTTTTTAACATATCATTTTGATTCCTGGAAACTACGTTTGTATCCTAAAATGTTTTGTTTTTATGTATTATGTTTCCTTTTTTTTTTTTTTTTTAACTTCGTTTTAGTTTCCGGAATGTTGCTTTTGTTTCTAAAATACAATATTGTTTTTTGTTGCTGTTGTTGTTCTGCTTTTCTAATTGTCGTTGTGGTCTTTAGAAAAGGTCTTGCCTTGTGTGATTTACCCTTCAGGGCCACCGTACTCCTCACCTTGTCGAGCTCTCTTTGTCTTTGGCAGCTGTTGCACACTACTGCAGAAATGTGCACAGGAGCTGTGGCATGTAAGTACTGTTTCCCCAGTCAACTGGTTGGAGGGTAAAGAGTATTTTAGGGAGATGAGGAGAGCAAAATGGGTTGTTTTAGTTGCAAATAAAACTTTATTTGTAAAACAATTTGGAACACAATAGTTGAAAAAAGCGCTTTACAGAGCGGAAGATATAATGGTATGCAGCATAAAAACACTTAAACTCATACCTGTAAAATCACGCGTTTTGTTGGTCTGTGGTCCTCAGCTTTATCTTTGCTGGGGCTCCAGTTGTTCTGAATGTCTGCCAGAGTCAGTCGGGGTCACAGCCAGTTTACCGATTTACCAGTCGATGCACGTTCTCAGTCACAGTCAAGGAGCCAGGGAGCTCCATCTCCTGCTGCTCGCCCAGAAGCCTATGTGCTTTGGCAAATTATTTTCAAGCTGGTGTTTTTGGTTAACTTTTAGCACATTTGTGTGAGAAGCACCCTATCAAACACTACTCTCTGGACGCGGTTGTCTGTGTCTGATTTCTACAATGCATCCTGGGAGGTATAGTTTGTACCTTTGTGTTTGCGCTGCACAGTCTCCCGTTCCAGATCTTACCGCTGACTCCTTCCTGGCTTTGACTCGAGCACTTTGGTGTGTTGACCGTTCATCGCTAAGGAAACTGTGCATGTGTGACTATCCCTGTGCATGCGTTTGTGTGTCTCTGCTGCATGAATGTGCCTCTTTGTATGTTGTTAGAAGAAAAGGACATTTGTTTTTCACTCCAAGAGTACTGAGCAAAGTGCTAGCAGCGAGGTGAAAAGTAAACATTAGTCTCAGAGAAATGGTGGAAATGAACATCAAGCGTGTAATCCTCTTTGGAAGCTGGAATGACAGTGTCCAGTGAAGAACATCAGTCTTAAAGTGAGGCTACAGCAATATTGATTAAACTGTTTTTTTTTACTCTCAAAAAGCAGTAGAAAACAGTAAGCTTAGTCTGTTATCAAAGTGGTCAAACAAAAGCATTTCTCACAGAACCCAGTGTCTGTCTTGGGTCATATAATGTCAGTGACCAGCATTCTGACACGTCCGTCCCTCTGTGTCATCACAGAATGACTCCAAGTTTGTGTGTAAACATGTAAAAACGCCTGTTATCAAACTCAACACTTGGGTCTTTGTGTCGACACAACAATACAGAAGGAAAATGCCTTCATGCTGCAACATCGAAGGCGTTGATCCCATAAGATATTTCTTTGTCTGCTGTGAAGCAAAAAATGTGATTAGTCAAATAACATCTGCATCATATAACATCTAGTAAATATTTATTTCCTTGCAATTGGAAATGCAGAAGCACGGCTGCGAGAAGTTGTAGTGGTCAGCACTCACGCCTCACAACCAGAAAGTCCCGGTTCAAATCCCGCCTGGGTCATTTCTGTGTGGAGTTTGCATGTTCTCCTCGTGGATGTGTGGGTTTTCTTCGGGCTTCCTCCCACAGTCCAAAAACAAGCATTGTAGGTCAAACGGTGAACTTGTCCCTCGGTGAGAATGTAACTGTGTGGCCCTGCGATGGACTGCTGACTTGTCCAGGGTTTACCGTGACTTCACCCAGCAGTGGCTGCGATTGGCTCCAGCAACCATGTGGCACCCCCAAAAGGGATTAAATAAGTTTGTAAAATGAATGGGTAAGCACTTCATCTTTGTTACTTGATAAATAAACAACACTTTGACAAAAAAAAAAAGTATTGATAGCTTGAAATAGATGTTAGGAACCAGATTGCGGAACCTGTGTGCAAATAAATAAACAAATACAGTTAAGTAAAATATAACCGGGTGGGACCATAGATATGTAACTCCCCTCCAAGCAATAATCATAATCTATTTGAAAATCATTATTTTTAATAGATTTAGTGTGTTGTGTGTGTATGCAAATGTTTTTATTTATTATTAGGAGTAATTACAGTGTCAAGAAGATAACATGTTTCCTATCAATTTATGAATTAATACCTTTGATACATTTGATATATCTGTATGTATATATGTTTTTTGGCTTTTTTTTCCTTTCCTTCGCTTGTATCGGAACAAAAATGGTGCACTCCAGATGTTTTCATGGATCTGTTTGTTCAGGGGGGAGGCACATCAATTCAAGACATCAGTAAATTCAGCAAGATCTCAAGAAAATATTTAGCAGTATTGTGAATATGCAGAAAAAAAACAGAAATACCATACATACACACACTTGACAGATATTAGACAGATTGTTTCCATTTGATTAAATTCTACTGTGAGATCCGAATAGATGAATATAAACATGTATGCAAATGTTTTTAGCCATGTGTTAAATTTTAGCAATGTGAGAGCCAGATCTGCTCTCTGCTTTGGTACTCATAAATGAGGCTGAATCTAAACAAGGAGAATCCATTGATGAGCCAAAGGTTGATGTTTTGTTTTGTTAGGGAAACCTGTTCTGATAAACGATATGAATGTCTAAAGCAGATCTAAAATTGTCTTCCATTCAAACTGCCTTAATTATGTCAAACTATCAGCATATAATGTTTTCATTTCTTTACAGTAGCCACAGTCTCCCCTTTCTTTCCAAGGGGTGTGATGTGAGCTGTGTTGGTGGTTGCATGCACAAATGAAACCGTCAAATCTGGGAAGCAGACATTGTGCCAGAGTTTCAAACTTAGTTTTTCTCACTTAATCCAGTAGCACACAGAGTGACTCTCCAAACTCGTCTTTGCCTGTGTGTGGTCAGCGCTGCTCTCCATTGTTGCCCAGGCAGAATGTAAATGGTCCACTTGCGATTCTCGGGCCTTTTCTTCCTTGTGTGAGCGTCCTCTTCCCTCTGCTTTTGAATGGAACTTCCCTGCCAAGATGGAATGGTTTCCTGCGGTTCAAAGCAAGCCAGCTGGAAAATCTGCTTGCATGTGAGGTTAAAGCAGGACCGCTTCGTGTTTAAGGGCCTCAGTTGCCTTTAACTCACGTCAGTGCAGATCGGCTTAATCCTGAAGCCTCTGACAGATGCTTAGATGAGCAATATCAGTTTTTGTAGTAGATGCTTAGTTTGCTGCATTTATCACAATGAGAAAACAGCATTCTAGTCGCTTTTAGAGCCAAGAAAAAGAAATTAACCTTCATTGGCTGCGTTTGAATTGCTTACCTCATAAAGTCAAAAAGTGGTACAAATTTCTGAGGGTATTGCCACAATGCAATGCTCTTTACTGTAATGAAAATTGACGTTTTGTTAAGCGCTACAGCTATCCACAAAGAGTGACAACAAAATCTCATTCTGATATCGCTAAAGCGCTTAACTAATTTTATTCAGCAACCTCTCTCAGTTGGATTGCACAGTGGTGTAGTGGTTAGCACTCTCACCTCACAGCCAGAAGGCCCTGGTTTGAATCCCAGTTTGCATGTTTCTCCTTGGGCATGGGTGGGTTTTTCTCTGGTTTCCTCCCACAGTTTAAAAACATGCTTCATGGGTTCATTGGTATTTCTAAATTGCCCCTAGGTGTGGTCCTGCAACAGACTGGCGACCTTTTCAGGGTGTACCCCACCTTCACCCAACAGTCGCTGGGTTGGCCCCAGCAGCCCTGTGACCCAGAAGGGATTCAGCGGGTTCTGAAGATGGATGGATGGAACCTCTCTCAGTTACTGAGTTTGGATCTGAAATGTTTCTTGCTTCCTGAGGCAGCTTTGTGGGCTTAGAATAGCTGACTGTAGTAAAGACACAATTAAACCCTAATTGTCTGACTACTCTAGGCAAAGAAATGCAAAATTAGTAGTTTAGCGCACACACACACAAAAAAACCCTGCTAAGCCAGTCTCATGACATTTGGACAGATGTGTACTAAAAGGCAGCGTTTACCTTTGTTTGACTTCTAACAGAAGTGGGACAAAGTACTTGACATGTTAAAATTTAAATCAGCAGCACAGCAATACAGGTCATTGTTGGAATGCTCATTGATTTGTCTTCAGTCATGCTCGGCACTTGGAGAAAAACAACCTCCTTCATCTGATTTTGTGGAGGGAAGCAGGTGAATGAGCTAGCTGTTTGCCATAAAGACATTCACTCACAGAAATTACTCCCGATTCTGCTGGCTCGGATTGGCATACAGTACCCGGCCCAAAAACCATTTAAATGATTCAGATTTGCTGAGCCAGCTCCTTTCAGAGAAGCGTGTCAATTCAATTGGCTGAAACCACACAGACTGGAGTGATTTAAAGAGTTGTTGATGGAACTGTTTAAGCAGAGAGGCGTGCCCGTCATGCCAAGTCGGATTTTAATGCCTTATCTTCAGCTGGACTGAGTCCTCCTGTCAAGGCAGTAATTGTCAATGCAGCTTCAGCATTAGATGCCAGTTTGTGTCATGTTTAAGCTTTCTTTTTTGGTTTTTAAGTTGTAGCTTTCATTAAATTATTTAAGTCTCTGCTAAATCTGTCTTCCCTCTTCTGCATGTGGTTCTTCTCAAACCATCCTTTCATGTCACAATGATCTGACCACCATGGACCCAGCAGGAGCTCTCTGCAGTGGCAGCCCTCACTACTACTTTGCCCTCGACCCATCTGCCCGTTCTGACACATTTGAGGGGGATGCTCTGTTATCCTGCTTGTTCTGAGTGGGTTGACAGGTCACTCCTTCTGTCAAGGTCTGTGGAATGCCCTTCATCCTGCCTGCCTGTTCGATTTTTAGACGTTCTGACATCCTGAACTCTTTTCCCTTTTCTTCATGTCTAAGTTCTGCGTTCCGCTTTATGCATTGTTTACATTCAGTCAACAGTTATTATACGGTGGGATTACATGAATTAGCTTCTTCCCACTACCTTTCAAGTAATTAATAGTTTCAAAATTGTTATGTTTAATGGTTTCAATGTGTGTTTACTGTATGTTTAAGTGCAAACATGTCTATTTGTGGTTGTATTATAATATAATATAACTTTTTTTTTCTCTCTAATGAATTTATAAATACATTTCTGAAATAGATTTGTTATACCTATGTGTTCTCATTTTTTATTGCCTTTTTTCTTTGTTTATATTACTGAAGTTGCTTGAAATGAGCCAAATGAATAAATCAGTCAATCAAAATATGTGCCGATACAGTGGATGACCAAAGGACACATCCTAATTTGCCTCTATTGATGATGTTCTGTCTCATTGCGTGCAGCCCAATCTTTTAATCCAGGGAAAGATGCCATGACTCCCAAAAAAAGGACAAGAGCGATCACACCAACCACACAAACTGCACTCTTGCTTCGTATAAAGCGGTGTTTCCTAACTCTGACCCTTATGACACACTATCCTGCATATTTTCCATGTTGCACTGCTTATGCACACCTGATTCAGCTCATCATCAAGCTCTGCAGAGGGCTAATAATGACAGTGATCAAAGGCAGGTGTGATTGAGCAGGTTAGAGTTGAAAAATTGCAGGACAGTGTTCCCAGAGGACCAGAATTGGGAAACTGGTATAAAGAATGTCCTGTGAGGACACCCTATGAGTTTCCTCAAAGTGTGCATCCAGATTTCTGCATTTAGGTTTCATAAAACTATACCTTACCTTAATTTAAGAGTTGCAGTAACTTTAGCCTTGTCTGGGTCATCAGAAGTATGGTGAAGCTCTCTTACAGGCATAAATGTTTTATTTAAAGCTAAAAGTAAAAAAAAAAAAAAAAAAAGGTTTGTTGCTTGTAATTATGGACGTTTTTTTGAGTTCACTCTATACAAAATGCCATCCAGTCCATTTCCAGGGGAACGCCCCACAGGGCATTTAAAGAAAGAAATACAGCAACAGGTAATAAAGTCGGGTTCATTCTTGCAGTGAGTGATTTCTGCTGAGAATAAAAGGTGGTGTTTTAGAAAAATGGGGTGGCGGAGGAAGAAAACTGTGGCCGATCATGGACACCATTTATCATTTTAACTGTGTGGTCTGAAAGGCTGCTTTTTGCCACCTTGCTCAGCCTTCTTTCTGTGTGTTTGTCTGTGGTTTGATTATTTTACAAGTGTTTTTGCCAGGTTTTTGTTTCATTCCCAGCAAATTTCCCAGTTAAGCTTATCTTGATGCACGACTCTTTTGTGTGAGAGCAAAGGAAAGATAAAAATCACACGTCGGACAGTCCATCTTCTCTTTCTTTGTCCTTCTTTCTTTGACCATGTCTGTCTGATTCATTTTTTTCCTCTGCTCTTTTTTTTTTCCATTGCTCTCTCTGAAAGTCCTTTATTTGGCTCTTGGTTGAGATGAAATTCAGTCTCCGCCTCGCCCTTTTCTGGTACACTTGATTTGTGCTTCAGCATAGAGGCCACTTAGAGTCCCTAGGACACTCTACTGCTCACATAAATTCTGCTTGAGCATTGTTGTTTCTATTGAACTAGAAAATGTAGAATGCATGACCCAAAAGGACTTTTGTACTCTATTGTCTTTGTAATCAACCAGAGTACTGTATTTTTAATATTTGGAATATTTCCTCACAAAGTAGCAATAAATCCCACTGGTTTCTAAGCATTTCTGATGATAGCTTTGTTTTGTTCAGCCTAAGTGTGTTATTTAGCTGTCTTTCTTTATGTGCTATGGGATAACGGAGCATGTTTTGTTTAGAGAAAAGAAAAGTATTTAGTTTCCATTTGACTTGTTTTAATCAATCAGCTACTCTATGGAGAACTCCCAAACAAAATTAACTTGGTACAGAAAAATAATATATTTACCACAATCATAAAGATCTTAACTGTGGTATTTATTATAGTTTAATATTATTATTATTGTTGTTAGCTTATTGCATTTTACTGCTATTTATTAGCTATTAGTATCACTGCTTCCCCAGGGTATGGGCCAAATGGGTCTGTAAATTTTACACACCCAGGTGAGTGTCAACTAATGGTAATTTAACTTAAGGTAAAAAAAAAACTATAATCAGGTTCCATAAAGGGCCTACAAAATGCAGAATTAACTTTTTGAGCTTTTAAGGGTATTATAATGTTATTTCCTCACGAAAAACAAGCCCTAAGCGGTATTTTGCTCCATTCATGCATTTCTGAGTATTCCTGTAAAAACCAGCGGGTCCTCACATAGTTACATCACTAAATGGGATCAGCCCTTCCAGGAAGAGTCTGCGCTACCAACTCCGCCCCCAGGCTAACACACACACACACACACACTTTCTCCCTGGAGATAACTGGCAGATGATTGGCAGAACGCTTTTGTACGGCTCCTCAATATGACATCCATCTTTTCAAAAGTTCAGATGCTGTTTGTTTTTGTTGGAGAAACGCAGAGGCCGACTCTAGGCTGATGTCATAAAATGGGCGGTACCCACAAGGAGCGAAAGGCGGTGCCTCAGACACCAAGTCGTCTTACTTCTGGGTAGGAAAAGAGCTCGCAAAAATAACTTCATTTAAAAAGTTTTTCTTTAGTGTGCCAATGGTACACTATTATCATATACAATGTATATGATAATATACATTCATGTATATTATACATGGATATAGTTAAGTCTGAAAGGCTTAAAAAATTTTTGATATAGACCCTTAAAGAAGAATAGAGAAGAAGTTTTGTTTTACCAAAGGATTCCCTGCAGATCTGAGTAATGGTCCTACGATCAAAACTTTAGAAGATAGATTCTTTTATTAAATTTCACTTTATGAAACTAATTTTTCAGATGGTCAGTTGAAGTTTATTCTCTGATGTCTGGGTGCTCTGCATATCCCTAAATGAAACTAAATGCAAGTTTTCACTCTCGGATGATAATGGGCTGAGAGAAAAGCCTCCAGCGTCAGTTTTATTCATGGACTCTTAAAATAAGAAGAAATGTAGGAGACTGTCCATTATTTATCAACACTTTGTATGTCAGCTGAACACGCTACATAATAACTCTTTGCTTTTATTCTTTCTGAATCTATCAATAAATACTCACATGCATTATCTTCTGCCCCATTTTTCCCGACTCTCCTCTCCCGACCCCCTCAGTTAGGATCACCAGAAGGATGGAGGTGCGGCTGGTTATATGTTCTCAGCCACTCCACTATAGTGCTCTCTTTAGCTGGATGTCCAACCCTGCATCGTGGTGTTTCCACAGCTCGTTTGAATTATTCACGTTAGGGCCATTACTCAGGTTTGCCTCCCCCCTATGCCCCTGTAAACCCATCAGCACAAGAAAGGTGGTCGGTGAGGATGGGGTCACATTTCCTCGATTTTCGGCACAAGTGGCTGAATTCCCATACAGGGGGTTTACTCACTGAGAAGAATCACTCCACGCAAGAAACTTAGGGTGAATTATTAAAACCCTTCTGATGGGGGAGAGTACTTCTGAAATCTGTGCAGTCTCAGACTTGCGTGAGGAAGAACTGATGTCCAGTAGCGAGCAGGGAGTTTGTCTGGTGAATCTGAGTACTTACAGGAGAAAAAGTTGCTATGGATGTCCCAATCAGGTTTTTTTGACATCGATCCAATTCCAAGTCATTTGATTTTAAGTTTTGTAAAATATTGAAGATCCACTCCAATGAAAATTGTATTTTTAATGTTTTTAACATGTTCTGATGATGGCAGACATATATAAAGAAAATTAGGCTTCAAATTGTATTTCAGAGTACTTTTCTATTTAAACTTGTGAATCAGGAGCAGCAGAAAAAAAGCTGTTTGAAAAAGATCATATTTGTGGTGTAGAAAATAAGCTGGACAGGCCACAAGCTCCCTGCTCTGCTCCATTCTGATGCATCCTTGCAGACAAATAGATCCGTCTACAGTCTTTGTTTTTCTCATTCAAACTGGCATCTGGCTCAAAACTGTACAGCTGGATAGCTCCGATTTTGCTTTCCATTTTTGCTGCACTGGTAATGTTGGGTTGAGGTCATGAGGGGCATTTAGGCTTGCGGGCTTGTAAACAAAGAGCTCTCAGCAATGGGGAGTAAAGGAAAGGAGGGGTTGTTCCATGTCAACAGTCTCGCCCACAACTCAGAGGCGAATGAACTCCTGCTGCTCTACAGAAATTATGTCCTGGAAAAACAACACAGGTTTTTTAATTTTTTTGTCTAAAAACAGAATAGTTATAATTAAAAGAGCACTGGGAAGTCTCTTAAAATAGATCAAAAGATGATTGGAGGGGGTCTTTAAAAATTGAACAAACTGGTACCGTATTTACAGCAATAAAATGATGTGATCTGTTTATGGATATACAGGTGAGACTTCAACTAGTGAATTTATCTGTACTAATAACCTTTAAATATATTGCGCAGATTAGATAAATTTGATATATTAATAGGGGTCTAAAAAGTAATCAATAAATTGATGAATCAATTTCTATTCGTATGATCTTACCAGATCGATCAGTCTAAAGCAGAGTCAAGTCGAATCAAATTAAATTGAATCAATTTGAACCAGGGGTGCTCATTACATCGATTACGTTAAAGGACATGTGGGTAGATCGTGGGCCATCAGAGATAAACAACGAAAAACATAATTATTTTAAAATAATCCATCAAAGAATCACTTTCCTCACTGAGAAGTACGTGATTGACATGCAGAATAGCCTATTGAACATTCTTTCAGACATACGTCATTGCACACGCGTGTTTAAATAGACTAATTCTGTCTGCCATCGGAAAGCCGCTACTCAAAAGCAGCTCGCATGCCATCGAAGTGTGGGCACCCCTGATTTAAACCTTTCAAAAATTGTTTCAAAATGAAATACATCGACTCTGATCAATATTAGCAAAAAGCGTTTGGATTGAGGCATGGTGGGTTTATTTTACCGTCACATAAAATGACCAAGAGTCATCACAGTGAACAACACACATGTGAAGGCGGCAAAAAATGATCAGTCCATCATTCCAGTCCAATGTGTGGAAACACTTTAAATATTGTAAGACATGTGACCATAAAGTGGGGTAGAATGTTCTAATGATCTAATCATGTCAAAAAACAACAGTGGGCTGAACTTTATGAAACAAAAATATGAATGGACTTTCCATTCATTCTTGTTTACTTGTTTGTTTGTACACATTTAATTTACACGTGATTGCAAGATAGACGAGGAATCTGGAGAACTTCACCTGCACTGTTTAGTCCCCAGGTGTTTATCTCTGAGTCACACTGGTTGAAATTTCTGGCTAAAGATGTTCTGAATCGATTTTAGGTCAGTGAAACGGATCGAACGGTATTGTTCAAAATGAACAAATATCAACTATAAATGGCTGTGGTTTTAAAAACCAAAATATGTGATATGAATCAAATCGTTTAAATGAGTCATTGCACCCTTATATATTAGACAACTGGTTTCTCACTGCAACTCTGTGATGATGAAGCATAAACAGGATGAAACATCTGATTTGATCAAGTCTGAAACCATTTCAATCATAAGATCTGATTGGGACAACCCTAGTTCCTGGAAGACATCTACCTAACAGATGGGAGACATACTAGCTTGAACACATAATGTTTAGATCATGTAAAAAGCATGTATCATTTTTAAATTGTGCCCTTTACCGCAACAATCCAGACCGGGTTGATGGTGCTCTCTGGCCAAAACCGAAAAATGAAAATAAATCAGGAAAGTGGAAAAGTACCTGTCTTATCATTTTATTTTATGTGACCATGACATCTTGTGGTCTTTTGATGGACATGTGACATCACATCCAAAACTCCACAAAATGCCTTTAATGGCCATGTTCCAACAACTGACAGGCTGCTTTTTTCCCCATCTGTTTGCCCAATTTCAGATAGAACCGGTTTGATGGGGTCCCATCCTGTCGAGAGGCCAAAAAAAAGATTTTTCGACACAATTTTTCTACATCCGCACTCCAACTTATCATTCCAACGTGTTTCTCAACCCCTGTTTGCCTTTCATTTTTAATAATTTTGTTTTAGCTCATTTAACAGACACTAAAGCAAACCCAAGAACCACAAACTCTACCAGGCAAAAAAAAAAACAACAATTCAAAGCCAAAATAAAGACTTAATCTGAATAATCAACACTGTTCTAGTGGTACAACTAAGAACATGTTGGCAGTAATAAAAGTTAGCTAAAAAAAAACTGGTCTTTTCTAATCAGTAAACTTCAGTAAACCAAGTAAACTCGTAACCTAAATAACACACTAGCTGCAGCTACATGAACAAAAGTAATTGGAATAAACGCTTGATCAGAATAAAAATGCGTCATGTAAACACACCGTTCAGAATACTCTGACCAGATCAGACTCATTCGGATCCGTTTGAACAAGAATAAAGCACTGGTTACACAAATTTAGAAAATTATAAGCGAACGGGCACCTAATAATAATCACAACAACAATAAAAGCATGTTTAGAAGATCATCTCGCTCTATGCTACAGCTTTGTTTGTTTACAACGGAACGCGCTATTTCTTCTTCTGAGACCGTTTCCGGTATTTCAGATAGTTCTGCTCATGTCAGAAAGATTTGTTCCAATCAAAAGTGTGGCGTATGTAGACGTTTGATACAATCAGATGACGTTTGTCTGGGTCCATGTAAACAATTCTGATCCAATCTTTGATCTGATCGAAAACATTTTGCACATGTAACCGCAGCTACTGTCTGACCTACAATAATTATTAGAGCATTTATGCGACCAACATGACTCCGCTGATTCTGACATAGAGAAAAGTGTCTTTTCGTATTGGCTTCACGTTAATGCGGGGTTGCATAGCGGCACAAAGTCGCTTTTTTCCGTGACAGAATCAGTTGATTTAGGATGATTACAAAACCACTTCACTACTGTAAATCGTTGCATATCAGGCTTTTCTCTACTTCTAAATTTGAAAGGGTTACATTTTGGTAACTTGATTTTAAAGCAATTTAGCATATTTGAATGCCAGCCTTTTTTAATCATCTAATTGTTACTTGGCATTTATTTGTATACGGTTTTTTTTTGGTCCTTTTTGATTATCTTGACTTGGGAAAATCAGCTGATTCCAGCTTTCTGCCACTGCTTGCTGGCCTGTTTGCTGCAGATGCTGCTTCCCCATCTGTTGTCTGCATCTCTCTCCTACGGTGTCGTTTTGGAAACAGCAGCAATGCTGGGACTTTTATTTACATCTTAATAGCTTTGTGCAAGACTCACAAACATCCTTTTATGTTGTGTCTCCTCACTGAATTTTAATAATTGTCCAAAATAAAGCAATAGTTTGAGTCTGACTTCAAGCTGCTTCCTTTCTGTTCTGTCCTTCGCATTAAAACAAGGGTGGTTTAAGCTCAAAGTGTGTGATTTCTTTCAACTTTGGTCATTTCTGCATATTAAACACTCAGTCTGGCTGTAAACGCCAGCCGCTTTTAAGCGTGCATAAGTCAGTTTTTAAAATAACATCTGTCTCACAGTGAGACTTTTAAATTAAGGCTGCCTGCATGTGAAATCCCATCTCAATTTGTGGGACAAGAGAAGTGAAATAAAAATGATGTACATTTCTGCATAACCACACTTGGTTTTTCACTGCAGCTCTGTGATGATGAGCATAAATCAATCTGCTCCTCTCTCTTCCTCAGCTTAAATATCACGCTTTGAAAAGTCTGGCCTTGTGCCGGCAATGCTGAGCCAGCAATGAGTTTCACGCCCACCACTTAAAAACAAGCTGCATCTTTATCATTTATCTAATTCCTAAAAAAAATCTATACGTAAAGGAACAATGGAGTGAGCATTATCAGAAATTATTGCACGCTGTGGAAGCCTGAACCGTTGCTTTCGTGAAGTGCGTTGATTTCTGATGATGCACACTTCAAAGGCCATTATCCCACTTATACTATGGTCACTTATAGAAGAAATAATTATTCAGTCAGTTTTTAGTACATTATTCTTGCCATTTTTAGGGGTTCAGATCGCTTTTTTCACTAAAAGGGGACTATTTGTTACATGGTGTTGACATCACGGTAATTTGAAAACGCGCTGAGCAGGCTCGGACTTTGACAGCAGCGGTAAAGGAAAGCGATATGTATCGATGCTGATCATATATATCTGATCATCACGATAGGTCAAAAGAAACATTAGTTCAGAGAGAAAGTTCACCTCTTACCTCTTGTTTTATTCCAGATGATGAAGCAAAGGTTTGTTGTAAAGAAGCCAGCGCAGCTATATAGAACATTTAAGCAACAGTACAGACCAAACACACCTTCCCATTCATTTGAATGAGAAGGTGTGTCCAAACTTTTGGTCTGTACTGTATGTGACCTGAACTCCTTTTTATAGGCGTGCGGTTATCACTGTGGATTATCACTTTTGATACCATGGTCCAGGTGAATTCTCGATTCTGATTGGCTGCTGGGTGTGCATGAAAATGTGATATACCACTGAATTCGTCCTTCAAACAGACATTATGGGATGATCTGGCTGTTTATAATAAACCCGAATCTTGAGGAACAACTAACCTTTTTACCTCTGATTTCATCAAGAAGATTTAAAAACAGTTAGAACAGACTCTTTCATGTGTGCGTTCGTTGTGCATGAAGACAGTTTACAGAGTAGCGTCATTGCAGCACAGATGCTCCCTCTGTAACCCGGTGCATCATGGGAGATGTAGTGTAAAAACGGACACCAATGCCAGACAGACTCACATCTTTGATCTAAATTATTGTATTTACTTTTTCCACGGTCTTACACCAGATTCCACAGAAAGCTACACCGCTAAACACGAGCTTTAGCTGTAATGATTGTTGGAACTGAGAGACTTTATGACGTATGATTAAACCACCAAGAATGATTGTGGGAGACAGCTAAAGACAGCTAAAGACAGCTTTTCAAAACAGTGCTACCGGTATCTGCTAAAACTGAGGCTAAATCACAGTACCGTCATTCTTATCAAAGTCTCCGGTGTCTTTGATAGAATTAAATAAACACGAAGAAAAAAGTCTTTTAAGATCTCTCATATTCCTAACTACTCAGTGTTTTATTAGGTCTGTTTGGATGAACACAGAGCTGATATCCTGGAGATGATAAATGTGTTTTGATCAAGGAAAATTATTACTTTCCGAGTCGCTCTGAGTCGTCTTATCCATTGCAATGGTGACAGTATTTTAACTTTTGACTTTGATAAAAGTAATTAAAAAAATGTCCAAAAAAAGTCTAATTAGTCAGACATTTAGTAAATAGAAATAATTTTGTTAATTGTAATTGACCCAAAACAGTAAAAGTTTACTTTAACTTCATGTCTGACGGTGAAAAAAAGAAAGCACATGTGTGTATTTATGTAGTGAATGAAAAAACCTCTGGTTTCAACTGTAAGTACTATGGAACATTGCTGATTGATAATGATGTTGGCTTTATCATTACAACTGAAAGTTTTTTAGCATAAAGAGATACTGGATATCATCATTCAATCAGAGATGACTTATAGTACCTACTTTTTCCGGTTTCCTATTTTGTTTCCTTTTTTTTTTTTTTACATTTAATTTTGTTTTATGGAAATTGCTTTGGTTTTCCAAAATATTTTTTTTATTTACCTTTCCTTTTTTTCTTCTTTTATTTTCTTCTTCTCCTTTTCCCTTTGATTTTCCCTTCAGAGGTCGCAAAAGCGAATCACTTTCCTCCATCTAACCCTGTCTTCTGCAACTTCCCCTCTAACACCAGCTACCTTTGGGCTTCTTTTTTTCTAAAATATGCTGTTTTTGACTATTTTAAATGTCATTTTGATCTTTAAAATGTTTTTGTGTTGAGTGATTTGTTGACATGATTTGCACCTCTGGGCAACCTTCACTAGCGCTTCTTACATAGAGAACAAGTTGCAAACAAGTTCTAGATGTGAACACTGTGAATACAGTCTGACTGACTGACTGACTGACTTATGGACTTTTGTCTCGTTTAATGTGGCTTATAGTTCGCTGAGCCTTCTATATGACATAAGTGTGAACCCCCCTGACATAATTCCTCTCAATGCACAACAAAATACATTTTAGACAATAACTTATAAATGGACGAAACTCAGTTTACTAATTACTTTGTAGCTTCAGGTGAAACTATTCCCCCTTTGAGAACCTTGCAAGCACTTTCACACAAAAGCTAAATAAGTCCACTACAAAATAAAGCAACACTGCGGAATTCTGGACTTTATTTCATTGAAATAGGCTGTATATTCAGATTTTAAAAACACACACACAAGACCACAGTTCATGAAATGTCTCATCTAATGTTTTCTTTTTTTTTTCTTCCTCTAAAAAACATGTCTGATTTTGTTTTCCTCTTTATGGGTCCAGCCTGTTAATGACATTTTTATCAGGCATATGTTTGCAGCAGGCAATTTCCCAGATAGCATCTCAATTTCAGTCTGGCACTTCTTGGGGTGATTCCCTTCATTTGGTCGGGGTTATTTCTCATCTTTAAAAAGGATTTTTAGGACCAGAAGCAGCTACAGCTTTCTCCACAGGGGCTGAAATCTTTGCCACGATCTTCAGATTACTGAGTTCTTATCAGAGCTGCATGTCAGCAAGCATGTAAGGCTGTCCCTTCTCCTCAGCAAGCCTCAAAGCAGATGCTGTTAACTCACAGCTGACACCTCACAGGCCCGGCCAAGCCGGCCCGGGCTTTCTGAGAGGTGATAAGAAGCAGCAGCTCTGCACTCAGTGGCCTCTTGTTATCTCTGGATAAAGATAGAAATGGCATCTATTACCATGTATGCGGAAGGAGTGAAATGTTGTACTCAACGCCTGTTCCTCTGACTAAAAACTGCTAACCTTTCACCTGTTTTTTTTTTTTTTTTCATTGCGGAGGAGGAGAAAATCCAACATTTGAAAAGAACATCTGACCTCCAGGAAGAAAAAGAGCCAAACTTTCTCATTGTATTTGCCTAACCAAGCACATGCTGAGAGGGGGTTGAGTTTCCGTCCTCAGCTTGGTCTTTCCAAAACGGAAATGTCTTCACTATATGAGTCTTCTCTCTACGTTCACCTCATACTGATTTCGCAGAAACACACAAATCCACTGCTTTCTCCTCTGCTTTGGAAACTCTAAACCTTCTCTCAGCTTTGTTTGTGAGTAGATATAATGGTGAGCCTGACAGCTTGGGAACAGTGGCAGCCAGTAAAAGGACCAGGAGATCTGAGAAATAGTAAATAGAGCAGGAGCGTGTGTCAACAGAGAAATCTGGGAGAGTGCGTTCCTTTTGGCCACCTAAAAAGCACAGCCGGGACGATACAAGGACTTGATGGATTCTCAAGTACCTGACTTGTGGGACTGAGTGCAAAACAAGAGAGATGTTATTATTAGTCTGCAAAATAGCATCTTAATTAGAAACGGCAGGGGGGAAAAAAACACGTAAAATGCTGTAAAGTCTGATTTTTTTTTTTATGCAACTTTTATGCAATTATCCAGATGCCATTCTATCTCACAAAAAAAAAAAAAAAAAACAGAAGCAGATTCTGAGGCATGGGAACCAAAACTAGACTTTAAATGTAAATTTACTTTTAAAGATTGCCCAACCTGTAAATATATCACTTTTAAAGGAACAACAGATGATTTTATTCAGAACAGGGTATCACATTTTGATAAAAATACATGCTTAAAGAAGCAAAAACTGCTGCAGGATCTTATGTTTACCAGCAAATATGGGAGAAAATCTCACTAATGGTGGAAGCTAAATACATTGGAAAAAAAGAATGAATGAACGACTCAGATTTAAAAATGAGAACGTGAAGTATTTCACAAAATCATGAAACGTTTTGCCTTTTTGTTGTAAACTTGCTTATTTGGTGTTTTAATCATGCAAAGGAAAAAAAAAATTACTTTTTTTTCTTATTTTTTTATGTGGGGTTCTACATATGAAACATATGATTAGAGAAAATTATCAAATCCTTCTAATGCAATACAAATAAATAAATAACCATTAATTAATCAATCAATTTTAAAATTAAACTCAAATGCTTACGGAAATCCAAAATTGGGTAACACTTTATATTAAGATTCCTTAACAAGCTTTAACGCATTAACAAGCATTATAATATAATTTTTTGGGTTTCAGTAAGACATTTATTAGTACAATAAGTCTAATAAGGTTTATTGAATTACTTAGTTAACACATTTACAAGCATTATTATTAGGATGTTTTTAAGATGCTAATGATACATTTATTGGCATTATAGATGCCTAACAAATTTGTCAGTGTTAATATGCTTAATTAGATTTATTAAAAACCTTTTGTTAACAAATTAAAAAGTATTATTATTGTTTGGGGTTCTAGTAAGACATTTATTAGCATTTCATTGACATCACAGTTGTTTTCAAACCCATAATCAGTCAGTCTGTCTATTTAAAGGGAGACAAATAGTCACGTTGCTGTTTGGTGAAAAGGTGGGAACCACACTGAGCATGGACAACAGAAAGTAAAGGACAGAATTGTCCCAGGACATTAGAAACAAAATGATAGACAAACATGGTGAAGGTAAAGGCTATAAATCCATCTCTAAGCAGCTTGAATTCCTGTGACCACAGAGGTACATATTATTCAGAAGTTTAATACCCACGGGATAGTAGCTAACCTCCCTGGACGTGGCCGGAAGAGGAACATTGATGACAAATTGAGGAGACGGATAGTTTGAACTGTATCCAAAGAGCCCAGAACAACCTCCAAAGACATTAGAGGTGAACTCCTAGATCAAGGTACATCAGTGTCAGATCGCACCATTCGTCGTTGTTTGAGCCAGACTTCATGGAGACGACCAAGGAGGACACCACTGTTGAAAGGAAATCATAAAAAAGCCAGACTGGAATTTGCAAAAATGCATGTTGACAAGCCACAAAGCTTCTGGGAAAATGTCCTGTGGACAGAAGAGACAAAACTGGAGCTTTTTGGTAAGACACATCAGCTCTATGTTGGTAGACTCAAAAATGAAGCATACAATGAAAAGAACACTGTCCCTACTGTGAAACATGGAGGACGCTCCATTCTGTTTTGGGGCTGCTTTGCTGCATCTGCCACAGGGTGTCTTGAAGTTGCACTATATAAAATGAAATCTCCAGATTATCAAGGCATTCTGGATAGAAATGTGCTGCCTAGTGTCAGAAAGCTTGGTCTCAGTCGCAGGTCATGGGTCTTCCAACAGGACAACAGCCAAAAAAAAACAAGAATGTCTAAGAGAAAAGCGTTGGAGTATTCTAAAGTGGCCTTCTATGAGCCCAGATCTGAATCCCATTGAACATCTGTGGAAGGAGCTGAAACATGCCATTTGGAGAAGACACCATCAAACCTGAGACAACTGGAGCAGTTTGCTCATGAGGAGGGGGCCAAAATACCTGTGGACAGGTGCAGAAGGCTCATTGACAAATACAGAAGCCGTTTCATTGCAGTGATTGCCTTAAAAGGTTGTGCAACAAAATATGAAGTTATGGGTACCATCATTTTTGTCCAGCCTGTTTCATTAGTTTTTTTTTTTTAATAATTCTGTTAATCAACAGCTCAGAAGTAATGGATGATTTTGATTATTTAATTTTCAATACATTTTACTTTATTGTTACTTTTGAATGTTTCAAGTCATTTCAGTGAGCATTGTGGACTTTCTTTCTTTAACTGAGGGGTACCAACAATTTTGTCCACCACTGTAAATAAAATGCACATTTTGGATAGTGATCCATCTAAGTGTATGATTAAAACATTTAAAAAAAGAATTGTAAGATGTTCAAACTTTTATTTATTTCAGACTTGATCAATATTCAATTATTTATTCATTTTTTTCAATGTAAAACTTGAAGAAAGGTCTAAATGTCATGAAAAAAGTCTGAGTCTGTGTGTTTTTTATTTTTTTATTTTATTTTGTTTTACTGGAGCAGGTTTTCATCCTGTAGTCATGTCATTTATTGCGCACAGCAGTGTGTGAAGCTCCCTGTGTTTGCTGTCCCACACTTGTTTTTTGACCTTGCAAGCCTTCCACTTTTCAGACTCAGTTTCTCTTTATTTCTAATTTGTCTTTAACCAAGGTCGCCTCCTCTTTGCTGTGGGGGGAATAGATTCGAGTGAAGATGGGGTCTCTCAGGGGAGTTAGGCAATGTTCATTCTCCATGCTGCTTTTTAGAGAGATTTTCAAAATAAAAGAGTTACTACAACATGTATGACAGAGAAAACCACTTTTTAAAATGTAATATTGCCTAATCGGTGTTTCTTTGAAGAATGTGAGTTCTGCGTTCACGGGTGACCTCCTTTCCTGCAGGGTCCCGGTGGTGCTGATGAGGAGCCTGATCCGAATCAGTGTCAGCAGCTCAGGGTCCAGTACAGCTTTGTCCAGGAACATTTCCAGGCACAGTATAAGTGAGTTTGCTCTACAAACACTCCATTCACATCTGCTTGAAATTACATCTGCAGCAGCAACAAAGAAACAGCAAGGTTCCTCAGTCTTCCAGACAACACAGAACACTGCCTGCTATTACCATGTGATCATGTGCCGGAGTAGGAATTCACTAAACGCCTCCCTCTGGTCTCTTACTGTCAAAGAGTAGGCCTCTGTATACAGGAATCCATCTGTCAAGCGGTTTCTCTCAATTTTCAAACAAACGTCTCATTTTGTCTTTATCGTTCCATAATAGTGTGGTAATAACAGGTTATTGGAATTTCTCACATTGAATTGTTTGTGGTGTTTACTCAAAACACAGCTAAAGCGTCATCCTGTCAGATGATCTATATGTCCTCTTTACATAAGCTTTACATAAAATAGATCCTGCACATTCAAATTTCCAACTCATACTATCAAACAGAGATTATGGCAAGCCAAAAGTGGCAAAAATCCTATCTACTACCAAAAGAAGCATTTTGTCCTTCAATTATGCCACTGCATATATTGTTGGTATCACACTAGGTCACAACCAGGATTCCATAGCAGGGAACCAGTACTTTTACAAAAAATAAGCAAAAGAGCTGTTTCAATTGAAAAATACATTTTCTCGACCAAAGGGAGGCAGATGAGACGAAAAATACATTATGAGAATAACATGAAGTTCATAAACAAACCATACAATTGCTCTGCATAGGAAATACAATTGAAAAAAGGGGAAAATTAAATCAAAATATGTTAATTATATGTTGGAACAAATGTGGACTCGATTGTGTAACAAGCCACTTTTATTGACTTATTGGAAAACCAGCTTAAGGGAGGATAACAAAGTGTAGCCCTTTGGTTTTGATGCAAGTCCCATGCTCTTTTTGCATCAATGCATGAAAAACCAGACTTTAATCAAAATAATTTAAAGATCCTCTTCAATGGATATTGTGTTTTTGGTCTGTCTAACATGTTCTTGTAGCATTTTATGAAAATGGAGGACATATTTAAAGAAAATTACGATTGAAACTGCGTCTAAGTGTATTCAGTCAGCTTGTAAATTGTTACGTATAAAATAGCTCCAATATTGGTCGCCATTTTTGTTGCTCTGCTAATGTTAGGTTAGGGTTGTGAGGGACTGTAAGCTAGAGGGAGAGACACACACACACACCTCAGAGATAAGTTTCTAATGAACATCTGCCATTCTGCAGAATCTGTCTTAAACATGACGCTGTTTTTTTATTTTTTATTTTGCCTAAATCTGCATAATCATGAATAAAAGACTACTGGAAATGCTTTTTCAACAGATCAAAAGATGGTTGTAGTGGGACTTTAAGCTGTCAGTGTGTCATATGTGATGAACAGACTTTAAACACTTTTGTGCCAAAATGGGTGCAAAAAAATTCTTTAATTTTTAAAAATATTAGGAAGCTGCTTGTATAAAGCCTAATTATGAAAACAGTGCATTTTCTATCCAGTGTGGACGGCAACAAGGGATGGAAACTATGAGACCTGAGCTGTTCCTTTCATCTCGCATCCCACTTATGTCAAGCAATTCATCAGTTGTTCCATAATTGTTTTATCCTGATATGTTGGGCAGGATGGTGAAGGACATGTGGAATCATATCTTGAACTTTGCTGAGATTTCCACACCCATGTAAGAATATTTTCACTTGGGCTCAAAGTGTCCTCGCTGTTCTGTGCATGCTTCACTTTACCAGCTAAAGGTGGAGAGCTGAAAGTGCCTCACAGAGGAGAGAGCACAGAAATCCCCCTTTAATGACTGAATTTCATGGCCATGCCAATAATTTTGAAGGAAAGAGCCACTCAGAAGAATAAATACATCACACTATTTGGTTTCAAGGAAAGTTAAAGCTTAGCAAAACTGTTTTTTTCACCCTGGGGTCTTGTTCCACCACATGAGATGGGGTTTTTTGGGGACGAAATCCAACATTTCTAATACCCAGCAGGAGTAAAAGTATTATAAACTCCTGGGGCCTCATTTATAAAACTTTGCGTAGGATTTGCGTCAGAAGTGGCATTTGGATGAAACATAGGACGTGCGTATGCACAGAAATATTCGGATTTATAAAACCGTGTGCACGCACATCCTACGATCTTTCCCTTAATAAATCACAATCAATTCTAAAAGCTGCACAGCTTTTGCGGCTTCATGACACGCCCATAGTTGCCCATAAATAGTCCGTGAAACGCCCACAAATTAATATTCATTGATTGCGAAACCATGGCAAACACAGAGAGGAAATCAAAAAAACGTAACTTCACTCAATGTGAAGTAGAAGTTATCGTTGGCGAGGTGGAAAAGAGGAGAAAAATGATGTTTGGAGGGCACAGTGTGGGCATTACTAATGCCAAAAAGGCACTTGAGTGGCCGGACCGTGGCCGAAATAATAAAGAAATGGTCGGACATCAAAGTAGAAGCAAAAAAATGTCTGGCGCTGCATCGCCAGAGTGTGTCTGCCATGGGTGGGGGTGGGGGGGACACCGGAGCTGACCCCTCTTGATAAGAGAGTGGCAGCAATAATTGGGGAATCCCTTTTAAGTGGAGTGGTGACTGAGGCGGGGGGGGGACACGACGCGCCAGATGCACCGGGTGACACCCCCCCAAAAGCTCCAACAGGACGGCTGGAGGAAGTGGGAACCGGTTCATAAGAAAACTCGTCCTCCTTTGCCAGCAAGTCTTCTTGCTGTCTAAAGATGCGTTCACTCTGAATTCTTCCATTTGCCACATCTTCTAAGAGCGCAAGATCAGCCATTGTGCATCATTACACATCGTGATGGGGCATTTTATTTCCATCCATTTAATTGCATCTGACAAGCTACAGATGTCGGTAATTATCGACGTGGAAATGGGAAATTGTTCAGCGCAAATGTAATTTCTTGTTGCTTTCTGAATGGTTGAGACATACGCCATACATTGTTTTATCAAAAAGAAAACAAACTAAGGGGCATATGCATGAACATCACAATTCCATAGCTTATGAAGAAATGTTTTACTATGAAAACAACTTTCCCCAGTGGACATTTAATACGCCTGTCTGTCTGTCTGTCTGTCTGTCTGTCTGTCTGTCTGTCTGATTCGCACGCATCTGGCAGCGCGTGCACACGCAGCGGCTCCTCTCTCCCCATACCTTCAGTGTTTTTTGGCTTTTCTTTTGGCTTTATCTTTTTGGGTTTCAAGGATTTATTGTTTTTAAAAGAATGTATTTTTTAAGTCGTTTATTTATTATTTTATATGCTGTTTGCACTGTGGGATGATAGGAAAGCAATTTCATCAGTGCTGTATGTCTTACGGATTCAGCATATTTGACAATAAAGCTGACTTTGACTATATCTGCTCCTCCAGACGGACACATTGACGAGAATATCAGTTTTGTACATTATTTCGTTCTGTTAACTATATTATTTATGAGGATGAATTGTACAACATGCCAATATTGCAGAACATATTTCACTTTTCTTTTTGCAAATATGTGTTCATTTGAATTTCCGTTGTAATTTTCATTTGATCTTTTTTGTTTGTTTCACTGCTGATCGATCAAACGGGTGTTGGTGTAGCTGTTAATTGTAAGACTTGCTTTGTGAAGTCTTCATGTTATTTATGAGAGGCAGGATTGTCATTTTCACTTTCACGTGTTTCTTCCATCTGCCGACGGTGTCGCTGTTTCTCATTTCACCCGTGTTTGTGCGTACGCCTGGGTCAGAGCTTGCGTGTAGGACCGCACATTTTCCCGTCAAGTTTGCTTTTAATAAATCTCAACTATTGCGTAGAGAGTGGCGTACGCCTTCTTTTGTGCGTACGCAACGTTTATAAATGAGGCCCCTGGACTCTAACCCCTTCCTGGAGAAGAACTCTTTTCATTCTTGTTGAGTGCCTCTTTCTTCTCTTGAAAGAATTGTGCAGCCAGAACTCAAGTCTTTCCTTTTCAAGAGTTCTTATATTCAAATTGCTGAATATCATTCTCAGCTTTGATGTTTCCGGTTGAATTTAGATGAACAACCTTCCCATCACCTCTGCAGCCAGTGGTTTTCCCTGCTGTAGTTTTTTTCCCTCCAATATGAACCTTTAAAAGGATGATGTAAGTCTTCATTCCCTGCTTTTCCTGTTGCAAAACTCCCATCACTGACAGGATTTAAATTAATAAAGCGCTCCTCAAATACCCGATTATTACATCTGAAAGATCTAAAGTGATTCAGAAATCCTCTCAACCCTGAGCGGTAAACGTCTCATTTGGCTGTACCTCATTCCATCTGCTAATTCCTCAAGAAACTGACAGCTCTGTGTGAGTACCAGTAGCACATCTGTCGGAGCGCGTCTTTTAATTGCCACCCTCGCTGACAGTGTTTTCAGCTCTGACACGTCGGGTGTGTCTGCTCAGGAAGCAGCGGCAAAATCTGCCCCAATTGAAAGGGCAGAGATGGGGACTTTACCCTTCATGGGCCTATTTGAGTGACGCAAAGATCCCAAAGAACAAACATTACGAGGCTGGCGTGTGAGGACGTCAGGACCTCTGCAACTTAGCTCCAAACAAATACTCCTCTTCCTCCTGTCCTTCTTTTCCCCTGAAAGGCTTTGATGTTCCACAAAAGCCTGTCCAACAATGCAACCTCTGATGTGATCCAACATCTAGAGTTGACAGAGCGGAGCATTATTCCTGTAATAGCAGAGTGTGTCCCTATGCAATCATCACAGCTATTAAACATGTTAAAACAAGTGAAATCCCTGTTTTATTCTCATGATCATATTTTGTTCTCATTTCACTTTTGGAAAGATGTATTTGCTGTGATGAATTCAGTGTTGTGTGTTTGGTTTTCTTTTGTCATCTCTGATTTATAATCCTCATCTTCTTTCCCCCCCTCTGGTCAAGAAAATCATATTAGCAGGAGATTGACATTTTTCAGCATGTGAGTGACTCCCTAAAGTTTGTGAACGCTGCAGTGAAAATGTGCGGGGAGCAGCCTTGGCTGTGTGGAAGCCGGCGGTGGGCAGCCGAGCGTTTTAGATTACAGACGTGGTGCAGTTTCGGGTGGAGTGAAGCTCGTCTTTCTCTGATGCCACTTTCTCTGACAGATCCTTCACTCTTCCTCAGATCACTTGAAGCGAGCTCCTGTTTGGTTTTATTTTGACATGCAGCGAGGGTTTTGAGTGGTTTCATAGCAAATCTGGATGCTCACCGTCATAACATTAAGTGAGTTAATGCCCACTTAAAAAATAATTCATTCTAGGCTGTAAAAAAAATTTACTTTGACGTATTCCAAGTCAGATTTGCGTTTCTTTTTTTAAAAAGAAAATGAACTACACTGACCAAAAATATAAACGCAACACTTTTGTTATTGCTGCCATTTATTATGGTATGAACTCAAAGATGTGAAACATTTTCCACATCCACAAAATAACCAGTTCTCTGAAATATTGTTCACAAATCTGTCTAAATCTGTGATAGTGAGCACTTCTCCTTTGCCAAGACAATCCATCCCACCTCACAGGTGTGCCATATCAAGATGCTGATTAGACAGCATGATTATTGCACAGGTGTGCCTTAGACTGGCCACAAGAAAAGGTCACTCTGAAATCTTCAGTTGTATCACACAGCACAATGCCACAGATGTTCGCAAGTTTTGAGGGAGTGTGCAATTGGTATGCTGATAGCAGGAATGTCCACCAGAGCTGTTGCTAGGGAATTGAATGTCCATTTCTCCACCATAAGCCGTCTCCAAAGGCATTTCCGAGAATTTGGCAGCACATCCAACCAGCCTCACAACCGCAGAGCCACGTCTAACCACACCAGCCCAAGACCTCCACATCCAGCATGTCCACCTCCAAGATTGTCTGAGACCAGCCACTCGGACAGCTGCTGAAACAATCGGTTTGCATAACCACAGAATTTCTGCACAAACTGTCAGAAACCGTCTCAGGGAAGCTCATCTGCATGCTCGTCATCCTCATCGAGGTCTCGATCTCACTCCAGTTCATCATCGTAACCGACTTGAGTGGGCAAATGCTCACATGTGATGGCGTCTGGCACGTTGGAGAGGTGTTCTCTTCACGGATGAATCCCGGTTTACACTGTTCAGGGCAGATGGCAGACAGCGTGGGTGGCGTCGTGTGGGTGAGTGGTTTTCTGATGTCAATGTTGTGGATCGTGTAGCCCATGGTGGTGGTGGGGTTATGGTATGGGCAGGCATATGTTATGGGCGGAGAACACAGGTGCATTTCATTGATGGCATTTTGAATGCACAGAGATACCGTGACGAGATCCTGGGGCCCATTGTTGTGCCGTAGATCCAACAACATCACCTCATGTTGCAGCATGAGAATGCACGGCCCCATGTTGCAAGGATCTGTACACAATTCTTGGAAGCTGAAAACATCCCAGTTCTTGCATGGCCAGCATACTCACCGGACATGTCACCCATTGAGCATGTTTGGGATGCTCTGGATCGGCGTATACGACAGCGTGTTCCAGTTCCTGCCAATATCCAGCAACTTCGCACAGCCATTGAAGAAGAGTGGACCAACATTCCACAGGCCACAATAGACAACCTGATCAACTCTATGCGAAGGAGATGTGTCGCACTTCATGAGGCAAATGGTGGTCACACCAGATACTGACTGGTTGTCTGAGTCCCCTGACCCCCTCATAAAACAAAACTGAAGATTTCAGAGTGGCCTTTTCTTGTGGCCAGTCTAAGGCACACCTGTGCAATAATCATGCTGTCTAATCAGCATCTTGATATGGCACACCTGTGAGGTGGGATGGATTGTCTTGGCAAAGGAGAAGTGCTCACTATCACAGATTTAGACAGATTTGTGAACAATATTTCTGAGAACTGGTTATCTTGTGTATGTGGGAAATGTTTCACATCTTTGAGTTCATACCATAAAAAATGGGAGCAATAACAAAAGTGTTGCTTTTATATTTTTGGTCAGTGTATATTAGCAGAATCATGTTTTATCTACAATATGCCAGAAAATGTTTTAACATTTCAATAAATCCCACCAAAAAATCAAAAGAGGGTAATCTTCCACAACATGTAGTATTTCCTCCTCCTTTATTTATGCCTGAGAACCAGAACAACAGCTTTTGGAAAATGTTTTTAGTTCACCTCTCAGATCATTTTAGTGGTCTTCAACCTTTTTTAGGCCATGGACAGGTTTAGAGTCATACAATATTTTCACGAACCGGCCAGCACAAGGCTCAAGTGGGCATCCAATTTTTTTTAGCCTCCAGCTTTCTTTAACTTTTAAGGGTAAAGAAGAAGAAGAAGGAGTTGGATGTGGTAAACAGAATCTAGTAGTTTTTCAAAACAAAACTCATTTCAGAGTCAGATTCTAAATGAAACAGAAAAAATGTAGGTTGTTCTTTTTTTTTTTCTTTGTGATCCAGCACCACCTGTCTCATGGACCGGTACGGTCCTTGGCTAGGGGGTTGGGGATCACTGCTTAACATAGATACAGTTATGCCTGCATGCTGTTCATCTATGATGCCTTCTATAAATGTACAAGTTAATTACCTGCCCTACAGCTGCACCACGGTAGGGCGGTCGACCCCTGATCGTAAGATTGCAGGTTCGATTCCCGCCTTGCACGCCCATGAGTCGAAATGTCCTTGGGCAAGACGCTGAACCCCACCTTGCCTGTGGTGGCAGTTTATATTTCATTACACTTACTCGGTTTTAGGGCAATGCTCCCTAAGGATCAGGACACACTTGTGTTTTTGGTTCACCTACGCCTGGAGTTACAGTTGTTTTCTAAGTTTCAGTGCAGGTTCGAACCCTGTTAGTTAGTCCTGACCCTTCAAATTAAGATTTTATCAAAACCTAAGATGACATTTAGTATGTGGTGGGGGTTTTTTTGTTGGCTTTTCAGAAAGACGTCTCTTTTTTTTTTTTTTTTTATGGTTTTCAGGTTATAATGAAATCTATAGCTTTTGCATTGTAGGTTTAGCGCCCCCTGTAGGTCAGCAAGCTACAGTTGTGCTGTGCCCACCATCTTCCGAAAGTTGAACTCTCTTCCTAATGGAGACAGGTGCACTAATCCCCAATGTGACAGGTCAGGACTTTTATTTTGAGGAATTATGTAAAAAAAGGGAAATCCATAGAAGGTTGTGGTTTAAAAAAAAAAAGCAACAGAATCCCAAAAAAACAGCAATAAGAACAGGATTTTCATTTATCCTAATACTGAATGTTAATTATTTTCATGTGAGCTGAAAATTGAATCATGACCACACATGTTCTTTTTAATTACTGTTGCAAATATCACACAAGTCGAAGTTTGGAAGAGAATTGTGTTTGTAGAGACTGGAACAGTTCTTTTGGTGCTGTAAATTGGTCACAAGTAGTTTCTTTTTTTACTAGTATTATTATTTTTAAGTGTTAGAAGGAATCATTAAATTCTTATAAAAGTTATAAACTTCTGTGTAGCAGAAAGTCAAATCTTGAAGGTTGCAGGCATGGATTTTCAGACTACTGCCTTGTCCCCAGCGCACATGGATTTCATGTATTTGTCAAGAAAAACTTTGTATGAGTGTTATTAGTATTTTCATGTTTGCATAATTATGCACCTATTTTCATTCATTTTCCAGCAGAATGACCATAGTGCCTGCTGTAAGTAGCTTGTTATAAAACTGCATAAAAGAAAAAAAATAAATGTCACTCATTGTTTGTATTTGTACCAAAAAAGGTGTTGAAAGTAAAGTCACCAGCCTGCAGTCTCTTAAGCATGGCTTCACGCCAAACAGGACTCTCACCTCTCTATCTTTGCACGCTCCCTCCATTAGGGCATCAACAGAACATTACCTCTTCTTTGCTTTTTTCTGCTGTTGTGTTGCGGAGCAGCACATCTATGTTTCAGTGTGATTTGTACGCATGGAGAGCCACAACTCTTGCTGTTTCCTGGTGAGGGTAAGACATCTGTAGGGCAGCCATTCTACTCTGCAAAAGGGAGAGATCTACTAAGAGCCCCTGTCAGCTGGGCTTTCTTGAATAGAGCTTTACCCCCCCCCCCCTCAACTCTGCTCCCCCATGAGTTTGTCAGGTACCCTCTCATGGGAGTTAAAGAGTTTTGAGCTCCTCATCTTGGCCTTATTTTCCATACATTCACCAAATGTAAAGGTCATGAGGCAATAAGTACAAAGTTTAAAGAATTATGCAATCTGTGTAGGGGAAGGAAATAAATACAAGAGGCTGCTCAGAAGATTTGAGTTTTTAAAAAAGTGTTGAGAAAACTAGAATTCACAATTGCTGGGGGGAAAAATGCATAAATTGTGAATCTAGATACGCAGAATTTTGTCACATAGAAAACTAGCAAAGAACATCAAAGCAAAAAAAAAAAAACTAAACAGCATAGTAATAATAATAATAATAATAATAATTAACCCCAGTAGCAGAAAAAAAATTCAGAAGATTCATATGTAATTCATGTAATTCATATGTAATATTCAACATGTAATAACCGGGTGCACTGGTGACATATTGTAAACACAAGCTGTCTTGGTTTCCTTCATTTCTTGAGCACTTTTTGTTTTTGAGGACTCTTTTACAAAGTATATTTTTTATGGTAAATTGCTCCAACATCTCATAACTCAATTAATGACTGCTTGTCCAAAGTATGTTCAGGTAAGTTAAGTAAGTTTATAGCTTTGATTTAAGACTGGTCGCACATTGAAGAAAGCTGAAAACTCATAGGGAAATTCAATTGTAAACTGTGTTTTAGTAAAAAAAAAAAAAGTAAAAATACATTATTTTGAAAACTCACCAGTTTAAACAACAATCTGCCTTATGGTAAAATTAACAATGATTTTTTACAATAAATGTAGCTTTGCTGCAAAGCTTAAGTGTCCATTTTGTCAGAATACACCAACCATTGAATACAGTTTTTTACTTACTCTGTGTATAAAACATGCTTTATCATCATTCTAAATGTGTGCATTAAGAAAGAAAAATGCTTAAAGATGGAAAAAAGTGGGAACACTGAGAGGTGGAGGATGCCAAATTTTAATGGACACAAAATCTGCTGATAGAAGCAAATGGATAAACACACTTCTACTGATTTTGCACAGAAAAAGGCTCACCGTACTTATGAAGGAAACAAACGTTGTGGACTTTCTCGCCTTTCTTTAATCCTGTGCAGAACTTGTGGTTCAAACAGGAGGAGGGCAGTTTTTCAGAGGCTGCGGTTGCTGATTTAGCGAAAGCTGAGCATGTGGACGTCAGTAAACCGACACTTTAGGTGTTCAGTGAAAGAAAAGTGTGTCTGAGAAAGGTCAAAAACAATTAAAGAATGCAAACTGCAACATCTAGATTTTTCCATGCAGCCCACACACTCATGAACCTGCATGGGCTGTACTTTTGTCCACTGATAAATCTATTTATTTCTGTTCTTCTAAGCAGCTCGGCACCAACTTGCTCTAAAAGCCTGAGTTGTAAATCAAAACACAATCATTCCATCTCGATTTATATCACCTGTGCTGCCAGTGTACAATAAGCTCTTTTCTTCAGTTACTATTGATTTATTTCTGCAAACATCCATTGTGGCTTTCATTCTGTGCAGAACAAACCAAATGATTGGGAATGTGTTTACACCTGGGCTGATGCTTCTGCTGCAGCGCCCTTCATGCTCCACTCACACTGAAGCTAATCTAATCTTAACTTAGATCAGAGTTTCCCTTACACCGTCCCCAGGGTCTATCATCCTGCCTGCTGTTCATGTTACCCCACTCTAACACACCTGATTCAGCTCTTCATTAAGCTCTCCAGCATCTGGGTAATGACAGTCATTAAAGTCAGCTGTGTTTGAGCAGAGAATCTAAAAACAAGCAGGATGCCGGGCCTGCAGGAAAAAAAAAAAAAAAACGGAAGCTCAGCTCCACGTGTTTCCAGAGTTCTACTTTTCTAAGCTGGCCTCTTAAACCTCCGCTTTTCAGCTCGCTAAGTTAGGATTTTTAGCTCTAATGGAACTGTTAAACCTGGTTTAAACCTGAGAGTGAAGCCAGGTCTTTCAGTAATGTAAAAACCAGAAGCAGTTGACACTGTTGTAAAATCAAGACTACATTACAAATTCTTAAAAAATAAAATCTTTAAATGAAAATGTTTTATTAACTATTGAAGGTATTACCTGTGATTTTTAAAAGGATTTTGAAGATGGAAACTGTTTTTGGTGGGGTGCAGAGTTGCTCTGTGTCAACAGTCCTGCCTACAACTCAGAGGCAAATTTCTTATGAACTCCTGCTGTTTTGTTCAGGGAAGACACAGGGTTCTTGATTTGGGGAAAAAAAAAATAAAAAAAATAAGATCACTGGGATCTCTTTACGATAGATCACAAGATGATAGTAATGGGAATTTAATGCATTTTTACCTAACAGAGATATAAATGTCTCAGCTCCACACCTGTGTGAAAAACTGCACTAGTTGTTGCTTTGTGTGTTTTAAATGTGAAGACATCTTTAAGCAGGTCAATTTCCTGTTTTAGTTCACATGTACACTTTAGAAGTTTAAATCAGACAAAATGAGTATTGAATAATAATTAAATATCTTCACTTGCAGCCTGCACGGTGGTGCAGTTGTTAGGCCGATGTCACACTGCCGCTACGTACATTTAGCGCATGTTGCTCGGATGAAAACTGGTCATCATGAATATACTCGGAAAAATTGAGAAAAGTTTTGGTTCTTTGTGTGAAATTTTCACATACGAATCACATATTAACCACGTTAAAACCACGGATGAAGTACAAATAAACCACGCAAAAATCAACGTAGAACATGAGCCTTGCGTGATTATTGCGCTCTTTATTTGCAATTCCTTAATGATTTGTGTGTCAATTGCGTAATTTTGACGTGATGTGTACGCCGTATACCAATATAAAGTTATAAATTGGTGGTACATGTGTGAAAAGTCAGTTGGACATGCGTAGATCAATCGTTGAACGCCACAAATTTGCGTATGCACAATTGCGTGAGGTTTGCGTACACACGTGGACAAAATTTGTTGGAACCCTTTCTTTAATAAAAGAAAAACTCACAATGGTCACAGAAATACCTTGATTCCGACAAAAGTAATAATAAATAAAAATTCTATGAAATGTAACCAATGAAGGTCAGACATTGGTTTTCAGCCACGCTTCAACAGAATTATTTACAAAAACGAAATCCTGAAACAGGCCTGGACAGAAATGATGATACCCCTTGAAAATACTGAAAATAATGTGAGCAAATGATATGTTAATGTTTACTAATTAGTATCATAGGTTTCCACAATCTTATAATCAGTCAAGTAGCCACTGTGCTGTTGGGTGACATGGTGTGTACCACACTCAACATGTACCAGAGGGAAGAGAAAATTATAGACAAGCAGGAAAAGACTATTAGATCCTCTCCAAGCAGCTTGATGTTCCTGTGAATGCAGTTGCACATATTATTCAGAAAATATAAAATTCATGGGACTGTAGCCGACCTCCCTGGTCGAGACCGCAAAAAGAAATATTGAAGGCAAATCAAGGAGATAGCTAATATGAATGGTAACAAAAGAGCACAGAAAAACCTCTTAAGAGGTCAAAGGTGAACTTCAAGCTCAAGGAGCATCAGTGTCAGATTGCACCATCCGTCGTTGTTTATCACAACGAGGACTTCATGGGAGACGAACAAGGGGGACACTATTGTTGAAAACAAATTTTAAAAGAGCCATCATCTATATAAAGTATTTTGTGTGATTTTATTTGCATGCATGATTTTTGTATGTTGCGTTTTGTTGTTGGACTTACTTATTTTTTATGTATGAAAATATTAAGAGCAGTTTTTTAAAATAAAATAAGTGTTGATTGTTTGACTTTATTCAATAAGTTAAAGTCCCACTCCAGTCTTCTATTGGTCTATTCTAAAAGTCTATTAATAATGATTGTTGCTTATAGCTTAAAAAAGTCAAAGTTTTCTTGGACATAGTTTCTGCATAGGCGCTCATTGGAAACTCACGTGAGCGTGGCAGATGGTCCAGAGTCACCCCGCCCCCCTTCATCTCCCCCATTGCTGAGAGCTCTCCATTTAAATTCCCCCTGCTAGCGTACAGCCCCTCACAACCCCGGCTTAATATTAGTGACACAACAAAAATGGCGAGCAATATCGGAGGTATCCAGCCGTACAGTTTCGATCCAGATCTCAGCAATAATTTCATTGGAGTAAGCCTTTAAAAGTAGTTGTTTTTTTTTTCTTGATTCCAGATCTAACTGACTTTATCTTCCTTCAAACAAATTAAGAGCGTTTTTTTCAATTGTCCTGACCTGAAAGAAAAGTCAAGAAAAAAAATTGTTTTACTTTATAGCAAGATAGAATAAATATTATTATCTACCTGCTTATCGTTCTCCTGGTGAGCTCATGGGAACAAGTTTTAGAGAGTTTTGACAGTTTATTCCTGATGGGAAACTGTTGTAGCAGGAACGTCTCTGCGGTGTGGCTCATGCGCTCGTCTCTACTCGCATGCAAAGGGAAAATGAGAGTGTCACCATGAAAGGTTCACTCAGTGAGAGTGACGCAACAAGATGGAAACCTCCACTGTGTGTTTGCCTTTGTAGCAGCATTTACCCCAGGGGGTGCTTCTCGTGCTAATTCCCCCACCCCCTTCCCTGGCCTCTGTTGTTCTCTCATGTTGCATCATCCTTTCCTTTCTCACAATCAGATCAAGGCCGAAGGCTGAAAGGATCTCTGTGTTCATTCTCACTTTGTCGTCCACTTTGATAACAAGATTAAAACATCTGTGTTCCTGACAGACCTAATTAGAAGGATTTTCACTTTTTTGGACTATTTAGTTGTGAGTTTGTCGTGCCAGCTGCTGGTTTTGATCGTTTTCTTGTGTTTCCTCAGATCATCCCTGACCTGCCCCCACTGCCTGAAACAGAGCAACACCTTTGACCCTTTCCTCTGCATCTCTCTACCTATCCCTCTCCGCCAGACCAGGTGAACCCATATTCAAATAATTAAAAGTACTCACTACTATAAACACTCTCTGATATTTCCAATTATATTGTTGTTTATTATTTGCTTTTTTAAAAAAAACATATATTTGAAGTAATAAAATATTCTTTTTTTTATCATTGTCATATTTACTCTTTTTAATGAGTCTTTTCTTTTGCATGAAACAATTTTGTGAGGTTGTGTTTTTATTAGACACTTTACTCAATTTCTGATTGAAGTAAAAACAAAAAGTGCTTTTAAAGTCAGAAAATGATCATAGTTGAAAAAAAAAGCTTTTATTCTTCTATTAACTCAAAAAAATACAAGCATACTTTAGTAAAACAAAAACAATTTGATTGAAAGGAAAAAATTCCTTAAATAGGCAGCATAACACGGGAAACAATAAAGGTACTCGTGTAATGGTGTAATTTTTCCTTATTTGTACATAATCTGACCTCTGTTTACCCCTGTGCTCATACTGATCTCTGAAGGCAGAACAAATCTTTGTGAAATCAACCAAAGTGCTGAAAAAACTTAAAGAAATTACCTTATTTTTTATTTCTTTCATGAGGAATATCACAGTAACATATTCAGTGCACTACATAAGTTCACACATCTCCACTCAACAGCAAAATGCGCCATTTGAAAATCTGTTTTTTAAAACCCAATTTTCCTTAATTATATGCATGTACAAATCTAAAACAAAAGATTCTTTTTAAAAGCTTAAATTATTTAGAGATCAATATTGGTTTCAGCAGTATGAAAAAATCTCACATATTCTGGTAATTTTGTACCTAAAATTCTTGCAGAAAAGAAAAGGAACAGATGTTTATGGTGTTAGTTTAGTTCTTGTCTCAGACATTCATGCGAGATTGTTCAGGGAAGTCTGTGTTTGCCGAAGTCCTGATGTCCTGTCCTGTGGAGCTGAGCTGTTAGGTTTAAATGGAGGAGCAGCGGCGCTCCTGCTGAGACAGCGAGTGTGAGCTGTAATGAGGCAGATGAGCTCCTCTCACCCCAGCGTCACAAACACACACACATCTGCAGAAACAGTGACACACTATCCTTACACTGATCCTCCTTCACCCACACAGTTAACAGCTGTGGTCCTCCTCCATTTTCAGGTTAAAGCTGTTTGATGTACAATTATAACGTCAGTTAGGGGTGCTTTCACACCGGCAGGTTTGATTCCCACTTGGATCTGTTGGTTTTTCTGATCTGCAGATGTGAAAGCTCACCTGATCTCCGGTGCAGACAAACGTGTGAACCCTGGTCCCCCTGGGAGCCATGGTCCCGGTTCATCTGTTGGTAAACCATAAAGTGAAGCAAAGACAGTAAATGAAATAAGTCCTGCAGATTACTGGGAGTTCAACACACTGCCCACTATGATAAAACTGAGAAGCAGAACTCTAGGAAAAGCTTTAAATTGTCTAAAGGCCGGCTAAACCCGTGTTCTTGAACGAACATTTTGACCATGGTGTTCACACTGGACAAGCAGGGAGGGGCATCTTCCTCTTTTTCTACTGTTCTCTTTCTGGTGTACTAGCACATGTCTGCCATCCACAGTTAGAAGAGGTTTGGTGTGAAATGTCAAAACGGTGCAAATCTCATTCAATTGCCACTACCAGCTCACGGGCCTTGTGGTAGAGTGTCAATCCAGAGACTCCAAAAATGGGACCTAACGCCCTCCTGCTTGACCGAATCTGAATTTATTCCTTACCCCTCTGGCTCCTCCCATTTGTTCCAATTGTAGGGGCAATTGGAGCTTTATTGGTGTCGGAACTTGTTTTCTTAAGGGGAAACTACTTAAGGCTGGGTGTCCCTTCACCGGTAGGGTGATCCGCGTGAGGAGAAGCGATTGTCTTCACGTGCATGTGCTCTAAAGCAGTGGTCCCCAACCTTTTTCATGCCACGGACCGGTATGACGTCACACAAACTTTCCCGGACCGGTCTTTCAAATATAGGCGGATGATTATTGTAGCAATACTAGGATGATGGAGGATCAAATAGGTGACAAGACGAACCCTGTGCTTTTATTTTGACACGCTTAACAGTTGACATGGCACAGGTGTTGTTGTTGTTTATATACTGATGATTAAAAACTACTCAGTAAGATTACACAAAAATACTTTTGTATTAACATGTGAGGCGCATTATTACAAAGACAGAAAGCAGCAACTATCGTCTGTCAGGCTCTGTTGTAAACTCTGTTGTATGGCATTTCAAAGGCGCTGCTGGCTCCGTACGAAGCGCGTGCCACTGCTTTCTTGATGAGCTCGTTTTTATCGGGCGAGAACAGCATTAAGGGGTTTTGATTGGGGGGGTTAAACCACCAAATGGTTCCAGAGTGCGGCTGTGTCTGCAGCTCACACCCCTCACCAGGGGATGGGTCAAATGTGTAGAACAAATTATACACATCTAGGTGCGTGTCAACTGATGGGACAAAACTTTATAAGGGATGCCATCCATTTGTCACTACCAAATCTGGGTCCCTGATTGGTCAAAGGTCAACCAGGTTTAACTTTCAATGCGTGTTTTGAATGCAGAGCCTAAAAACTGCTGCAAAAACGTACGTAATTACACACGAACATGAGAGTTTTGAACACGAAAGCTCAAAAACACGCACACACCTGATCATTAAAATACAAGACTTTTATTATATTCCCCTTATGATTCATCCACCTATCAATCAAGGCAAAAATGCTGCTGAATACTCACCAAAAGTCAACACTTTTATTTTATTTAAAAACAAAAACAGCTCTTTATCTTTTCATACATAAAAAAGTAAGTAATAATCAAAAAAGTTGTATTTTAAACCAGGTTTTTATATGTATGTGTAAAGTTTGACTTTTTTAACATGGGAGGAACTGCAACATTTATTTGAGAACAGAATGTGAACAATTTAAAAACATACTTTGCAACAAAGAAAAGGGGAAAGTTATATAAAGATAAGATGAGTTAAGGATCAACAGGTGTTTGAATAATTACAAATACATGTGTGAACTTCATTGTGGTGAAACAACCAAAGCTCTTTTAATTACAACCAATGAATGTTACATTGTATAATGTGCAATAATGATTACTGAAATGTTTGAATTACAATCAATGAGCTACTGAATTTCTTTACTCGGTCTGCAATGTGTAGCAGTAATAACTGGTTTAATGTGATAATGTGTTCTAATAATAATCAATGATTATTACATAATGGTTACCATTACTGTTTACTAAAATCATGAATTAATGTTTTCTTAAGATCATCAACAAGCACATGATTTTTTTAATGTGAAATAAATCTACCTGATCAGAACTGGATTACAAAAACTATGTAAAACTATAAAATGAATGAACTCAGCAGCGGCGGGATGATATAAGCTTGCTTCTTCCCACTCCCTTTCAAGCAATAAATCAAGCTCTACTTGACTTTAGCTAATGATCACTGTTTTTAATCAAGCAAAATGTGATTTAAGTGACTTTTTTTGGTTTTATTTTCTGTTTTTTTATCTATGCATTTCATCATTTCTGTAATCACTTTGATAAATCTGTGTAAATTCTTTATTGCTTTGACTACAATGCTTGAAATAAATCAATAAATCAAATCAAACAGCAACAGTAAATAAAACTTTAAAATAAAAACATGTGTTAATTATATATATACTTTTATCATAAAGTGTACAAGTACAAAAACTACTAAATGAATTTATTTATCACTAGTGTGAGCTTAAACATCAGTATCTATCAAGGTGTTTGGAGACAGTTGCATAAACTCAAGGAGTAATGGAAAATGAATTTTAGGAAGTCAAACTTTGAATTTTCAGAAAATTGACTGTCACAGATCAAAACTCTGGCATTGTAATTCAGAAAAGCAGTGATAAAGCAGAACAACGGTTGAAAGGGAAGTTCCACGTGTAACAAGGTTGAATCGTGAGCAAGATGCACGCCTGATTAACAGTAAAATCCAGAAAACAAGCCTTTGGTTTCCGAAATGAAGCTCATTGAAAAATAAAAGCAATTAAACACAGTACATCTGGTTACCACGAGGTATTATTCTCACCTGTAACTCAACTCCAGTTTTAAACAACACAACTTGATAACACTAACTCCATTAGCACACCTGGTTTGTAAACACTTTTCTGCCTGTGGAGTCGAAATTCTTGTACTTTAATTACGTTCTTTTAGGTTTTATTTTTATAAAGGCTTGCAGACGAGTTTTTAATTTTTTAATAATAAAATATCTGACCATTTTCAGAAAGGTCAGAGTTTTTATTGGTACAAGATGGTGACCACATAAGAGCTAAACCAAAGTGACTCAAAACCAACCAAAGGATGATCTGAGCCTACCTGCCATCCATCTCTTACAATGGTTGGACCCGGGTGAACACGGGACAAATAAAGCCACAAGAGAAGCATAAAAAGACAATTCCAAAAAAAAACATGTTATTGCCTAAAATGGTGTTGGTCCCCACCAGTTTTTTTATATATATTTGAACATAAAGCTGCTTTAGAGAAAATCTGCCGCTTCAGCATCGATCTAACCACTTTCCTTCACTCGTGAAGCTTTTTACATGTAGCCTCGGCTTTTTGCACCAAGCGGAGACTTTGACTTCCACTAGCTCTCTGAAAGCCGTGAGCCTGTTTTCATTGTTGGCATCCTCTCTGGCAACCCAGGGGTCGTCTGAAATATCTGTGTGGGGGCGACTTCAAGTGCTTTGGCAAAACAAAAGAAGAATGTTGACTTCAGAAGAAGCACAAACTGTTACTCTGCTGTCAGAGGAAACATTTGATAGCAAGATCTAAAGCCACTTCTCTCTCAAAACAAGTGATAAAGTTTAAAAAAAAACTCGTATCTAGTTTTTAAAAAATAAGGCAAGTTTCTTGTGCTCTCTAGGCGGTAATGAGCATTGGAACATGTTTCTGCACAAAGGTGCAAAACTCTGTTAAAACTTTAGGAAATACCCACTTAAATTCTATATCCATTCATTTATTTTTAAAAAAATGACAATATCATGCAGTCATGAACTCCTTCACTAGTTTATCTTTTGATTTACACCTACACAAAAATAAACACAAACACATTTACATTTACCGTCTTTATTTCAAGCCTTGCAAAAAAACTGTTTTAGTTAATTTTTTGAGTTTCCGATTTTTTTTAATTTTTTGTTTTATGTATTTAATCATCGGCTAACCTATTTTTTCCTTTTTGGGGTCACGGGGCTGCTGGAGCCTATCCCGGCCACTCGTGGGCAAAGGCAAGGGACGTCCTGGACAGGTCAAACTGTCGCAGGGCCACAAATCAAACACCCAGGAACACTCACATTCACACCTACACTAAAAACAGTATTTGGGCCGTAGTTGGAAAGATAAACTTTTTTACATTATTTAGTTGGGTGAAAACAAATCTTTTGTTTTTACTTCTGTCAGCTTAATTAAGTTAGTGTAACTTTGATGTGAAACTGTCAATGCGTCATGATGTCATAACGTAAGGCAAGAATTTGTGGGATACATTTTTCTTTGCCTGTCTGGGCAGATTGGGTGTTTAAGTGTGAGTTTTTGTCCATGTGTTTTGTTGTCTAGCTGTTTTGCTCTGTTTTAACTAGTAATTTAAACTGTTATTTATTTGTTTCTGCACCATGAGTTAGAGTGTGGGAGAGGATGATGACAAATCCCC
Source organism: Oryzias curvinotus (assembly GCA_023969325.1). Taxonomy (NCBI): domain Eukaryota; kingdom Metazoa; phylum Chordata; class Actinopteri; order Beloniformes; family Adrianichthyidae; genus Oryzias; species Oryzias curvinotus. Next base: position 43,936,625 of record CM043722.1, read on the forward strand.
TTGGGTGGGAAGACGCCGCTGTCCCAATATTAAAGACAGAGCTCATGTCACGTGAGCTCCTGCCTTGTAGTGTGAGACATTGATTGGTCATTCATGTCTTTGATATGGAAATTACAAGGCCGGTTGGCTCAAACTTTGGTTTATGTAAGATTAATAAAATCATAATGAAAAGAATATATAAATAAGATTCAAAGGCAGAAATTGATTACATTGAGTAGGATAAATGTATTACATTAAGTTAGATAAATGTGTTAATTTAAGTTGTATAAACAAAATGAAAAATACAAAAAATGTAAGTTAGATCAACATTATATAGAGTTGGATAGACATTAAAAAAATTAAGTTGAATAAACTTGATTCAATTACGTGTTACTAATTGAAGTGATTTATTTAAGTTGAATCAACTTTTTTTCTTCTTAGAGTGTAGGGACAATTTAAAGTAACCAATTAACCAATGAAGCGTGTTTTTTGGACGGTGGGAGGAAGCCACCATACCCCCCCACCCTCCATTGGTGTTCTGTTTCAGGTCCCCCAGCCAGGACTTGAAACGGGGGGTCTACTTGCTGTGAGGCAAGAGCGCTAACCACTGCATTTAAAGCAGGCATGTCCATAGTCCGGCCCGTGGACCATATCCGGCTTGCATTCAAATTCCTACCAGCCCACTCCAAGCTCCTGTCATAAAAACACTTATATGTGGCCTCTAGCCATTTTTAATAACTTTGTGTAGAATGTCTTGATTGTGATTGGCTACATTTATGAGTCATTTATTCTAATTCTGGTCTTCAAATCAGAAATTCACAAGGATTTGCTAAATAATGTATTTTGGTATATTTCTTTTTTATTAGAAATAATGAAATGTATCCCATTCCTAAATTCATTTTCAGTGAAAGGTTCATTTGAATAATGTTATTTTAGGGTTCAAAGAATGCAAGCCGAATGGTTAGCCTGCACACTTTTTTTGCCTTACCAAATTTGGCCTCTTTGGAAAACGTTTGGACACCCCTGGCTTTAAAAAAGGACGTGTGAACTTGTAACTATAAAACAATCCTTCTTTACATCTCAAAGTTGAAATTGTTCTGTTTTTTAGATGTCAGTCTAAAAGTTTTTATTAACTAGATTATCTAAGAAGCAAAACATCATTAATTTTCCATTAATGCATTCATTTTTTTCGTCTAATTGCACCTAAACACTGATCTAAAGATAACATTTCCAAGTTTTTTTCTTTGTCTGTTTTCCTACTAAGCTGTTACTCATTTTCATATTTCCTTAAAGTTCAGCCAACATCCTTCCTCATTTAGGAAACTGGAAAAGCTGCGTTTGGACATCATGCCAGATTATACCTCTCCTTTTTTTCTGCCTGCATGTAAAGTGAAAAGAAAACCTCCTAAAGAGAGACGGAACAGATGGAGTTTTTTTCATGCTTTTCCTCAATAAGGAGTCTAGCTGTAAAGTCTTACTGTTTATCATCAGAGTGACATTTGCAGGGCTTGGCAGGCCTGAACTGGGCCAAATCCCACTTACAGCAGAAATGCTTTTTGTTTTCAGGTTATTTTTAAAGTAAAAAAAAAAGCCTTAAAGTTAAAAAAAAAAAAAAAGAAATCTGAGGCACATTTTTCACCAAAGTGACTGTCAAGATAAAAGTAGTCCTGTACAAGTAAAATTGTTGATTTCATATAAAACTATGATCATTCTTGCATGGCCCATTCTAATTGATCTGAAAGTTTTGGCGCATAAATAAAGTAGCAAACATCCGACATCTGCATGTTTCAAACTATGAGCTTGATCAACAGATTTGTTCTCAAACAGGTGAAGCACAGTATGCATCATAAGTTGTGCTAAAACATTTTAACTGATTTTTGAGCACAATTTACCACAAAAAAATCAATGGAGGTCGGTACGCTCAACCAGCATTCAGTGCCACCAGATTATAAGATTTTCTATTTTTGGACAAGTGAAAGGATTTTAAAGTGGGCCTTATGGTTTAAAACACACAGTAAGGGTCACTTAACTAGCCGGGATTTCCTTTGGGTTAGTTTGATTTACAAATTTCTGCCTGAGGTGCACCACAAAGAATGAATTAAACTGTCTTTTATTTAAATCACTGTTGACATTACGCTATACTACTACATTTGCCGCAGTGAGGAGTTCCTGTGGAGCAGGATGTCTTATTTTGAAAGGAAGCCATGAGTCAAAAGTTACAAAACGTTTTTTTTTCTTTTTTTTTTTAAAGATATTTTCTCTTTATGTTTTATTAATGCCACTAAGGCAACAGTTCATATACATTTTTTAAAACAGTAGCAGTAGTATAAATATAAAGCAGTGTTTCATTTTTCTGAAGGAAGACTTTGTGGCTCCTATAGGGTTGCTGCCGGTGAGAAATTGACCCAAATTGTTCTTTTAAGTGTTGAAGGTTGCAGACCCCCGATCTAAATGTTTAAGATTTCCTTAAATAAAAGCCATTTTTTTTAAAAAGCAGTCACATACAAACCTAAACATGTGGCTTCTGATCAGAAGTGAAGGATCTGAGCTGTCTCTGTGACTGACAGGTGGGATTTCATTTCAACCTTTAACACGTCTGCTCTGCCTTTGTCTCTGCTGCTGACGCGCAGGATGTTACCCCATGAGTCGCAGATCTGTGCCTTTTATTTATGTCTCTGAACCTCCACTTGACATTTAAAAGAAAAGTGTTTTACCGGTTAGTTTTATAAATCCTTAAACCACAGGGTCACCAAATTAATACAAATAACAAATGCACTATTATGTAAGTCTTTATAAGCATAGGTTCCATGTTCGCCTTGAGGTTGATTGACAGATTGACAGAATTCAAGCACCGCCACCAGGTAACAGATTCCAAACCACAAGAGTTCAGAGAAGGAGAAGCTGCAGGTATGGATTGTTCAGACAGTCCCTGTGTTAGTTATACTTGCAAAAGCAAAAGAAAAAAAAAGCATAATGGTTTTATTTGAATTCACATTTTAGAAATTTTAAATAACCTCTCAAGATCGGAGATAATATTTGAGCTGTTATTTAATATTATTTAGTGCAGAAGTGCATATTATTCATATGAATATTGAAATGTTTTTTTTTTCCTGTGTAACAGTTTCAGTTTCTTTGTGTTTAGTTCTTTGATTTTCTGTATGGGTTTGAGTTACTTCCTGTTTTATTTTGTAGTATTTCCTGTTTTGTTGTCGTTTCGAGTTTTACCTTTCCCCATCAGTCCTGAATGTTTCCACCTGTGTTTTGTCGCCTTGTATGTATTTAAGTCTTGTCTTTCCCTTCCTCCTGTGCTGGTCCATATTCTGCTCTTTCCCGGGTTTTGAGTGTAATGAGTGTTTCAAGTTTCAGTTTTGGTTTTGGTTTGCCTGCTTTAGCAGTGGTTTTGGCCTCTAGTTTTGTTGTTAATATTAAAGTCCTTGTTCCCCCTGCAACTTCCTGCCTCCTCATCTTCTCTGCGCATGGGTATGTCCTCAACCTTCCCCCACCGTAACATCCTGGACATTTTTTTCAGTCAATAAGCAGCTTCCTGCTTTAACCTCTTTAGACCCGAGCTAATATTTGAGCTGACCCTCTTCACAATACCCCAGTTCAGCAGAATTAACTACTGTGGTAATATACCCCAAAATGTGATGTCCATGCATGTGGACACCAGTTCTTAAGAGGTTAAATATGGATCTGTTGTCATATTTTTCATTAAAAAGAAAAACAAAATGGATTACTTCTGAAATTATTTGTTTTTGTCAAATCAGTTACTGTACATAAACTGACCAAAATTTAAAATATTCATCAGTAAAATTATGAATTCTTACTTTCAAATCTAATTAAAAGCAGCTTTTTTCCCCCCAAAAAATGCAAAGAAACGACTAAGAGTTTGATGGATCAATTCTGCATGCTCTAATTAAAAATCAATTAATTATTGATTGCATTTTTTCAATGCCAATCCTGTGTCCCTTCAGTCTTCTGTCTGTCAGTCATGCTTTGATGTTCCAGCACAAGCTCACGCTGCCCCAGAACAGGTCAGAGCCACATTGTTAAAAATGCAGCTGAGTTTCCATTATTTCCCACACACAAATCTGAGTCCTAATCATCCATTATTGATATTAAAAAGCATTGATTCATTTATGAAACTCTTCCATTGTCCTTTCTGCTCTGAGAATAAGACTACAGTAGGACAGGAGCAGAAATCTGAGCGGAGCCCGTCAACTCTCCCGCTGTTCCTGACTGTTTTTGTCGCCAGGCCACTGTGTGTGACGCTGGTGTTCAGCAGCAAAGGCCAGAGGTATCTGCGGGTGGGGCTGGCTGTGCCTCTGTTCGGCTCTGTGGCCTGCCTCAGGAGGATGGTTGCTGAGGAGGGGAAACTCTCCCTGGACCAGGTAACTGAACACAGAGCAAGTTCACATATTTGTAAAGGCTTTTCATAATAAAATTATAATAATACACCGCTCAAAAAAAGAGAGGGAAAACCTAAGCAATGCAATGTTATTCCAAGTCAATCACACTTCTGTGTAATCGTATTGTCCAATTAGGAAGCAACGCTGACTGACAATACTTTTCACATTTTAGACAACAGGTGGGAATAATAGGTGATGACCAAGACACCTTCAATAGAAGAATGGTTCCGCAAGTGGTGACCACACACATCTTCTTTTGTTATGTTTTCTGGCTGATGTTTTGGTGACGTTTGAATGCCCACAGTGTTGTCACTCCAGCGGTTCCATGAGAGGGCGTCTACAACCCACGCAAAATAAAGAATAAAGAAATACTCAGACATGTAATTTAAAGCTAAATGTTCTCAATTATGCCCTTCATCATCAGAAAACAACAAGAACAGAAGAACACAATTTTCATTGGAGTGGGTCTTTAAACAACTATAGCAAGAAGTGGACAAAGCTGTTAGAACCATAAAATTCAGAAAGATAACAAAGATGCCATCATAGTTGTTTATGGACTCACTTTGTCTAAAATAACTTAAAGGTTTTGAATGCATATGACAGAAGATGGGTTTTTCACGTATTTGCAGACATTACAGCATAAATTTTATGTTTTCTTATCTTAGTTCCCAATAGGGGTTTAAAACGACACCCTATTCGGTTTATGTTTCACTATTAAACTCTTTTGAAACACAAAAGCAGTGTTGTGCACTAAAGAATGCCAAACAACCTGTTGCATTTGGATCTGCTACAAGCTTCCCATTTGTTAAATTGTTCCATTTTTTTTTAACCAAATGATGGCAAATAAAAGTTCTGAGTTGGGTTTTTTTTCTGAGTGTAAGTTTCACTCTTGCAATGGATCAGAATGACGCGGCATTGGGAAGTAAGTTTGTTTGTGTTTGTCTGTTGATCTCCAGGTGATCCTGACAGAGGTTTACTCCACAGGATTTCAACGCTCCTTCTTTGATGAAGATGATCTGACGAGCATCGCAGAGAACGATGTCATCTACGCCTTCCAGGCTCCGCCGCTCTACATCAGAGGCGGCTCTGCCCGGATCTCAGGTGGAGCGACTCGGGCCTCTAACTTGACATTCAGAACGTCTTATTCCAGCATTGTTTTTTCTGCTTTATGACTGGTGAATGTAAACATTTGTGCAGATTTGTTAGAAAACACAGCTTAACGTTTTTTCTTCTCAAAGAAACCTTAAGGGGGGTTAGCCCTGCCACAGGTGGTCCTGGGGGAGCACATTAAAAGCATACATTGTTCTGTGATTACATTCCCCGGTGACGATTTCCCATGAGCCCATCAGATTTATGTCTTCATCATTTTTCACAGCCCAGGTTACAAAAAAAGTATTCAGAAGTACTTCAAGGTATTATCTCATCATTTCCTTCCCACCCCCGTTCTAGACCCCCTGGCAAATCACTTCCTATGTCTACAGCAGGTGGAGACCCAACACTTCTGTGTGCACAGCAGATTGCTCTGTCACTCCTAGTGACATGTTTTCCCAGAGAGAATACACGTTTTATCTTCATAAGAAATTGCAGGAGGAGTGTTAGAAAAGCGTCCACTGCCACCCCAGTCCTCCATCTGTGTTAGCACAGGTATCATGGAAGCACATGGTTCTGGTAGAAACCCGGATATGTGATTCCAAAAAATCCCTGCTCACAACAGTGAAGAGAACTGCAGCAGTGACTTTTAGTGTCAGGATTTGATGACGAGCCAAAAGATAACAGCCTTAGGAGTGACAAAGAGAATTAGGTTTGTATCAGTTTGAGCTCAGGAAGGGGCTGAGTCAACAGGTAGTGTGATAACAACAACAAACCACTGGGGGATGCAGTTTTCCACCCCAGGTAACTAGTACCTTAAGATGGGTCCCAAGAACCAGAAAAAAAGTGGAACTCCTGTGATAAAAGTTCATAATCTGAGATCCACGGGAAAGTGCAAAATCAGAAAATCCAGTCCAAAATCCAGACAGGAAATGCACAAACGTTCCATTATTGTAGAACAGACAACACGAAACTCATAAAAACTCAATGAAGGTTGGGCAATTGCTGTTATGTTTTACTGAGAAAAAAGATACTGGACTAAGAGTATAGAAGGGAACTGGAAACATAGCCAGAACAGATTCTAAGCGCAAAATTACCTGCCGTCAACAATCGGCACCAGACGACCGGCCAGTGTCCCAAAAAAACAGTCAATGAGAACAGGATCCAAAATGCAATGACAGGAACCCAGGACCTTTCTTTAGGACCAAAACTCTCCTACTTGAACCTGAATTTTTCAAGGAGGGTAATTACTGAACTAGGTGACCAGCAGAGGCTTGAAAGGTGGATCCAAACTATCTGGTCCAGGCAAACTTGACACATGCAACGTCAAGTGTGGGGCGGACACATCCAGGTCATAAAAAGACGTAAACAGACAGATCTATCACTTTAAACATAAGGAATGGACCAATGAAATGAGGGGCCAACCCTTTGGGGGTCAGCCCAATGAGGCAAGTCTAGAGTGAAAAGCCAAACCTTCTGACCAACCTGATGAGAAAGAGCAGAGCCCTTCCTTTGCCAGTTTGCCAGCAGTCTGCAACCCTCAACGGTGTAAATATGTGTTTGTCAAACACGACCCTCAGGCTCAGTGACACCATAACCCCAACCCTGACAGATTTGTGAGCCGAGAGAACCAGCAGGTCTAATTTCTGAGAACAAAACAGAGAAGATTCTACCCATGACGTTTGGAAAGGAGACAAACTTGTGACAGAGGATGGAAGAGAACTGTATGACCAAACCAACCTTTGCTCCTTGGAGTAGTTTAAATGCTGGGGACAGAAGAGGCAGAGGATCCCTGTTTTGGATGGTAAATTGATCGAGACATCTGTAACCGGTTCATGGTCTGTCGTTCTTAGTTATAAAAAGGAACCCTGCACCAATGGAGATGTAGAAGGCTTGATCAACCCAACACCAAGTGACTGTTCTCTGTACTACTGCTTTGCTTAATATTCAAGACCACACAAGGAATATAAGTGTCCTTTTGGAGAAGGACCAAGAGGTTATATCATGATGGTAGTCTTGATTGTGCTACCAAGTGTGTGGTGATCTACACAATTAGAAATATGCCTTTTTCCATCTTGATTGGGTTTTTCTCCTCGTTTGCTTTATTTGTGATGATTTTGAAGCATTGTAGAAATTAGTTTTCATTGGCTTCACTGTTATTTTTTAGTAAAAGTACAGATATGAGGTAAAACATGTCTTCAAATAAGCTATTTTTCAGTGTCTTAACTTTCTTCTGACCCAAATAAGTTCAACAAAACTCTAGGGGGCCACAGTTTTAAATCCTGTTCTCCCTTCTAAATACTTTTAAATTTCTACATTTACATTCTTCTCTACTTTTCACCAGTTTTCTGTTGTCACATGAATTTTTTTAATCAACCTTTGTCTGTAAAGTTTTACTGTATGTCATGTAATGCAGTAAGTCTTATAAAACCCCCTCTGCTAAGACAAATATTGAGTGAACTACGGCCGACATTCTAAAAGTTTATCATCATTTTAAATGGAGGAAAATGTTTAGTTTCCATGAATACTGCAAGTGTTTGATGAAAGCGACAATAGGACACAAAAAGTAGTGTGTAACAGAAGGATCAACTCTTTAGCATGGATGAAGCAAACTTTCCTCTAAAGGATAAACTGCCTCTTACATTCACCAACTTAATAAGTGATTAAAATCTCATTTAGTGAAGACATTATGTTTCCATTGCCCACACTCTATTCTAGTTCGGTGATTCTTTGATGAGCTTGTGTACCATGGCTGTTTTACACTCAGCTCATGGTAGGAAGCTCCAACTGTGTCTTTGTTTGCAGTCCATTATTATTGACCAAATCATGACTCGTTGTAAATGACTTGAGTCCAGACAGGCCTCAGTGCTTCTTTAAATGAAAAATAAAATCTGCTGGGAAGTTCAAAGAGATCCAAGATTTGAGTTAGTCAAGCAAGGTGACACACTAAAGGTTAAAGGTTGCTTTATTAGTCTCCTATTTGTTACGGGCCACCAGGGGGGGAGCTACAGAGCTCAAGATATTTGAATTTAGGAAAACAATATTAATCATAAAACTGAGTAATTGTGTATTTTTAATCCTTTCATTTGTAATGGACTTCCATTTTCAGGTGGTATTTTGCCACCCTTCCCATGTCTGTTCTAGCTCCGCCCCTGCCAGCCACTCATAGAAAGTTGATTTCTTGTTGGCTTTTAAACACAGAATTGAACATTTGAGATGGTTTGAAACTTAAAATGAGCATTCTTTGTCCCCTCTTTGTTCCCATAACGCCGTTGTGCAAACAGGTTATTAGATTGTGGGATTGAAGCTGTTGCTGTGTGACGAGCAGATCCCTTCAGATTTAGAGGTGTTTAATTATGAGCTTTCAAGTTGTCTGGCCGTGTTTGGTGTGGCTCTGTCTGTGTGTGTGTTTGAGAGTGGAAAAAGCCTGAGAGTGTGATGGAAAGATGACTTCACAGGATTCCTGTGGTGACTTTGAATTAGTTCGAGTTCTTTTGGGAATACGAGATTATGATCAACAGGTAGGTTGACAAAACCACCAATGTTGATAAGAGTCTGCATTTCTCATGGTGTAGTGATGGGAATGACAGAAAAACAGCTACCTTTAAATCATGACAATGTTTAAGTAAAATCAACTTGTGTAAAATACAACTAACCCTCAATGTTTATTAGCGTGAAGATCCACCTTTAACATAGTGCTTAAAATGATGCTTCAGATAGCTTCCTTTCTGTATTTTATCATGTTTAATGCTGTTATGGGGATTATTGATGCATTGGTTGTTACTTTGATGTTTTCAACATTCATTTGTGCAAGGTAGATGTTAAAGCATTTTAGCACTCAGTGTGGACTCTGTACTAATGCTACACAATACTATCACACTAATTCCCGCTGGAAACAAACCGCAATTATTAATTTCTCCTTCTTGTTCAATTTTCAAATGGTTGGCACTTCCGTGACTTAAAAAAGGCCGGTACCTGTATGTCTCCACCAAAGCCAAGGCCCTGATTGGTCAACTTGGTTTGACTTTCACTGCAGGTTCAATGGCCACAAGTTTTGTACCTAGAGCAAGAAAACAGACTTGCATAATAATAATGACACATGAACATGAGAGTTTTGAACGCAGAAGCCTGAAATGCGCATTTATGTGCATTTACATAGACTTTACATTGGAAGTAGTCGCTTGAATTTTGCTATTCTGAGCATAGACTGGGTGCAAGGAGAGACAGCTAACAAGGGAATGTGCACTAGGTAAGGCAAAGACACTTGAAAAGCAATCAGAACATTGGCCTTTAAGCTATAGTAACCTATAGTAAACTATATCCATATATGTGATCATGTATTACCTTTGGCACTAATGAACAGATTAATAATGAAACTAGTTATTTTCATGAACTCTGTTCCTACTTGGAAGAAAGATGACTTGACATCGGCTTGAATTGTGGTGTGCCCCAGGGATCGATCCTGGGACCCCTTCTGTTCAACCTCTACATGCTGCCACTAGGGCAGTTAATACGCAGTAATAACATTTCTTATCACAACTATGCAGATGATACTCAGATCTATGTGTCACTGACAACAGGTGAATATGGGCCAGTGGATTCACTCAACCACTGCCTCCAACAGATCAGCGCGTGGATGCAGAACAACTTTCTCCAGCTAAACTCAGACAAAACCGAAGTTATTGTTTTTGGCCCACAGAAACAAAGAGAAAGTGTCAGCAGCTACCTTCATTCTCTGTCTTTTAAACCCTCAAATCAAGTCAGAAATCTAGGGGTAATCATGGACTCTGACCTGAACTTTAACAGCCATATCAAGTCAGTAACATCAGCGGCATTTTACCATCTGAAAAACATTGCCAAAATCAAAAACATAATGTCAAAGCGAGACCTGGAGATACTTATTCATGCATTTGTCTCCAGTAGGTTAGACTACTGTAACGGCCTGCTCACCGGCCTCTCCAAACGAGCTGTAAAACAGCTTCAGTACATCCAGAATGCTGCTGCTCGAGTCCTGACCAAAACCAGGAAGTATGATCACATTAGTCCTGTGCTCAGGTCTTTGCACTGGCTCCCTGTACCTCAAAGAATAGACTTCAAAGCAGCTCTGCTTGTGTACAAGTCTCTCCATGGCCATGCACCAAAGTACATCTCTGACATGTTAGTGCCATATGAACCATCTCGTACTCTGAGGACCTCAGGGTCCGGCCTCCTGTTGATTCCCAGAGTCAGAACTAAACAAGGGGAATCAGCGTTTCAATATTCTGCAGCTAAAATCTGGAACAGCCTCCCTGAAGTCGTAAGACAGGCCTCTTCTGTGTTCATGTTCAAATCTAGACTTAAAACATTTCTGTTCAGTCGTGTATATGACTGAAAGGTCCTATCTGCACTTTTCTTTCCTTCCTTTCTTTTTAAATCTTTTTTTTTTTTTTTTTTTCTATTAAAGTAAATTTTATGTTGATTATTTCTATGATGTATTGTGATTTTAATGCATTTTTCTGTTTTGTGAAGCACCTTGAATTACTTTGTGTACGAATTGTGCTATACAAATAAACTTGCCTTGCCTTGCCTTGCCTTGACATCTGAGGCTCCGCCTTTCATTTCTTATAGGTGCCGCCCATTTCATGATGTCCTCTTAAAGCCGGTCTCGGCATTGTATTCCCGTTTTGCCCACAAAAAACCATCTGAACTTTTACAAAGATGAATGTGCATATCATGCATTCCATATATCGGTCTGTAGTAGCCCCTGCGTTTATTCCATTAGGCGCACAACGGTGATGACTAATGGGTTCATTTTGCGGTGAAATTTGGTTGCAAAATACAGACAACAGCAGATGAACATTTCAGGATTTATTGAAATGATGAGAACATTGTATTGTGTTATGATTAGCGCTGGCTGTGAATGTTTATTTTCTCTTTGAAGCATAGATCTCGTAATCAAAAATCATGTGGATCATATTCCTGGAGTGCATCTTCCCGTCGTTGCTCAACAATGCATGTTTGTGATTGGTTCAACTCCTGCCCATGTGTCATGATGTGACTATTACTTTTATGAGCTGTGGAAGTGTTTTGCTGAGTCGTGTTGGGAAAAGTAGTAGAATGCAATAACTTGGAACTGTTGGTTTTGTGACTTTTGATTTAATTTTGTCTAAATTTTGTTCTTTTTTAAATGTCTAATATAGTTATTAAGATATTATACCAGCCATCAATAAATATATTTCATTAGCAGAAGCTGTGCAAAATGTGTCCACCCACTCTGACACTTCAAGAACGAATAGCAAGGAAAGATTTTAAGAAAGCTTTTGTTTTAAACTATAAATCTTTTTCAAAGCGGTGTAAGTCATGCCCCACAAAAGCTCACAATGAAGCGATGTTTATCTGTGTTTTCAGAGAACTAGAGTGAGAAATTTAAAGACTTGCTTGATTAGAACGACATTTGTTAATGAAAAGCTTTGAATACTAACTCATTGCTGAGGTCAGGACGTTGCAATCAGAAGTTTCACGCTAAAGGTTTGGCAGTTTACACCCTTAATCCTTCTGTGCAGGAGAAATCTTACTTTTATTCATGAATAACAGTTGTGGAATTTTCTCAAATGACCTATACTAAAGACTGAAATGACTTGATCTGATCTGCATCTCAGCCGAAGGACGCTCAGCCGTGACATTTGCCTTATCGGTGATGAATCGGGTGTCAGGTGTAAGCAGTTGGGTTTAATGAGACGTTGCAGTTTGGGGAAGACGCAGCCATTGTGACCGATCAATATTTTCCTGTCCATGTCTGTAAGTCTGATTTACCATGTGATTTATCACTGAGACTCTGCAGAGGCAGCCTGTGTGCGAAGCCCCACACACTGTCAGGCATGTAATGAGTCCCTGCTGACGTCACATATCGCATCCATCTCATAATCTCTTCTTCAGTCACCCTCGTCTGTTGTGGCAGAGACACATTGGGAACGCGCTGAGCACGCTTGGCACCCCACCAGGACGGGATGTGCAGAACAAGCTGCATCAGATAATGCCCCCTGCTGAGAGTGCAGGCATCCGTCTGTTTTCCAAACTGAGTCACTGCTCCCCAAATAGAAAGCTTCAGTCTTGCCCCTTTACATACCTAAATTCTTCTCTTCTTCCAGTCTTTAAAGGTGTTAGTTTCAGTGGTTATGTTCCTGGTAGATAAAATCTGCTTCTTTCAAGAAGAGCGTGAGAGTTTTGTTGTTAAAAAGGAAACATGTCAGTATTTCTTTGACTGTCTTTGACTTTGACTTTACTCTCACAGGGTACCATCACAGCCTGCCATCATCGCCATACTTTACTGGTCCCGGAGGTCAAAGGTTACCTCCATCTGGAACGTTGTCGTCAGAGTTCCTTAATCAGGGAGTTGCAGTCAAGATTCTTCTGTTGGTGTGCAACGCTGCAGGAGCCGGCCAACAGACTACAAGGTGATTAACCAACTTTCTGCTACATTCACACTTCACTCAACAATGCATGTTCAAGTGGCCACTTACAATGAAAAGTCTATGTAAAGGCACATAAATGCACGCTTTCGCACTCAAAACTATCACGTCCCTACACAAGCTCCTGCAACTGTTTTTGGGCTCTACGCACAAAATATGTGGCCATTAAACGTAGATTGAAAGTTAAACCAGGTTGAACTTTGACCAATCAGGAACTCGAATTTGGTGGTTCCATATAAATGGTGCGGAGGAGAAATTAACTGCGGTTGTTCTGCCCAAACCTAAATGTAGAATAATAATAATAATGGATTGGATTTGTCTGCGTTTTTTTCAAATGTTCAAAGCGCTTACAATGTGTCTCCATCATTCATTCACTCCTCATTTATACGTGGTGATGGTGAGCTGGTGGTGTAGCCACAGCTGCCCTGGAGGCAGACGGATGGGGGCGTGGCTGCCAGTGTGCGCCTACAGTCCCTCTGACTATCACCGGGACATTCATACACATTCATGCTCACTGGAGGCAGGGAGGGTGAAGTTTCTCTCCCAAGGACACAACATTGGTTGACTGGGGGAGGCGGGAATCGAACCGTTCATCTTTGGCCAACGTGCTCAAACACCTTAGCCACTGCCGCCCATAATATGACAAATTATGACACCAAGTCTTTCATTTATTGGAATAGAGCAGTAAAAGAAAAAGGTTGGAGCAAGATTCATGAGATTTGCGCCACTTCCACATTTCACATCAAACTTGCTCCAATTGTGGTGGATATGCTGTGTGAACACCGTGGGATAAAGGTGTTGTAGAATAAATGTGCGTCTCTAAACACACGTCAAATGCCAGGCAGCTTTAGTCACATGCACCTGTATGGGAAGCACAGTACCGTACAGGTTTTTGGGTTGTCCAGACCCGTGGAGGGTCGTAGAGAGGAGCATCTGAAGGCGAGTGAGGGTGTGTCTTTCAGTTCCCTTGTGTATTGTATAAGTGTTCACTACAAACTAGTCGCCAGTAGCATGCCTACAGTTGAAATCAGAAGTTTACGTACACCACATACAAACATACATATGCTTTTTTTTTATCTCACCATCAGACATGAAATAAAAGTAAACTTTTCCTATTTTCGGTCAATTACAATTAAATCTATTTCAATTTGCTAAACATCAGATTAATGGGACTAGGGTTGTTTTCAACAAGTTTTCATTACTTTTATCAAAGTCAAAAGTTTACACATGCTAAGATCACCATGCATTTAAACAAGTTGGGAAAGCGCAGATGATGATGTAATCCCTTTGGAAGCTTCTGATATGTTTGTTGACAAAATCTGAGTTAATTTGAAACACACCTGTGGATATATATTAGGGCAATATATATTAGACAATTGTAGGCAAGTATAAACATCATAGGGACGTCAAGCCATCGTATCACTCAGGAAGGAGACTGGTGCTGTGTCCCAGAGATGAACATACTTTGGTCTGATATGTTCAGAACAACCCAAGGACGAAGGCAAAAAATGTTGGGCTGAAAGGGTACTCTGCCAGGAAGAGGCCATTACTCAATAAGAAACGTAGAAAAGCCAGATTAAAGTTTGCTTATGCACACAAGGTTATACTTTCATTTCTGGAGACATGTCCTTTGGTCTGACGAAACTAAAATTGAAGTGTTTGGCGACAAGGACTATTGTTATGTTTGGAGGAAAAAAGGGGGAAGCCTGCAGGCCTCGAAACCCCATCCCAACTGTAAAACATGGTGGCAGCATCATGTTGTTGGCTTGTTTTGCTGCTGGAGGGGCTGGCGCACTTCACAAAATAGATGGAATCATGAGGAAAGAACAGTATGTGGAAATATTGAAGCTACATCTGAATACATCAGCCAGAAAGTTGAGCTTGGGCGCAAATGGATCTTCCAAATGTACAATGACCCGAAGCATAGGATGGTTTTGCACTATTTAAAAGATGTTTTTAGTTATAACTTTTAGTTAGGGCGTGCGCCCAAATGTTACAAGATACGAATGTTTTAAACAGAGTTTCACCAATTAATCATCTACTAAATTCAAAGCACCTGTTCCCCAGATGTCGTTAAGTTGGTTCAGTTCTGTTCAGTTGTCTCAGTTTGGTTAATATGGGAAAGACTTCAGGCTTAACTATTCAGAAGACCATCATTGATCCCCTTCATGGTCTGGGTAAGTCACAGAAGTTCCTAGCTAAGGATCCTGGCTGTTCACAGAGCACCGTGTCCAAGCAAATCAACATAAAGTCTAATTGAAGAGCTAAACATGGCAGGAGAACCAGCAGTAAAAGAGACGACCGTGGACTTCAGTAGATTATCAAAAACACAAGATTCAAGAACCTGCAGACATCCAGAAAGAGTGGAATGGGTGAAGGAACCGTTTCAAAAACCACCACATTCAAGAGACAGGCTGCAACTGTTGGGTTCCTCAGGTTAATCCACTTCTGAGCCTGGGCCAACGGAGGACACGTCTCAACTGAGGCAAGGAGAAGGAGGACTGGACTGTTGGCCAGTGGTCCTCTGTCCTGTTTTCTGATGAAAGTAAAGTGTGTATTTCATTTGGGGGTCAAGGTCCAAGAGTTTGGAGGAATACTGTTGAGGAGCAGAACCCAAGTTACTTGAAGTCCAGTGTAAAATCTCTATAGTCACTCATGATTTGGGGTGCAATGTCCAACTCTGGGGTTGGTAAACTCTGCTTTCTGCAATCCAATATCACTACAACGGTCTAGCAGAATGTTCTAGAGGACATCACGATTCCTTTTGCTGAGGATCTAGATGGAGATGCAGATTATAGCAGGACCTGGCCCCTGCCCAGACTATTAAAGTAATGCAGATGGACTTATCATTCAGAAAATACTATATTTTGATAGATTTGGTGTGTTCGTAGTCTTTATATTTTTGCAAATTTGAGAAGTAAATGGGGATTTCTCCACAGTATTCCAATTATCTGAAATTCTGTTTTAGTGGGTTTTATGAGCTGTAACCCCAGTTTATGAAAAAATGAACAAAAAAAGTGTGTGAATGAATGAGAACTGTGACTGGAAAACACTTTTGGCATTTTAAGAAAGAGAAGTGCTTTATACCTGTACGCCAATTACCATTTCAAACCACGCCATGTTTTTAAAAGTGGTGCTATTTTAAAAGAAACCTTTTAAAGCTGGATGAGCTTAAAAAAAGGTTCCAGTTCCAAATCAGTCTGATCAGCAAAAAGCAGCTGCTCATGTATTTCACATTTCCTATGATGGAGAGAAGCGTGTTTCTTCTGATAGCAAGAAAAGGAACACATTTTACTGTGTGGTGGGACTTGGTGAGATTAGTTCCAAGTCAAACAGCCAAGGACTCGAACATCTGGTGAGATGTAGAGATCCATCAGACCCCCGTTTCCCCGACGAAGTCCAGAGAGATCGATAGAGGTGAGAGCAGGAGAAAAAACTCTGATCTCCCCTGTGAGCGCTGATGTCTTGGTTCGTCCTTCAAACGCCTCCCTCATTGCTCAATCCACCCACATATCTTGCTTTCATCAGACGACAGCTGGAGGACTGGACTGTGCCAAGAAAATGACATTGGATGCATGCAGTTCTTTCTCGCTCTGAGAGAAATTTCAGATTAACTTTTTGAAATGAAACATTCTGCTTTCTGTATCATACTGACACTCATTTTAAAGAAGCCCAAATGTGCAAAGTGGCGCCTTTGCTTTTTTTAAAAGTTGACAGCAAACCTGGCTTCTTCATCTAGTATTCTAGAAAAAATGAGGAATATGAACTTCTAATGTCACAAACAGAACTGTAAGCTTTATCCTGCTGCCTTGCAGTCTGCAGTC
Source organism: Oryzias curvinotus (assembly GCA_023969325.1). Lineage (NCBI taxonomy): Eukaryota > Metazoa > Chordata > Actinopteri > Beloniformes > Adrianichthyidae > Oryzias > Oryzias curvinotus. Next base: position 43,953,374 of record CM043722.1, read on the forward strand.
TAATTAATGATAATTGCAGGTCTTTCTCCAGTCCTTCCTCTGCCCTCTGTTCTTATTTTGCTCCCCAGCCACAATAACACTGTAATCATCATAATCCTGAGCAGGAACTCATCTGATATTAGTAGAAGAGAAAAAACTTTAGAGCTTTGGGTTTCAAACCTGCAGGAATCTGAATGGGCCTTGACGCAAAGCTCTTCCTTCTTGTTTCAGGTTTGGACCTCCTTTTTTAATGAGAGAGGACCGGTCTATTTCCTGGGAACAGCTGCAGCAAAGCATCCTCAGCAAGCTGTATTACCTGATGATTAATGGAGCTCAGGCGCAGGTATACTGATCATTATTTGATGATGATTAAAATTTTATTTTCTTCTGATGCTCTTGCTTCTCCATCAAGCAGAAAAGAGTACAGGTGCAGGAGCGGCTGTACGCTCCCTGATGTGTCAGCAGCACTACAGACTGTATTCAGGGTCTCCAAGGAGTCTGCTTTATTTTATTTTTATTTTCATTTTCTGATTGGTTTATTAGAAAAATATGGAACACTTTACTGACTGAAAAGAGAGCACTTTTCTGTAAAGAGATTAACAGAAGCAGCCCAAATAAAAAAATCAGAAATTAAACTAATTTCATCTTTTAGCTCCTCTGGATCTTTTCTGTTCAACACAAACAGTTTCAAGGGATGACCTCACGCTCTTGGACTAGGTCTCACCTGATTGGTTAACTTCTCTGATACGACCACTTTAAACGTTACTGTTGGTGCTGGCTGTCTTTTGATTGGGTCACAGTAGAGTTTGTCTGCACAGAAACACAAAGAGGCAGAGGGAACTGTTTAAACGGTGAGAAAGACTGGGGCTATGAGTTCCTCTGCAGCTTTAAAGTGTGGATGCCATGCTTTGAACAACTTTGTCAAATAAAAAAGCCCTTTAAACGCTGATTCTATTGATACCAATAGTTAGCGTCGAAAAAAATCCGAAGCATATGAATAATAGACATCGTTCGAAGGAATCAGAAATTTGAATTTGCCGCTAAGAGCGCAGGCTGGAAGTGAACTCGATATGACCTGTGACGTCACGAAAGGCATTGACTTTCGTAGTTCCGCTTCGGACAGCATGTAAACAAAACAGGTAGTCTTCGTTTCTCTCGTGTTTAAATCTGTTAATCATCAACATGCCAAGTCGTTGTGTGGCAGCTGGATGTAGCAATACATCTAGTGAAAGTGGATCTGTGTATAAATTCCCAAAACAAGAAACGCTGCTGAAACAATGGACAAAACAAGTTCAGCGAACGAGGGCGAATTGGGTGCCAACTAGAGGTAAGATCTTAAGCCCGAGCCCGAGTCCGTGCCCGACCGGACCCGAATTTCGGTTTAAATGACAGTCATTACGTTCGGGTCAGTTCGGGCCGGGCTTCTCTCTCGCTGACTTTTTTAATAAATATATTGTAATGTCTGCAAAGAAGCTCCTCAGGCGGCGGTTGTCAAACAGCTCTTTATTAATCCTGGATGTCAGAACGGTTACCGCATGAACCGAAAGGCACAGCCAGCTTCTTCTTACTCAGAGGGAGAACGTTCCCTTAGCGCACACACCCACACACACACGAAACTGAAAAGGCAAACGCGCACCGCCGCGGCTGCAGTATTTCTCCGCGTAATGAAGCGAGTGCGCATCCAGATCTCTCTGTCACTCTCTCTGTCTGGCCTCTTATTCTGTGTTCCAGCGTTATTTCGTTGTGCAAATGCATTTGTCATGGAGGGAGGAACCTATGCGCCGCGCTTCCAGCGGAACTCTATGCCACAACAGCAGCTTATACGCGCGCGGCTGCAGCGACCACTCTCTGTTCGAAGGAAAATAGCTTTCATCATCATAAAAATATATAGATTATTTTACCTTTAAGAAATCTGGCGGGTTTTTTTCTGCCAAAAATCCTATGGGTTAAATTGAAATTTCGGGTTTGCTTCGGGCTCGGTCCTGCAAATCAAGTTAATTGGTCGGGTTCGGTCCGAGTTCGGCTTTAATGCCCGCGGGCCTGTGTCGGGTCGGGCCGGATTTTTTAGGCCCGATCTTACCTCTAGTGCCAACTGCTTCGTCAACTTTATGCAGCGAACATTTTGAGGCAGACTGTTTTGAAGAAACACCACAGCTCATGAAAGATATGGGAATGCATGTCAGATATAAAAAAGTATTGAAACCGAACGCAATCCCCACCATTTTCAAGAGATCGCTAGACCTACTACTTTCTGCTATATCCTCCTCACTTTCGCAAAAGGGTTCGAATCGATACGGTTGCAAAAGTGACTCATCATCATGATAATCTCCGCAACTTTCCTCTTCATCTTTCTGTTCAGCTAGCCATGTTGTCTGCCTTTCGTTACGTCACAAACAGGGCGGCGCGAATTCGGCGGAATGCGTGAAGCCGGCGGCCGTCCTCGTTGTTTATATCGCGTTTTTCGCTATTTATTCTTTTTCGAAAAATATTAAAAACAATCGCAACATGAAATAGAGACTATTTACTATATTTTGGCTTATTAAAATAGGCCATGTCACCCACACTTTAAATAAAAGGATTCAAGCGTTAAAACAAATTTACAAAAAGCAGTTATTTCCTTAGTCACAACTGTCCTTACGGGTGGATACGGGCAAACCTGAATGGGGTCCACACAACATTTTAGGATCGTAGACCGCTCAGTGAGCTTATAGAGTTAAAATCTTCATGCTCATGTCTTGGCGGGCATGCTGCAGGCGCCAAGTCATAAGAAATGCTTAAACAACATGTAAGGGTGAAGTAGGTGAGACGCACGCACGTCGTACGGATGTTTCATTTTTCCAAACCCACCAAATCCTTCACAATGTGCAAGAATCCCCTGAGCGCTGTTCAGGTGATTAGTGTGCACTCCTCGCACCCCCTTTGTTTGCAGCATGTCTGTCTAAATTATGGAAATTAGACGGAGTGTAGTTTGTTCCCTTCTCTACCTCTGTGTGCCGGTTCCAAGCCCGGATTGCCTGAGAGGGTTGCGTCAGGAAGGGCATCCGGCGTAAAACATTGCCAAGTTCACCATGCGACTCGTCCTCGGAAGTAAGGATGATTTGCTGTGGCGACCCCTGATGGGAATAAGCCGAAAGAGAAAGAAGACGGAGTGTCGTTTGTGCAGACATCCTACCGACACTTATGCATCACCTGCACACCCCGTGCGTGCAATATTTGTGCGCGGTCAGTAAGGTGTCAGTGTGTGCACCTCATTTATGAATGGACTGGGTAAAGTACAACAACATCACATCTACATTATAAGTGTGTGTATGCTTCACAATACACTTATCACACGCATGACAATGGTATGTTCCATTTTTGTAACCGTAAGGTGGGTGCACTGAAGACACACCTGCGCTTCCTTTACAACGCAGCCGCTCCTCTCTGCGCTTTCTCTACGTTCTGGTCAACCCAAAAACCTGTAGCACCCCTTCCCTAACGGTCAACCACCATATGGGGGCATGTGACGAAGACTTAACCCACTACAGAACACTGGCATCAAGAAGCAGCAGTTTGCTGTGGAGTTGTTTCTTTGCACAGAGAAGTATTCATGACAGTGAGAATTTTGTCTCCTTTTTCATGTGTGGGGCCCGCTAACTTCTCACTGCACATAACATCCAGAAGGGATGGCTTAGTCACACATCAGTGAGACGTTTTCTGTTTATGTGAATTAAAATTACATTTAGAAGCATAATAACATAAATAACAATTGTTGCTCTGCTCGACACATTGAATCACAGCCTCATCACTCCCAAAATGTAAAAAGAAAAGATAAAACATCTTGCAACTCTCCTTGGACTTTATAAAATATTTACATCTACTTCTTGAAATTTGTTGCAGCTAAAGAAAAAGTTCTCGTGGGGAGAAAATTCCACACAAAGGACCCAGCTGGGATTTGAAGCACAACCTTTTTTTTTTTGCTAACCCCCTCCGCGCTCTGCAGCCCCATCAGAAACATACTGTGTAGGTTTTGTCTGCGTGTGAGTGTGGGCGGGTTTGGAGCTGCGACTTCCTGCCAGGCTGGCTGGCACACACCTGTTTCTGAGCAGGTCCGTTGGCTCAGGACAGCAGAACATCCACCCACAAAGTCAGCATGAGAAAGCAGGGACTCCAGGTCCACTCTGCACCCACCAGCACCACTCCAGAGCCAGAGGAAGCAGTGTGGGCAAGGTCATTTTTCACTCATATTTCACTGCTTAATATTCAGCGTTGAGAATCGTGGAACACCTTTCAAAATGGGATAGAGAACAGTATAGGGAGAGTTGTGTGAATATTTTAAAATATTTATTGTTAAAATGGCTGCTATGTGCCATTTTTTTATGACTTGAATCGCATAAAAATGCTAATTTCCTTCCATTGGTCAGATGTGCTCTTATATGTTAATTAAATTTTGATTGATTTGGTCAAACATTTACTGGTTGGACGTTTTCTTTTAAAACTTTTGGAAGGACTGATTTCTGCCCCTCAGTGAACATTAGAATAGATTTGCATTTATATTGCTGCGACAGTCAGTGAAGCATGGTAATGAAGTCTGATCAGGCAGGCTTGTTGGCCTATCAGCCTTCTGCGCCTGGGTTAAGCAGGAGAACATCGGCTTTGTTTAGAAAACTGTAAAACAAAGGAGATGATGATACAAAAGCAAACTGTAGCTCTTTGTCAAATCAATTATTTACTTCTCTGAGGACAAAGGCTCTATTTTCCTGCTTGTACATTCCAGCGTCTTTTCTGCCACGCAGTAAACAGGCGTTTAGAGTGCAGGCAGGTTTTACAAGAAATCATCGCCTCACTTGCTGCTTCCTACTCTCCTCCTCTTTGAAGACAAAAGAACGGAAGAGAAGAGGCAGGTGCAACATTTCCTATATTTTTGTGCTCCTTTCTGTCAGCTATGTAGTTAAAGCCAGGCTTGTAGTGTTTAATGGGTTTGGGAAAGGCAGCACTGCTCAAAACAGACGTTTTTCCCTGAAACCTCGTTCTTGTTAACATCATCTGTAGTTGTAATGTTCATAACTGGGAGTTCAGCTTTAAAGATGTTGAAGTGACAGTCATGCTTGGACAAGATGGCACGATGCCTCGCAGCACAAAGACGTTAATTCAGCAGCAAACTTTATTACAGATCATGTCTTTTTTTTGTATTACACTCCTCTGTGTTTCAAGAGCAGAACCACCAAGGCTGGAACAGTGCTGGAAAAGTATATGGGAGAAAGAGACAGCACATAACAGCAATGCCCAACGGCTGTTCTCTCTGAGAAAAGAACATAGCAACCTCCCTGTGTTATGCTGATTGGGACTGGACCCAGAAGCAGGATAGAAACTGTAGTTGGATGAAATGATAGTCTTTTATTTAGTTTCAGTGGTGGTAGAGGATTCTGGCTTGAAAGACATGTGGCTTGGATGGATGACGAAATGGATGAGCTGCTGGTCTGGTGGAAGTTGTAAAAAACTGAAGAGTGGAGCCTTGCGTGGTGTCCCGTTGGAAGACAATTGATGGCCAATGGTGGAGGTGAAGCTGGTAGCAATCCCTGAAGGGGCAAAACACAGAGTGGGCAAGGATGCAGGTAAATAAATAAATAATAATAATAATCATAAATAATATAGTTAACAGAACGAAATAATGTACAAAACTGATATTCTCGTCAATGTGTCCGTCTGGCGGAGCAGATATAGGTGCAATTAGACAGACAGACAGACAGACAGATGTATTAAATGTCCACTGGGGAAAGTTGTTTTCATAGTAAAACATTTCTTCATAAGCTATGGAATTATGGTATTCATGCATATGCCTTTAGTTTGTTTTATTTTTGATACAAACAATGTATGACGTATGTCTCAACCATTCAGAAAGCAACAAGAAATTACATTTGCGCTGAACAATTTCCCATTTCCACGTGGATTATTACCGACATCTGTAGCTTGTCAGATGCAATTAAATGGATGGAAATAAAATGCCCCATCACGATGTGTAATGACGCACAATGGCTGATCTTGGGCTCTTAGAAGATGTTGCAAATGGAAGAATTGGGAGTGAACGCATCTTTAGACAGCAAGAAGACTTGCTGGGAAACGGGGACGAGTGGCTTATGAGCCGGTTCCCACTTCCTCCAGCCGTCCTGTTGGAGCTTTTGGGGGGTGTCACCCAGTGCATCTGGCGCGTCGGTGTTCCCCTCCGCCTCAGTCACCACTCCACTTAAAAGGAGTTTTTATTTCGGCCACGGCCCGAGGTTGTGAGGCTACTTCATTTAGAATTGATTGTGATTTATTAAGGGATAGATGCGTAGGATGTACGTGCGCATGGTTTTATAAATCCGAATATTTCTGTGCGTACGCACGTCCTATGTTTCATCCGTACTCCACTTCTGACGCAAATCCTACGCAAAGTTTTATAAATGAGGCCCCTGGATCCTAACACCCTGAACAGAATTCAGTAACCATCACAGAGGCCCTGACATGATGCATGCCTACTGGCTAAAGAAACTCACTGCACTCCACGAGCGCCTGGCAGCACAAATGAACCAGCTGCTAAGAGATGGGACTCATCCAGAATGGTTAACGCAGGGGTCGGCAACCTGCGGCTCCAGAGCCGCATACGGCTCTTTTATTATATTCTAAGATTGTCCAGGTGCCTTTAAAACTGTCAGGAAGTGCGAGCGGGCAGGAGGAAGAGAGCAACAGAAACGTGCAGAGGGGGCGTGTCGACGACTGCGAAGGCGGACCAGAGTCGTTATGGGATGGAATTTCTAAAGACAGTACATGCTGAATGAGGCTGAATGAGAAGTGAATAAAAGCCTCATCATGCAGAACCTCTTTGGGTAGTCTGTCGACCAGCTGTCTACTACGGTCGGCAAGCAGTAAACAGGAAAGGTTCATAAAAATACTTTTTTTTTTTTAAATAACGGCTAAGTATTAGGTTAAAAAAAAATCTAAATGTAGACACTTTCTAAGTAAACTTCTACGTGACTATTGACCTGCGTCACCGCCAAGACTCCCATTGGGGTGTAATCCCAACAATGTTCCAACCCAGGTAGGACAAGGATGGAGAAACTTGAGAAAACAGAAGAAAACTGAAGAAAACAGTATGTTTTATGGCACCTGGACAGATTTGTTTGCTTTCGGCAACTTTACCAGTGTGAACAATATGTAATGAGGTATTAGCAAACAACAAAGTCTCAAATGTGGCGAATTAGTCTCCATCTTTGAACATTTGTGGACCAAAGTTATCCAGGTGAACTTTGGTTCAGTCCAGCAACAGTGTGGACTTTTCAATGGACCATAATGTGACCTACAGTCATTTCCAAATCTCCAAAAAGTTGAAAAATCTCCTCTTTCTGAAAGTTATTTAGTGGATAGGTACATTCATTTATTCATATCAATATGGAAATGCTTTTTTTTTCTCCTGGACAAAATTTTTCCAGTAAATTAACATTTAATATACAACAACTTCTATGACAGAATGTCTTTTGGTGATTCTCAACTCAACTCAACTCAACTCTATTTATAAAGCACTTTAAACAGAACAAGGTTCACCAAAGTGCTGAACAATACAAGAATTAATATTTTAATTTTAATATTTATAATAGATTCTGTATTCGATCATTTGCACCCAGATTTGCTTTTGTGTTTCAGGACTCTGTCATTTGTTCTGTGATTTGCTGTCGTGTTTCAGTATAAGTTTATTTATACCCAGATTGTTTTAGTGCTTCAAGATTTGTTAGTTTGTACTGGGATTTGTTGTTGCTGTATCTTAAATGTAAGCGTGTCTTGCGTCTCTCAGCCACCGTGCAGAGGAGCAGCTTCCTGCTTTAACCTCTTTAGACCCCAGCTAATATTTGAGCTAACCCTCTACACACGTATTCACGGGGCCCCAGTTAAGCAGAATTAACTACTGTGGTAACTTAACCCAAAAATGGTGCCCATGCATGTGGACGCCAGCTCTTTAGAGGTTAACAGTGAAAAGAGGAGAGCAAAGGTTCAATTTGTCCCAAAATGATAGGTTTCATAATTTATATTTGAACTTTAAGACGTTATTTGGCAATTTATCCCTGTGACTGTCTTTTCTACACTGACAAATACGTATTTTTCCTCATATGGTGGGTAGACATTGTTATTTTGTTTTTTTATGGATTCTCATCGTCATGGATGAGAGGCAGTAATTCAGAAATATTGTATCCCTGTTTTCCAGGATTTGTACATTCCAGCAGCTCCTTTTGTTGGACCTAAACAAAGTGTTCCCATTGCGCTCACTGCGATGTGATTCCTGATATCAGAGACTCAGCGGGGCTGAAGCTGCCTCTGAAGTACGGGGTGGCTGCTTGTTTGATCTCAGCCAGTGGCGTCACTCCAGACTTCAGGAGAACAAGAGGAAATCAATTTCATTTCTGCAGAGTCTCTCTTTATTCCTAAAGCTCCTCCAATCTATGCAGATCTCTGAGTAATATCCCTTCGCTTCAGGCACGGAAAAAGATATTAGCAGCGCGCTTGCTTCCTCATCTTTAGCTCGAGCTTTTATGCGGTTTTGAGGATTATGTGGAAAAAGTCAGGTGATTTTAGAGGTAAAAACTGGTAAATGCAGGTCCAAGCCTGTGTTTTAAGACAGCTCTCTGCCATCTTTTTTCTGCTCAAAGCTCAATAAAAACATCTGGACTCCTCTCAAAGTTTGCTTTCTTGGTTTGTTTTTCTGGAATTAATCGGGGAAAAAAATACATGGATAAATAAGGTAATTCCAAGATCTGCTTGCAGCTGCACGGAGATGAAAAAAAGACAATTTTACTTAACTTTTTTAATCTTCAGATGAAACAGTAGAGAATAAGGAAACTCGGTGCATTCTGTACTATTATTTTTTTGTTGCTATTATTTATCATATATTGGAATTTGTGCAACTTATTTTATCATTTACTTTCCAGGAAGTTTTAAAGTCTCCATAGAGTGCAAAATGTGTCAAAGTAAAAGGAAATGGATTTTAAAAATGATGTGACCAGTCAGAAGGTCTGGAATTGAAAAAGTCTAAGGATGGCTTAGGAGTCAAAGCATTGATTTCATTGTTCTGTTCTTTCAGAACGCCAGGGTGCTTTTCAACATCCGTGTGGTGGGAGGAGCCGCCTTTTACAGCTACCTGTCCCCCCAGGATGCCCGGCCGCTCTACCACCCCGCTGTGGAGAGGTGAGGATAAAAAACAAACAAAAAAAATCACAAGTCATGATATTTTGGGGGGAAATAACTCTCATGCAAGAGCTGCTGTTTGTGCCCAGTGTGCTAAATGAGGCGCCCAGAACTGATGAGAAGACTTTATAATTATCAGCTGTTAATCTTTGGCTGTCAGTCGCGCTGCCTCTGCAGCTTCTATCACGGCACAGACTTTTCTGGAAGAGAAATGACAGACAGACAGGAGCACGTCCCCTTTCCCCTGTTGTTTTCTGACAATCTGCTTCAAAAGATTTCTAGGCAGTGTTCGGACTCCATCTCTGAAGCTGCTTTTAGCAGAGAAGCAATTTACTTTTGTAGAAGCATGTGAAGAAAACATGCATATGAACAGTTTATGCAACATACGTGAAGCAGAAAGCAAAGTGGGCCACAGCCCTGCACGTGCAAATGATTTAAAGGTCAGAACTTCAGGGACTGGGATGTGACATCTTCACACCACTTAGATTCCATTTTTAGCTCAGATCCAAGGGTTTCAATAATCCTGGGAGTCAACCAAATAAATAAAAATGTCCTTTTCCTGTCAAAAGCCACAAAGGTGGGAGATTCTCCAAGAGATGATGAAAGAAGGAATCCGATTATTCCTCCACGTAGATACATTTTGAGTCGTAACATTAATAACATGTTTGGAGTGATGGTATTTAGCCAGACATGTTGCAAAAAGCAACAACTATAGTCAAACACATGTGAGGTCATATTCTGTTGATTAATCCTTCAATGAAGTTTTAGCCTGCTTGATTTTTCCTCTATGACCCAGCAGTATCCAAACCTTTCCGGATCACAGAAAGTTACAGGTTTGAGCGCCTCAGATGTGGTATAAAGGAAAAAAGAAAAGGTTAAAAAAAATGAGACCAAAAAGAAATTGTGAAAGGTAGGTATTATGTGGACACAACACTGTCCACATTTTCAACCGAAAGGTATTTGGCATGGCGATCGATGTCTTCCGACAGATCACATTTCTTTAAACATCTGGCCACAGTCACTGCAATTTTGATCAATCAAGTCTTTACTACAGTTCGGGGAAAACATTCTTCTGTTCATCCAATCGGTGATGTCCCATGATGCCTACCTTCTCTGGTTTCTTATTTTGTCAGTTTTTTAACATTTTGTTGTTGTTGTTTTTTACAGTTTGGGTTTCTAGAATTTTGTTTTGATTTTTTTTTAATTATTTGTTTTGCTTCTTTAATTGTTGTTGTGACCTACTTTAATGAAAATTGTGTTTTTGGTGTTTTTACCATGTTCTTGTGGCCTTTGTCTGATAACGGAGGGCATTTATATTGAAAATTAAACTTCAAATTGCATTTTTAGGTATTTCTTTCTTTAAATTCTTGTGAATTGGGAGCAAAGAAAAAAAAACCTTGTAGCTGTGACATAGGTGCTACAATCAGTGGGCCACAAGCACCCTTTTTGCTCCACTCTGATGAATCCACTTGTAGACAAATAGATCCATGAACGTCTTTGTTTTCCTCATCTGAGCTGATATCTAGGTCAAAACTGTACGGCAGCGTAGCTCCAATATTGCTCGCCATTTTCGTTGCACCGCTATTGTCAGCTTGGGGTTGTGAAGGATTGTTAGCAAGAGAGAGTATAAATAGATGGATGATGGGAAGTAGGGGGAGGCTTACTCCCCACCAACAGTCTCACCCTCAATTTCTAACAATTATACTTTCTACAGTAAGGATAACCTATAGCGTCACAGGTTTTATTTTTATTTTATTTTAGCTAAAAACAGCATAGTTATAATTAAAAGCCCACTGGGAATGCTTTGAAAATAGATCAAATGATGATTGGGGTGGGACTTGAATCAGTTCTTGTATTGAGGGATTTGTTGATGTGATTTGAACTTCAGGGCCACAGTAAGGATGATATTTAAGAGTATTTGCCATAATTATTTCGTCGTAAACATTATTTATGTATTTACATGAATTATCAGAATTATTTTGCAAAACTTCTATTTTTTCAGTGACTCAGCAAAAAAGTTCCCAAGTTAAATTCTGAGCTTTTAAAGAAAACTCTGCAACTTTCTACATTTAACTTCCAGTTCCATTAATCCAAAAAAAAAAAAAACAACAATAATGTAGAAAGAAAAAAATACCAATAAAGCACGTGGGAGTGAAGTGTCATTTTTTAAAGGCAGCTAAAGTTGAGATATTCACTGGCTGTTCCTAAGAAGTGATTAAGATAGAGGAGAGTCTTCCAAAAGGTGGGATTTCTAGTCTTTTATAATCGGATGATTGGAATTCACCTTAAGACAAGGTGTCTGAAAAACAGGCCGTGTTTATCACCTGCCAAACTCCTAATCTTCAATCCTGCAGAACATCTGAAAAACATTCAGATTTTCTATTTTTATGAACGGAAAAAATAAGATAACCCTTTCAAATCCCTGTGACTTACCAGCTTAAATACAAAATATCACCCCAATAAACACACAAATTTAGTTCAATGTTTCTGTCTTGACTCTGATCATGTTTCCAGAGGCATTCTGTTGTTTTGGTTAACCTGGTTTTTCTTTAATTCCACAAAAATCTTAGAATTTTTTCATTCAGAAGTAGATCAAGTTGTTGCATGCACACATGTAACACACCAGAGTGTGTGTGTGCCAAACTGCAGCACCTTCTGATGAAGGATCCGTCCTACTGATGCCTGCGTGTCAACCTTTGGCCTCCTTTTCCTCGCCGGTTCTGAAGTCTTGGACTTGATTTCCAACTGAAATGCTCCGGCGTGAGACGCGCTCAAACACTTCTGTCTGATGGCTTTCAGTTCCAGGAGGGACGTGCGGGTTTCAAAGAGGTGATTTGGAAGGTCTTGAAAGGACATCCATTTGGGCAGCTGTTAAGCACAGTTCATTCTTTCACTGAATGCTGCTGATGGGGAAAAACGCTTACCAAATCTTTTGAAATGCAAATTCAAAGCTGAATGTGTCGCAGAAAGTCGGGTAATGATGGTGTTTGAACTCAGAAATATGATCCGTCCCCAGATGAACCCGCATGGAACTGTCAAGGCACATGTGGCCAGGCTCGTGCACTCATGGTGCCCTAGGGGTGTTGGAGCACCCGCCCTTTTTGCCTTGTAATAAAAAGTGCCGTAGTGCCCTCTGTTCTTTTTTTTTATTTATTTATTTATTTATTTTTATTAACATTAATAAATTTCTGTTGGCGTAACCCACAAACTCCTGTCTGAGTTTGTGGGTTCTGTCTTTAGGGCTCCACTGGGACTCAGAGCCACCAGGGAGAGTTAGGGACAGCCGGGGGCAGTGAGAGAAACTGCTGCCCCACAGAGAACTGAAGAGACATGACAGCGCAGCAACTTGAATCTGAGAGTTCTGGTCTAACTAGTCGCCGTTCACTCATTTAACAAGCTTAAACATGGCTCATATTTTAGAAAGACACGCTATGTTAGTCAAGGAGTCCCTTTTAACTAATCGTGCAGGGACAGGAAGCTGGGTACTAAGTTCAAAATAAAACCTAGGTGGAAATTTTAAAACAAATGAACAGTGTTTATAGCAAGTTCATGGCTTCATCACTATGGGTTCTGAGAAGGAGACAGTACGGGTTAAATGTCCTATAACAGAAAGTCAGAATATGATCACACACACTTGTTTTTTTTTTTAATTTATAAAACAGATTATGATTTCTACAAGTTAATAAAAGTTTTTTGTTTGTTTTTTTTCCAAAAAAGTCACAAAAAGACTTTTTCAGGAGTCTTTTTCAAAAAGTTTAGACAGGAAAATAACTTAATTATAATTAGTTGTAAAATGGGTCATGCATTCATTTTTACTTCTTCCAAATCCTAATTTTTCCCTTTATTACTGTTATGACTCTATTACTGTTGAAAACTCAATTCACTTGTATTACTTTGGTTAATTTGCCCCACTCTAATGAAATCAATGTTTTTGGTGTTTTCAACATGTTCTTGTCACATTATTCTGATATATAGATATAAAGATAATTAAGATTAAAAATGCATTTCTGAGTTTTCAATTATTACAATCACTATTAATCAGGAGCAGCTGGAAAAATGTGAATGTGTGTGTGAATGTGTGTGTGCATGGGTGAATGGGACTGTGACTGTAAAGCGCTTTGGGCCTTCGTAAGAAGGTAGAAAGCGCTATTTAAGTACACGCCATTTACCATTTACCAAAAATGGCATTTGAAAAAGTGCATATTTGTTGTGAGTAGATAGCTTTGCTGATAACAGAATGTCCAGAGCTGAAGACTTTTAATCCGCACTCAAATAGCAAGGAAAATAAAGAATTCTGTGGCTCTGATTAAAAATGGTCCAAAATACAAAAAGCCAATAAAAGAACTATTGGTTTTTCGTTTATTTTTCTTTTACGGACAATGTGGATTTTCCCAATGAGATGCAGCAATGCTGACACCTAGTGGTTACAAAACTATAATACTCAACCTTCTATGTGATGTTCGGGAATCAACTCTTGAAAAAATAGAACAGAAAACATTTTTATATATTTTTTAAAAGAACTGTTTGATTTGAATCCACCCGATCATATTTCTTGTCACCACTTCCTGTCTTGTTTATCCTCTCTAGGGCCCTGAAGCTCTGTGGTTCTGGTGGACCGCCTCATGTGAAGCTGATTATCGAGTGGGAGCACAGAATCAAAGACTGGTCAGAGAACTTTCCGTTGTTTTCAGTGCAGTCGGTGTGTTTTTACTTAGCAAACCGTAACTCATCCTCTGTTCCAGCCTGTTTGGTAACATCCATGAGGAAGTGGTGAAGGATGCCGAGAGCGTGCGGAGTCTGCAGCAGCACCACGTCCAGCAGCACAGCTGCACTTTGGACGAGTGCTTCCAGCTCTACACCAAAGAGGAACAGGTTCCTTTTACCTGCAGTTTTATCTTTTCCAAAGCCAAATATTGCAACAATGTATTTGCATTAATATCATTTTGGTTGTCAGTATTTTTTCAGCTTGATGTACAGTTTTTGTACTATTTGTGCACGCCTTTTGGTTTTGTAATTGCATTTTTCTCCTAAAAACTACATAAAACCTTTTATGCTGCAATTTATGATTTTATGATTTTAATGTTTTTTTTAGTTGGAACAACAGGAAAAACCTATTATTGTGCAAAAGGAAAAAATGACATGAAATATGGATTATGATCAAGTTGTCATTAATCTTCATTCTTTATTGACTATTTATACATTTAAAATCCCCTTTTTATAATTTTCAGTTTGTAACAAATGCTTAACAACATCCATTTCCATCATTTTAAAGCTGAATTGTTTTACTACAATGTACCTGTAACATCCATCAAATTACCAATAAGTCCAATACATATTATTTGACTATTTAGGCAGCACATCTAATTGCCAAAACTAAAAGTATATTTAGATATTTTTGTATATTTTTGTTTTTTTTTTATTTTGTCACAAAACGTTCTTTTTCTTGATAAAATAAACTGAGAAAGTGTAATATTTCTATGATTTGGTATTATTTACTTAGTGTCTTGATTAGGCCAATGGTTAAAATCAAGAAAGAAGTGAAAATTAACTAAATATCAACAATATATTATCAGATTGAAAATAATGTTTAGTAGTCAAAAAGAGTAGCATCTGTTATATATTTCCCACCAGTTTGAGGTTGATTTTATTCATCTCTCTGCAAAATTAGGAGGATTTCCAGTTTCCTGACATAATATTTTCAAAAAATAATACCATAGATTAAATTAGATTTTTATTTAGTTATTTATTGAGTTTTCAGGAGTTCTTGATTCCTCCTTTGTGTGTTTTCGTCTGCAGCTTGCCCCAGACGATGCCTGGAAATGCCCCCACTGCAAGCAGCTACAGCAGGGCATGGTGAAGATGAGTCTGTGGACTCTGCCAGACATCCTCATCCTCCACCTGAAGCGCTTCAGACAGGTGGGCGAGCGCAGGAACAAGCTCACCACCTTTGTGCACTTTCCTCTTGCGGGCCTGGACATGACACCACACATGGTGCACCGCAACAGCGGCCCCCAGGAGCCCCTTCTGCAGCCCGGATGGAACCAGTCCAGAAGGCCAGACCTGACTCCCCCCGACTTCCTGTATGATCTGTATGCCGTCTGCAACCACCATGGAGGGATGCACGGCGGCCATTACACAGGTGCGGAGGACTAAAAGACTAGCTAGCAATGATGATGAAACCTTTTTCACACCAGTCAAGCATGCTGCTCTTCTGCCTCCAAATCTGCAGCCTTCTGCCGTAACTCTGTGGACGGTCAGTGGTACAGCTATGATGACAGCAGCGCCGAGCCGGTTCCAGAGGCCGAGGTGTGCACCAGAGGAGCTTACATCCTCTTCTACCAAAAAAGAAACACCATTCCTCCCTGGTCTGCAAGCTCCTCCATTACTGGTTAGTCCTCCGCTTGCTGCTTGATCTTCTCCTAACCTGTTTGCAGTGTTGGTTAAAGTAAAAAGAAGAATCAACATCTCCTCTACAGGATCCACCAGCTCGTCCGTCTCTGACCACTGGCTGGTGCGACTGACGGAGGGCAGCAAGAGGGGCAGCATGGGGTCAGCAGACCCCAGTCCAGTTCTTTTGGATCCCAAACAGGCTGCAGAGTCTCCTGAGTTACCAGTGTTTAGAGATGAAGCCCCCAGAGCTGTAGAAACAAGTGGGTAAAGGGAAAAATGGGAAAAAAAGAAGGAATAAAACATTTCCTGTGTTTGTGGACTTCTGCAGAACTATTATTTCATTCAAATAAAGTATTTTTAAGATTTAAATGAAAAATGTGTCTCTGTGTTGCTGCTGAAGTCTGGAAACACTTCTTTACTTTTCATTTTAATTTGCTTTTTAATTTAATTAACTAATTCTAATTACTGTGGTCCTTTCTTGTTTGTTTTTCATGTTTATTTAACACGTTTAGTGTTTTTCTTTCTATTTATATTTAGTGTTTGTTGAAAGTAAAATGGTTTGGCAACATTTCAGTTTTTTATTTTGTCATTTTTAGCATGTTGCAGCAGCTTTTGTTTGGTTATACGCGCTAGATATTATTATATTATAACTACTGACTTTTTTAGATACAAAATTATGAATAATTATCATTTTTTTAAGCTATTCGATGATAAAAAAGAAAATCTCCAAAAAATATCCCACAAGTGGTTGGAAGTGAAGGGAAAAAATCTTTTAAAAAATACAAAAATATACTATTTTCACATTTATTCAGCTGATTTTTTTCGAATACCTCTCACTACTAATCTTTATATAAACATTTAAAAAGCTGTAATAAGGTTTTTCTTTTTTACATATTGGACAGCATGTTTCAGGTGTTTTTTTTTTTTAGACATTTTCCTTCCTTGTCAGATATTGACCTCTTCTCTCATCTGCCTGCAGCTGCTTTTACTCGAGGAACCCAGAGCAGGAGTCTAAGCATGAGATCACCAACTACGCCTAAAGAAACCCTGAACAAAGTTCTTCCACTGCGGTGGTCCTTTGGGTCCAAAGACCGCATCAAGAACTCAGTCCAAACCCAGTCGGAGGAGCTGGTGGAGTACCTGGAGTCCGGCCGCAGGCCGAGATGCACCAAAGACCCCATCATCACGCTGGTGGCCACGCCACCGCTAAGAAACGCCCCCGGAAGGGTCCTTCAAGTGGGGCAGGACTGCAGCTCACCGAGCAGCAGCAGCCTGAGCGGCACAGACAGACTCAGTGCCGATATTTGTTACTCCCCTAAAATCCCAGAAGGACAGAGCAGAACCTGCGTGGACAGACTCCTCAGCCTCAGAGGAGCCGACGGAGGTCAGAGTGCATCCAGAGAGGACGACTCTCTGAGGCAGGGGCCGCTGAAGAGACTGAGACCAGAGCAGGGCAGGCTGCTGGACTTCCAGCTCCACAAAGGGGCCATTCTGGGAGGTCAGATGAGCCATAGTGCCCCTCCAAGCAGAGACTCCACACTGAGAAGAACCAAGGTCCAAACAGGTGGGCCGCCCAGGGGCCAAAAAGACTCATTACAGGCTGGAGTGCAGGGTCAAGGAGGAGAAGAGGGTTCGAGTCCAGACAACCTCCTGTCATATTTGAAGCCTGTTTTCATGAAGAAAGATGTTCCTCTGTCTCCGGTCAGGCTGCAGGAGAGGCGAATGAACGGACACCTGGGGAGGCTGGCGAGCAGCAACTCAGCCAAACTCTCCCTGTCCAACGGGACGCTGACCGCAGCGGCGCTGGAGGACAAGAGGGGCGGCGGCCTCCAAAGCTGCGACAGCCATCTCAGCAGAGCACAGCTGCTGAACGGGAAGGCCGGGAGTCTGGACCCCGTGGACATCCAGCGAGCTCACAGCTCCAGCAGCATCCAGAACAAGCTGGACTTGACTTTCCGCAGGTGTGCCTCCCTGCAGAGGAACGGGGAGGTGGCGGCCCCACCGGCGCACCGCCTTCTGCTGTCAGATAATCCGGGCTCCTCCCCACTGCAGGGAACACGGTACAGCACCACCTCGCTGGGTAGGCACAGACTGGTCCCTGAGGCCTGCTCCTGAGAGCCCAGGGCACAGCTCTTCTGCTTGAAGGGAGGCGTGTAAGCACAAACAGCAAATGACTCAAGTTTCAGTTACATAGCAGTCTACGCAGCCTTACCTGTCAGTTCCTCACACCTGGATGTTTGTTATAGTGTGGTTTGTCACAGCCTATCACACAACTCATTGTGGCGGGGGGTTTTTTTCTGTCATAAGTGCCTATGTGACAGTCCAGAATGAGCGCTGAACACTAGGACCTCCCCACTCACGGCTTCCAGAGATTCACCCACATTCACCAACAGGAGGCACCGCCGCTTGACACCTCCTTCTCGCTCCCCTCCATCCTAAGTTTTGTGTCTTAAACTCAAACTATGCAGAGATTCAAGCAAGAGAATGAGGGAAAACACTGCGATTTGTTGTGTTGTTGACAGTTCTTCACGTGTCTCACTTGGATGATCGTCGATGTGGTACGTTTCACTAAAACAGGAGGATGTATTTCAGAGAAGCAACAGATTTTGGGTTCCAGGTTGTTTTTATTTTGAAACAAGAGGTCTGAACACTGTGACCTGTCTGCTTAAAGAACATCGGTCTGCAACATTTTAAATCTGGTTCTATTCATGCAGTTTTATTGATGTATGATTTTAAAAACTTCATATTTGAGCTGTTAGTTAAGGATAATATTTGAGACCATATTTGAGTTATTTTGGATTTTGTTTAGATGTTCATTTTGGTGATATGGAACATTATTTGAAGTTAGAGTTTTTTGTTTGTTTTGTTGTCAGTTTATTGTTTTCTTTGCTGGGCTGTCCTGAAATAGAAGTTTAAATTTTCTTCTTCTTTTTCTATGCAAAGTTCTTGTTTTTTGTTTTAAAGAACCTTTATTATGTTATTTTATGTTTTGGGGTCTTTTATGAAGTTACATTAACATACGCTTGAGTTACATTTTTGTTTTTTGTTTTGTTGTCTTAGCTTTATTCATAGAGCACTTTTCCTGCTACAGAACACCTCAAAGTACCTTAAGTAAACAATAAAAATAGTAGAAAAAAATTATAATTTAGAAAAACAACACACATTCTGCAAAAGCAAACAGTCCGTAAAATTAAAATAATACAAGAGGTAGTGTAAAAAAAAAAACAACGTAAAAGTTAAGCTAAAAAGATTAGTTTTAAGTTTTGATATGCTATGCTCCATTACAAGCACTCTTAATATCTTTCGTTACATAACACAAGATAATTATTTGTTATTTTTTTATGTTTTGTTTGACACACTGGTAGTGAGCTGAACAGCTGCTTTTGTGAAAACGCAGGAAGGGAAACATTAAAAGTTACAAACGTTTTCTCTTAACATAAACTTGGTTAATAAAAATAAAAACAGAAATAAGGTTTGTTAAAAACACCAGCAAACAAAAAGATGGAGAATAAAAGTCAAACACAGCTTTCAAACAAAGTTCACTTTTTATATTTTTATTGGTGTATGTTTTCATCAATCTGGCTCAGATCTTTAACATCAAATGACAGCGCATGCGTCGTTTTGGTTTTCTTTTTTGGCAAAAATGTATCACTATGAACTTCAGCAAAGATTTGATCAATATTGATTGATTTATCAATGAAAAAAATACTGCAGTCCTGACAAACACAATTACGATTCAACTGCATCACAGCTAATACTGACACCAAAACTGTTTTTTAAGCTAACAACTTCTTCCATTTTAATCAATTGGTCGCTTCAGTTCATCTCTGTAGTAGAGCTGATTTGATTTGATTTGAAATGGTTTATTTCAAGCAATCAAGTAGAAACAATACACAAAAGCAATATAATCATCAGTTATACATTCATATAGTAACTAATCAAACTTAGGATAATTAGACATATTAATAAATAGTGCTTGAAAGGGAGTGGAAGGAAGCGAACTTATATGATCCCACCCCGTTATACTGTAACGATGGATGGATGACACGAATGAGGAAACCCAGTTTGACGGAAGAAGACCTCAGCAGAAGAAAGATGACCATCTGCTCGGAGAGGAGGGAGGGTAAGATGACGCCAAAAAAACACAACCAGGTCAGGATTCCTGCAGCTGTGGGGGAAACATGGAAAATAAAAACTAAGGAACATGGATAGGTTTGGCCTTCACCAACATCAGCATGTCCAAAGTAAAGGGGTTCACTTGATGGTATTTTTAGACTGACTCTTATTTCTAAGCATGTTTTTGTGACACTTTAGTGTTTGATGCAAAAACACCCCACAAAGTCCAAGAGTTTCTTTTTTCTAAGCATTGCACAGTTGGATGATTGAGCGGTTTGACACAAAACGTTACACATCCGACATATTTATCTACCTAGAGGATCGTAGAAAGACCAAAATAATATTGTTTTACATTATTCATTCTAATCATCAAGCTTCCACTGGGGGAAAAAAAAACATATGAAACTTTTTTTTAAGGTTTTCCTACCAGTTTTATTATTTCAAATTAGTTTTTCACAGAAATCTATGCATTTTACATTTCAAATTGTTGTGAATCTCCACTGGTTTTGCTTTTGTGTAATTGTTGAGATTTGTTCTGCACCACTGTTACTTCTCAATTAACCTACAATTTCTCATTGTTTCTGAAGGATGACTGAGACATTTATTGGAAAGTAATGCTAACTATATTTTAGTTACTCCGGTAAAAGTCTACATTTTCTACTAGATGTGTAAGTATGTAATTTAAAGATTAAAACCAAATGTTTTGGTGTGTCGGGGCAGAGTTTTACAAGTGCTAACGAGGATGTCTTGATAAAACTAAAGTTTCTGCATTGGCCTGTGTGTAACACACATTTCGTGTACTGGAAGTTTGAAAGATGCAAATTAAACACCGCTTTTCTCACAAAAAAACACAAATGTAATGGCATTGAATTTTTTCTGATGTATGTGGCAACACTTGACTACCCACACACTAGAAAAATTAGTCTATTTTTAAAATATATAATAATTCTCATTCATTGAATTGATTTGTGTGTTTTAAATCATTCGGACTTCCATTTAATTTGAATTGTTTTAGTCTTCACTGTCATTTAGAAAATTCTTAGTTACAGCAGGAAAAAGCTGCTTAATTCTCACACAATGTCTTCAAACCAATTTTACACCAAAACATTTAGTGTTAAAGACGATTTACAATCACTTTTCTGATGACCTCTAAAAGACATGAAATAAAAAAAACATTATAAATAACTGGAGCACTTCTTGAAAAGAGATTGATTATAATAACAGTTGCCACTTACTGTTTGAAGTGGAGATTTCTCTGTCATGAGGCCTCGCCTTGAACAGATGGTGTTTCCTTAGGAGCTGTGCTCGGTCAGCGGAGGCAGATGGCGGTTTTTGATGGCGATGGTGGCTGGCAGCAGCCATGAGTGGCCAGAGGAGTGTCGAGCTCTGCACAATCACTGTGACAGGCAGCATGTGTCACAGAGGCCTGCTTGATGAGTGTGAAAGAGCTGCCCTCAGACCAACTCTGCCATCGGTGCGAGCAAGGTCACCTCAGAAAATGCCCCAACAACAGAGCCTCTCCCCAAAGGGTTCACTCAGCGCTCAGTGTGTCGATGCAAACGTGGATGCTGTTACTCTCACAACAAATATTGTGCTAAAAAATGTTTTTTTAGTTGGATAAAGATCTGAACCAAAAAAATAATAAGACATTCATCCCTCCACTAGAGGGCAGCATCATTTTATTTCCTTCATCATCTGAGTTGTGACTAAAATAAACACAGATGTGATAAAACTGTGAAAACAGTTCAAGAAAAACATGAAATCTTTATGCAATAAGTTCATACTTGAAAATAAATATAAATCTATTTCATTTTTCCCTAAAATTTATAAGGTCAAATTTGGTAAAATATTGCTTTGATTGATTTCCATCCTCACAAAATTCAATTAAATTTTATTTGTAGCAGCCCAAATTCACAACAGTCGTCTCGATGGGCTTAATATAATCTAGAAATAGGTGCTGAACTGTAATTACTTTTAAGTAGTAGTAAATGTAGGAATAAACATTTGAGAATTTTTGGTAATCAGTGACAAAATGTGATTAAAATGGTTTCACTTAATCTATTTTTATTTAGTTCTGTAGAAAATACTATTTATGAACAATTATAACAATTATCATAAAACATTCAAAGCAAAAGCAAATTGTCTTTAAAATACACCTAAAATTATCATAAGAAAAAGGGAAGAAAAAGAAGGAAGAAGTAGAGCTTCATTTCTGTGGGGTTTTAAACAGTAAAAAGGGTGTGTTTGGTACACAGTGTGGGGGAATTCTGCGGTTTCCTGAAAGTTTTGTTTGTGTTGTTTTAACAGTAATAACTCATCATACAATATCAACACAAACAGATGCATAACAAAAATTCATTATCAGTATGTAAGTTACTGTTTTTTGCAGCAGGATCTTCGTTTAGAATTGGAAATCAGATAAAACAACATCTTAACAGTACAATAACAATACAGTATATATTGCATATTTAATGAAAAGTATGGTCCATTTGTTTCTTTAAGTTTCAAAATACAAAGGTCCCTGGAAAGTTGGACTCCTCCTTTGTCTTATCAAATATGGTTAAAAATATGCTGGAAGTTAAAATTGAAGTGACCTGTTAAACCAACTCAACTGTATTTACTTAGCAAGCTTTTGTAAACAATAAAATATTTTTTATATAACAGTTTTACTGCCCTAAAAAGCATTGTTCATTTTACACTTTTATCATAAAAACAAATAGAATTTGATCAAATCACTGCACCTTAGTTTGTTTGTAATATTTTCACCACTAATTGGAGAAATGCACCACTCTCACCACCCACCTTTGACCCGACCTCACTTGCCACAAGGCACCCCTGACTTCCTTCCCCCTTCTCTTTATGTAAGGCTGTCTGAGTTGCATGTGGCATAAAGTGCTAGCATTGCGATCATCTATATACCATCTATGCAACATGGTGGCGCTATTGTACAGTTGATAAAGAATGTCCCTCAGTCAATAACTGTCAATACACTGGTGTGTATAAATAAGCCATGCCAATTGGAAGCCTCAGTAACTCCCCCCTTTTGTCTCCGTCAGGCTGGTCAGAGCTGCATGGGACAAGTTGATGTAGAATCCACTTTTTTCAAATTGGTGACTTTTGTGTTAATTGTATCTCCGTAACAACCATTTCCTGTTTTGGTCACCTGGGGGTTTTGGAGAGACTGGCATCAGTTTGAGAAGAATCAACAAAAGCAAACGTTTGGATTTCCTTAGCAACGGAGGTTATATGCTAACCAAGTTCCTAATATAGTCATATCCTATGTTATATCATTAAGTTTAACTCTGGTCAGGAGTTTGTGCAGTAATCTGCTAAAAAATCTGGTAGTAAAAGCAGAACGCCACTTGTGCGAGTTTGCCACACGCACACTTTTCAACTTCTAATTGCAACATTTTTTCCCCAAATACTTCACAACGACACCCGAGAAGTTAGGAGACGATCGATCAAAGTCCCTAGAACAAGTTTTCATTTGTAGCTGGTACTAAAGGTGTTTTTTTTTTTTAAATTCAAGGTAGTAGCCTCTTCCCGAGGTAAAAGGTCAACAAAACTCCAGAGGAAGCTGGCGTCACCGGTTTGAAATTACGTGAAAATTGCGTGAACAAAAGTTTACTTTTCCCATATCGGAAGCCAAGCCATAAGTTGTGTGGCCATCCCATAATAAATTCAAAACTTCCTTTGGATAACCCTGACAGATGTGCTATAGTTTTGTTTGTGTATTTCTAAATACTTATTTTTTTTGGCTCCATAAGCAAGTTTTAGGCCATTGTTCTATTTTTACGGTTTTGATTGCAGTGATGGGATTGTCTTGGGAGGAATCGTTCTCTATGCCAAAAATGTATTTTCTCTGAGGACTAGGTGGGTCACATTTTTGCTCAAAGGTGCAGAAATTAATGTGACCTTAAATTGATCATTTGTGGCAAATGATTAGTATTTAATATGCATCATGTTGCATTTTTTGTAGCATTTTCTGAACATACAGTAGTATTTTACTATCATCAACGAAACACTAATTTG
Source organism: Oryzias curvinotus (assembly GCA_023969325.1). NCBI lineage: Eukaryota > Metazoa > Chordata > Actinopteri > Beloniformes > Adrianichthyidae > Oryzias > Oryzias curvinotus. Next base: position 43,977,083 of record CM043722.1, read on the forward strand.
TGGGCACAACATGCAAATTTGGGTGCACAAAATACAAAAATGCAGCCACAAAATGTTCATTTGTGCAAACAAAACACTAATTTTTGGCCACAAAGTACAAATGTATGTCCATGAAATGCAAATTTGTGTGCACAAAATACAGAGTTGTGCACAGAAAATATTAATATGTGGCCACAAGATGCCGAATTGTGCACACAAAAAACAAATATATCCAGAAAAAATACTAAATTGTGGCCACAAAATGGTCATTTGTGCCTACAAAATATAAAATTGTGCCCACAAAATACACAATTGTGTGCACAAAATAAACAAAATTGTGTGCACAAAATACAAATTTGTGCGCATGAAATACATAATTGTACACAGAAAATACAAATTTGTGCCAACAAAATACTAATTTGTGTGCACAAAACAAACATTTCTGGCCACAAAATGCAAATGTGTCCCAACAAATACTAATGTGTCCCCGCAAATCTATGCCCAAGAAATACTGATTAGTGTGCACGAAATACAGAATTGTGCCCAGAAAATACTCATTTGTGGCCACAAGACACAAAATTGTGCACACTACATACAAAATTGTGCCCAGAAAATACAAATTTGTGAATACGAAATACTAAATCATGGCCACATTTTTTGAGGTAACAATTTGTTTTTGGGTTTGTTTGTTAGAATGTCCCATCCAGGGCTCCGTAGTTTGATTTAAAAAATTAGGCATCACTTTGTAAATGTCAGTGAAACTGAAATGAATTTTTTATTGCCAAAAAACTATAAGCGCAGAGGTTTTACCACTAAGACTAGCACAAAGTTGTATTTTGGTGTTTCCGATTCCGTGCATTTGAGGCTGATTGCCGCTTTTTTGTGTGTGACTTCTGTGGAATTCTACTTGAGCAACATTATGTTGAAGTTGCGCAAAAGTCTCGACTGTGTTTCCAATTGTCCCCTCTGCCTTCATCAATCCACCGTGGGACTGGGGGAGCTGCGGCAGACCGTCACGTCTCCGTGTCCTCCTGTCTGATTCACGAGCCGAGCGGAGCTGACAGGGAGGAGCTCCAGTCCCAGCAGCCCGCACAGCCCCGCAGCTCTCGGTGGAAGGAAGCGGAAATAAACGTCGAGCAGCGTCTGCTACCAGCTAGCTTCAGGCTCCGAAAACGGGCTGTGAGCGATTCCTCCTCGTCGGTTTGCTCTCCATAGGAAGCAGGGAGAGCTTAGTTACACGATATCGTTTGGGTTTTTACGGAGACCGATCTGAAACGGAATATCGTGAACAGTAAGTTCATCTTGTGGCCTTTTCCTGATGTGAAAGTTGTACTTTTATTTTCTCGACGGCTTCAGTGGTGATATCGAGGCTAACTCTGAGTTAGCACCAACAGCTTTGCGGTGTAGGGGGGGAAAAAAAAGATGTTTTCTGCCTTTCACGTTTTCTATTTTGTAATCGTACTTGGGGACAAAGTTGTGTTCGGCCTCGTCGTTTTTAACCGGTCACCGCTTTTTACAGGTGTTACCGCTGATATCGTTGTTGGTGTAATTAAATTGGGGGCAAGTTTGATAATGACACCGCACCGCAGTTTATTGTTGCTCGACCGTTAGCTGGCATGCTAGCTCTAATGTTCTAGAACAGTGGGCGCAGTCTATTCACTGGAATGGGTTCGATCTACATGAAGTCCTATAGAGACGCGAAAATGACAATTGGTAATCGTTAAATAAAACAATATTAAACTTTATCCTTTAATGTTCGTGTCATAAAATAATTGTTTTAACTATGTAAAGTGGCGAAAGTCTGGACACCCCGAAATTAGCCTCTCGCTTTACGGTTAACTTTAAAATCACTACCGATTTTTACTCTTTTATTTTTTTGCTAGTCTTTTGTTTGCATGTAATTATTGGGGAGATTTGTGTTACGTATTTTATGCTAAAGGAAGCAGCGCCACGTTGACAGACACTACATTTTAGAGAAGTGTCCGGGGAAGATCTGCTTTTCTGACTCAAGTTCTAGTAATAATAATATATAAGCGACGGAATGATTAAAAACGTGGGGAAGAAGTGCTAATTGGCGAAAGTAGCCTGTTGAATGGCGCTGTGTTTGTTGTTCTTTTGTTGTCATCTGGCTCGCTGTCAGCTTAATGACCTTAACTAAGTACTGAGTTGTATTAGAGTGAGCTCATCAAAGCTGTCCGGTAGCGTATTAGAAAACGACATAATGGGATAACGAGTCTCTATCTATTTAACTGGACAACTTTAGCTACTGTGTCACTACTGTCAACCCTGCTTAGCTAACCAGTGCTTTGTCTTTGCAGGAGCCTCCTGCTGTAGATTAAAGTCTTTGGGAATTGTCACTAGTTATTGAGTGACTCCTAATTCTCTGACTGTTAACTAAAGTAAAAAAAAAATAACAGCGGAAGTTCGCTTTATTGAAGATCTTGAGATCATTTTGAGGGCATAAATTAACTATTTTTGGATAGCATGGAGGAGTATAAACGGGGTTCGTCTAATTTTCTAATTGGTAATATATGTCAAAATTTGCCTCTTTACGGCTGCCATGTCATTATTGGTTCTCAACACATGCCCTCCCTCTTAACCAATTCTTTCTAGCACCTTTTACTGTTTTTAATAGAAATAATGAGGAGAGAAACTAGTATTGTTCCACAGCATTGTTTCATATGTGCCCTTATGTCTTAAAGTCCCACTCCAATCATCTTTTGATCTATTTACAAGAATCCCTAGTGGTGTTTTGGTTATATTTTTTAGTCAAAATCAATAAATCTAAATCGTTTTTTAGGACAAAGTTTCTGCAGAGTGGCAGTAATTCATTAGAAGTTTGCCTATGAGTTGCGGCAATAACTGTTGGTGTGGTGTGAGCTTACCTTGATTTCCCATCATCCCTTTGTTTACACTCTCCCGCTCTAGCTTAAAGCCCCTCACAACCCTGAGCTAACATTAGCAGTGCAACAAAAGTGGGGAACAATCTTGTAGCTATCCAGCTGTACAGTTTAGAGCCAGATTCCGGTTCAGAGGAGGAAAACGAAGGCGTGCACGGATCTATTTGTCTGGAAGTGGATGCATCAGAATGGAGCGGAGCAGGAAGCTTGTGGCCTCCTGACTGTGGCGTCTGCGTCACATCCGCAAGCTTGTTCATAATTTTGTTTCGTCTGCAATGAGATTTGAACAAATAACTACACAAATTCAATTCTAAGCCTAATTTCCATTATTTATGCCCTCCATCGTGAAGAGAAAAAAAACGCCATAAGAGCAAGTTAAAACGCAATTTTCATCAGAGTTTAAGGACTTTCAGTTGTGCAATTTATCTAATTTTCTGGAGGGGTTCTTGAAAAGAAAAAAGAAGGAAATCCTGGGCATAAACACTACTGAAGATACAAAAATGATTTTTTTTTAAACTAAGTTAAGTTTTTAGGGTGACAGGATTTGATTAGTATGTCATAAAGCATTATATAACAAATGTAATGTTTTGTTTTTTTATTTAATATGCCTTCAAATACCCTTGAGGATACCCATATTTGAGAACCACTGGTTTAGAAGTGTCGCAGCTGCAGTAATGAAAATCAAACTGATCACCACGTCTTTTCTGACCTGCAGGTACAGCCCTGTGACCTTTATGTGAGGTGAAAGTCGTAAAGGAGCGGGACGGGAGGAGAGACTCGGAGAAAAGCATCTGCCCACGGTCGTGTGGTTTCTTTTTGGTTCAGTCGTAGAAACCCAACTGCATCCAAATCCATTGCCAGCACGCAGCTCAAACCATGGAGGCCGTCGCCAAATACGATTTCAAAGCTACTGCTGATGATGAGCTCAGTTTCAAGCGTGGAGAAGTCCTCAAGGTAAATGGGAATAGTGTGTTAGTGTGTTACTCCTGGCAGTGAAATAGTATTTATGTTTTGACTGCAAAGTTTTACTGGATCAAAAGGTAGTTTAGACGGCTTCTTTACAGTTCTCAATAGTTAGATGTATTAGATTAATGAGTTGGTTACATATTCTTCTCCCTGTTTTGTTAGGTTGTAAATTCAAACGTATTGGATAGGTACTGCATACTGCCGTTTCCTGCACAGTAACGTGTCAGGCTAACATTCACAGGCTGTCTGTGGCAAAAAGCGATAAAGGGGAAGTGTACAAATGCAAATTTGTAAAGTGTTTCTTTTTCCGTGTGGATAAATATATGTCAGAGTTTAATGTCTTGAGGATTAAATTATCTTTTGGCATCATGTCATACTAAGATCTGCCTTTTTGCCTTTTATTTTTGGCTTTAGTCCGCATTTAACCAGAGAATCCACAGAGAAGATGCTTCTCAAAAGACTCTTACGCTGCTGTCTGATCACTGCCTGTGAATATGAAGTGGACACACTGACCCTTCCTCCCTCAGCTGTGTCCATTTCTGTATTTACGGTCTGTGTCTCATTATAGAGAGACTAGCCTCTTATGCGCAGAATATGTAAGGGGTCGCTTAAATGTTTTAGTGTTGTTGGGATTTCAGCTTTAATTTTCTTCTTGTTTAACACACTAATGTATATAGAATTGCTTGAAGGAGAAGAGATTTTTAAGTCAAACTTTTACGTCACAAATGAGTCGGCTGCTCTGAAGGGGGATAACTTTGCTGTCTTACCCTGACAAGACATTTCACCAGAGTCTTGAAAAGACTTCTTATCTCAGCAGGAGGGGGGCCGGGGGCTTAAAGGCAGCAAGAAAAAGTCGGCTTATAAAAGGACGGCCAAAAGCGTAGCAAAGACGTGAGCTCTGCTAAATTTGCATTTAAAAAAAATGGCAGTGATTTTAGTCAAAGTTCAACAGTTTGAATCAAAACATGCTCTCCATTTCACCAGATTTCAGACTCATCCAAGAACGGTCTCATCTCCTTCCCCCAGCTGACATCATTAAAGATTAAACCTGTCTGTGGAGGCATAAGTAATAAGCTGGCATTGAATATTATTCAGGAGATGTTTTGTAACACGTAATGGACTGATGGTTTCCAAGCTCAAAATGGGGTTTTCACTTCCCTTTAGTCTTTATTTTCAGCTCAGGTTAACTGTGGTTAGACACGTGTTGCTTTGCATTCTGTAAATGTTCAACATTAAAGCAACATCAAGACTGATTCAGAGGAAGACATTTTTACTTTTATGGTATTAAGTTTTTATTTCCTTAATCCTGTGGTTGGCTATTAAAAAAAAAAAAAAAAGTTAATGTTTAGCAATGGACGAATTATTAGTTATTTTTAAGAACCCCCCCCCCCCACCCCTTCCTTTTGTTCCTTTCTTTTTTTAATATGTCTTCTCTTCCTTAGAAAAAAATCTTTGCGAACGGCATGTTCTGCCACGGGTCATTTACAAGAACCTGGAGAAAACATGATTCTCATTCAAACAGGGACACTGATAAACCCATGAACTTGTTTAACCCCCCCTGCCATTCCAATGACCCAAGGAAGAGTTAAGAGATAGATCAGCTAATTATGATAATCCACCACCATACTGGGTGATCTGGACAAAGATCTCTCTAGGATCACAAGTAGGCCTGCACAATATACAGCAAATTTATCGTTATCGCAATTTCAAGCTGTATAACTTATGCAATATGCATATCGCAAAAGTCAGCGAAAATCGCAATAGATGGTTACCTTAAATGAGCAAAAACAATCTTATGACAACTTGAAGAATTTAACATATCAAATAAATCCTTTTATGCATTTGACCAATCGGATGACTCCTTCACATTGTTGACCAATCAGATGGAGGCCTATTATGTTAGATGTTTGTTGCCTATGTCGATGAGGGTCAATTGGAGTATAATTTTTAAACTGTTGCAATGAAATGGGAATGATATTTTTGGTTGTTTTGCTATCTGTTTATATACCGCAAATTATATCTTTATCGCAATATTGCTCACTAATATCGCATATCGCGAGTTTTCCTCATATCGTGCAGCCCTAAACACAATCCTACTTTTCTACTATTGTTAAATACACAATATATATATATTTTATTTATTTATTTAAACTGAAAATATATCATAAATGGTGATTGCATGGTAAAACATTTTAAACTAAAATGTTAAAATTGCATAAAATGAGTTTAAACACTCACCCAGCACAAAACTGACACAGCCACCTACAGGAAATGGCAGTGTTTGGGGACAAAAAGGGGAAAAAACAACAATTTTACAACATGGAGTCATGATGTTAATTAAAAACCCACTCTGATGTTTATAACATTCTTGTGGCATTTCTTTGATAATGGACATATATCAAGAAAATTTTGCTTAGAATTGAATTTCTAAGTATTTCTTTATTCAAATCAGCAGCAGACAAAAAATGCTCTTTGAAAAAGAGCTTATTTGTGACGTCTAAAATCCACTGGGTGGGCCACATGCTCCCTGCTCTGCTCCATTCTAATACATCCACTGTCAGTCAAATAGATCCGTGTACGTCTTCATTTTCCTCGCCTGAGCTGGAACCTGGATCAGAACTTTACAGCTGGATAGCTCTAATATTGGCCACCATTTTTGTTTCACGCTAATGTTAGGTTGGGGTTATTGACGGTATATAGAAACTGGACAAAGCAATCTCGCCCTTTCACATTCCAAAATGGAAGTACCTGCCGGCTTCAAAGAGTGGAAATCCCGTAGACTTCTATAGAGAACTGAACAGTTGTTATTCAGTCATTCTGTTGGTCAGAATGACAATTCTTGCTCTGATAGCTTTTTCTTTACATCTTCTTGCTAATCCTAATTTTTTCCCATGATATATTGTCTTCATCACAAGTTATTTAAGATATAAACTGACCAATCGGATGCCTCAAACATTTGATTGACAGATTTCCCCAAGTCGGGTTTCAGCTTCAGTGCAAGGGGTGTGGACTTCGAACATGCTCACTACTGATTGGCGACAGTAGTTCCCATAGAACCGTAGACTCAGTTCTCTCTTTTACAGTCGGCGGTTGGGGGTGTAACCTATCAAGAGAGCGTGTAAACAGAGAGCTCTCAGCAACAGTGAGGGAAAGGGGGTTGGGTTGCTTTGAGCCAACGGTCCCCTCACAAATCAGAGGCAAATTTCTAATCAACTACTGCCGCTGTACAGAAACTGTCCCAGAAAACGACACGGCTTTTTTGATTTTAGCTAAAAATGGCATAATTATAATTGAAATGCCACTAGAAACGCTTTTGCAAAGACGATGGGAGAGGGACCTCAATGCTTTCAGTGCTGTTTTCCTCTGCTGTGAGAGGAACCACAGACATAGCTGCATCTGTCCCCCCTGCTCTTGCTGCTTGCTCATATGTTATCGTTCTCTTGTGTTCATCCATGTCTGCTGTAGTTTTGTTTGCTTCTGTGGTGCATCAGCTACTGTTCCATCAACTCCTTGCATATTTTGGACTCAACTCATTTGCTGTAAATCAGACCAGATGAAACCAGAAGGTTCCAAACTGCACCAATAGTTAATCTGCCACTCTGTCTTCTTCTCCCAAAGTGTCCATTAGAAGCACATTGTGGTCAGTAAATGTGGTCCTCCTCATTTCATGCTGCATTCATGTGAACTGTAAAAGTTCACTCGGTCCTTTAAAGCGTCATTTTACCGGCATAGCAATCTTTGAAAATGATAATCATATGCCACATTTGGGTTGTCTACAATCCAATATCTTTATATCTTCCAGGCCTAGATAAACTGTGAATAACAACAACAAAGAACTCTTGGTTTTCTTTTCCTAGAAGATAGAAATGCAGAGTTTCTCATTTTTACTGAATGCCTCAGCAAGACAGAACCAAAAGCTGATGTAACAAAACTAAAAATCTTCTCAGCCAGCAAGAATACCCACCATTGGTCTCCAAGGCACCGGAGACTCCAATTGACAGGAAGAAACGGGTTTTTGGTGTTGACATACAGAATTTCTGCTCGTGTGACATCTTGGGTTCAGTGTGTGTCATTGTGGTATCTGGGGTTAGTACAGCAGTTATTTTTCAGAGTCGTTGTAGGTCATTTGCGTCTAGGTTGATGTTTGGACCACAGAGCTGATATGAACAGAGGTGTAGCCTCTCTCAGCCTTTGGCAGCAGGACCAAACTAAAGCCTCCATAACATGCCTAGAAAGTGGAAGGGCCGATAAAGCCGCAGCTCGGATTTTCCTCTTTTCCTCTTATGTCCTCACTTACTTTGCTCTCTGCATTAAGCTTGTCAAACCCGTTGAAAGTGTTATATAACTTGCATTAAAACCAATCTTATAATAAATTCAGGCATCTCCTGACAAAATGATGATGAACAGAAGTGCAGACTTGCATGCAGAAACGTGTTTTAATGAAAAGCGGAATCTGTGTTTTTCAAACCTTTTTATGGACTTTGTAGCGTTGCTTTACACGGGAAGTAAATGGAGCTGGAATTTGAATATAGAGAAACTGTTTTGTTGTTGGGTTTTTTTTTGTGGTGACTTATGTTCAGTGCGGGCTCTTTGTGTCTGTCACTTGTGCCGTCTGCTGATGCCAATACTAAACAGTCCCTGCTCCCGGGACAAAGGCTGCCTCTCAGAGGAGAACAGCTCTGTGTGTAGGAAGCCTCCTTCAGCTTCCACTGCTCCAGTGTCACGTCGAGATGGTGGCTGTCCTGCAAACTAAACCCTCACGTTGACAGTTTACAACAAGAGGCTTTTTTTTTTTTCTTTTTTGCATATCTATAAGTGATGACCTTTAACTGTAATGTCCGCTGCACAGTGTTTAAAGACCCACTCGCTTGAAAACTGTATGTTTTGTGTTTTTAACATTTATCTCATGATGGAGGACATAAAGAAAATTAAGCTTAAATTTGCGTTTCTGAGTACTTATTCAAATCGTTTTGAATCAAAAGCACTCAGGACTGAATGCTGTTTTTTTTTTTCTTCTTTTTAACTGTTCAAGATTGGAGAAAAAAACCTTGGTGGTCCAAGTAAAGGTTGGAAGTCTGTTCTAATAATTAAAAAAAAAAAGCTTCATAAAGCCAGTTTTTTAGTTGTATTTTGATCTTTTTCTGTGCCATAATGTCTTCAATTTGATTAGAACTACCTCAATATGACGATTTTTGCAGTAATTATTTGGTTAAGAATCATTGTGAGTACAAAAAAGATCAACTTATTACAGGTCACGATTACCAATAAAGCTCGAAGCCCAATAAATGACACATGAAAGTGCGTGAGTGAACTTGAGCAATGGGCATAATTGATTTCATGGATGTGTAAACACTTTAATAGTCTGGAGCTATAGTTTTTCCTGGTGCTTTTTTTAAGTCTTCCCCTGTCGTCTGTTTTTTTTTTCTCTTCTGTTTTTTCAGACAGTTCTCTGTATTTTGATGTTTTCTTCTGCCGCCCAATTACACAATGGCTTTAAATGAGTCTAACTCTTGAGGAATTCGTTCTTTAATTAAAAAATGTTGCTGATAAAAAGACTTAAAATTTTGACAAGATGGTGAATTTTTCCTGTGAAGTCCTGTCTTTGTACGCCACTAATTTCCTAAAAACAGCTTTACAAACACTTAGAAAAACTGGGGTTTTTTGGACTGCTTTCAGAGTAGCCAAGTCAACCACTAAAACTTCTGTTTTCTAAATTAATCATTGTGATGTAAGTTATTTGCAGGAACAAACTGTTTTTTTTTTTCCTTTCCATTAAAGGAAGTTAGCAGTAGCCTGCTTTGGTTTGCAAACACATATGTCAGTGTTTTGGGTCTGTTCTTTAAATAAATGCAGAATGCATCAAGAAATGCAACTGCAGCTTAAAAATATTTTAAAATCTCTTCTCACCCTCTGCGGGTCATTTTTCTCACCCAAGATTGTGTTTTCTACCAGAGGCCTGGAATCATGAGGGTCCAGCAGAGGGTCTTTGCTGTTCTGAGCACTGTGTTTTTCTGTAACTACTTATCCAGTCCACAGGCACCACTGTCACCGGGACCTTCCAGGCTTTCTCCAGTTCTTCTCTGAGTCCCTGGTATTTCTCCAGTTTCTCATGTTCCTTCTTCCTGATGTTCCCATCTCTTGGCACTGCCACATCCACCACAACGGCTTTCCTCTGTTCTTTGTCCACCACTACAATGTCTGGTTGGTTCGGCATTACCATCCTGTCGGCTTGTATCTGGACGTCCCACAGGATCTTTGCTCTCTCATTCTCTACCACTTTCAGAGGTGTGTAGCTATTTTCAGTCACAGGCAATAGAAGCCGACTTCAGAAAAACAGATGTTTTATTTTCTTTAAAAAGTCTACTTTACTGCAATACGATGAAAGATCAAACTCATTATTGACATCCTTGAGCCAACATTTATTTGTCCTATTAAGTATTTTTGTGTCAATGAGGCTGTTGTGAACACTTTTCAGTAGCAGCAGTTTATTGTTGGGAAATACACGGTCATTATTTAGCATTTAATAAAACCTCCACAAATGTCTGATACAAAGAACTGATGTTTTAAGGCAGCAAAGTCCTTATCCAATTTTGAATGTCAAGTAATGCTGCCGTCACAAATACTATTGCAACGGCGTGATGGGGAAGCATCAACTGAATCTTCCAAATTAGCTGCCGGCAACTAATTTTTATGTATTTATTTTTTGAAAAACGTTGGCATGGTCATGAATGCAGACGGCGGTGGTCAGTAAGGCAGGGACAATGCCTTTATGAAGTCAGGCGAGAGCTGGAGGGCCACAGCACACTGGCAGCAGCTCTGAATGCACGATGTGTACATTTTTCAAGACGGCAGCCGTCCATACCAACTGCCACCGGCGACCCAATATAAGAATTTGGTGCAGCATCAATCACGTCTCCCCTTTTATATGAAGGACCCACGATGGCCAGGATTGCCAGATTGTCCTGCGGTCATCGTCAGGCCCCCAGCCCACCTCAACAGCCCTCTCAAAGTGTCCACGCTGCTGTATTTAGGTGTGGGGGGGTGGCTGGAGGGTGATCGCCCGGTTTCAGTCTGAAATCGGCCCATCATCAGGCGATTATGGTGACCTTGTGGGTCCTCCCATCAGTCGGTTGTGGCACTGCTGCCTTCCTGCCACCCGCCTGCCACTGGACTGCCACCACGCAACCAAATGTCGCCGGGCAGCCACCGCGCCATGTAAAGAAAAAAATCGATCGATTAATTCAAACCTTTTCCTAAAACCTCGGTAGCCGTCACACGCCGTGTAAAAATGCGACTGCTGCCTCCTCGTTACAAATGAGGCTGCTTGGCCAATTGCCAACTTTGCTGAAAAGTTTGCATTTAGGTCACCGCACTGTGCCATTTTGGGATATGTGACAGTAGTTTAAAGGTCACCTTCTACACTTCCAAGCAGCTTCAAAGAGTCTGTCTAATGCAGCACTTTCAATGTGAGGGGGACCACTAAGTTTTACAAGAGTTCAATTGAGGCCACAGTAGTAGAAGACTATTTGACAGCAGGAAATATTGTATAGCACAAATGTACAGAATGTGGATCCAATACATTTGCATAGTGCAAACTTGCATAGTTTCCCAATGTGCTATCTCATCAAGCATAGACAAAAAGGGGAAGTTCCACGTTTTTTATAAAACCTCTATACTGGTTGACTAGCTCAACATATTTTAATTATTTCTATTTAAAGGTAGAACAAGGTTACAGAAATGTGTGAAATTTCAAGCTGTGGCTTTTTTTCTGTATATTTTTAATCCAAAAGCATTATGGGTTAAGTTTTTATTTTCCCTGAAACAACAAGCAGATGTAAGCCATTTCCCTGAATAAAGATTAACCGTCCTTGTAGCCGAGGTCTTTGTACTTTGCCAATGAAACATATTGTGATTTATGTCCACAAGTTCAAGCCTGTCACCTATTCTCTTAACATCTGTGTTACCTTGGTGTCACTCATGGAAAGTCTAAAACGATTTCTAGCTATCCACAAAAACTGAATAGATAAGTAGCTTTGCATCATAATGTAGTTTTAAGTTTTTCTAAATTTGTGTGGTTCCAAAAAATTGGATTCTTTGGGACTTTAGGGAGAAATTGCTTATTGGAATTTTCCTACCATCAATTGGTAAATTGGTCTCCAAACATGTTTTAGTTTGTTAAAGTTTGAGAGCTTTCATTTTTTTAGAATGTACCAGAATGGTGCTGAGTAAACTCAAGTATAGAAAGTTCATAGTGTTTATTGAAGTGAATCTCATCCTTCAACAGTTTTCCAGCCAGCCATTCTCTGCCCGACTTTAGTGAAAACATTTACATTAGGGCAAGCCTTTGTGAGCCCAAGAGTCTGAACTGGGCTGGGTTTGCTGTAAATTTGTCTCAACTCTTCTCGCATCTGTTCGTTCTCATGTTAATGCTATGATTGAGCTTCTTTCACATCCTGTTTGATGTGTCTTCCAACCCCCAGAAGCTTCCTGTCTCTCCAAAAAACAAACTCCAGCTACTCTAGCGTCAGCAGTGAACACGCCACAGCAGTGGATTTTCACAGGCCAGCACAAGCACTTCCTTTCTGACAGTTAGATTTTCCAAGAGAAGTGATGCAAACCTTTTTACTAGAACCGCACTGATCCTTGTTCCTCCTGGGGGTTGCAATATTAAAAAAAAAAAAAAGGGAATTATTTACCTAAAGGTTCATTGTCTACTCAAGTTTATTCTCTGTTTTCTTGAGGGTATCGATTTTATCTCTGTCCACTTAAAGCCAGTTGAGCGGAACAATTCACCAATAATGTTCATATAATATCTGTTGTCAGTGCATGCGTTACCTGTTCTCTGGAACAGATGCTCTTCCGTCATGAAAAGGCTTTGTGTGCAGTGCTCAGTAAATGTGGGGAAAATTCAAATATTGCCTGAGTCTGAGTCTGGAAGAAAGTGTTTGCATGAAGCGCTTTGCACCTCATCCTGTTTCATTTGTGTCATTATTTGAGGGCCTCTGCTCAAAGTCAACATCCTCCTCTCTTGTTCACAGGCTGCTCAGCTGTGCAGAGTTGAATACTGTGCAGTTGGGGAAATCTGCTCCTTTCAAACGGACACTTTGCTCATTTAGACCAAAATTTCCTGCAACGTTGATGGTCATTGCTTCATTTAATCAACTAAAAAATTGCGGCTACAGTCGTCTTCTGCACTTCCTGAGGGCCAAGGTGCAAATGATGTCAGCTGAGGCGAAAGCCTGTAAAACTCTATCGAGTCATAATCACTGATGTACTAATAACTTTTTTTTTTAATTGTTTTATTTTGCTTTAGCTGCAGCAACTATAAGACAGTATCATTACAGTTTGCTTTAAATAGATTTTTTTTTTCATTATTGCAATCAAGGTTTCCATCTTCCTTTTATTCTCAATCACTTCGACTTGTTAACAGCTTGCTGTGGCCTCCTGCTTTCACTAAAAGTCAACCCTTCCTCTGTAACCATCATTTCTGCCACCAAACGGAGTAACTTCTTTTATTTTTATGAGCCAGTGCACTACTGGGAATATTTCATGTTCTGTCCTTAGTCGGGCTGTGGATCATTACTCATGTGACGGTCCGATTCACGAATCGAGATCAACAGTTCACAGATTAAGTTGTTTGAATGATTGCTATATGCATGTCTTTCTACTGGATGTATGAAAAGTATATATTTTTTTAAACTATAACTCAAACCTTTATTTAGAACAGGAAATCAGAATAAATATAACCGCATAAAAACACGAAGATTTGAACATTTCTGTCAACTTCCTAGTTAACCTCAGCAGTAAACACAACATGAACACCACTGTTGCTTTTTATAGTATTACACAACAAATCCCGAAAAGGTTCTCCACAGTTTTTATATCTTCTACATAAGTTCTAGTAGACAGACGATGAGAAGATGGTAAAATGAAGGCAGGGCAACATCTAAATAAAGATGACACTGGAACAAGAAGACACTCAGTCTTTTTATCTAAACAGTGGTTCCAACAGAAAATCATCATTAGTGGAAGTACCAAAAAACATTTACATGAACATTTTACAGACACATTTAGGTACAGTTTTTTTTTTTTTTTTTTTGCCATGCTTGCAGACGGTCACATAAGTGATCTTATTCTGAATTAAGTATTAATTATATTCTTCATTTAAATTGTTGGCTGTATTTAAAACAAAATTGTTTTATTCTGAACCTATTACAGTAAATTGATCAGTCTCTTTTTTTCCATGTACAAAAGCACTTGATACTTCTTCTTTTACTACCATCACTTTACTTTGAAGATTTACTTCCAGATTCCAAAGCGCATGTAGTTTTAGTCTATGTATTTAAAAATTAACATTATATTGCAATTTAGTGTGAAGTGTATTTTGTTGCTGTGCTCCACACTATATAGTTTTAAAGATCACAAATCTGTGATAGTAGATTTCACCAATATTTGTACTCTTTTTTTCTTTTTTTTTTTTTTTTTTTTTTTTCTGCAATAGATCACGGATATCTGAGTATTAGATATTCTTTAAAGCAAAAGACCCTTGTCTGTATCTAGAAAAGCTGTATTCACCAGTGTGAAGCCCAAAAGGCCTTAGAAACGTTTTTTTTTCTTTGAAATAATAATAATAATAAAAATGAATAGTAATAATCAGCTTTTGCTTGATATAAAAGAACTAATAATACTTAAATGTATATTAGATCTGCTTGCATTATGCAGGAACGCAATAAGGTTAAATTCGATCAAATATTAACTTTAGTGGCTGAGAAACTCTTCACAATCCGCCATAGCTCTCCCCGTCTGAACAGAAGTGCCCTCATTTTGATATTTGCCTCTGGGTATTTTCCCAAGCTGATCACAAGGACTGTGATTCTTCAAAGCACTCTTCTTTCTTTAATTCGTTCCATTTTTTTCCCCCCCTTTTTCACCTTCTTGTGTTCCCGACTCCATTTCTTGTTGCTGCTCTTTTTTTTCTTCCTGTTTTTGCTGCCTTTTTCTAGCTCGTTTCCCCCCGGTGAGCATTGAGTCAGAACTGTAATTACATCTCCACATCACTGCCGTCTGATCTGTGCCTTACAGATGGGAAAAGCTGTACTTACATTTGCATCTGTGAAGTTTTGTGCCTCTTCTGTGTTGCTTTTTATTTGGCGTTTTTTTTTTTTGATTGATGGAAACTGGGGTTTAGGCATTAGTCCAGCTGTTGCTGTCAAACCCATATTCAATGAATTACTTTTGGTCTTCAAAGTAAAGAAGAGTAACATTTGTTCAAAACTCCCAGCAGTCTACCAAACCACCTCAGCTCAGAGGTGTAATGTGTGTGGTGTGAGAGCTACACCTCATGAGGGGACTTCCACTAGTGGCAGGTATCTCGCATGTTATTTAAACACCACAGTATGAACGTATTCATTTATTAAACATTTGTATTAACCTGTAAACGGTTATATTTTAAATCATTATAATTGTTTGACCTCATTTTTTTTCCTAAAGGGCTGTGTTTTTCAACGTTTTTTGAGTCGAGGCACACTTTCTCCTTGACAAAAAACCCGCAGCACACCAGCATCGGAAAATTAAAAAAGGAGAAACTCTATAGTCTGTATTGATGTACAGTTCCTCCGCAATCCTTCGTGCATTTTTGTGATAATTGTGGCAGAAAAAGCTGCAGCTGTTTTTTTCTAAAAGTTGTAATATAATTAGTTAGTTAACTAAATTATTTGAAATGTTACCCTGGTAGTTGTTTTTTCCTCCAATTTATTAACATGCAAGTTTATGCAACCTCACAAAAAAACAAATATATTCTTTCTCAATAGTGATTTATTTTTTAAATTACTTTTTAAATGTTGATGCAAAGACAACTGTAATTTTTGAACAATATGATCACAATATGTTTAAAAATTTTACACAAAAAGACTAACATTATATTTATGTTTTCTGTAGCCACACAAAACGTGAAATTGTTGAAGTTTTATTAATTTTTCTTTTGTCTAAATCAGAGATGAAGTCTTTGAAAACAAATTTTTTTATTTTTAGATGATTAAATTGTTTCAGTTTAGTTAAATGGTGTCTGTTGGCGACTTCACCTTAATCCTGTTTCTTAAATGTTGTTATTCTTTCTTGAGTTTAACATATAAAATAATCCGGACCTTATTAGAAAAGGGTTTCAGTTAGAAAGATGACTTGGACCAAACTCTGGGATGTTTGGCTGTTAAACACAAACCTTGAAGGAGAACTAAACTGTTGACCTCTGATTTCATCAAGAAGATTGATAAACTGTTTCATGTGTGTTCGTTGTACGCTGAGACCCTGTCATTTTAACCCAATGCACCATGGGAGATGTAGTGCAAAAACTGACGCAGAAGGCAGACAGACTCGCGTCTTTGAGCTTTATTATTTTGTTCACTTGTTCTACGGTCTGAGACCAGATTCTGTGGAAAGCTACACCCCTAAAGACGAGCTTTAGCTGGTATTTTGTTGGAACTGAGAGACTTTACGAGCTAAATTGGGACAAGGAAGTGAAGACTTTAACCACTTGTGATTGGTCAGACTGACGTATGGTTAGGGGTGCAAGAATAATTGGCAGAGACAGTTGAAGGGGGGGGGACTTTTCCGAAAACAGAGCTGAAGCTGCAGCTAAATCGCAGTCCCGTCATTTTTATCAAAATGTCTTTAATAGAATCAAATAAACACAAAGAAAAAAGCATTTAACAATCTTTCATATTCCTAACTACTCAGTGTTTGGATGTACACAGAGCTGATATCCTAGCAATGGTAAATGTTTTTAGGTCAGTAAAAATTGTTAATTTCCCACAGCACACCTGACAAGTTGAAAAACTATAACTAATGCTATAGGTAAACCTGCTGCCTGAGATTTTTTCTTTACGTCGACTTTCTTTTTTTTCCGGTCTATCAGTATCCATCACTTTTCATCTTCAGGTTATTTATCTTACTAATGCATGGGTCATTTTTTTAAAGCTTCAATCTGGTGGTAACCACCACATATTGTTCTTTTACATTGTGTGGTTGAGAAGTTTAGTAGATTTCTATCTTTTTGTGACATCTAAACTTGTTCCTTTTTATTGGAACTTCTATTTTATTAGAACTGGAAAATCAGCTGCACATCAACACAGTTGACACTTAAAACTGAACCCAAATCAGTGTAATTAAGCCTTCATTTCTTTGATTAATTAAGTCCCCTCAAAATTTTGAATAGTCTGGCTAAAATCGCCTTAAATTGAAGTTCTGTTGTTGGGATCTCTAGAAAGGCAGTTTAATCTCAGCAGTAATATGTTTAATCAGAGTGTACTTGCTGAGTGCCTCTTTACTTTTACTTCACTGCACTCTGACACAGAACCAGTGAAAGACGCAAGCCCCCCTGAAAATAAACAAAAAAAAAACCCAGACATGATAGCACGCATTTGTTCACATGCAAATCAACCACGTACAGCTTGGATTGCATGTAAAGAACAATAAAGATCTTTTGTTAATTTCCATTTCCTACCAACTTCCTTGTTTGTTGGATTTCCTGAAAGGTCGGTTCAAAGCACGTCTCGCATGCTCTGTGTCATAATGTTTCTATCCATCACTGCAGGAGGCAATTAATACTTTGCTGTATTAATGATTGCAGCTCTTGCACACAAATAGCACAACAGTTGGATTAAACCACTTCTTTGAGCTTTTACCATCACTAGACCAGACTGTGCACGAAAACCTACTTATCCACTCAAATCTGTAAATCCGGATTAAACTAGTCTTCCACGACTTTTGAACTCCAGCCCATGGAGACAGTTTTTAAGAATCTTAGCAAGTCATGGAAAAAGGTTTTGATTCTCTATTGTATACAGTTCTTGCATACTTCAAATAAATCTGGTATCTAGTAAGGTTTTTGTCACTAAAGCTAATCCTTGTGACTTCTAGAATAATTATACTGGTGGATCAGCTAGTTATGCTCAATAATTAGATAACTACCGGTAAGCATAACTAAGCTGGTGTAAATAGAGAACAGAAGAGGGCGCTCTACATTGATCAAACTCATGCGCATTTGTTTTTCCATCGGACAGTGCTGCTTCACATTCAACACATCAGAGATTTGATGTAAATGCTGCTCATGGTTTTCTGTGAGTTAGCTCTATTATATGGACATTTATGTTCTGATATGTTTGAGCACATCATTCTCTACATGTTCTTGTAGAATTTTCTAACAATGAAGGACAAATACTAAGATAATTGAGGTCAAAATTTAGCATTTCTTGATTCAAATCGTGAATCAGGAGCAGATGAAAAAATCCCATTTGAATCAGATTGTAGTTGTGACTTACAACATTTGCTGGGGGGGGGGCCTCAAGCTCCCTGCTTTGAGCTCTAGGCAACAGGGAGGGAAGGAGGGCAGGGTTACTCCGCTTCAAAGGTCCAGCCCACAACTCCAGCGTTTTCCATGTCCTGGAAAACGGCACAGGTTTTTGATTTTTGGCTAAAATTGGTATAACTGTAATTAAAGGACCACTGCGAATGCTTTGAAAATGGATCAAAAGATTATTTAATGTAAGATGCTAAGGGGATTGGAGATGACTTTTTATTTGAAGCAAGGCATTGTCCTATATGCTAAAAAGTTTGCGTTGGAAATGAAAAACATTCATTTGGGAAGACTTGGGACGATCAGTCAGCTGTTTTCTGTTGCGCTCACAGGTGGAGGGAGGACAAACCTCATTTCACTATTATGTTGAGGGATTAGAGCGAAACTATAGAAGGGTGTGGATGTGCGCTCAGTGTCGCATCTTGGTTAAACCCTTTCAATGATCCTTGCAGTCATCCTCAATTTGCTTCACCTTCTTGTTTTTTTTTTTTTTTTTTTAAGATTTCATGACGTTTCCATAATGAGTTAAGAAAGGTAAAAAGACCATTTTGGTGGTGTCCCAATCAGATTTTTTGGCCCAGATCATTAATTAGTCATATGAGAACGTTTGGTAACTGTGGCTTTAGTATGTTCTTTAGTCTGTGAGTTATTAAAAATGAAAAACAATGACATATTAAACTGTTTTTAAGCGATCAGGGGTTTAGTTTTTCATTTCGAATGACTCGATCGGATCGGGACATGCCTTGAAAATTAGATGAAAAACTCGACCTGTATTGTCAGCACTTTGCTATTTTGTGCTGTTAAATGTGTCTCTAATAATACAGCTCAAGATGTGGTTCTCCTTCTGACCTTTACTTGTTTGTTTGCTTCATGTGTGGTACTGCATTTATTGTATATTATTGTTTTGCACATTTTGGCTAATGTAATTACAGGGGATTATAATCCGACATGGTGGTTATCCATGTATACTGTCAGTCATGAGGCCATGGGTGGAAGTGCTATATTATTTTGAGTGCGTGATTAAGAGAGAGGTGGGGGAGGAGGAAGATGATGGTGGCAGCTGTGAAGAGGATAATCCAAAACCCAGACTGGAGCTTCCCCATTGTGGTTCAACCAGATTAAAAAGACAAAAAAAAAGATCTCACCAGAGGAAAGGAAGTCATGCCACTCTCTGAAATGCTTTGAAGTGGGGTTTCAGGCTGGATTAGATTTAACTCGGACAAAACGCTGACAGCGTCTTATCTCTGTGGTTTAGGACAAAAAGAAAGAAATGATGATGCATTTCTACTTTTCCTGATATGCTTCTGTGATTTCATCAAAAACAAGTTGAAATTTCTTTTCAGATGAAGGATCTCTGCTAAATTAATGAATTACTTTGCTATTTTGATGCAATTTAGAACCTGATATGATCAATGAATATTTTAAATATTAATCCCAAACCAACTTTGTTAGGTTGGGAAAAACTGTTCTTCATTATCTAATAGTTTAAACTATACAAAAATGAGAAACCTTTCCAATAGATTTTTAAAATAAAAATTTACAGAAGAGCTGTTTTTCACAAAAAAGCCCAAGAAACTGCCTAAAAAGAAAATCAATTTTTAGATTTGATTAATTAATTAAAACACATCAGAAGACATCATGAATACATCAGAAGAGACTGAGTTTCTCCTTTTTTTTTTTGCTGGTGTGCCGCGGGATTTTTGTCAAGGTTAAAGTGTGCCGTGGCTCAAAAAAGGTTGAAAAACACTGCCCTAGAGCAAGGCTTGGATCGCTCCACCGGTGCTGCTTGGTGGCCTCAGATGAATGTGTGCTTGTACTAGACGGCTTCCAGGAGGAACATGAAACTTTGTGAGCACATCAGGAGGGAAAAAGTTTGGGTTTTTTTTGTTTTTTTTTACTTACAAGAAAAATCTGTTTTATAATATTTTGTCTCTGCAAGAATGGAAGAACAGGATATCTCCTGAAGGGGAAATCGACATTTGTTTATCATAACTTAATTTCTCTAGTTCTGTGAACGATCAAACCTTTTTAGCTAAAAAGTAAATCCATAAGCTGGTGGTAGACTTTCCTACAGGTCTTTCTTTTTTTGTATCCCATAGCTAGTCCAAAAGACTCATCCAATCTTGGTTAGCATGAAATATTTTTTAATTTAGTTTTGTATCGGTGGAGATTCTTCAGCCAGATAAACGGAGCTGTTTCTGCTTTGTCCACAAACAGAATTAAATTCATGTCGTGAGGATTGATCTTTCTCTCTGCTTAGTGATTTGTATTTATTTTTGGCTCTTAATTATTTTCCCAAACGCCCCAAAGGAAACTTTCCTAAAGCTTGTCTTCTTACATTCCTGCATACATAGATGGAGCAGATCAGTCACTTCCAGCATCACATGTTGCTCATGACCGCTCAGGGCGCGCTGCATGTGTCTTGGAATTGGCGTTTCTGTGAGGTAATTTTGCATGTAGGACTATTTTCATCTGACCTAGAAAGGATGTATGAGATCCATATGTTGGAGGAAAGGAGAATGGACAGCTGTTTATGCACTAAATGTAGTTGTTTTAGTAAACATGTTGACACTTCCTGTTAGGAAAGAACGGCAACTGATAAAAATAGGTAAAAAAAAAAATGTTACAGTTGACTGTAGAGGTTCTGCTGTGTTTGTTAATGGTGTTGTGGCTGCAGTTTGATTTACCTTTTCTTTGGTTTCTCTTGGACTTTTTATGCAAATGTGGTTGGGAGAGATTTCCACAGCTCTGCTGACATTCTGACGCCATGAATGAAAGGATGCTAGTGTCTATTCTTTTGGTCTAGTTCCTTAACAGGGACATTACCTGCTACACCCATGCATATAAACTGCTGCCGTGTTTCTTTTATGACAGTCTGTTGCAGAATTTAGCAAAGTAGCACAGCTTCACAAAGCTGCTTGTATTGCTGTGCACCGATTGTGTTTTCTGTCCTTGGTTAAATGTCGCCCTTGGGCTTACGGTGACGATCAGTTTGCAGAGAACGACTTCATGACAGCTGCAATCTATGCAAGCTGCACGGCTGTGCACCGCTGTGTAGTTTGTCTTCAACACGCAGCACAAAGATGTAGCCCCCCTTTGTTGAGGTTTATCTGAATCATCTCCTACCCTATTATACACGTCTTTTTTTTTTTTTTTCTTTTTACTTCTCCTCAGTTTCTGTAATTAAACTGTCACATAGGGACATATGTGCACTCTCAGTCCCAATTCCTGTCCGCTTTTAATTTAGATCCAAAGCCTCTCCCTTATCCTGTAATACTGTTCTTATGCAGAGTTAACAGCTGGGATCCAGCAGGGGCAGCTGGAGCCAATGGACCTGAGTCACCCACGCTGCACAGGCACCAGTTGGACAGCTGTCCTCCGAGATTATGAATTGAAGTGGAGAGAAAGAGTTTGCACCTACATTGTTTCTTTTGACCTAAGGCGGTGTGCAAAGAGCTCTAAAATATGTTTCTCCTTTCGCTCACACTAAAAAAACATGACGGTAGAGCTGCCACGCACAAAACTAGCTTTGCTTTGGGAGCAACTTACGGTTCTTCGTCTTGCCCAAGGGGCACTTAGTGAAAATAAAAACCACCAAACTCCTGAGACGAGCAGATTCATCTACAGCCTCTTCTTTCTTTCTCAATGCTCTTCGTGCAGTTTGTTCATCGTAAAACAGGCGGAGTGAAAGATGGAGCAAAGAGGAAGTAAATGTTGAGCAACAAATACTGCCAGGAAACCTCTCAAGAGATTTGAACTAAAGTCCTGCTATGTTTCACATATATTATCCCCCTAATAAATATCGTTTTTTTTCTTCCATTGTAAAAGCTGGATTTTCTTGCTGGGGAAGAGTTTATTAATTATTTTTTTTATTAAATTGTGTGCTTTTAAAAAAAGTGAAGGCATTCTTTAGTAGAAGATAATGAAGGAGAGAAGGCAGAGTAAAATGGTTCATGTGTAATGTTTGTGTCTTGTGTCTTTCCTTATCAGCGTTCATATCCCGCTAATATGATCCAGATAAAGTCAAACAAACATTGCTGACTGAACTTTGACCATTTCCTGTAATGTCATTTGAAATCATGGCTGTTCCGCTTTCACAGTTTTCCGTAGAACGCTTTCAAAAGAAATCCTACCAAGATAATCGGACAAACTCTTCTGAACTTAAATGCTTGCACTGCAGTCCTACCTTGGTGCTGTTTGTTGGGTTACTGTAGAGGCGCACTAGACCACATTATACAAAAAAAAAAAAACACGATTCTGTACAAAATCTGTTTTTCTCTTTTGTATTTTTAGGTATTAAATGAAGAATGTGACCAGAACTGGTACAAAGCAGAGCTAAACGGGAAAGATGGATTCATTCCCAAGAACTACATAGAGATGAAAGCCCATCCGTAAGTACAGCATGCTGTCTGATCAGACATTTTGCATGTGACTAACAAACTGGTATTTCTTTTCCTGGTTAAAAAAAAAAAAAAAAAAAACACTCTTAGAAAACGCACAATACTGGATGTGTGTTGATTATTTTCTTACAGGTATACTGATATCAATATCTGACCTGTAAACCTCAGTTTTCATTTTGTGAAGATATAACATCAAGTTGAAACAGCTTTTAAATCCACTTCTAAATGTACCATTAACCAAATCAGCTCTAAAGAGCACTAAATGAACGTTCCCTTCCATACAAACGCATCTTACCGTAGTTACACTCATACTTCAAAATCAGTTTCTTATTTCATTAAAGAATGCGTTTGGGAAAACATTTGTTAAATCGATAAATGAGGGTTTTTACAATTCAGCATTTTTTACTGTCCAGCTATCTAAATATTCAAATCGAGTCCAGGTTTGGGTACCTGGAAAGTTTTAAATGACTGCAGATGAAATGGAAGCAAATGGAGATGGAGATGTTCAACTTTACCGAGTTTAGTTTTTACTGCTGAGGCTTGTGCTCTGATGCTCAAGTGTTACTCCTGCTCTCTAGAACGGCTTTCCCTTCATAGAAGGTTTTTGTTTCAAGAGTTGCAGGGAACCACAAACAAAATGTAAAAGTTAAGCCGTCAGGAACTCACAAATTTAATGTATATTATGAGTGTGTTTTCAAAAAGAATTAATGCTGTATTGTATGAAAATTGTAGTTGTACAGCATAAGGGAAAAAATAACTTAACATTAAAGACAGAGAAACAAACATCGCATTAGCTCTTTCCTTGTATTCAACTGGATCTAGCATTTTTCATATATGCCACCTTATTTATTTACTTCAGACGCATAAACTGAAGCACCAATGAAAATCTGTGCATTGCAGTCGAACTGAATATATTTATCAGAATTGTTTGCTTTGAAAGCACACTCTGCATACGTGCTGTAGTTGATTGTGCCCAAGGGGGAATACTGCTTCAAGGATATTGATCAATGTTCCCTCTGGGCCCACACTCAGTGCCAGTTTAGCTCTCTCTTTATTAATGTGTTAGAACCTCATACACTTAATTGAATATTGACCTGACCGTACGATTGCCTGCTGCAGTCAAATGCAGTTCTCTCTTAAAGGGGAGACATTATCACAGGGGGGTTTACTACTACTTCCTCTCTGTTAGCTATGCTAATGCAATGGTGGCTAAGGTTATTGCGCTGACCCCATTCACAGCTGGTTTTTCCTCATTTTAGCAAAAAACTAATGCCCTCCTGTGAAGTATCTGCAAACACCTGAAGCCACAGCAGTCACTAAAAACGAGACTCAAGCACAGAGCTTTTCGTCTAATGACAAACGGTCCGGTCGGGTATTCTGCCTTCAGCTATAGGTGAATGCACCAGGACCTGACCCATATGGGTGCTGCAGGATTTAGGGTGGTCCGGGCCTGTGCGGGGTCATGGAGAGAAGCCGTGGTTCAAGGAGCATCTTGAGGAGAGTGCAGGCCTGACTGGCAGTTCACTTAAGACTCCTTGAAAAGGGGAATTTACGGTGGTTGTATCATGAAGTAGCCATAAGGGATATGCAACTTGCACGCACTTACGGACTGTTGTAGTGTGACGCCACACTAGCCGTTAGTAAAGTATTTGTCACAACTGCCCTTACGGGTAGATATGGGCTATCTACAGGCAAAAATAGGCAAACCTGCATGGCGCGTGCAGAACCTGGCACTTATCAGCACTTACAAGCCTCTTACGCTGTGTGCAATATTTGGGGAAGGTAAAAAAAACAAAAGAAAAATCTATACAACATCCCTTCATCTCACTTCTTTCACGCATACTTACCTGCGTGTTGTATTTGCTACAATCTGTGGCTCACGGCTTACCATTAAAAAAAAAAAAATGTGCATGAACATTTCTGCTCTACAGACTCACTAAATGGGTTTTCGACCGTGATGTTTTGTGCTGGCCACCTGTGTGCCCTGTACGGGTTTCTCCATTTTTCACCCGCATTCCCCATCTGTCAAAGTCCCTACATTTAAAGGGCCGTTGCGACTAAGCCATTACAACCTGTATAGATCCAGTTCTTCTTCCTTTGTCTCCAACCTGTCCAACAAGTCCTCATGCGCCCTTTGCTTGGCCTTTGCCACCTCAACCATCACTTAGTGCTGCGTCTCCCTGTATTTCTCTCTTGACTTCTCAATGTTCTGCTTTTTCTTAGCCAACCTTTTCCCCTCAACACACTCTTCAGTCCTCCATCAAGTCTCCTTATCTGCTTCCCTCATTTCAGCTGACGCCAAGTACCTTCCTCTCGGTCCACCTGATCATTTGGACGGTAGCTGTTCAGTCATCGGGAAGAACCTCCGGATTTCCAAAAGCCTGTTTCAACTCTTCCCTAAAATCCACACAGCATTCAGCATTCAACCTCCACCACTTGGTCTTCTGCTCTGTCCTTGTCCTCTTCATCTACCACACCACCATAGTCATCCTCACCCCATCATATGGCTTTCTGGCTACACTGTTCCCAGCCATGACTGTGCTGTTACTTATCTCTTTAAATTTACATCTTCACAAGATGTAACTAACTTGTGTGCTTCTCCTTCCCCTCTCAAATGTTTCCTTATGCTTTTGTCTTTTCTGGAAAAATGTTTTCACCACTGAGTTTCCGTACTTTAGGCTCTGGAGCCGCACGGTGGACTTTCATCCTCTCTGTGGTTTAGTAAAATAACTATCGTTCTAAGATTGTCGTGGTGCCTTTAACACCGTCGGATAGTTTGAGCGAGCAGGAGGAAGAGAGCAGCGTGAGGGGAGGGGGCGTGTCTACAGCTGTGAACGCCGACCAGAGTTTGTAATGGGATGGAAAGTGATCTCTACCCCCCCCCCCCCCAATAAAAGGGGGGGTAGAGAGGGGAGGGGCTTAGACTCACCACTTATGATTCCAGACCCGCAACAAACTAACAGCTGTTTCTTAATTTAAAAATAGTTGTCGTCCATAAAATTAATATACTTTGTTAGGTTTACTGGGTTTCAAGAACAACAAATAAATAGAAAGGAGTCTGCATCAAAGTGAATTTGTTTCCATCATCTCACTCATCTTAACTCTGGTGTTTGACAGACAGAAAAGTATATTCAAGGTTGTGGAAAACGGAGAAAAGATCAAAGGAAACATCACGCTCATAAAGAATAAAAACAAATATTGACATAAATATCCTGACGGCATTTTTAATCAATACAAGTATCGCCAAATGAACTATCGCGATACATATCTGCGAAACGATTTTTTCTAACACCCCTAGTGTTGCGGCTCCCTGTGCTTCATTTCTGTGGGACACTGATCCAAATGGCTCTTTGAGAGGTTCAGGTTGCTGACCCCTGCTCTAGAACATCTTTTTCTCCTCTAGTTCTCGTCCCACCTGGGGGAGCATAACCACTAACAACGTTGACAATCGACCTCCAGCTTCAGACTCATCACCCTATCTGATTGTCCCGATCTACAAGCCTTGCTCTCTTTCCATCTGCTTGCTTGAACACACTGGAGATCCACCGTTCTTCTTTCCATCATGTTGCCCAACTCTCTTGGTTTTCTTGTCAAAGTCCCAACATTCACAGTTCCTGATCCAAGTTCTTCACTCCTGCCTCTCTTTTTCTCTTTGCACCTGCAAACATGTCTTCCTTTTCTCCCCCAGCAGTGGTCCAATTTCCATCAAACCCTCTAGGTCAGCAGCACCAGTGGCGGTCGTCAGGTCTTAACAAATCCAGTGTGATAGTTCTGTTCTTGGTTCATTTATCTTTGATTTTTTTGGCAGATGTCCTTCCTGAAGCAAACCCTCTGCAATGACTCAGACTTGGGACCGGCACCTTAAAGCTTTGGATTGCCCCCCGTTGTTGTGGTTTAGGAAGAGATTTCAATAAAAAGGCTTTCCTGGTTTAAATATTAAGAGTACGGGTTGCAGAGCACAGAGATGTCCCGTGTTTCCCTATTGTGTGATAACAATGTGCTGCCAAAGTACCAGGCTCTCCTCATGCCTCCCAACAGACCCACAAACACGGCTTTGCTGTGCAGATCTTAGTCCAACAAAGTTTTGTCGTTCTGCCCGCTTTAGTGTAGCTACAGCGCCCAGCTTTGAAACATGTGAGGATCAGTGCTGCTGATGAAGACACTTGTTCCATTAATTGTTTGGTTTTTATCGAACAGCCAAAGAGCTTTCGTGTGGAGTCTCCAGCAGCTCACGAACGGAGTGGCTTATTTCAGTATTGATTTCCGGCACCATCATTTGACGGGATACTTTTGAATTATTTAAACATGTAAAAAGCTTTCAGCTGTTTTATCTCACTTTACCCCCCTCCCCATCAGGGGTATGTCGCATAGTCAGATTTATTAATAAAAGTTTTCCACTTAAAAGCTTTTTCTCATACAGATTCTCATAACAGGTCTGTTTCTAACTTTCATATCTTGTCTTTTCTGCTCTGTTGACGCGTGTAGATGATATGTGTCAAGCTACAGACACACCAAGTGTGTCATGTGTGTTCAAGAACATGCTAAATGCAGGTTCTTAAACGTACATATTGCCCGTGGTGTTCCCAGTGGCCAAGCAGGGAGGGGATTCTTCTTTTTTGCTACCAGCGCCTGTCCGCCACCTACAGTTGGAAGAGGCTTGGTGTGAAATGTGGAAGCGGTGCAAATCTTGCTCCAGGCTTTTACTTTCACCGCTCTAGTTCAAAAGAATTCTGGCAGGGTACATACCGCAATTAATCATTTCTCCTTCATGATCAATTTTCAAATGGTTGGCACATCCATGAATTAAAAGGGCCACTAGCCACCATTCGTCACTACCAGATCAGAGTCCCTGATTGGTCAAAAATCAACCAGGTTTAACTTTCAACATTGGCCTCATGTTTTGTACGTAGAGCCTAAAAAATGGTCGTAGAAGCTTACATAGCAACACGTAAATGTGGGAGTTTAGATTGCGGAAGCCCCAAACTCATATTTACGAGCCTTTTTCGTAGACTTTCATCGGAAGTGGCGGCTTGAACGTGTCGCTTAAGGCGGTGTGAAGGTAGCAGCAGAGGTGTCTAACATACGGCTTCTTCTGCACGTTTGCATCAAATTAGTGATCCCAAACCAAGATGGCTATTGCTTTAAAGTCACATGTGGAAACTCTCTCCCACTCTAGTTGTTGTTGTGTTTGCCGTCCTCCAGGTGGTTCTTCGGGAAGATTCCTCGCGCCAAAGCGGAGGAGATGCTGAACAAACAGAGGCTGGATGGGGCCTTCCTCATCAGAGAGAGCGAGAGCGCACCGGGGGACTTCTCCCTGTCTGTCAAGTGAGCGGCCGCACTCTGACGCCACAATCCAGGAAAAAATGAGTCACATTAGTTTTTCCATTCATATTTTTCCCCGGGTGTGACGTGCTTCCTCATTTCTGAACTAATTCCTGTATTTCTGTTCTCTGAGTTTGAGTCATTTGTGGTTTTTCCCTTATCGCCAGGTTTTTTTTTTTAATGTTTTTATAAAACAAATTTCTCATAAAACTTCATGTTTTCTGCTTTTGTATTTCATTTAGTAATACAAATGTTTTTAGGAGCAGTTTTGCTTTGCTTCATTGAACAAAATAAAATAAAAAGAAGCATCCCTCCACTCTCTTTCATGTAGCTGCTTCTCCTCCACACTGTTCAGAGTCTCAGTTTCTGTTCTCTGCAGGTTTGGAAATGACGTGCAGCACTTCAAGGTTCTCCGCGATGGAGCTGGAAAGTATTTCCTATGGGTGGTGAAGTTTAACTCTCTCAACGAGTTGGTTGATTACCACCGCACCACCTCAGTCTCCCGCAATCAGCAAATCTTTCTGCGAGACATAGAGCAGGTTCCCCAGGTAAGACACACTAAACTGTTGTCTAAAAACGGGGCTTAAGGATTGGTTTCTGTGTTGATGGAGCACACTGACGGCCCATGTGTACCTTCTATGCAAAAATACATGAAGACAGAAATCTCCTAGCATATGGGTTTGCAGCCCGACCACATGTGAGCACAGCGGAAGACCTGCTGTGGAGCGGATCTTTGGCGTGGAGCCGTGGGTGTAAACAACCACTCTGAGGTCCCCACATGCCGAGGTCACATGACTGCACCTAATGCTTCTGACTCGCATCAGAGCTTGCTTTCTTTTAGCTGATCCATTTTTATGACGCATAGTAAAATCTAAATGTCACAGGTTTTCTATTTCAAGACTTCATGGACTCAAACTAGAGCAGAACCTTTTTTTATGTTTTTGTGGTCGGTTTAACTTTGAAAAGTATTTCTTATTGCAGCTACGCTGCGCCATCGGTCACATTTCAGTGTAACAAACCATGGCATTTTTAAACGCTTAAACTGACATTTGGAGTACAGGATTACTCAGAAGCGCTTTAAAGATGAATGTGAGATTATTTCATACATGCATGTACATATTAGTCACAAAGGTGTTTCATGATTTTGTGGAGAGCATTCAAAACTATCTACCATCCAAACTGCATCGTGGAATTTAATTCCAATCCATGGAAAGCTGTTAAAAATGCGTACTTTTATTTATATAAATACTTACATTTTGGCAAATTACTGTGTCTTTTTGGACTATGAGTCGCTCCAGAATATCGGTCACAGGAGCAAAAAAAATGCACAAAAAAGAAGAAAAAGATCACAAATGAGTCACACTTCACACCAAACCTGGTGTTGGACTGAGCCGCACTTCTTCTGTCACGCTGTCAGTAGAAAATACTGATGAGCACACCTACAGCGCCCTCTCGTGGTTGTTGCTATTATTTTTTTGTAAATCACATATTAGTCCAACCACAGGACAAACTCAGCCAAACTTAAATTTATACGGTCTGTGGAGTTTAATTATGCAAAAACAAAATAATATAGTTTGTGGTTAAAAATATGGGGAGTTTAAGAGATTGTTATGAAAAAAGTAAAATAAATGAGGGGGTTTTTTTGGGGATTTTCTTTTCTTTTTCTAATTTTCGACCGACCACAAAGATGTCTAAAGAAAATCCTAATCATGAATGTAGAATAGAGGCGGAGCTGCCCTTCCTTCCTTCCCTCCTTCCTTCCTTCCTTTCTTCCTTCCCTCCTTCCTTCATTCCCTCTTTCCTTCCTTTCTTCTTTCCCTCCTTCCTTCCTTTCTTTCTTCCCTCCTTCCTTCATTCCCTCTTTCCTTCCCACCCTCCCTCCTTCATTCCTTCCTTCCTTTTTCTTTCCCTCCTTCCTTCCTTCCTTCCTTCCTTCCTTCCTTCATTCCTTTCTTCTTTCCCTCCTTCCTTCCCTCCTTCCTTTCTTTCTTCCCTCCTTCCTTCATTCCCGCTTTCCTTCCTTTTTCTTTCCTTCCTTCCTTCCTTCATTCCCTCTTTCCGTCCTTTCTTCTTTCCCTCCTTCCTTCCTTTCTTTCTTCCCTCCTGCCTTCCTTCCTTCCTTTCTTCCTTCCCTCCTTCCTTCTTTTCCTCCTTCCTTCCTTTCTTCTTTCCTTCCTTCCTTTCTTCCTTCCCTCCTTCCTTCTTTTCTTCTTTCCCTCCTTCCTTCTTCCTTCAACTCCTAACCTTCATTCCTCTTTCATTCCTTTCTTCTTCGCCTCCTTCCTTCCTTTCTTTCTTCCCGAAAAAAACTCCTACTCCTTCATTCCCTCCTTTCCTTCCCGACCCTCCACCTTCATTCCTTCCTTCCTTTTTCTTTCCTCTTCCTTCCTTCCTTCACTTCATTCCTTCTTTCCTTCCCTCTTCCGTCCCTCTTCCTCCGTTCTTCCTTTCTTTCTTCCCTCCTTCCTTCATTCCCGCTTACCTTCCTTTTTCTTTCCCTCCTTCCTTCCTTCCTTCCTTCATTCCCTCTTTCCATCCTTTCTTCTTTCCCTCCTTCCTTCCTTTCTTTCTTCCCTCCTTCCTTCCTTCCTTCCTTTCTTCCTTCCCTCCTTCCTTCTTTCCCTCCTTCTTTCCCTCTTTCCTTCCCTCCTTCCTTCCTTTCTTCCCTCCCTTCCCTTCCCTGGACTGACTGAACACACCTGATCCAGGTGATCATCAGGTGATGGCGATCTGTGGGTTTAAGGTTTTAAACTCCATCATAACATGCCCCGCACTGAGACAACGCTGTAGTTATTTAGTTCAAATCCAGCTTTACTGCAGGAGCTTTGAACACTCCACTGAGGTGCAGAGCAGTAAAAACCTCTCCTGCTCTGCTGCACTCTGTTCTCTTTAGTCACAGTTGTTATAAATAGACATTCATGTGAATTTTCTGTGATAGATTCAAATCAATGCAGATGCTGTAAAAGCAGCTCTTGATGCTTGTGCGCGTGTCTTTTCTTTTGCTAAAAGCTTTTTCTTGAGATTGGATTGAGATGGCTGCACTAAACCACATGTTTGGTCCAGTTCTGAGTTAATGCATCGACATTAATGCTGCCGTTTAACGGGAAACATTCAGCCGTGGAGCTGTGTATTGGCTCCGGCGTCTAACCACGGCCTCTCAGTCCAACGCTTTGTATTTCAACTGTAAATGCAACAGAGAAGACTGCGATGCTGTGACGAAGAATCAGACAAGACGTCTACAGCAGTGGTCCCCAAACCCCGGACCGGTATCGGTAGCAGACAGAACAAAAATGCATGCTCCAACTCCGATTATTTCTGTTTGTCTATTTTCTGAGACTAAAGGAAGTTTTATTTTGGAAAACTATTGAATTTTGTTCACCACATCCGTCTGTCTTGACGCGTCACGTGACTTTAGGCAGCTGCTCAAAGCTAGTAGCTCAATGCTTAAAAGCTAATAAAACCAACTAATAAATGTATTTGGAAAGTTTCTTTGGGGAGAAAAGAGCCAGCGGGGAAACCGAAGAAGACTCTTTAACTGCATAGAAAAATAAAGACGTTATTTACAGACAAAACCAAATACAGTTTGACAGTTGTTCCCACGTACCAGAAGACGCTCTGCCGAAATGTAATAAAGATGCAGATTCATGTTTATTATAATATTTGCAAAAATACCAGTTTTTTATGTTAAAGGAAAATCTTCATCACAAAGTTGAAGTTTAAACCAGTTGCAAACATTTGACAGAGAATGAAGATTGAAACAATAAATGTTGTGATTTGTGGAGACTTCTTCATTTCTGAATTTTCCTACAGCGGGGATGAATTAGGCTGGCAGCTGTTGAGAAACTCAACAGCCATGTTCCTCTGTTAGAAAAAAAACACAATGAATCAGGATTTCAGTAAAAACAAAATATGAAAAATGTTTTTGCCCTGAAAGATGATCAGAGTCTGGGTTGAATTCTGTGTTATTAATGGTTTATAATAACAAAACTGGAATGCTGTTTTTATTCAGTTATTCTACAAATCAGCAACTTTGTTTCATTGAATCTTCGTCACATTTAAAAAATAAAAATAAAAACACAAATATTTTGGATTTTTTTTTAACCCTAAACAGTACACCTGGGGTCCAAGCAGACCCCAGCACCACATTGTTTGCATTTTTTTGATGTGTATGTAAATATTTTTCTCTGCTATTTTAGGTAGTTGTTACACATCAAGTTGTCATCCTGCATACCAAATACTATTGCTTCCCTGTGTTTCATTATTATTTTATTCCAATTTTTTTATTTGGGGTCCAAGCGGACCCCATCCAAACTGCTAAATAATATTATATTTCTGGATGTTATATTTCTCTCTTTTGTCAACTTTTTTAGTTTTTTTTCTCAGACATGTTTTTTTTACATTGATGCACTGATTGCCAGTTGATAGACTTCCTTCCCATGTATTTTTTTTGTTCTGGTTCTAAATGAAACATGGCCAGGAACCAAGCAAGTTATTCTGCAATTCAGGCTTTAGAGAGAATCTTTCAAAGTGACTCTGAACCTTCAGATTTAGACAATTCTGATCATGAAGATGACAATGATTACATACCTGGTTCTGATCACAATTCTGAAATTGAAGATCATGTGTCTGGTTCAGACTTGGAGGGAAGTGATGTTGATGCTAAAGACCAGGTTGAATAGCAAAATGTAGGCAGGACAGGTCTTCAACAACAGACAGTTAATATTGTACCAGTGAGAGATGAAGAGCACAGGGAGTATAGAGAAAGAGACCTCAAATGATTAACGGCTGAAATAGCAAAGCTTGGAACATCACCCCACCAGCAATCTACAGAAGAGGTCCCCAAGATGTTATACACCACCATGTCGGAATAACAGCAGAGGAAAGAGTGGACAACATCAAAGATGCCTTTGGGTTATACCTGACTAATGAAATTTTAGACATTATCATGAGGGAGACAAACAGAGAAGCTAGTCGTGTATTTGCTGAGTGAAATGCTGCCCATCCTGACCAAGTGAAGACTTGGAGATCTCTCAATCAGACTGAAAATTGTGCGCCTGGATGACTTTTTCCTTTTCATTTCCTAAATTGGATAACCAAAGTTTTATTCTGATACTGGAAAAACATCCATAGAAAGTTATTTTGTTGAAATTCCCTCAAAAAATAAAAAAAGTTGATTTTTATCATTATTTTTTATTTACTTGTTTTCTTGAAATGAAACTACAAAAACTGTTTATGATTATATTTTTTGCCTTCTGCTATTAACAAATTTAGCCAGGCACACCATCAAAACAAAATTGAAACAACCTTGCATCGATGACAGCAACAAAGCTCACAATAAAGTGTTGGGGTCCATATGGACCCCACGTGTACAGATTAGTCAGTCTTGGCACGTGTACGGATGAGGGTTAACTAAACTTCTTGTAGTTTAAAAGTGAAAAATAGGTTTTTCAGAAACCGGAAGCTCAAACATATGAAATGCAAACTTTGGCCCCGTTTGGACCGGTCCTTGAAAATATTGTTTGACTTTGAACCGGCCCGTTACCTGAAAAAGGTTGGAGCCCCCTGAACTAGAGAACAGCAGCAGACAGGAAGACGGAGGAGGGAGGGGCTTAGTGAGATAAAGATGGCCGCTCTGTTGGGTTTTTGCTTTAATGGGAACATTTGAAAAATGGAGATGTTTCTTCCTCCTTTGGTTTCAGCAGCATCCCACATACGTACAGGCGCTCTTCGACTTCGACCCGCAGGAGGAAGGCGAGCTGGGCTTCAGACGCGGCGACTTCATTCAAGTCCTGGACAACTCGGACCCCAACTGGTGGAAAGGAGGCTGCCACGGCCAGACGGGCATGTTCCCGCGCAACTACGTCACGCCTGTCAGCCGGAACATGTGAACCAGTCAGGCCGCGTTCAGCCGCAACCATTTCCATCATCATTGTTTTTTGATCTCATCACCCCCCCACCTCCAGCCCCGGTCCGCCCACACCCCCCCCACCCCCCCATCCCCACAGAAACAGCAAACAACTGAAAGAGAACACGAGCACCGCTGTAGTAGGCGTCACTTTGCCGGCGACAGCTGAGCAAAGTCGACTCTCATGGGTGCCGAGAATGTTCCCGCCCCCCGTGGAACACCCCCACCCCCCCGGGGGGGGCGGAGCTGTGTTTGAGGGCAGTCTTAAACACAGAGAAGCCTAAAGCAGCGGGGAGAACGGAAGGTGTCTCCGCCTCCTAACATTCTGCCTTTCACTCCTTCTTCTTCCTTTGCAGCATGTTTTAATCACTTTAATGAATTCCCTTCAATAAATCCTCTCTTGTTTTAAAGGAGAAAAATATTGAAAAAAAAGAATAAAAAAAGAAATTGTTTTAAAAATGTACAAAAAGAAAAATGATGTCAACAAAACAGTAGGTTTCCATGTTAAAGACCATTGGTATGTGAGCATTGTACTTCAGCCGTTGGCTGCATAAATGAATCAAGTATAGAGAGAATCCATTTTTTAAGAATATATATTATATATTTGTATGTTTGTTTGTTTTACCTCTCATCACAAATTATTTTCCATTTGTAAATTATGTTCAATCTCCTGTTAGTCAGGGTAAGACCTTGTAGCTCTAGAATGTGATGAGTTGTCTTTTTTTTTTCTTTTTTTTTTTTTTTTTTTTTGTCTGAATCTATCAGAGGTTTTTCCAGATCAAACCACACGACATCCGAGGCGCCAAAAAGTTCCAATCGGACGAGGTTTCTCTGGTCTGTAACGCAACTACAGTCAGTTCTTTCAAGAAGCTAATGTCGACCAGCAAGAGGAGCCGGGACCGCTGCCGAAACAAACAAACCCTCTGAGGACCGCTAACGTTTTAAAAAGCCGATTTATTTATTGCAGCCGATTGACTCGGGCCGTGAATGTAGCTGACTGAATGTGTAGACGAACGAACATGAGGGAAACGCAGTCAGAAGCACACAACCACGCAAGGGATTTGAAGTCATGCTGAAATGTGGTCATTTGCAGTGAGCGCTGACAGAGGACTTGTACAGGTAGACTCCTTTTCCAACACATTCATTACTTGCATGCATCAGCAGACGCTCTCCACCTTGTACGCGCACGAAGCAAAAGGGTGGAGTTGGGCTAACCGCGCTGACTAATCACCAGTGAAAACCTGCAGCTGGCACAGATTCAGAGTTTGGAGAACTGTGAGATTGTCTGTTTTCCTTTTTTTTTTTTTGCTAACATTTGAAAGACGAGCTGAGATGATGTAAAGATGTTTTTGTTCCTAGTCTTTTTTTTTTCTTTTTCATTGTGTTGTGTGGTCGAGCACTTCTTTTTTTTTTTTTTTTTTTTGTGTCAAGCCTGAGTTTTGTTCTGGTCCAAATGTGTGTTTGTTTACTGTGTTTGTGTTTCTTTTTCTCTCTGGATAGTGCCTTTCTCTCTGGTGTTTCAGTGTCTCTGACCTGCTACTTTGAGCCCCCCCCCCCAGCCCCCTGAAGCCCCTTTTTGGGGCCTGCCAGTCCTGCAGCCAGAAATGATGTAAATAATATAAAATAGAGAAAAGCGCCCCTCAGTGGCCCCCCTCCCCTGTTTTTCTCCTCCTACATGGACCCGCTTCACCTTAGGTGTCACCAACATGGAACTCGCCTTGTCTTATCTAATGATGTTTTGTTTTTTATTTGCATTCTTGTTTTTTTTTTGTTTTCAATGAATAAAAAGCAATTATTAAACTTGTGCTGGTGTCCCCTGATTTTTTCTGAGGAATAGTAAGAAGGATGCTCATTATTCTTTAAATATATATAGGAATATGCTCTTGGGCGGCATGGTGGTGCAGTGGTTGTCGCTCTGGTCGCCTAGCAAGAAGGTCCTGGTTTGAATCCCGGCTGGGACCTTTCAGTGTGGAGTTTGTGTGTTCTCCTCTTGCATGTGGGTTTTTTTTCCCGGGCGCCCTGGGCTCCTCCCACAGTTCAAAAACAGGCTTCATAGGTTTTATTGGTGACTCTGAATAGGTGTGCATGTGTGAGGGCGAAGGGGTGGGGGGGCAGCTGCCCTCCCAGCAAAAAGCCTTGCACCCCAAATTGTGCAAATTGGATTTGAAATGATAAATTTGCTTAGTGGCAGCACGTCGAATTAAAAAAAAACTTGCATTTATCGAAACAAAGTTTATTGCAATTGACATATTTCACAAAACTGCAATGGAAACACTTTTTCTAATTAAGTAAGTCACATGACCAACCACTCTGCACAGGCTACTGTTGGGCAAAGGAAGGATCCACCCTGGACAGGTCACCAGCCTGTCGCAGGGCAGGGCAAATGGGGCTCTAAACGAAATCTTGAGGCCCTCAAATGCTGTTTCCATTCAACTTTAGATTTTAGGAACATTCAATAATAATAAAGCTAACTTTAAAATAGCTTAATAAAATCGTGTAGCTCCACCACTGCCCCATTGGGAGAGTGTTTCTTTTTATTTAAAGAACTTTTATTTTGAGTATTTTTGACTTATTTGTGTGGGGGGGGAAGGGGGTTGTTTTAGTGTGTGACCCTGCAACAGACTGGTGACCTGTTCAGGGTGCATCCCACCGTCACACAACTCTAGCTGGGATAGGCTCCAGCAACCCCATGACCCTGAAAGGCATTCCGATGGATGGATGGTGGATGGATGGATGGTGGATGGATGATGGATGGATGGATGGTGGATGGATGATGGATGATGGATGGATGGATGATGGATGGATGGATGGATGATGGATGGATGGATGGATGGATGAATGGATGGATGGATGGATGGATGGATGATGGATGGATGGATGATGGATGGATGGATGATGGATGGATGGATGGATGGATGGATGATGGGTGGATGGATGATGGATGGATGGTGGATGGATGGATTCTCAATCTTAATCTTAAGTATTGTTGTTCTGCTGGTGTAAAGAAATGTTTTGGTGTTATTTTGCCAAGAATCCAAAGTTTTTACCAAGCTCTCATGCTTATGGTTGATGGTTTTTATCTTCATTAGACACTGAGATTTTAAAAGGAACTACAGTGTTTACCTAAAAACTATTCAGATCACAAAATATCAAGTTTTTCAAGTCCCTTCTGCAGACGCAGGAGAACATTTTCCAGTTTGGTTCAGTTCTGCAGATGAAGAAACTTTCATTTCTTGAAGACCAGCTCCTGGTTTGTCTCCATGTGAGGCGTTTACCAGCACCATAGCCATGGTCTGATGCTGC
Organism: Oryzias curvinotus; assembly: GCA_023969325.1. Lineage (NCBI taxonomy): Eukaryota > Metazoa > Chordata > Actinopteri > Beloniformes > Adrianichthyidae > Oryzias > Oryzias curvinotus. The sequence continues at coordinate 44,014,208 of CM043722.1, forward strand.
GTCTGCTCCTCATTCTGAAGCTCTTCCATTCACTCTGGCTGCTCTCTGCCTCCACGGCAGTCACAGTCCGCCTTAAACAGCTGCTGATGCATCAGAGTCGCTGTCCTCTTTTGAGTCCTCTCAGCTGGAATCATCCAGTGAGCTGAAGCCTGAAAATATCCTCCTGCTCCAGAGCAGCTATGCATCGCTCAGGCCCATAGTGTAAAACACGCAAGCATTTGCACCTCGGTGTCTGCAGCTCAGACAAAACCCACCAGGAGCTTCTTTTGTGTGTGTTTGTCTACATTAGACTTCTTGTGTAGCAAAAATAAAAGCCGTCCCTGGAGCTCCGAACGTACAAACTCTGCCGTGGGGGGTTTGCCCCTTAGGCCTGAAGATGCTGCTCGCCAGATGGTGCTCCTATAGAAGTCAAAACCCTCTTTGCTCCACTTTTGTGATGATTTGATAGTAAAAGTCAGAGCTTTAGTAAGAACTGCCAATGCTAGTCTCTCATTATTTTATGGTATTTTCATCACATCACTGGATGAGCCTTTTTTGGTTTAAACTGCACTTTTTATGTCACTCTCCCACATCAAAGGCTGACGTTTGCTTCCAGGGTCAGGGCCTGGGGGGCTGTTGTGGCGGCACAGCATCACAGCCCATCAATCCCCAGCCAGGATGAAACTGGCAGACCACGGTGACCCCAAAATCCAAGTCAGAATGGGGTTAGTGTTTGAAATCTGGAAAAAGAGGAGGGCTTCTCAGCCGTTGTTTTTCCTGAACTGACCACTGGAAAACCTTAAAGACAGAAATCTGAAGAGGTACAAAGGTAAGATGGAATTTCTTTACACCCACAGGTGTGATGAAGAGGTTTTTTCTGTATTGGCGACGATAATCTTATGATCTTAGGGAGGAAAAATGTTCAAGCCTCAAATGTTAACACCTGAGAGCTCCACAGAGATGAAGGTAAATCCTCAACTCGTGCAAACAACAGGGATCTCTGCGTGACATGCAATCAAGTTATCAGATCCCTTGTTTTAACTGCATGAGCAGATCCATTTATCTGGCATGCAAAGGTTGAGTCTTTCCACTCCACTCCCCACCGGCATCACGGGCAGATTAAATGATCTGTGACACAACTCCAGTGGCTTGCATGGCATCGTTTATGGTCGCTTAAGGTCATTTTGCATGTCAGAAAACTATTAAGGTGACTCTTTCCAACTCCCACGCCAACCCCCACAGCCATCAGTCAGATGGTGTCAGAACGCCATGATCGGATATTTTTATAGTATCAATCTTTATGTGTTTTACTTTTATCTCAAATAAGAGGGGTTTTTTTGTAAAATCTCAAAAGTTCACAACACAACAGTCTGAGATTTGACCATTTAGTCAAAGTAAACTTTATTGTCAACATCTATAATGTTTTCACATACATAGAAATTGAAATTCCATGTATCTCAAGCTCCAGTCTAAACAGGGAATCTTACTTCAAATTACAAAATAAAATATAAACATAAAATAAAGTGGCTATGAAAGGAGAAAAACTGAAGTGACTGTGGCATAGTTCTTCATTTTTTACAGCACCAGTGAACTGGTTGAAGGTGCAGTTCAGTGCTGATGAGCTAGAATGACTTGTGCGCGTCAGAGTTCAGCAGAGCCTGGGGGCAACGGGGGCAACAAGAGGGGAGGGGGGGCATGGCCAGGAGAGAGTTCAGCTTCCTGACAGCCTGGTGGAGAAAACCTTCTCTGAGTCTGCTGATCCTGGCCTGAAGACTACGCAGTCTCCTCCATTGCATCTGCAATGCAAAGATGGACATGTAGATGTCCTGGAGGGAGGGGAGGGGGGCACCAATGATTCTCTCAGCCGCCCTCACGATGCGTTTGAGGGACTTTCGGCAGGACATTTTTACTGTCAATTATATTTGCTCCAGAGAAAAAGCTTGTGTTGACATTTAATCAATCAATATGAAAAAGTAACCAAGGGAGCATCTTCCTCAAATCCATATGTGAAGTGAGGCCAAATAAATATTTATCAAATTAGTTCCACCTAAAACGTTGAGCTTGGTCTCCAATGTTCATCATAAATACACTTCAGCTGGGACAGAATATAACATAGAATCCATGAAATCACATCGTTTGATATGAATTCGGCCCTCACACAGCAAAAACAGACCCCCCCAGAAATAAGTAAAAAAAATCCTTAAATATGAACATTTTCTTTAAACAAACAAAAAATTGACCAATGGTCAACCCAAGACTCTTATTTTTGACGGGGGAAAAAAATCTTTGCACTAAGACAAAATTATTGATGGCAAAATTATTTGCTACTGTGATATTATTTTTTTCTTGCAAAACAGAAGGACATTTTCTTGAAATAAGGGCCTTTTTACTTTCAAAAGATTTATATTTTGCAGTGTGCACAGATGTGTTACTTCGTCTTTAAGTAGCCCTTTTATCGTCCTGTATTAATGTCACCGGTTTGAACTGCTTATCTGTACAAATAGACACCTGTCGACACCATTAAACCCCTCCATCGTGACCAAGACCAAAGAGCTGTCAAAGGACACCAGGAACCAAACTCTAGCTCTGACTAGACTGGGATGAACTCATCTACAATAAACAACCAGCTTGGAGAGAAAAGATCAACTGTTGGATCTCCCTCCACCTGGAGCTCCACACAACATCTCACCTGGTGGGGAACAAATGATCTAGAAAACGGTGAAGAACATCCAAGAGCTACACATATGAACTGGTCATTGAATGACATAGACCACAGTAACAAAGGTTACCATAGTCACACACTATGTCATCATTGATTCAAATCCTGCAGATCTCCAAAGGTCCTCCTGCTTAAGACCCATCTAAAGTTCTCCAGAGACCATCTGGATGCTCCAGAGGAGGACTGGTTAAATGTTAGGAGGTCAGATGAAACCAAAACCTTTGGTATTGACCAAACTGAACAAATTCTTTAAAAAATCAATGTTGTTTTCTTGAGTGTTTTAATGGTGGTGCAGAGGTACAGCGGCCGACCTCTGAAAGAAGGATCGCAGGTTCAGGTCCCACCTGAGTGTCCTTGGCCAAGACCGTAAACTCCACATTGCTCCTGGTGTTTATAGGTTGGTGCCAGTGTTCTGCAGCTCTGCCTCCATCAGTGTGTGAATGTGTGTGTGTGAATGGGTGAATAGGAAGGTGACTGTAAAGCCCTTTAGTAGTACATGTACCATTTATCTTTATTGTTACATGCTTTTTTTTCAATCTCTTTCTCTCCCAGTTAAAGTTTTCTTAAGTTAAATGAAAATATGTTTTGTCCAACAGTAAATGCTGAAATCACTGTTTGCTCTTTCTTATTTCATGTGTAGTACTGCCACCTAGTGGACTTTGCCTCTATTTTTTAATTTTGGCTTACTTTTCAATGTTTTGGCAATTTGTATACTAAAATATATTACTGAAATGGTTTAAGATCAATTGGATTTTCTAATTCATAAACTACAATTCATACATGAGTTAAAGAAATGTATGCCCAATTAAATACTGCTAAACCGCTCTGTGGTTTTCCAGACAGTTCCTGCAGATACAAAGGAATTTATTGCAATATGTCAGAGGGAAAGAAAACATTAGCTTCTGCAGGTAAAATGCTGTTTTTAGGTCATAAAACTATGCAGAGAGACTCCATGTAGATTACCCAGCCATTTACTAGTGGTTAGGAAATACTCAGCAGGCTGATTGCTGCAGGTTTGAACGTGATGAGATGTGATTTCATTCTGTCTGATAACTGGCACAAATGGCAATAGTTAAACACTTCATGGTGTGCAGTGAATTGCTTTCACTGGATCACTTTAGTGGAGAATAGAGAATGAGTTTAAGGATTGGCCTGCAGCTGCTGGAACAAATAAATCCGCCTGCAGCCCCTGGAGATGCTGTGCAATCAGCTGTTTTCTCTGACAGGAACTCAAACACGGGACACTATCGTAGTTCATACATGACGGCTGAGATGAAGGAGAAGATCGGACTGTGTGAAGAAACAAACGTCCAAAATAGATTGGGAAAAAAAAGAGGAAAATAAAAAGACATAACTGATATTAACCTTAATTACCATTTCAGATTTCATATCAGCTCCAAACTCTGATTTTTCTGTTCTTTTTTTTGCTGTAAACATCAACAAGTATACACTAGCCATATGTCACATACACTAATACACACATAACTTCACTCCTTTCAGAAATAATAGCAAGAAAATAAAGCATTTACTGTATATTCCAACTCTATGTTTTTAAAGAAGTAAATAATACAATAATCTCATCCCAGTAAGTAAATATAGCATTTAAATTTATTCCCAGTGGCCAATTTATTTTGCTGAACCCTCATTTTTATAGATACAGATATATCATGTACTCTTGTTTATATGAATTTTTTTTTCTAAAAATATATTTTATATTGATATAAAGTTGTGCTTCTATAGGTGGATTCTTGATTTCACAACTAATTCAAAATGTTCCAATCTCACCTGTTTCATTGATATTTTTGGATAATGATATTATTTTTCCAGCTTCCCTTAACATGTGAGTTGATTCATCTATATGTGTTTATGCTTCTTCTTTCTAATTCATTTTTTACAGGAATTTTGTGAACAGCTGCTCATCTGGAATCTCTAATTAATGTTAGCAAACTGTTTTTATCAAATGCAATGTTTCCTATTTTGACAAATGTATTATAAGCCTGATCAGTATCGTGCAAACGAAACAGTTTTACTCTTGAAACTTAAAAATATGTGCAATCAACCGATTTTGACTAGAGAGAAATTCTCTCTTCTGGGCAGAACAGGGCGGGGCGCCGCCTTACAAATGTGCCACAAAAGTCAGCCAATCACAGGCATGGACAGGAAGGTTGATGCTGATTGGTCAGATATAGTTCCAATCAGCTCTTAGATTTAATTGGGTCTGTGTGCGATTGTTTTGTTTGTTTGCGCATATTTTAAGTTTCTTTTTTGTGCAAAAATAAGTTTTTTGAGCATACAAAATTTTCAAAGTTTTAGGCTCAAAACAGTGAGTGTTTTAGTGTTGCACTTGGAATTACGGTACAAAAATCATTCCAAAAGTTACTACAACTTAAATGTGTTTTTTTTTTTTTACTATTTTACCGTTTTTCCAAAACGTCTTAAAACACATTTTTATTGCCAGGCACATCATGACACTCTGCTCTACTGGTTTGTTTTACTGTTTTATTGGGGGGCGGCCGTGGTGCCGCGGTAGGGCGGTCGACCCATGATTGCCTTGCACGCCCATGAGTCGAAGTGTCCTTGGGCAAGACACTGAACCCCACCTTGCCTCTGGTGGCAGGCAGGCGCCTGTGTTTGGCAGCGGAGCTGCCACCAGTGTGTGAATGTGTGCGTGTGTGTGAATGTGTGCATGTGTGTGAATGTGTGCGTGACTGGGTGAATGGGACTGTGACTGTAAAAGTGCTTTGTCCTTGTAGATAGAAAAGCGCTTTACAAGTATACGCCATTTACCATATTGTTTTCCTTTGCTCTTATTTGATGTTTTTACATTTGTGCTTCACTTATTTATACTTTTTTTTTTTATCTTTAATTGTTTTAACCCTTCAGCTGTTTTTTTTATTGTTTTTTGAGATTTTGATGTTCAGCACTTTGTTTGATTGACATCATTTTAAGGCGCCATATAAATTGAAGAACTTAAAAATGAATAAAAACTTAAACTCTTCATTTTTGTTTTAGAACTATAAATAAAACAAACTGGGCATTAATCTTATTGTTTTTCTGATTCTATCTTTTTTTATACCAAAAAAAACTGACATTTTTAAACCAGTACTGGTATCATTTTTAACAGTTTTTTACTCTAACTTGAGTCAATATTTGGAATGACCACAGTTTAATACTTACAGTACATTCCAAATTATTATCCAAATTGTATTTAAGTGCCATAAGCATAAAATTCCTTGTTTTTCAATGAAACTCGTGGATGATATTGTGTTTTAGGGCTCTTTGGATCAATCTCAGACAGACACCTGTGATCATTCGTTTGCCAGGTTCAATTAAAGGGAAAAACGACTAAAGGACGTTCCACAATGTTAAGCAGACAAACATTTTCAAGCAAAAGGGGAAAGAAAAAGGATTTCTGCTTTGGAAAACCGTGAAACAGTCCATTGCTTTGGAAAAAGTATAAAAAACCTTGGATATTTCATGAAAACGTAAGCGTTATCGTCGCACTGTTCTGAGATTTGTTGCTGATTCAGAGCAGACACAGGTTCCTGCAGATAAAGGCAGAAAGAGGAAGGTTTCTGCCAGACAAATACACCAAATTGAGAGAGCGGCTGCTAAAATAGCCCCCCCTGAACAACACTCACATGCAGAAAGGGCTGCAGTGGACCTACACATACATGGAGACCCGTTTTCAAACAGTCTTCTTCACTGATGAATACAACCCAGGCCATCCACCAACCACCATAGAGTAAGTGGGTGGTTGGTGGATGGCTACCATGTCCCAACAAGGCTGCAACATCAGCAAGGAGGTGGCAGAGTCATGGTTTGGGCCGGAACCATGGGGAGAGAGAAAATGACCTCTGAAAAGTGTGTGGAGTTTCTGACTGACCACATTCTTCGGTGGTACAAAAAGAACTGTAACAAAATCATATTTATGCATAATAATGCACCATTGCATGCTGCAAGGAACACCTCTGCATAATTGGCCGCTATGGACATAAAAGGACATAAACTGGTGGTGTGGCCCCCATCCTCCCCTAAACTCAACCCTACTGAGAACCTTTGGAGCATCCTCAAGCAAAATATCTATGAGGGTGGGAGGCAGCTCACATCCAAACAGCAGCTCTGGGAGGCTATTCTGACATCCTGCAAAGAAATTCAAGCAGAAACTCCAGAAACTCACAAGTTCAATGGATGAAAGAATCGTGAAGCTGCTACAAAATAAGCGGTCCAATGTTCAAATATAACTTGACTTATGGAGATGTTTTTGGTTGGAAAAGCATTTGATTTCTCTAAATATGACCTCACAGCAAATTTAAAAAATGACCATTTTCAGTTCTTTAGAATCATTAAAGTGTTGTGAAACTGTTGTGCATAACAATGTGGAACAGAGAATTTGAGGGTTTTTATTAAAAAAAAAAAACTTCTATCCTAGGAGGTTTATTCAATAACATTTAATATTTACTCTAATAGTTAGTGAGTTGAAAATTATGCTCACTGTCATTTGCATTTAGTATTTAATAACATCATTGAAAATATGATTTGCATAATAATTTGGAGCGTGCTGTAATGGAATTGAATAGAATTACAAAAAAATTTTTATTGATCCCACAAAGAGAAAATTTCCAATCTGACATATTTTTGAAGAAATGCTAATTTTACTTGAGAACAATTTTCAAGAACTCCGCCCACCTTTGGATTTGAATTGTATTGCCTTCACACAAAAAAGAAAGAGTAATGAGTATGTTTTAAGTTTGACCATAGTTATTTGTTTCACAAAAATCTCATTATATGAGGAAAAAATATTGGTAAAAACCAAAGTCTGTGTTTTTTATGAGAGTTTTATGAGAGTTTTTTTATGTGATTTTTATGAGAAACAACATAGATCTTTATTAGGAATAATACACCTTTATAATAGAAAATACAATTCTTATTTCAGTAAGATAAATTATACACAGCCTTCTGTAAAAAAAAAAAAAAAACCTTAAAAGCTGCAATATAAAAACATTTTATTGTCTATTTGACATAAATACTTTAGTACCTCTTTAGAATTGATGGCATTGTTTTTACTCATGAGAAATGTCTTTGTCGTCATTGTGATTTTTGGCAAGGCAAGTTTATTTGTATAGCACAATTCGTACACAAAGTAATTCAAGGTGCTTCACAAAACAGAAAAATGCATTCAAATCACAATACATCATAGAAATAATCAACGTAAAATTTACTTTAAAAGAAAAGATAAACTTAGATATAAATTGCATTTTTCTTTATTAATAAAAAGTTCTACCAAAAAACTATTTTATCATTTAAGTTTTTTTTATATAATTAGAAATTTATTTTTATTTTTATATGAAACAGTTATTTTTAAAGACTCACACGGAGGAAAATGGTGTTGTTGGTGTTTTTAAGACATGTTCTTGTGGCGTTTTTCTCATGATGGAGGACATATAGAAAGAAAATTAAGATTAACTGAGGACTTCTTCATTCAAATCATAGTGAATCAGGAGCAGAATAAAAAATGCTGTTGGAAAAGGGGCTTATTTGTGACGTAGAAAATACACTCAGTGGGCTCCCGCCCGCAACTCAGAGGGGAATTTCTAAAGATTCTGCAGAAACTATGTCCTAGAAAATGGCACAGGTTTTCGGGATTTTGGCTCAAAACTGCGCAACGTGAAATATTTGAAAATTGATCCAAATATGATCAGAGTGGGACTTTTTGAAAGGCTTTTGTAATATGTAAATATGTTGTATTGTTTGTATTTTTATTTCAATAACGTGTAGTAAAAAATCTGCAATAAACTGTTCAATAAACCAGTGATTTAAAGCTTAGTTGGAGATTATTTGTTGTATTTTCTGTTGTCACTTTGCTCATTGTTGCCTGAGCGCTGGCAGCCAGCAGAGACACCACGTGACTCCACACCGTAGCGAGGGCCTGCTGCTGTTTGTTCAGCCTCAGAGGCAGAGAAGAAAAATGGCGGCTCAAAGCGGATCTGGACGGGACGCCGGGCTAACGTTTTGAGTTTTTATGCCCGAAGAACACCGGGGGCTCCACGGGGTCTCCGCACCGTCGCGTCCCTTGCCGGCTGAGCTTCGCGGCCGTAGCGGTTTCGCTGGCGTTTGCGTGTGCCAAACCGACGCACGGAGGGATTTTAAAAATAATAGACCTCGTCTATCATGAGAGGGAAAAGGGGCAGGCAGGCCAAACCGCTACAAACCGAGGAACCGTCCCCAGCTTCCACCAGGGGCTTACGACCAAGGAGGAACCTGAAACCCCGCTTTCGGGACAGCGGGGATGAGGACGGCGATAGCCCCGTAAGGGAGAACCCCAAGCCGAATAGAAGGAGGAGAGGGGGATCTGGAGCGTCAACACGGGGCAGGGGACGAGGCAGAGGCGGCGGCGGCAGGGGAGGCAGGGGCGGACGGGGTGGAAGGCGGACGGGGGCGCCCAAAACAGTGGTGTACGACGACCACGAGAGCGACGAGGACGACGACGCGGTGAGCCTGAGGTCGGAGGAGGACGAGTTTGTGGAGGAGGAACCCCAGTCTGAGGAGGACGAGGCCCTCAAAGAGGACTCTGACTGCCTGGAAGATGATGTGCTGGACGAGCCGGAGGAAGATGCTGCCAGCTACTGCACGGAGAGCAGCTTTCGGAGCCAGAGCACACACGCCAGCACTCCGGGTAAATGCACACTCACCTCGAGCAGCCCACTGACATGCATTGATTGTGGAGAAGAGAAGCAACACAACCCTTTCTGAATCATGTTGCAGGAAGCAATAACCTTATCGTTCAAAATGGAGAATGCACTCTGGATGAAAACAGGCCTCAGTCTGCTAAATGAAGCGGCGGCATGTGGGCTGAGGATGTAGCCGCAGATCAGCTTGTTGCCACAACTTAATGTCATCAAATAATGCTAAGAGATTGTTTTTACAATCGCAAAAATATGATTTTTTTTACCCATAACGCACCGCTGTATCCTTATCAAAACCATAGCTGCTAGCATGCTAATGCTAGCAAATAGCACAAATGTAGTGTTACCTGCTTCTGTTAGTGTGTTTTCAGCCTAATGATATATATAATTTGATACCCAATAGTTTACGGCTATTAAATATAAATAAACACTCAAATGTGTTCATTTAGACCAATTTAAACAACCAATAGGAAGCTAGCTAACCTAGCTTACCTAGCATGTTGGCCGTTTTTCCCACAGTAGCTTTCACTTTGTCAGTAAATGATTAAAATGTTTGGGTTTGGACTTACAGGGCATGTACCCCATTGCACAGGATAAAATATTCGCGGTGCGGTCACCGTTGGTGAGTCCAAACACGTCAGGTCGTGTTTCCCTATGTGCTGCAGCAGGAGGAGGCAAACTCATTAAGCTAATGATGACAGGAGCCATGTGCAGCAGAAGTTTATCACAAGTTCATCAATGGGATTTTACATCACATTAAGCTCGCTCGCTCTATCCTTTTTTTTAATAGTAAATATAGCTGCAAGAAATCATAGAAATGCAGATTTATGGCAGCTACAAGCCATTCTATTATGTAAAGACCCACTCTGAGGAAAATTGTGAAACATGTTATTGTGGCATTATAACTTTTAATTAAGGTTAAAGTTGAAAAGAAATGGAAAATGGATCAAAAGTTGATCAGAGGGTGACTTTATGTGTTTTTTTCTAAATATTAGTTTCTGGTGAGGTCAAATGTGTTGTTTTTTTTACCCTTCAGGGAGGAAGAAACTTCCGGTTCCCCGTCCTCGTACTCCCATTCTTGAGGACAAAGAGATTCCTTCTCTTGAGCTTCCGGAAACGTCTGAGGACCTCCTGGTGCCTAACGAGGAGCTGCTCAACATCACCTCCATCTACGAGGTCCTACGGAACTTTAGCACGGTGCTACGGCTTTCCCCCTTTCGCTTCGAGGACTTCTGTGCAGCGCTGGTCGGACAGGAGCAGTGCACGCTCATTGCAGAGACCCACACAGCCCTGTTGAAAGCCATCCTCCGAGAGGAGGACTCTTCCAACACCACCTTCGGCCCTGCGGACCTTAAGGACAGCGTCAACTCCACTCTGTATTTCATCGATGGGATGACGTGGCCTGAGGTGTTGCGGTCTTACTGCGAAAGCGACAAGGAGTACCACCATGTTCTGCCGCACTTGGAGATGGATGGTTATCCCTGCGGTCCTCTAGAAAGTAAGATCAAGGTGCTACAGTTCTTGGTGGATCTGTTCCTCACTACAAACATCGCTCGCGAGGAGCTGATGTCGGACGGCACGATGCAGTACGATGACCACTGCCGCGTGTGTCACCGGCTGGGCGACCTGCTGTGTTGTGAGACCTGCTCAGCAGTCTACCACCTCGAGTGTGTGAAGCCGCCGCTGGAGGAAGTTCCCGAGGATGAGTGGCAGTGCGAGATCTGCGTGGCGCACAAGGTGTCCGGGGTGTCGGACTGCGTGACAGAGGCGCAAAAAAACAGGCCGTATATCCGCCAGGAGCCCATTGGATATGACCGCCACCAGAGGAAGTATTGGTTTCTCATTCGGAGGATTATTGTGTAAGTTTGGAGCTCGCTGTACTCTAGGGTTGGGCGATGTCCCCTAAATTGGCCGTTGACGATGTTTGCTGTCAACCATCGGGATGGACGATGACATCGTCGGGGTGGGGGGGGGATTTAAAAAAAAACATTTTTCGTTGTTATATAACTGCTATTCGTTATTTTGCTTTTTTCATTTTATTTCCCAACTAATGACTCATCCGCGTGATCCAGTATAAACTGAGGGAAGTGACTTCAACAAAAAAAGTAACAAACAAAATAGAAAAGAAGTAGTCCGCTCCTGCACTTAACTAGCGAAGTGGACCGGCGGAGTGCGGACTTACAGCTTTGTGTTTGATGGGAGGGGGTACATGAGCGGTATGTGTGGGAGATTTAAGACTGGATCCGTCCCGCAGCTCTAGGGGTACGAGCTACCGAACTCAGAACCAGGTCTAAAGTGAGTGTCTGAGCACAGCTCGGATCGTCAGCAAACACAGCGGTTTGAGCTTCAAAGCAGAAATGTTGCTCAGTCCTTAGAAAACATTCAAACAATGACGTGGATTTGTGTTTCCAGTCGTGTCCCGACTAAATAACGGCTGATGTTATTCCCAGGATGCAGCGCCACCCAAAGCTAATGTTGTTAGCCCATGTTAGCATAGCAGTATGCTAACATGGGCTAACAACAGCGCTCAGAAAAAGCGCTGACAACACGGATTAAGATTCAAATGATGAGCGAACAGGTGTTTCATAATAACCGTAACATTATTAAAAGCACGTTTAGAAGATCATCTCGTATTTTACCGAGCTGACATGTCAATGAATATAGCCACTCGGCGCTGTTTAACATAGTTTTGTATTTAATTGTTACATTCAATAAAGTTTGAAAAAAAAAAGCCGCTCGGCGGAATTTATATCCTTCCGGTTTTTATTCCGACGGAAAGTGTGACCGTAATGAACGTTTTTATATTCTGAAAACATTTTTCTGGGCCCATGTACACGGTTGGATTCTAATCCGACCATTGATCCCATCAAGATATTTTGTACATGTAACCGCGGCTTATGGGGTCCACTCGCAACGTGGCGGGGGCGTGGCATCACGACGGTGGTCTCTCCATCGGGATGTCAGTCACCCATCACGATGGACGATGATATCGTCCATCGGCACAACCCTACTGTACTCCATGTTTACTTTCTGCACCATCAGAGGAACCAGCAGGGAATGTGGCCTAAACCACAGCTTACAACACAGCTTTACCTGACCTGTGTACCAGATGACAGCATGTAGTCAAATTTAAACCAAAAAAATTCAATCTGAGGAATTATAGGAATGAACTGTTCTAGGAAGGGTTGACTTCATTCATTTGTTGTTTTCAGAGTTTTAGGGCCACCATAAAAGAAGAAGAAGAAATCTACAAAAACAGTTTTAACATTAGAAGGGAAAAAAAGTCAAAATTTTATCAGACTAAACTTATATGAATATGACAAAAATAAAATCACAAGAATAAGGTCTTAAATGTTTGCTTCATAAAGTTATTATTTTTTTACAAGAAAAAAGTCATGCTTTTTCAAAAATGAAATATTAAAATGAGTGAAATTGCGTGAAATAGGAATGAAGAATCTCGCTAAATCTTCTTATTTTATTAAATGTACAACTTTATATTCATGAAATTACAACTTTATTTTTTTCAATGACGTTTTCCTTGTAAAATGGTGTTTTTTGATCAGAAATTTATGATTTTATTCTCGTTTTTTCTGAACTGTACAACGTAATTATCGTACAATGTAGACTTTTCTCCTAATTTTATGACTTTTTATCTCATAATTTTGCAACCTGGTGTAAATTTGGTGGCTTTCGTTTATAGTGGCTCTAATACTCTTGCAGAAGTGTCTTCCTGCTTAACCAGGAAAATATTTTCTACGAAACAAGGTATGTGGCCAGCCTGCATCAGCAAATTCCATGTTTAACAAATAAAAGCACATTGTATCTCACGTCTAACTGAGACGCTTAAATTGTTGCATCAATCAGCAAACATTTACAAGTAAAGGCCGAGTTTTCACAAACGGAAAAACTGCCATATTTCATAACACCAAAGCTTAGCGCGTCTTTGCAGCCTTCATGGCGCTCAGGATGAGCGGTTTAGCCCTGATGCCCCGCCCAAAAGATAAACCGCATAGATCAGTATCTTGTTTTGTTATAAAATCACTTTGACCAACAAGACGGAGGCTCTAAGTCCGACCAAAGCGACACAAGCTCTGCAAATTATGGTCTCACGCCGTCTCATTTGTTCCTGCTCCGTCTGCTTTTGCCCAGACTAAATGTGAAACAGCTGGAAAGAGAAACTGGAAATTCTTAGGACAGTTTCTTGGCGTATAAAATGCAACAATCCTCCAGGAATTTGGTCATTTATTTAGTTTGTAGAGACGTGGTGTCCAGGCTCACGATCCTCATCCGCAGTCATTTTCCCTTGATCAGGGGAACAGTTTGCACGTTGCTGTCACTTGAAGCTCTTTCAGAACAGCGAACATGTTATGGAAGAGAGCTCCTCCCCTCTGAACGTGCTGTTCCTCCTCTCCCAGGGAGGAAGACGGGGAGCACGAGAAGAAGAAGATCTGGTACTACAGCAGCAAGGTGCAGCTAGAGGAGCTCATGGAACGCCTGGATAAGGAATACTGGGAGACTGACCTGCACGCCATCCTGGAGGAGCTGATGGAGGAGGTGCAAGCTCACATGGACATCACCGAGGAGCTGACTCACAAAGCGCGGGGAAACAATAAAGCCTACCTCACAGTTGTCAACGGTAAAGAGCAGTGAAGGTGTTTCTGTGTTCAGAAAGCATCTTAAGGCATTTTTTTTTTTAATCACTGTCAGTCTCAAGTAGCAGTTTTCTCCTCATTCTTCCTCTTCCCAGTCAGTATTTAGAGGAGTTTACCTGGATGTGTTGGTATCAAACTTTCCCTACATGACCCTGATTCCCGCTCCGACAGTCTTTATCTTACACTAGAATTCTGGTAAAAAGGAGAATCAATAAGTTTCTCCGTCGGCTAAAATACAAGAAAATTAGATTTTTGGAAACTTAATATTTCCAAAGAAGATTTATAGGCCTGGTGGTCTAGATATTTCTTTGGTTTGTAGCTGCTTCAGGACTTTTACTTTCTTGTTTACCTCACGGACATGCAGTTTTTCCTAAAGCGTTTAGACTCATCTGTGTTTTTGGAGAGTTTTTTGTTGAGTAGAATCGTTACCACTGATGTTTTTCTTACACACCAGGGATGCGAGCTCAACAACGCGCTGAACAAGCATCCTTGCATGTGCTCTAGCATACGGTGTTCACACGGGACTGTCACTACCCGATACGAGTCCGAAGAAGCTTGGTGTGAAATGTGGAAGTGGGGCAAATCCTGATCCAGGCTTTTCTTTCCAAAATATGAAAGACTTGGTGCCACAGAATTCCAGCCCGGCACAAACGCCAATCATTCATTTCTCCTCCATGATGGATTTTTAAAACTGTTGGCACTTCTGTGTTTTGAAGAGCTCAGCTGGTTTAAGGTTCAATGGTCACATGCTTTAGTATGTACAACCCGAAAACAGACTTAAAAACTTACGTCACGTGAACGTGGAAGCCTGAAACACATTCACGCGTGTTTACATAGACTTTTCAGTGGAATTGCTAACTGAAACGCATGTTTCCGAGCCCGGTTTGAACGTTGCATCAGTGTAATTTATAATCAGCCTGAAATGCAACATTTTTTCTGATGAGCAAAACAAATCTGCCTCATTGATCATGTGAATAAGAAGTTGTGAGAAATTCTGCCCACTTTGTTTTTTAAAGCCAAATCTTGTTTCTCTGTTTTATAGTTTTCTTTTTGTCGAACAAAGTCTACAATAAGAAGCAGCTAGAAGCAGCTAAACGTGTTTCCTCCGATCTGCATGTCATTCTCTCGATCATGTGGGAAATGTACTTGGATCCTGGTCATGTTGGAGTCGGCGTCCTCCCTCTGTTTGTCTCATGTGTCCCTCACGCACAGATGTGTTGTGGTTGGCTGCCTGGATGAAAACAGGATGTTTGTTTGTAGATGTGGTCACGGAGCGGTTGAAGATCCGGCGGGCAGCGAAGCAGGAAGCTAAGAGGCGAGCAGAGGAGGCAAAGCAGGAAGCCGAAAGCACCTCCACAAATCCAGCAGAGGGGAGAGTGGAACCCTCATCGGAGCTTGAGAAGGCAGAAGCATGCGAGTCGATGGAAGATGGGAGCTCACAAGGTTTGTCCTGTCTGTGTTTCAGCTAAAGCTACTGGTGTTTATGCACACGCGTGGAGCTCAGGTTGCTGCAGAAATGTCTGTGCTCGATGTTCTTCTCTTCATTGCAAACGGACATCCTGACTCTCCCGGTACTGTTGGCCCTTTCTGCTGCTCCCCAGCCGCTTCTGTTCAGCCTGCTGCTGGAGACAGCCCCGCCTCCGCTCACCAGGACCCCCCTGGACCTAAAGCGGAATCATTTGATTCCAAACATAATGAAGCACAAGCAGCAGGTACTCCTGAGCCAGCATCTGAGCCGTCCTCACCCCCACTGCACATCCCCACCCCCTTCGTCTGGCTGTCTTTGCTGTTTGCAGCATGCTAAAGCACGTGTATGTTACCAGGGCTTCAAGTCAAGTACCAGCACAGCTGTCACTAAAAGCCTAGTTCTTCGTTTCCTGTGTTTGCATGTTTGTTTTTGGCATGAGATCTTTGAGGAGCTCCTCTGAAAGATACAGAGGTCTTATTGCTCTACCCAGAAACCCATTTAAAAAAGGAACCCCATGACTCCTACATCTGGATAAATGGTCCTAAATGAACTTGGAAGTGACAGATGTAGCTGGTATGTCAGTTTGTAATGTCAGTGCACCTGTTTCCCTCACAGAAAAAGCTTGTTTTCTTCAGTTAAATATCATCAAAGAATTTTCTTTCAGCCTCAAACTCCAGCCATGTCTGAAGGAATCATCTGGATTTTGTTAGACGTCAGCACTTTTCCCCCGTCTGAGATGGCATCTGGCTAAAAACAACTTGATAGCTTTAATACTGCTCGCCATTTTTGTTGCACTACTAATGTTAGGTTGGGGTTGTTGGGGCTGTAAGCTAGTGGTAGAGCACATAAACAGATGGCTACGTGACGTGGGCTCAGGGTTGTTCCACACCAAACACAACCCAGCGGTGAATTGTCAATGTCGTATTAGCAAAAGCCTAACTAAGAACTAACCTTTTTGATACATAATCAGAATGAAAAGACCACTGAGGAGGCTTTTGTTGGAAAAGTTGGACTTTTCAGCTGTAACCATGCTAAACTGCAGAGCAAAGCAGCAATGTAATGTTTAAGTCAACTTGATCTGATCAGTTTCTTCTGAGTAAACCAAAGAAAACACGTTTCATTTTTCTACACTGAAATGTTTCACAATTTCTTTTGATTTGACTCCTTCATCTGAAAGAAAACAGAAAAGCAGAGAATTGAGATTTACTGATGTGGTGTCTGTAATGATGGAGACGTGCCCCCTACCCCTCCCGTTTTAGGGCAACTTTAAAGGAAATCAGTGAGCGATTCTTTTTCTTTTGTTTTCCTTTTCTTTTCATTTTTATGTTGTTTAAACCCTCTGATGCTTCAGGCGACGTTTTTCAAACCTTTAAACCTCGTGGGTCATTTCTCTGCCATGCATACCTTTTCCCTCTTATTTAATCAGAACATGCAGGTTTGAGTTGACTTTTGAGTCATCGTGGTCAGAACAGGACGGCTTTGGTCAGATTCCGGTTCTGTTTCAGCTCCTTACGTTCTAATTGGCTCAAACAAAGAGTTGTCTGGCTGAACGCTCCACCTGCTGCCACATTTACAAAGAAGTTGACAGAAACGTTTCCTGCTGCAGTTAAGCCGCTGCTCAGTGTTTATGATGAATAATAATAATAATGGATTGGACTTTTCAGATGCTCTAAGCGCTTACAATGTGTCTCCATCATTCATTCACTGCTCATTCATACTTGGTGATGGTGAGCTGCTGATGTAGCCACAGCTACCCTGGAGGCAGACTGACAGGGGGGGCGCCTACAGCCCCTCTGACCATCACCGGGACATTCATATGCATTCATGCGCCCTGGAGGCAGGGAGGGGCTGTAGAGCCCACGGACACGACGACAGTGACTGGGCGGAGCGGGGATCGACCCTCCGATCCTGTGACCGTTGGCCCACCTGCTTAACCATCTGAGGCACTGCCGCCCAAAAAGAGAATCAAAAATCCATCTGACTTCAGGATGTTGCTCATATAAAATGTCTTCACTTTTTGATGTTTTCCCCACACTGCAAATATTTGTCACACATCTTTTATTCCAATTGCTCAAGTTTATATGCAAATGACTTTTTCTTATGCATTAGAATAAAGATACTTTTCATTCTCTTTAAAGCATGTTTCTCATTTTCCTTCAGATGAGCTCAAAGAGGACTCGCTCACGCCAACCCAAGATCCACCACATCAGCCTGGTGACCAGGATCCTGCAGGTGTGAGCGGCACAAAACCAGAACCGTCGGAGCTGGCTGACAGGTCCTCCCAGTCTTCATTCACCAGCCAGGACAGGACCGGTAACCATCCATCCCTGTGGAATGCTGACAGAAAGCAGCTCTTGTGAGTGGGGGCCCTAGTTGTTCTAACGTCATCTGTTCCCTGAATGACAGACGACGAGGAGAGGATGAAGAGCAGGAGAGCTGCAGGGTCGGAGCTGAAGGCCCAGACATCCAGAGGCAGCAAAGAGGTGAACGGATGCTTTCTGGACCTTTCAGCCTAAAACACAGATGGAATACTGAGCCCGTTAGCTGTTTCTAGCCTTTGCACAAAAGCTGACTTCTGAGTGGGCCGCACAGGAACTGCAGCTAAAAAGCCCATCATGTTTCCTGTTGTTTCAGTCATCCCCCGTCCCCTTCGACTGTGACAGCTGGCGCCTCAGCCTCCTAAAAAGAGAACTCGCGTCAGGTTTGAACAACTTGTTCAAACTGGGTCAAGAAGGGAAGTACAGGGTCTACAGCAACCAGTACAGCAGCAACCTGCTGGCACTCAACAAGCATCAGCACCGGGAGGACCACGACAAGAGGCGGCACCTCTCCCACAAGTTCAGCTTGACCACTGCGTCCGAGTTCAAGTGGAATGGCTCCATTTACGGCTCGAGGAGTCTCACCGTTTCCACGCTGCGTCTCACCATCATCCAGCTGGAAACGAGCGTCCCGGCTCCTTTCATGCACCCCAACTGGGCATCACACAGGTAAAACACAGGAATGAAGGCTTTGGCTGGATCTCTTCACACAGCAAAAGTTTTTTATGTTTGGATTTAACTTTGATGTATTTTTAAAACGGTTGGTCTTTGTTTTCCACAGAAATAATTGGAACAAAGCGGTACAGATGTGCAGCAAAGCCAGAGAATTCGCTTTGGCTTTGGCAATCCTGGAATGTGCAATCAAGCCCGTGGTCACGCTGCCAATCTGGAAAGATTCCCTCGGACATACAAGGTAGGGGCAGGATGAGACGGTGTGGGTCTGAAACGCTCATACTTTTGTCATCTTGAGTTACTTTCCTAAAGACTGAATCGAGGTTTCTGCAGGCAGTTAAAAAAACAAAACACTTCAATCTTCTACTATTTACCCTTTGAGGGAAATATTGAAAGACCCACAGCAATGGAAATGTTGTTTTTGGTGTTTTTAACATGTTTTTGTCGCATTTTTCTAATGATGGACATGTATAAAGAAAATCTAGCTCAAAATTATATTTCTGAGTATTTCTTTATTTAAATCATGAATCAGGAGAAGCAAAAATGTGGCGTGAAGAAGAGCTTTTTTGTTCTGAAGAGAATACACTGGGCAGCCCGCGAGCTCCCCGCGTCGCCCCATTCTGATGCATCTGCTTGTAGGCAATCATTTTGCTCGTCTCTGATGTACAGCTGCGTAATGTTAGGTTGGGGGTGTGAGGGGCTGTAAGCTAGCTGGGGGAACCTGTAAACAGAGAGCTTTCAGCAACAGGATGGGAAAAGGCGGGGCGGGCTTGGTTTGTGCCAACAGTTCCGCCCATAATTCAGAGGTGAATTTCTAATAAAATCCTGCTGGTCTGCAGAAACGATGTCCTAGAAAATGACACAGATCTTCTGATTTTACCAAAGAAAACTGTATAATGATAATAGAAGATGGTCGGGATGAAAACCAAGAATATTTTTTTGAGATATGGTTGGGTAAACCTCCAGAACCGTAGTGGAATTAATTGGAGAACAAATGATTGGAGAGCTCCACCTAAAAAAGAAAAGCAGTTTCTCCAAGAGTGGATAAAACAATAAAGTGCCAGGAGTACAGAGAGATTTAGCAGATTTTTAGAGATAAATAAAGGTGTGCTGTGTGCAGAGCAACAAGCTGTCTTGACTGATGAACTGATAAGCAGGTAAATACCAAGATCTGGAAATAAATTGAGTCAAAAAAAGTATCTGAAGCGTGCAAAAAAGACCAAAAAAAGCCCATAATATCATGCTGTATCATTTCTCAAAAATGTTAAATGAAAATAAAGGTTTCCTGTTTTTAGCTTCTCTGCTGTTTCTTTCCTTCAGGCTACATCGCATGACCGCCATGGAGCGGGAAGAGAAGGAGAAGGTAAAGAAACGAGAGAAAAAACTTGAGGATGAAGAGATCCTGCAACAAGCCACATGGGTGAAGTACACCTTCCCCATCAAGCACCAGGTAAAAGGGCCCTCCGCCCCCGCCCATCAAGTCTGCATGTTGGTGCTTCATCGAAATGTTGTTTCATCTCATTTTTTTCCCCTGCATCTAAAGGTCTGGAAGCAGAAGGGCGAGGAATTCCGAGTGACGGGATATGGGGGCTGGTGTTGGGTTAGTAAGACACGCGTGCCGCGGTTTGTCCCAAGGCTTCCAGGAAACACCAATGTGAACTACCGCAAAGACCTGGAAGGTAACGGCCAGGCCAGATTTCATTCCTCACCCTGTTCTTTGATCCACTTCAATGCCCTGTGGATTTCTCTGCAGCTAAAAGGAGTAAAGAAAATGCTGCAGGTCACACAAACCAGCAGAAAGATTTCACACCAGCGCCCCAAACACCAACTGGTGACGACGAGGAACATCCGTCCACAATTGCCAAACCCGACTGCAGTTCTTTAGAAGATGACAGCAAACCTCAGGCCGTCAAAGAGGAGAAGCTGGAAAAACCAGAGGAGATAAAAGAAGAGGAAAAAATGGAAATTGTAGCACCAACTTCTGCTTCTACGGAGAGTAACGGTAAACCGAAACAATGCTATCAGGCTAGCATATGTTTGTGGGTTTTTTTAATCTGCTGATGTCTTTGGTTCTTTGATGCAGAAAAAGATCAACTCAAATGTGCAGCATCCCCGCCTGTGGAAGAGGAGGCAAACCAGAAATCTGAAGCGCCCAAGAAGGAGAACACAGAGTCCAAACTTTTCTACGACGTTGTGAACGTCAGTGAGGGCTTCCAGCTGCGGACAGCTTATAAGAAAAAGGTGAAGCCGTCCAAACTGGATGGACTCTTGGAGCGGCGGGTCAAACAGTTCACGCTGGAGGAGAAGCAGAGACTGGAGCGGTTGAGACTGGCAGCCCTCCAGACCAAAGCAGCAGCGGCTGCAAAGCCAACAGCTGCGGTTAAAACTGAAAGTTTCAAGAAACAGGAGCCTGCAGTGACCCCAGGGGTCAGAGCGGAGGAGGACGGTCTGCAGGTGAAAGACCACGTGGTGAAAAAACTGGAGTTTGATCAGGAACACGGCAACACGACCAGCAGCGCAGACGCCAGAACACAAGCAGTCCACGGAAACGGCGAGGACACCCGTATCCACAAAGAACTGAACGGGAAACCCGAACCAAACCGTCACCAGAACTCTGAAGACACTCCAATGGAGGAGATTTCTAAGAAACGAAGCTTCGAGGAAATGAGGCAGAGCAGCAGAAACTCTGAAAATGAGAGTTCAGAGGTCACCCAAAGCAAGAGCAGCATATCGCAGGTGAACGGAGAAACTCCACGAGAAGATCCAAACGGGAGCTCCAACTCTGCCGGTCAAGTCCAGGAGGGCGTGAAAGAGCCTCCGAGAGAGCATTTAAAGTCTCTGATGAACGGGAACCTCTCCAACATGGCTCATCCACCCCCCCTTAAAGTCCCAAAGGTAGAAAACCACGTTGGAGATGAGGGCGGGCCCCCAAACAGGGATGGGCCCATACCTGTGAAGCTTGAACCGGCAGCTTCTCTGGGGAGTAAAAATCCAGAGAACTGCACCAGCAGTGAAACTTTCAAGACTTCCATTCCTAACGCAGCTCCACAGAAACCCAAAACCCAAACGCCCCTTCATGACACGCCTGACGTGACGTCCAGCAGGTCACTTCCCCCCAACAACCAGCACAGTTCGGGAGTCGCCTCTTCCCTCAAGAAAAGATTTGGCGACGCCAAAGTGAGCACCTCTGCCGCCGCGCCAGCTGCTTCCATGACCATCAGCAAGGAGTACTCCACCAGAGACCGCGTCACCCTGCTCAAGTTCTCGAAAACCAAAAAAGCCCGCTCTGGAACAGCCCTGCCGTCCTATCGCAAGTTTGTGACCAAGAGCAGCAAGAAGAGCATCTTTGTCCTCCCGAACGATGACTTGAAGAGGCTGGCCAGGAAGGCGGGCTTCAGAGAAGTCCCCATCTTCAACTACAACGCCAAGCCGGCCACAGATATCTGGCCGTACCCGTCACCAAGACCCACCTTTGGGATCACCTGGAGGTCTGTCGCACATTCAAGGCGCCTTTACACCACATGATGCTTCAGAAGGTCCAAACGTCTGCTCGGTTTCTAAGAAATGCCTAGAAGTGAGATAATGCAGTTAAAATGAAAGAAATGATGGGAGTGAAGCCAATTGCTAACACTGATCCGACTCCTTCTTTCAGTCTAGGGGGGTTGCACAAAAACAGCTCTAGAAATACCTGAACCCCAGCAAACCTATAGAAACGTACTGACCGGATGTCGCAGTAACTGCTAAATCAGTTGTTATTAATGTTAGACGTGTCTTTATTATCTATAGTTCAACGCTTTCGACTAAAATTTGATAACTGTGTCGTTAATATGAATGCGATGCTAGGATTTCTTTACTATTTTCCAATTTGATTTCCACTCGGATCATCTTTTATCTGCTGTGGTTTTTATGAAGGATTATGCCATTTTTAGCCAAATTTATTGGGGGGAAAAAGGACGTTTTCTAGGGCATAGTTTCTGCAGAGCGGCAATCGTTCATTAGAAATTCACCTCTAAGTTTTGGGCGGCACCGTTGACACGGAGGAACCTCCCCCCTCCCTCCCCTCCCTGTTGCTGAGAGCGTGAAACGGGGAGCTTGTACCCAGCGTATTTTCTACGTCACATAGAAGCTAGTATTCAATGGGCTTTTTATTCAGAAATGCACATTTGAGCTTAATTTCCTTCATATATGTCCTCCATTAACACAAAAATGCCACAACAACATGTTAAAAACGCCAAAAACACAACTATCTTCAGAGTGGGCCTTTAAATAAACACCATTGTCATTGGTTATAAACCTCATCCTGCTCATTTGCTATCAGATTCTTCTGTACATTTTCTGATTTATTTTTTCTTGTAAACCCTAAAACAAGCAATAAATCCTCCTCTTATACATGTAACCTGTAGCTTAAATTAGTTATATATTTTTAAATCTAACTGAAACCATTTTTTACGAGTAGAGTTTGACTGGGTGATTGAGTGTGGATGTAATCCTGAAAGGCGATCTCCTCTGTGGGTTCAGGTACCGCCTGCAGACTGTGAGATCTCTGGCAGGAGTCAGTTTGATGCTGCGACTGCTGTGGGCCTGCCTGAGGTGGGATGACATGGCCGTGAAGCCGTCCTCTGCTGTAGGAACCACCCGCAAAGGTCAGAAACTTCTGCTTCTAACACCAGAGATGTCGCTGGGGACAGACGTTCTTTGACCTACTGTGGCTTTAAGATGGTATCGGTGCAAAGCTGCTTTTCTCTGCAACACAACCAGCGGGTTTCCGTTGATTTCGTAAACTCTTCACCGCTTAAAAGTGAAACCACAAGGCTCTGGTGGTAAAGGAGTAACCTCAAGGGGGAGACTTTGCACCGTCAGTCTGCTTTTCCTGAACGCAGAAGCTGCTTTTGTGTCTATTTTTGTTTACCTGATGCCTTTGATTTTTGTCTGTAGAAACCACGGACACAGACATAATCACAACTGAGATCATTAAACGGAGAGACGTGGGGCCTTATGGCATCCGCGCAGAGTACTGCATCAGGAAGATCATCTGCCCCCTGGGAAATAGAGACGCCCCCAAAGGTAAGAAGAAAAAATATCTTATGTTGACATATCAACACGCTATTGAACATTTTCAGAACGTTTGTTTGTTTTTTGGGGGGGTTTTAATTAGCAGAAACTCCGACTCCCCAGAGGAAAGGTCTTCGTTCAAGTGCCTTAAGGCCCAAAAAGCAAGAGCCAGCCAAACTGTCTGGACCTGTCGCCGTGGAGACGTGGGTGCCCGAAGAGGAACTGGAGTTATGGGAGATCAGAGCTTTTGCAGAGAGGTGGGAAGCAAACGGCCCTCCGTGCCTTTTTATCAGGACTTCCCTTCTCCTTCTGGCCTTCACCTTTTTTTGTTGTTGCAGATTGGAAAGGGAAAAGTCCCAAGGAATAGACTCCTCCAAGAGCAGCAGCACTCTAAAGACAGCAGATGAAGTGAAGGCCCATTTGGAGCATCAGCTGAAGCAGGCCAGACTGGCAGCTCAGCAGGTGAGATCGCCCAGAGCGGCTGCTGCATCCCCTGCTTCCACATCCGCACCCGTCTGACCACCAGCACCAACGTCTTCTGTTTGTAGAAACGCCTCGAGCAGCAGAGACTAAACACCACTGCTGCCACTTCCCCCACCACCACCATCACCACCACTGCAGCCAGCACCCCCACGACCCTGAGGGCAGGACAGGCGGCCACCGGAGCCAAGATGGTGCTGGCCTCCAAGCTCGGCTCCACAGTTCCCTTCCAGCAGGACAAGAACTTCCACCAGTCCTTTGCTTCCTGGGTTAAACAGGGTCAAACCAACAGCAGCTCTGGTGAGCAGCAGCAGGAGGAGGAGGAGGAGGAGGAGGAGGAGGAGTCTAGTTTGACTAGTTTCTAGTTAAAAACAAACAAACAAATGTTCTCGGTTTTATTTTAGTTTTCAGTTTTTAAGGGTTCTTTCCGTTCACTTATTGTGTTGACATTTTTAACGTCAGAATGTTGGTCAAATAGGCTTACAGCCTCTTTGATTAACACTCTGAGAGGAATCATCTGAACTCCAGTGATCCATCAGATTTCCCAAATCCCAGCTCCTGGGTTTCCTTGGACACCACAGAGCTGATGGTACGTGGCACGGCCACTTTTGTCTGGCTGCAGCTCCGGACCGGCATTCCCGCTGATGGGAAGACTGTTTCCTAATCCAGAGAGCAGGAAACGGTTGTGCTTGGAGCTCATGCCTTCCAAATGCTGCTGATATGAAGATGTTTTGATGCTGCTTTCACACCAAGCGCCGTTCACGCAGCAAATCTGCATCCGCCACGTCTGTTGACGCACGTCAGATTCGCTGCTCCGTGCTTGTCCAAAAGCGTGTCCTGTCACGTGTGGGAGGAGCTAACGGCAATAGTTTTGATGGTACGTGAAAGACACGGATGACATTGAGAGACCAGGTTTATTTGTTTAGAAGAGCTCTATAAAAGCATCGGTCATCACGCCTTCATGTTTGGGTTCATGAGATCATTCAGAGACTCTGGCGGGACGGCGAGCTTCACCGTCTACTGCAGGTCTGAATGACGGCGCTTTCAGTGGTGCTTCCGTGTCTCTGTGACCCAGTTTGATGACTTGCTGTCCCGCATTAGTCAGAGGAAGTAGAAAAAAGTTTTTAAAAAATTCAGAGGACCTTTTTTTGTTATTGTCTCGGTTCAAATAAGAAAATATCATAAAGTTTAGATGGGGAACAAAAAGCAACAAACAGCTTCCAAGTCTCCATGTTGGTTTTGGACTTCAGCCGCTGACCATCGTGTCATGGACCAAAGCTGAGTCCCTGATTGGTTGACAGGATGCAAGTTCTAATATTTGAACTTTTCGCCTCTTTGCTCAAATAGTATGCGAGCATGAATGAAACATGCTTGACCTGTGTGTGTTTGTTTGCACAAGGATGAGCTTGAAAGCTGTATTTGTAGTGTGTACATGTTAATGTGTGTGTGTGTGTGTGTGATGTTTTTTTAGAGCCAACAGGTATGTTTGTAATGTTTGAGTGTGTCTGTGGACAGGCCTAACCCTTTTGACTAGAGATTGATCGAGGTGTTGTTGTTTTTTAAGAAATGTCAGGGTCGGTACTGATTATTATCAGTAGCCGATATTTGGTGCTGATATTCATTTGCAGTAGAAGTGAACAATAATCACCAGCAGTTAACTTTGTTTATTTAAAAAAAAAAGAGTAAAAAAACAAATAAATGAAGTGCAAGCAGCAATATTTATTCATCCCTGATTCCAAAAGGGGTTTATTCAGACATTCCTCTGGTTTGTCAGAAGATTCCTAACCCCTGCTGTTAAAGTAAAATCTGTCCAACACAAGAGGCCTTCAGCTCATCTGTTTGCCCAGCTGTTGGACAGGACAAGTTAAAAAAAAGAAAAAAAAAGTGAAATGTTTCCCTGAAAGTTTTCATTGTAAATAAAGTAAAACCTCTGCATGAATGGAGTTGAAACATGAAGTGCGTAAAAGGCATGTTCTCCAGGCAAACTGCTTCTCGTGGGCTCGTGAATTGCAGACACCTTCCTGTAGATGCGCTCTCTCAGGACTGATGATGGTTCACAAAGAAACCTTAAAGAAAGAAACAAGAAACCTTCTTGCATGTTTGTAAGTTACTTGAAGTGCAGGAAGGGGGCGACATAGAGCAGTTGGTTGGGGTTTTTTTTTTTTTTTTGCTGTAAGGAAAGTACCAACTTTCTTTTTCTAATACGGGATGAACTGCATTAAAAAAATGTTAATTAACACATTTAAAAGTGACAGTCCTAGTATGACATGCAGAGGACTGAATGGCCGGTTTGCATAACCATTTAGATTGCGCCGGGACAATGCTGGAGACAGTGGCGCGGCTGCACCTCCACCCTAATAACCAGTTCAACCAGTCAGGAAAAGGTCAAATTAATCAAATTATCAAATATCAGTAGCGGTAATTGTTTGACCCCTACGTTTGACTATCACCTTCATTTGATCGTAATTATGAGAAACCTCCAGCTACTTGTTGCCTCTTTGTATTTCTGCCCCCTCCTATTCTCAACTTCCTTTATCCTCCA
Source organism: Oryzias curvinotus (assembly GCA_023969325.1). Lineage (NCBI taxonomy): Eukaryota > Metazoa > Chordata > Actinopteri > Beloniformes > Adrianichthyidae > Oryzias > Oryzias curvinotus. The sequence continues at coordinate 44,040,776 of CM043722.1, forward strand.
TCTTCAACATCCCACTCTCTTTCTCTTTGCCTTCGCGTCCAGTTAACAAGAAATCCGTACAAAATGGGTTTATACAAATATACCCCTCGTGTGTCAGAAGACTCATAACCTGCTATTGTACCAGAGGCCTGCAGCTCTCACCTGTTGGCTGCTGGACAGGCCAAGTAGGAATAAAAAGTTGCAGAAAACACGCCGCCTCTAGAGAATCGTACCGTGCCCAACGCTCAAAACACACCTCAGGACCTCTCACCACCTTTTTCTCTTTTTTTGTTTTTCAGTAAAAAGCCATATTTCTTTGATTTTTTGTCAAAACGTAAACATACACGTTTCAATAAATTACTTCTGGTCTAAAATCAAAGTGCTGTTTTTTTGAGGGGATTGACTTTAACATGGGTGCAGCTCTGTCCTCATCATCCATCTTTTCTTCTCATCATCAGGTGCAGGTCAGCAGAAAGTTGTCAGTATTTTCCCCTCTGGGCCTCCAGCAAACCTTAGGACCTACAGCGCGCTGCACCCTACAACGGGCAACATCAACCTCAGATCTGCGCCCCCGTCCTTAAACGCTCAGCAGCAGGTGCAGTGACGCTCACCCCGCCAGCTTTGCTTTTAATGAAACGCGGCTTCAAAGGACGCTCGCTAATGTTGGAACTTTTGTTTCAGACCGTCACCACAGGAGGCCAGACGACGGCAAGCACAGCGGCGCCCGTTTCTCCATCTACCTCCACCATGAGAACTTCAGCTGCAGCTCAACAAGGTTTCAACTTCTGCTAACTAATGTCGTTTGTGTTGTATGAAAAAAAAAAAAAAAAAAGAACTTATCAAATGTAAACTCTTGGTGCAGCTTCACCTCAGCAGGCTTTGAACCGTAATCTTCAACCAGCCGTCACAGCTTCTGCTGCAGCAGCGTCTCCTGCCTCTGCAGGACAGAACTTTGCTGCTCCGGTCCAAAAACCCCAGCAGGGTCAAGTAAAGCTGACGATGGCTCAGCTAATGCAGCTGACACAGGGGGCACAGGTACAGGACAACCCCTTTTCCATTTAACCTTTAATGTGGCCGTTTATGATGCTAAAGATGGGTTTTGTCTAAACTATGCAGGGAGGAAACCCCGGACTAACGGTGGTGATTCAAGGTCAAGGTCAGACCCAGGGGCAGCTTCAAATCATCCCACAGGGCGTTACTGTCATCCCCGGTCCTGGTCAGCAGTTAATGCAGGCCGCCATGCCCAATGGTCAGGTGCAACGCTTCCTCTTCACGCCTATGCCCCCATCCTCCTCTGCTACCCCTTCCCCGACTGCTGCTCCTGCAAAACCTGTCCCCGTCCAGACCCAGATACCCACCCAAGCTCAAGCACAGGTCCATACAACTCCATCCTCCCTGGCCCAAACACAAATGACGGCACCACTGCCTGCCCCTACGCACGTCTCAAGCCCATCACAAAGTTTAAGCTCCGCCCACAGCCCAGTTTCTGCCTCTGTTCAAACCCCAGTGGTTGCTACTTCACCTGCTCTGCCCCAGGCTGTGGCTCAAACTGCCCTACAAACACAGATTCCTGCCACTGCGCCATCATCTGTCCCTACCCATTCACCGGGTTTGGTTGGAGCGCAGCAATTAACCTCCACCTCTCCATCGGTTTCAATCCAACCTCCCTCAAGCCTGAGTGGGACTCCTAGACAAGTCCTGGTCTCACAGCCCCCACAGAACCAATCGAGTGCCCACATCCCTGCCCAGACACACAACACCACCCTGATACCCAGCACCGCCCTGACACACAACACCACCCTGATACCCAGCACCGCCCTGACACACAACACCACCCTGATACCCAGCACCGCCCTGACACACAACACCACCCTGATGCCCAGCACCACCCTGATACCCAGCACCGCCCTGACACACAACACCACCCTGATGCCCAGCACCACCCTGATTCCCAGCACCGCCCTGACACACAACACCGCCCTGATACCCAGCACCGCCCTGTCACACAACACCGCCCTGATACCCAGCACCGCCCTGACACACAACACCGCCCTAATTCCCAACACCTCTCTGACACACAACACCACCCTAATAGCTAACACTGCCCTGACACCTAACACCACCATAATACCCAGTACCTCTCTGACACACACTGCCCTAATACCCAACACCAACTTGACACACAACACCGCCCTAATACCCAACACCTCTCTGACACACACCACCCCAATATCCAACACCACCCAGACTCCCAACCTTGCCGTGACACCCAGCACCACCTTTACTCCAAACACCACTCTAATTCCCAACACCATCCTGATGCCCAACACCACCTTCACATCCAACACTGCCCTTATGCCCAACACCACCTTCACATCCAACACCGCCCTGATGCCCAACACCACTTTTACATCCAACACCGCCCTGATGCCCAACACCACTTTTACATCCAACACCGCCCTAGTGCCCAACACCACCTTCACATCCAACAATGCCCTTATGCCCAACACCAGCCTGACACCTGACACCACCTCTACACTTAACACCACCTTTGCATCCAATGCCACCTTTACTCCCAACTCCACCCTGATGCCCAGCACCACCTCTACACTTAACCCCGCTCTGACACCCAACAATACTCTTATACCCAACACCACCTATACATCAAACACTACCCTAACGCCTAACACTTCCCTGACATCTAGCACCACCTTTACACCAAACACAACTCTGACCACCAACACCGCCTTTATACCTAACACCACCCAGATGGCCAGCACCACTTTTACAGCCAACGCCACCCTGACGCCCAACACCACCCCTGTTAAGAGTACATGCTTGCTTTCAGTCCAGAGATCTCAAATCCACCCACAGTCTCTCAGTCCTGCCCCAAGCGTAATTCCAACATCTGTTCCAGTGCAGATGTCTGCTCCTGCAGCTGCTTCATCTGCAGTGACCGTCAGGTCTCTAATACAAGTTGCTTCTGCAGCAGCTCCATCCAACTTGAGCCAAATCCCAGTTTCTTCCTCACTACCTTGCCCTGTCCAGGCTCCAATGTCTGCCCTTACACCTATTTCTGCCCCAGTCATGACTGCTCTGTCTGCTCAAAGTCCCGTCCCATCACCAGCCAAGCCAGTAACCCAGATCCTCTCTGCAGTTTCTCTTCCTCCACTTGCAACCGTAGCAAATGCTGTTGTGACACCCGTCACAGCCACCTCCACCACACCTTCAGTGCCAGGTAAGCACGATTTCCATACCCTGAGTGTGTCCTTTGAGGATGTTTCTTAAAGCTGGTCAAACTTTAAAGCTTCACTTCTTTCCTGTTGTAGCTCGGATAGAGCAGAGGGCAGCTCAGCCCCAAGGTTGGCCTCCAGCTTTTTCAGAACCTCAGACTGCAGTTCAGACGGCTCAGCAGGCTGCAGCTCCAGTCACGCCTCCTGCCCTGGTGTCTGTACCTGCCTCTATATCAGTCCCCACAGCCTCCCCTGTTACTCCTTCGCCTCAGCCACCGCTGACTCCGCCCCCTCAAGCACAAGTCCAACCCACTGCTTTGATATCCACACAGCAACTGCCACAGACCATCTCAGCAGTGCAGGTTCACGTTAAGGGGTTACCCGTCTCCTCTGTGGTGTCCCCCACAAGACCCACACAGCCCCAAGCCCATACTCCTCTTCAGCTCCAGACCCAAATGTGCGCACAGGTTCAGCAGATGCCACACATCCAGACTCCGGCTCAGATTCACCCTCAGATCCAGGTTCAGTTCCAGCCCAGAGCACAACTTCAGCCGCAAACTCAAATCCAGCTGCAGTCCCCAACAAAAACTGTGGCCCCGCTACAGACTCAAACCCAAGCACAATTCCAGACCCAGCTGCAGTCCCCGACCCAGGCCCAGTTCCACCAGGTACAAGCATCATTTCAAACTAAACCACAGACTGAACCGCAGCTTTTATCCCAGCCTCAGACCCAAATTCAGCTTCAACCTCAACCCCAGATCCAATCCCACCTCCATCCCCAGGTCCAGGTCCAGCTTCAGCATCAGCAGCAAAACCAAGTTCAAGCTCACACGTCCCTGCAGCCCCAGCTCCACATTCAGTCACATGTCCAGACGCAGCCCCAGTTTACAGTGCAGGCCCCACAACCGGCCCGGGTCACGCAGCAGCTTCAGGTCCAAGCCCCAGCCCAAGTCCAGGCGAAACTCCAAGTCCAGTTCCAACCTCAAAGTCAGTCTCAAGTCCAAACACAACCTCAGATCCAGGTCCAGTCTCCGATCAGGCATCAACTCATTACTGTTCCAGGTCTCCAACAGCCAGTCCAGCTGCTGTCCGCTCTACCGCCGCATGTTGCAGCTCAGATCCAGGCCCAGATCCAGGCGCAGGCCCAGCAGGGAGGCGCTGTTCCCCAGCAAATCAAGCTGCAGCTCCCCATCCAGATCCAGCAGAAAACCGGGCCAATTCAGGCCCACCAAATCCAGAGCATGGTGACCATTCAGGCGTCAGCAGGAGTTCAGGAGCAGCTTCCAAGGATTCAGCCACAGCAGCAAGTCCAGCATGTGCCAAAGAAGAAGAAACACAACGAGGCTAAAAGGGAACAGAAGGAGCAGAACACGCAGGTGTTTAGTCCTAAAGACGGCTCGCAGAAGCAGGTAGGCCCTGAGGAAAGCAAGATTCCTTTGCAGGTGATTTGTATTCATATTAACTGCATTTTTTAAATTTAATATTAGGTGTTAATGAAGCAGAATTCAGCAGCAGAACAGCTGAAGCAGAGGAAGACCCAGGCTGCTGCAGAACGAGAGGAGAACCAGAGGTTTGAGTCTCCTAATGTTTTTGATCTGACTTCATTTCTGAACGTTACATTTTCTGGAAGACTCCTTTTCTCTAAACCAGACAACGCCTCACCTCACACAGAATTTTCTGCCCTCAGAATGATCGTGTGCAACCAGGTTATGAAGTTCATCCTTGACAAGATAGAAAAGGATGAGAAGCAGGCCGCTAAGAAAAGGAAAAAAGAAGAGGTGGTGGAGCAGAAACGCTCCAAGCAGAACGCCACCAAGCTGACCGCCCTGCTGTACAAACACAAAGAGCAGCTGAAGGCCGAAATCCTGAAGAAGAGGGCGCTGCTGGACAAGGAGCTGCAGCTTCAAGTGCAGGTCTTTAGAAATTCCACCACAGAGATGTAACTCTGTGAGACGGGATGAAGTTTCTGCAGTACATGAGCAAAACAGATTATTCATGAATGCTTTTCCTGTCAGGAGGAGCTGAGGAGGGACTTGGCGAGGCTACAGCGGGAAAAGGAGAAGGCCCGGGCTGCCATTACCCAGGCCGCCGCAGCAACGGTGAAAGCAGCCGCCGCCCAGTCCTCCCACCTCGTTCAGCCACCACAGCTCCCCCACGCCGCGGCGCCTCCGTCCTCCACCCACAAGCGCAAGAGAGACGACGAGAGAGACAAAGAGAAAAGCAGAGATCGAGACAGACACCACGAGAAGAGCAAGAAACGGGACAAAGACAGAGACAGAGAACGGGACCGGGATCGAGAAAAGGAGCGGGATCAGGAGCGCGACAGACACCGGGAAAGAGACAAAGACGAGGACAGAGACAAGGACCGAGACTCCAAACACAAAAAGAAGAAGAAGAAACTGTCTTCTACCTCAAAAGATCACAAGAAGGACACCAAACTGTACTGTATCTGCAAAACGCCCTACGACGAGTCCAAGTACGCTCGGCACCAACCACCTCCTGCACATCAGACATCACTGATGCCGGCTGTTGTCGTAAAAGTTGCGTTTTTCTCCCAGGTTTTACATCGGTTGCGACCTGTGCTCCAACTGGTTCCATGGCGCATGCGTCGGCATCACGGAGAAAGAAGCCAAGAAGTTGGAGGACTTTGTGTGCAGCGACTGCAAGCGCAGCCAGGAAGGAGGCTGCAGCGAGGAGCTGTACTGCATCTGCCGGACGCCGTACGATGAATCTCAGTAAGGCTCGAAGGGATCAACTGAAAATTCGCCGTCTGTTACAAACCTGGTACTCATGCACAGCAATGGCTCTCCTGCAGGTTTTACATCGGCTGTGACCGCTGCCAGAACTGGTACCACGGGCGCTGTGTGGGCATCCTGCAGAGCGAAGCCAATCACATCGACCTGTACGTCTGTCCTCAGTGTCAGTCCACAGAAGACGCCATGACAGTTCTATCGCCCCTCACAGACAAGGACTACGAGGGCTTAAAAAGAATATTGCGTTCATTACAGGTCGGAATCCTCTCGTCTACACGCAACACCTTACTGCGGTCCCTCGGTTATTTTCTAATAACACCAACACCACAAAGTAGGACTATAGATGTTTTGAGGCTGGAAAACTCCTCACTGCACACTTTCTACACTTTTCTTAAACAACATTTTCTCTTTTCGCTCTTGTTTAATTTGTCAAAGTTGAAATATTCAGGGAAGAAAAAGTCCAGTTTTCTAGAATGAAAACAAAGATTAATGTAGCTCTGGAAAATGGAACGCATTCTCAACAGAAGAGACGGCACAAAGATTGATTGACAGTAGTACTCAGCCAATCACAACACACATACCAGTTTGCTGTTATACATTAATGAGTATAACATGCAAATTTGCCTAGAAAAAAATCTGTGAAATGTGAACGGCAGCATACCGAGGGATCTCTTTGAATATAATTTTAAATATGGTTTTCGTCCCTTTTTTGTCTTTATTGTTATTTTGCTTTTGTTTTTGCAGTCACACAAAATGGCGTGGCCTTTCCTAGAACCGGTGGATCCCCACGACGCCCCAGATTATTATCGGGTCATCAAGGAACCAATGGGTAGGAGCGAATGACGAAAAACAAGCCGCTGAAGGAAAGTGAAGTACGGCTCACTGACGCCATTCCTGACTTTCAGATTTCTCCACGATGGAAACCCATCTGCAGAAGCGACATTACCAGAAGCTCACAGAGTTTGTGGCAGACGTGACCAAAATATTTGACAACTGTCGCTACTACAATCCCAACGACACCCCCTTCTTTCAGTGCGCGGAGGTGCTGGAGGCCTTCTTTGTGCAGAAGCTGAAAGGCTTCAAGGCGAGCAGGTAAGACGAGGCACTGGCTCTGACGGAAGGTTCTGGCTCGGCTTTTTTCCTCTGCCCTCCGCTTCTCAGCTCCCTGCAAGCGTTGGCCGGCTTCACTGGATCAGTCCTGTCGCTTTTCCTTCTCCTTCCATGACACTTTCTTTTTTCTGCTCCACCATCTGCATGTGTGTCTTAAACTTACACCACTAACTCAAGAAAAGCTGGAACCAATTCTACACACTTAGAAAGCAGTTTATTTTTAATGTGCTCATGTATTTTCAGTGGAATTCATATACAGTCATTTACAGAAAAAGCTTAAGGGCATAAGAATCACAATTAAAGAAAAGCAAATGTCATTAATTGAACTTTAAAGCAGAAATAAATGCCAATAGTCTAGATCAGGGGTCGGGAACCTATGGCTCGCGAGTCATATATGGCTCTTTTGATGGTCACATGTGGCTCGCAGACTAATCTTTAATTATACTTTTTTTTTCATAAGACCAGTACATCTCGAGTGCGATGCGATGCCAGGGGGTGCGTACAGTAGTAGCGGTGCTTGGAGAAAAAACATCTGCACCGCATATCAATTTACTATGATCTATTATTTCACAGAGTTTATAACAGCCTAAAACCTGCGAACTGAAACTCACCACGTATCAACCAGACTGAACCATCAGCAAAACCACCAAGCAGCGCCAGAAATCACATTCATGGTAGAAATACTCACCATTTATTAGCAACTGCATAACAATGTTATTAAAAAAGAATCCACAGACTTATTGTACTTTAAAAGTGCTGAAATTACATAAAATGCTCACATTCACTCGTATATTTCGTCTTAAACATATTGTTGCGGACTGAGCTGAATTGGGTGGCTGTTGTTGGGTCGCGTTCAAAATTTTGGAGTTCATTGAACGCATCAAGCAGAGATCTGATTGGCTCTCAGTTCTGTCGCTCAGCCTGTTGTTATGTAGTTTAGACCAATGGGGTTCAGCCTTGGGCCAAATAAGGGTAATAGGAGGGCTGATGCAGTGAGCGAATAAGAAGTTGGGTGAAGCGGGAGAGACTGAGGAGTTGCTGAATTAATTTTACGGCGTTGGTTACGGTCTGCAGTAACCAGAATAAAGAACCTTAAAAGAGGTTAAGTCTCCGTGCCTCAGTGTGGGAGAGGGACGCTACATTATTGTATGGCTCTTTCGAAATTACATTTCAAAATATGTGACGTTTATGGCTCTCTCTGCCAAAAAGGTTCCCAACCCCTGGTCTAGATTTACTCCTTAAATGCAAGAGGTTAAGGCCGAATCCGAATTCTTTCCCTACTCCTACATTTATCCTTCCAAGCAGAGAGTTATGGAAACATAATGTCTCAAGAAATCCAATTCTGACACCATTACAGCTCCAGATGCCCCTACATGGAGGGGTAGTATTCAGATTCAACCTTAATTTCATTAATGTTCTTACAGGACTCTTCAGCTCAGAAAAATGTCACAAGAATGTGTTAAAAATACCAAAAGCACAACTTGAAAGGTTAAAGACTTTCAGCTGTCGTGCGCTGATTAAGGTAGTTTTTAGCATCGTTGTCAGGACTGTTGGGTAGGTAGAATGAAGTTAAACCTTCAACTTCAAGTAAATCATATTCTGAAAAATGTTTGCAGCAACATTAACAAAATCCATTCTTACAGGTTTACTTTGAAAGAAACACAATGTAAACTTTTTGTTTGCATTATCATTTAAACACTTCCTCTTAGCTTTGCCAGAATACGCTCATATTTAAAAAAAAAAAAAAAAAAGAGTAGTCACCATGAAGAGGTAAACATGCATTAATTAAATATAACCTTTTATTTTCTAAATAAAATAACAATTGTTTCGTATTTTACATCATATAAACGTATTTAGTCTGACGAAATGATTTCAAACGTTTCTGGCCTAAAAGCAGAAAAGTAACTGAAGAACTTAAAAGTTTCCAAATAGAACAATAAGCAGTTTTCCCTCTTTTCTGTTACATATCCTTTGCATTTCTCTTTAATTTAAAGGTTTGGAAATCCATTCATAGTTTGATTTTACACTTTAAAGACCCACTCTGATGAAAATGCGTTTTTTGATCTTTTTAACATCCTCTTGTGGCATTTTTCTCGTGATGGACATTTATAGAGAAATATACGCTTCAAATTGCATTTTTGGGAAATTCTTTATTCAAATTGTTGTGAATCAGTAACAATTATCTGTTACTTAGAAAATACACTGGGTGGGGCTCAAGCTTCCTGCTCCACTCCATTCTGATGCATTCATTTGTACACAGATAGACCCATGTACGTCTTTGTTTTCCTCCTCTGACGTGACGTCTGGCTCGAGACTGCACGGCTAGATAGCTCCAATATTGCTCGCCGTTTTTCTTGTACTGCTAATGTTAGGTTTAGGGTGAGATAAACGGAGAGCTTTCAGCAATAGGAAATGGAAGGTCCTGTCCACAATGTAGACAAAAAAAATTACGAATGAACTGCTGCTCTGCAGAAACACAGGTTTTTGGATTTTAGCTCAAAACAGCATAAGGATAATTAAAATCGATCAACAGATGATCGGAGTGGGACTTCAGACATCTTTTTTATGAGCTCTCAGCCATAATGGAGTTGATGTTTTCTGTCCAGCATCAGTCACATCAGGACCATTTGCATCGTCTTGCATTAGTGTCTGTTCACCTTTGATGCATGCTTTTGTTTGAAGCCATCCCATGTGTTCTTTCTTACAGATTGTCAGATTCTTAAGTGGGCCAGTCTAGCTGGAGTCTGGACTGGATGCCGGGGTCTCTAGTGATCTTTAAATCTTCTTTTTTTTTTGTATTCAAAACAGAAAAAAAAAAAAGATCCCAACTACTGATAACGAAAAGGCAGCCATGTCGACATTTCAGTTCCCTGTTTTCTGATCGACACCCAGTAGGAAGGATTCAGTGGGATTTTAAATGCATTTGGGTTTCTAACCTGTATTTATTTGCTAAACATCTCAGTTTTGGATTCGATATGTTAAATATGTTGTCTACCATGTATAAAGCTGCACATTTTATTATGAGAGAGATATATTTATGCAACTTTTCTATGTTTATTCACCCTCAGTTTGACCCGTCTGCATAAAAGTGACTATGTACGTTTTAAATAATGATGAAAACCAAACATTTTAGATTTTGTTTTTACATTCTAAAATGTACTACACGAAGGAGGGATTTGTTCCCACTGCCCCTGACTTTGTAGCTGTGGTGGGGGGGGGCACCAATAAATGCATTCCAGAGTCATCACGCCAACATGGCTGCATGATCCCGACTCGTGCAGCTTCTCTGTCTGCCTTTAAGCTGTACAGATGTGTAATGTGAAGAGCTCTCAACAGCTGCTCTCTTTCCACATCCCGTAGGTCTCATAACAACAAGCTTCAGTCTTCTTCAGCCTCTTAGAAAGCGTTGCACATTGAGCAAACTAAATGCACTTGCCTAAAAAAAAAAAAGGCTTTTCTGAACTGAACTCTGTGATGCTCCAGCGTGCAACCAGCAGTGCTGCTTTCACAGGACCAGTCAGGCGGGGCCGCCCCCCGTTCCCGTTTAAAGCTGTAAGGGGACCTCTCTGGACCTGTCTCCATCTGCGGGCCTGAACCGAGGAGCAGAAACACCTGAGGCATTTCAGGAGAAAGTTTACCTCGGAGAAAACTCTTAAGGAGCTCTCGCATTTCCATGTATCTTTATTTTTTACCTTTTTTTTTTTTTTACTACACTTTGTGGAAAGATTTCCTTCGACCTTTTTGTGGTCATCATGTCTGCTTAACCACTCAGTGGCTGAGTTCTACTGAGCATCGTGTCCAAATGTTCAGAGTTCAGAGTGGAACAACGTTTTGCATCCATTTCCACTCATCCTTCAGTGGCATAAAAGACTGTTTTTGGGACGTTGCTAATAAACTCAGTGAACCTGTAAAACCTACTGAAAGTGCAGTAAGAAGCTGTGGAGTTGCTTTGCAGTAGTGGCCGACTGATGAGGGTGAAATATTTGAAGGTTCCTGCCCCCTTTGTAAAAGTCATCAGAGTTGAACTTGATTTCTTTTTTTTGTATTGCAGCTGACCACATATTGATGTATATGGAACTTAATAAAACTGAAGACTGATTTCTTCTTTGTGGATTTTTAGTCATGCGAAGCAGTCATAATCAAGTTACGGTACTTTGAAGTTTTTTAAATAAATTTAAATATAACATAAATATCAGGGTACCTTGTTGCTTAAGGACAAAACATGACAGTCACAAAGAATATTTTTTAAGATGAATGTGAATGTTGGCATTTTCCCTTGCCTGTTTGTTAAAAAAAAATACATATGCTTTTAAATATGTTCGTTTTACCTGTTATAAATTAATATTTTCTTTTACATGTGTAGTTTATATATTTACGTCCACATTAGTTTCACACATTTATTTTTTTTAACCAAAATTCATTAAAAATAAAATTATAAGCAAAAAAATCCAACTTCTTATTTTAAAAACACAACCTGTTGCCTAAACACATAATTATAATAAAATAATGAAGTATAACGTTTCTACTTTGAAATCCTTTGATTAAAAAGATGCTATACGCTTAAGACAACGTCACAAGGTCAAGTATCGCGATATTTCCAAAGTAACGTCACTTCCCGTCAGAGCCTTGATTTTTTTTCAAAGAAGCCAATCAGCGCCCGCGGAGAGATGCTTTCGCTCGAACAACCCAATCAGAAAACATTGTAGCAACAATTTAAAGGTCAGCGCAGCATTTTCTGAACATTTCCTTTTCTTCAGAGGAGAGGTGAGTACATTTTAAACTGTCTTTCTCAATCCTACGAAGAATTTAACGTAATCGCTCCTAAATGTTATGTCTTTTAAACTTTTACTTTGATAAACGTCGCTTCACCCAAACACATGTCACTATAGGCTATAGGAAGTGGAATGACTGAGCTCAGCATGTGTGCCTTACGACTTTTATTTTAAGACAGTTTATACTTAATGTTAATCTTGTGTTTTGCAGGTTTTACACTTGATCAGGATTTAACGTTGCCGTTCTCGGCTCCATTTTCAATCAAAAATGTCTGAAACTCCACGCTTGACTCAGTTTAAGAACAAAGGCAAGGATGCTAACGTGAGTTCTCCACCCCGGCCTCGTCTTCTCGTCTCCCTCACAAACAGCATGTCGTCCCTGCAGGCTGTGTGACGTTTTCACGTGATTATTGCAGGAGCTGCGACGCAGGAGAGTGGAGGTGAACGTCGAGCTCCGGAAGGCGAAGAAGGATGACCAGATGTTCAAGAGGAGGAATGTGGCGGCAGCTCCGGAGGAGGCCACTTCTCCTCTTCAGGAAAGGACTCAAAACTGCCAAGTAAGCCACTTTTCAAAAGGTGTTCCATTCCTTTTTAAGCAATAACGAGGAGCAAGCAAATGTTCTCTAAAAAGCGCCAGTTGTGATTATCAACTGACCAAAAAAGCTAGTTCTTTTCTGTTGTTTAATTTTTCTTGGATTTCTTCGTGGTCACTAATTGCTCCACGTGTGATTTCATGCAGAACTCCAGGCAGTGGACGATTGAGGAGATCGTCTCGGGGCTGAACAGTGGCAGCCGTGAGTCCCAGCTGCAGGCCACCCAGGCCGCACGGTAAGACCTGCCAAATTAACAAACAAAAACCTTAAGACTTTTCTGATCCACAGCCAAGTTACAAGCTCCAACTTTTCTGTTTTTAAAATCCAGGAAACTTTTGTCACGTGAGAAACATCCTCCCATTGACCAGATGATCAGCGCCGGCCTCATCCCCAAGTTTGTGGCCTTCCTGGGATTGATGGATTTTCCTCCCATCCAGTTTGAGGCCTCCTGGGCTTTGACCAACATCGCCTCCGGAACGACGGATCAGACAGCCGCTGTGGTTGAGGGCGGGGCCATCCCGGCTTTCATAAATTTGGTCACGTCCCCCCACCTTCACATCAGCGAGCAGGCGGTCTGGGCTCTCGGAAATATTGCTGGTAAAGGAAGGAATGTTGGGAAGATTGTCATGAAAATGTTTTCTTGGCTACAAGTCTCTTCCTCCTTCAGGTGACGGATCAGCTCTTCGAGACCGAGTGATCAAGCATGGAGCTGTGGCGCCTCTGCTGAGCCTGCTGGCCGTCCCTGACCTGAATGTCTTTACTGTAAGTTCAGGGTTTTTCCTTTTTGTTTCATTTCTTCAACCTCTAGATGGCGTCCAGTTTCACAGACATGTTCATTTTTTTCGCGTCTGGATTCTTTGCAGCCTGGCTATTTGAGAAACGTGACGTGGACGCTGTCGAATCTTTGCCGCAACAAGAACCCATCCCCACCCATAAGCGCCGTCCAGCAAGTCATGCCCGCCCTCATCCGGCTTCTCCACCACGATGACCGGGAGGTGCTGGCTGACGCCTGCTGGGCCGTTTCCTACCTGACCGATGGCTCTAATGACCGGATAGAGATTGTGGTCAAGACGGGTTTGATTCCCCGCCTGGTGAAGCTGCTTGGCTTTGAAGAGCTGCCTGTAATTGTAGGTATCCGCTTCCTTCTGCTTCTAGTGGACGCGTCATGAGGTTTCGTAGGATTGCAAAAGTCACCTTTGACCTTTCCTCCAGACTCCAGCTCTGCGTGCCATTGGCAACATAGTGACGGGTACAGACGAGCAGACTCAGGCTGTTCTGGATGCCGGGGCCTTGTTCATGTTCCCTAAACTGCTGCGCCACAAGAAGCCCAACATTCAGAAGGAAGCCGCCTGGACTCTGTCCAACATCACAGCCGGGAAGGACTCTCAGATCCAGGAGGTCATCGATGCCGGCCTGGTGCCGTACCTGGTGGACCTGCTGGTGCGGGTAAGTCATGAAGGAGCGTCTTATCCGATCCATAACATTCAGAGCTCCCCGTCAAATTCCTGCAAACCTTCTGTCCCTGCAGGCTGACTATAAAACCCAGAAGGAGGCTGTGTGGGCAGTTACGAACTTCACCAGCGGGGGCACTGTTCAGCAGGTGGTGTACTTGGTTCAAGCAAACGTTCTGGAACCCCTGCTGAACCTGCTCTCCTCCAAAGACTGCAAAACCATCCTCGTCATCCTGGATGCCATAACCAACATCTTTTTGGTGAGTAGATGTTTTTATCGATACGTTTATGACTTTGCAGCATTTTTACGGCCAAATGTTTTTTGTTTTGTAAGGCTGGAGACAAGATCGGGGAGTCTGACAAACTCAGCCTAATGATTGAAGAATTTGGCGGCCTGGACAAGATCGAGGCGCTGCAGGGTCATGAGAATGAGATGGTCTACAAAGCTGCTCTCAATCTGATTGAGAAGTACTTCTCTGAAGAGGTTGGTGGTGTTGTGGAGCACGCAGACTGTTCTCCCTCTGAAGCTCTCTGACTGGGTTTTGTTTTCGTTTCAACAGGAGGAGGTGGTGCAGTGTGTGGTTCCTCAAGCAACGGATCACTCGTACACTTTCCAGATCAGCGATGACCAGAGCACTTTCAATTTCTAAATGGCTTTTTGCTGATGTCTGCACTGCCGCCTCTATACTACTGTTTGTCGGTTTTCTATGTTTTGTACAAAAACTTTTAACACAAGTTTGTAAATAAAGTTATTGAATCTTGCCATGTTTGTCACAAAATACATTTTTCATATCTAAATTCAGATTTGTTGGTGGATCATATCTACAAAACAACGGTTAGACTTTCAATCCAACAATTAGTGATGAGTTTTGGGGTCAGTTTTGTAAGTTCTGCCTATATCAGAATCAGACATACTCTATTGATCCCACACGTGGGAAATGTGTTCGTTGCCATAGCAACTGATAGCAGAGGGGGAAAAAGACTAATAATATAAAAAAAGAACAAAGAACGTGGTCTAATTTAAAAAGCTATTTACAAAACAGTGCAGGTAAAAAGATGTGCAAAATATCTAAAAAGGTTTTAAAGGTTTGTGTTGCAGTAGTGAAGGGGAAAACCTTTTTGTGTTTTATGCCTTTTCAAGTCTGAAGACTGAAGGGATGTTATCTATATATTTTTTTCCCCTCAAACTTAATTTAAAAACCACTTGATGTGAAACTGATGGTTCTATAATAGTAACTCTCTTAAAGTCTCACTCGTATCCAAAAGCATCCTTAGAGGTCTTTAATTAGCAATAATAATTTGTCCTGAATAAAAACGTGTTTTCTGGGACATTTACTGCAGAGTGGCAGGAGTCCATTAGACATTTTGAATCGCGGTGGGACTGCTGGCACAGATGTTGGCTTGCATCCATTTCACATCATCCCTTTGTTTACATTCTCTCCTGCTGCCTTACAGCCCCTCACAACCCTAACCTAGCATTAGCAGTGCAGCAATAACGGAGCTATCAGCTGCATTGATCTGATTGATGAGTAACTCAAAGGTGTACATGGATCTGTTTGACTATAAGTGGATGCATCAGAATGGAACCATTAAACAAATTTATAGATTTTGCTTAATTGCAAGTTTATTTAATCGGCAGTCCTTTTGTCTGCTCCTGATTCACAGTGATTCCAATCAAGAAATGTTCAGATAATGCAATTTGGAACTTAATTTTCTTTCACAATGTCCTCCATGACAAAAATACCACAAGAACATGCTAAAAACACCATCAGAGTGGTTCTCTAAAGGCAAGTGTTGAAGCTCTATGCTCCCTGAGTGACCCAGGTAATACGTTTTTAAAAGTTTGTTTCATAATCATCCCCATCTTATAAATAATGATCTCAAACTAAATCAGACCATGCTTTGCAAATGGACATTTTCATATTCTAATACATACAATAATATTCTAATAAGGTCAGTTCTTTTCTAAAAAACTAAAAGATTTACAAAGACATGTATAGTTCTTAGGAAAGGTATTTTACCCAGATTGTTTTGTTCATTTGGTATGCACAAGTATTTCAGTAACAGGGAAATTTTGTTTATTTGTATTAATTACACTTTTCTAAATTTTGAAAGTTAAAAAAAAATGATATATTTCTCATACTAAAAAGCCACAAATTAACATGCTGGACATGCATTGCAGTAAAAATCTGGAATCTATCTGATCAACAGCAAAAATTAACATGCTCAATTTACAGGTGATTATCACAGATGGCCACTAGGTGTCACTAGAGAGGAGTGTCAGACATTGTGGCTAGACAAATGTTTCAACTGTTAGTTTTTCATGAAACCAGCTGGCTGTGGCTGACGTTTGCATGCTGCAGATTCCTTCCAACACATACACACTGGCCATAATTTGTTTCTTTGAACTCTGGTGTGTTTGAAACAAAAGTGCCCTGATCTGCTTCTGAATTCTCAGTTCACTTATAAACAGAAGAATGGGTCGAACCACGCATCGGGACTGTGCTCCATAAGGACCGAGGAAAAAAGGTCTCACTGTAGATTTTATTCAGGCGGTGCAGTCCACTTCACTACAAATAATACACATGTGAAAGCAAACCAAACCAGTCAATATGTCATCTTTTTTAAGCATTTTCCCCCATTTTAACTGAATCCACAGGACTATTTTAATGTAAAAGTAACCAGTACTAAATATTAATAGCCTTTTTCAAAGATAAAAAGGAAATATTTCATATACTTTACAAAATGTCAATTTAAACAATATTTATCTATGTGTTTTTGTTTATTCGCTTTCAAATGTTTATTGCTTAAGTTAAAGGGTCCCCTGGGTCTTCATAAATTCAGCAACACCCCTGTAAAAATCGTAAAAATGATGCTTATGTCACCTGCTCCTGTAAAACTCAAACCCCGAGTGTAACTCTGACTTTTGTACCACATGACAGACGCGTCTCAGAGGGTCCCCCTCTCCCCCACCCCCCGGAGCGTGCTGACGTCATCCGTCTGCTCCCCGCCGCCGCCGCCGCCGCCGCCGCAGCCTCCTGAAGCGGGATCTACCCCCAGAGGCTCAGCAGTTCAACTCTCGACGAGCAGAGAGGAGGACTCGGCGGCTCCCTCTGAAGATGTGAAGCCCAGCGGCGCCAGCACGTCCACGCGGCCTGACAGGAGAAGGAACCGTCATTTTGATGAAATGCCATCTGCGCCGCGATTTTTTATTTTTCACGTTGTTGAAAGACAATTTTTCCACGTTTACCAGCTTCGCTATGGCAGTTCGGTCCACATCCGGGCCACAGTGCTTTGACTCCATTATAGTCTAAAACTAGCGGAGAGGTTCAAAGACCTTTTTTTTTTTTAAATATATATATTATTTATATTTTACTTTAATATATATATTTTTAGCAGTAGAGGTTGGAACCCAGAGGAAATGTCTAACCAAGGAGTTCGGCGGAATGGCCCCGTGAAGCTGCGACTAACAGGTACCGAGCGACGCTTTTAAATCCCCAACTCTATTCCCACACACTAGCTTGGAAGGTTGGGTGTATTTGCTGGATGAACCGTTCCCATGGGTCGCCGAGTTGTCTCGCTGCCTACCCTTTTCCTCCTGTCATTTACGTATTTCATTTCAATAGCCCAAATGTTATTTAAAATGTGTATATTTTCCTATACTGTTTCTACAAAATGAATAAATATTCTCGGGGAAGCGAAATGTACCCCCTAAATTGTATTATATTGTTCTTGGAAATAGTCTCAGCCTTGGGATTGAAATGACCATAACACGGATCCCAGAGAGGAGCGTAGCTCCAGCTGTGTTCGTTTTGTTTTATTTCTGTAGGATACAGAAATTAAAGGTGGTCATTATTGCGTTTAAAATAAACATAAATTGCTCAGAGGAAACGAGAGTCGCCTGGGAGTCTGTTCCGCTGGCAGACGGGTTCACGGGTGTAGTAGCTGACGTTAGCCTAGCCAGCCAGTCATCCCGCCAGTTGGCTATAATCGAGCCTTTATGCCCGCTCCAGCCCGGGCTAAGTTGACAGGCAGCCCCACAGGTCACCAGCGTGTTCCATAATATTTACTGGCAGACAGCTGCCGCCTTTGTTGTTGCTAAAGCGGGTCAGTGTTGAGTCGCGTTTCTGCAGACGGAACCACGTTTTTCCCCCCAAAACCCCTAAAATGCAGGTCATATACAGTACACGGAGGAGGCGGCGGGTGATTATGGAGCTGTTTGCTAGGTGGCTTGTTTTCAACAGGTTTACGTGAGGGCAGCGCTGTTTTGACTGAGACAGGGGTCAGACAGCTGCCTTTTTGTTGATGTATGGCCAAAGCCTGACCGGAATTTGGTTCAAGGTCTGACTTGTTCCAGGAGGAAGCATCAAGTTAAATATTGAAGCTGGGGATGTTTCTGATGCTAAGGAAGGAGAGGAGTCATTTAGCAGAATTTTGGGATATAGACTTTGATGTACAGGTTGCAGGTTTGGCCAAGGACAGCAAGCTTTTCCTCATTCATGGTAGATTAGAGTTCATTACTCTATGAAGATGGGTTTTTGGACTCTCTGCAGTCTTTCACTTCACTTAAAAGCCCCACTCCGATGAAAATGATGTTTTTAACATGATCTTGTGGTATTTTTCTCGTGATGGAGGACATATTTGAATAAAATTAAGCTTTTGATTGCATTTTTTGAGTATTTCTTTATTCAAATTGTTGTAAGCCAGGAGCAGATTAAATAAATGCCATTTGAAAATGCTTGTAGCTGTGATGTAGGTACTACAGACTTCCTGCTCTGCTCCATTCTGATGGATCCACTTACAGATGAATAGATTCATGCACATCTTTGTTCTCGCCGTCTGAGCTGGAATCTGGCTCGACACGGCTGGATAGCTCCGCTGTTGCTCGCCATTGGTTAGCTTGGGGTTGTGAGGCTGTAAGCTAGCACGTGTAAACAAATGGATGATGGGAAATACTCCGCGTCAACAGTCGCATCTACAATTCAGAGACGAATTTCTGATGTACTCCTGCTGGTCTACAAAAGCTATGTCCTATAAAACGAGACAGTGTTTGTTTGTTTTTTACATTTTGCCTAAAATATTCATGATCAGAATTAAAAGACCAATAGGAACACTTTGAAAATAGATCAACGCTGATTGGAGTGGGGCTTAAAGCCTTTTTAAAAAGAGTTTTTTATGAACAGACTTATGTAAGTCGAGAGGACGTTTTAAATCGCCTGAACTTTCTGTCTTTTCTACAGAAAGCAGTGTGGCTGTGAACTGGTCACTACAACTTGAGATGAACTGCAGTCGTTTTTAAGTGGAATGTAAAGAATGTGTGTCTGCTGTGAAAAAACGGCGTGAGCAGACCTCACAGACCACCTCTCCTCTTGATACTGAGTGACGCCACACTCCGAATCCAACCGCATTTTGTTTTTTTGTCCTGCACAACAGTGATTTGTGGAGTAGTTTGTCCATTTTCTGATCTTGCATCCAGTTCTTTTTTTAGTAGCCAATCAACTTTTCCTGTTTGTTGGTTTCAAACAGCATACTTCTGGTTTTCGATTATAACTCCAAATTTACAACAGGAGGGCATCAAGTTATCGACTTAAGTACGTCCGACTCCACTTCAGCAGGTTTCAATCTACAAACTTCATGGCTGTCAGTGCTGAGCCTTTTCCGCCTGACCTAGTATTTCACATATGGAAGTGGTTGAGACACACACACAGACAATTAAGCCAGCAACAATTGAGGTTGTCCTCTGTTGTTTATGATTTTTTTCTTTGTATATTCAGGTCAGAGTCCTGTGCTGGAACTGTGAGGCATGCACTGGGCATCTGGGTCAGTTTGGGGTAAAATTGACATATGCAGGCATGAGGAATTTAGCTCCTAACTTCATTCTTTGCTTGTTGGAATAAAACAGAGCTGTTTTAATTCAGCTTTTAGATGATATGTTAAAGTTTAGTTTGAAGATAGGCTTGGAGCAACACAGGGATCCTCGTAAAAGGCCAATCAAAGAAAAGGGTTAAAAGGTTAGAATAAGTTTTGCATCATTTGTGAGCTACTTTCTTAGTTTAGTGTAATTCCTGTTAGGATTCTTTATTGACTCAATTTTTCCTATGCATTTTTCGTAGGCATCACATGCAGAGTAATGGAATGGTTGTCATCAGAAACTAACAGCTAAAAGACCAATTCTGTCACGGCTGTAATGCTGCGTTCACACCGGACGTGATTTGCTCTTTGGGGGGTGTCGAGTTTCAATGGGGCCATGGTGTTGCTGGAGGTTTTCCCGGTTACTGTTGGGCGAAGGCGAGATACACCCTGGACAGGTCGCCATCCATGAAGCCCGCTACGACGACACCCGGGGTCTGGCCGGACCCTGGTTAGTGGTCCGGTAGCTTCAGCTCCATGGAATCTATGACAGGCTGGGGACCTGTCCAGGGCGTACCCTGCCTTCGCCCAACTGTAACCAGGACAGTCTCCGGCAATTCAGCATAGCGAGCAAAGAAGGAGGATCGAGCGAGTGAGCACCACCGCTCAGGGTCCGGCAATCTGACCCTGG
This sequence comes from Oryzias curvinotus, assembly GCA_023969325.1. NCBI lineage: Eukaryota > Metazoa > Chordata > Actinopteri > Beloniformes > Adrianichthyidae > Oryzias > Oryzias curvinotus. The sequence goes on from CM043722.1 coordinate 44,061,208, forward strand.
GCAGCGGGGGAGTTGGCTGCCTAGCAGGTGGTGAGCGGGAGCCGTCATGGCGGCCGTGATCGCTTCAGCTCCATGCGCTTATGCTTATTTTATTTTCATCAAGACAATAATAAAATGACCCCCCAGTTTCATTTTTTATTTTCCCCCCAGTGGGTTAATGCTCAAACTGGGCTACAGTCAAACGGAAGTAACGCTTCAAACATCCGTACACCAGGCCCAGCTCTCTCAGCAGGAGTGAAGTGCACCGGGAGAGACTCTGAAGGATCTGGTGAACCCAGACTCGGTGACGGCCTTGCCGGCGCTTCTATAGAGCTCTCCAAAATTTTCTAAACATCATCCATGTTTTCCATGATGTGGTAACAAATGAAGTCCAGCAAAACGTTGGCGGTTGCTCCGCGGCTGGGGCGTCAGGGCGTCAAGCAGTAAATTTGAATCGCTACCAAAGAGAGGCAGCACACGAGAATTTGATGAACAAATCCCATCCGGCGTGAATGCAGCATAAGATCCGTCAGAAGAGACTAAAGTAAAGGCTATTGCGAATTGTACACTAGCCTGCCATAGAGCACATTAGTTAAATGGTTTTCTATCATTATCCAAGAAGCAACGGTTTCTGTTCTAAGCCAGTTTGAGAACAAATGGAAAGGAGACTGGGTCAGTTCACTAGGTAACCAGCTTGGTATGTAAACCAGTCAGCCTCAGTCAACTAACTTTATCTATCTAACTTTGCAACACCAACCAAACCACTTACAGTTCATTCTAAACAACTGGTTTACCTCTGTAGATATGAAAAATATATTTGTATTTACAACTTTAAATTCAATTGAATTTTTATGGTGCTGTTGAAATCTACAATCTGTATGATTTAGAATTTAAAAGATTCTAATTTACAAATTCATTCTGATTTGATTGAATTTTTCTATTCTGAAACTAGCTTTTCTTATGAATAAGATTTCATGCAACTCAATATTTAAACTGAGCAAGTGTCAAAATTGGACCATTTAACAACTATTCAAATTTCTCCAATTCTGCTGGAATTATAATGTAATGACAGATAAGAATATACAGTACATTTAAATCAACCCAAATATAAACTGAAAGGTGATTTTTAAGGATGGGTATTATTCAAAACTTTTAGAAACAAAAGCCCCAAATTTGATACCCCTGTAGGTACCATGAATTAACTGTGGTTTTTATTAGGGTGACGGAATGTTGTTTTTGTTTGTGTTTTGATTAGTGTTATTGGTGGTGTTTGTGGGCGGAGACATTAAGTGATTTTAACTCACCTGTGGTTTTTCCCAGTTTAAAATGAAACGGGGGGAGGGGTGAGCGAGCTGGGTTGCCGTATTTTGTGTTGACCGCTTTTGTGCTTTTGTTTTTACATTTATTTTTTGCTTTTTCTCTATTTGATCACGATATCATAAGTGGACTTAATTACCTTCTTTTTTCACTAATAAAAAGTTATAAATGTGAACTTCGTTAAGCTTCCTGGTTTTAAGCGCCTCATTCAATAACCGGACTCAGTATCCGCCTCTCAGCGACTCTTTGGTTTTTGAAGTTGCTACAACCAGTTTGAGACCCTTTTCAACAGTGATTTTGAGGATGTTTTAACAAGATAACATCATAGGTTATATCTCAAAAACATTTTTATGTATCCATTCTTTTGGCAATGAAACCAACTTACAAAGAAACAAACAAGAAAGAAGCAAAGTTCTCTACACAACATAGTTTTAAAAAAAGTTGAAGCAGTACCAAATTACTTGTTGTTACTGAGCATCAACTGAATCAAGCATGATGTCTTTATAAAATAATTCATTTTGAGCATCAAAAATTGATCTGGAATGAAAACAATTTTTTTGATATTCAATAGTTTGAGGCAATTTGGTTGATGTTTCTAAAAAAGCACCTCATTCCATACCCAGCCCAAACAACCTCTGCCATGTGGAGTTATTGAAACCACAACAGAATTTAAACATCTCACATGTCCAGATAGCTGTCAGGATATGAAGTCATAGTTAAATGATGATGGTTATTAAGTTGTAAATTGCCACGACTATAATTAAGTCCACTCATTTTTACTTAAAAACATTGTGAGCAGCTCATCTGTCTGTCACTTCAATTTGCACATCTGGAGTCTGTAGAAGGGCGTGTGCTGCTCTGAGAAGTTGTCCAGTCAAATGTAACTCCAAAAAAATGCTATTAAAATTTTGCGATGACATCAGACATGGAGCGTTGTAACCACTTAGCAGGTTAGTGCATATTAGATGTGTTTTTGTCAGAAAACAAAATTGACAGCAAGATGAAGACGGTACAGGAAGTTAACGTCCGCATTTGAACTTGGGATCTATTTGGTGGTTTAATTCCCCAATCCAACCCATTTATTGATTTTTCAAGCAGGGAGGCACAGGGGTCCCTTTTTTAGCCTCTTGGTATGACTTTGCTTGGATTTGAACTCACGACCTTCCACTTTCATGGCGGACACTCTACCACAAGGACAATTAAGTCAGATTTCAAAGCCTTTAACTGCAATTTGGAGATTTTACTAATAAATCACATTAAATTAGGAGTCCATTCCGACATGTTGGGTAGAATTTTTGGATTACAAAATAAATGAATCTTAATATAAGGTAGCTTCATATTTTTTGTGAAGATTTTTATTCAATAAAGCAAATGATGAATAAAAGTAACATGCATAAAGCCAGGTTTGACCTGTAGTTTTCATTGGTTTTCAAATCTTAAGTTTGACTTAAAATGAAGATTTTATGAGGGAAAATGCACGTGCATCTGCTAAACGTTTTTCTTTAGATGAATGGAAAGAAAGAAGAAACCAAGTGTCTGAGGACCTATAATGTGCTCTATAAGGGAATGTACTGCAATTCTTTTTTAGCTGCATTGAATTGCTGCTGTCTAGTAAACTGGAGCACTTCATTTTTGGATTTCTTCTTAAAGAAAAGGCAAGCTGGGGAGTCCTCTAGTGTTTTGGAGAAAATGTAAAAAGCATTTAATAGAAATTCTTCATTATAAACATACACTTTTAGTAAAAAGCCATGACATGTAATCGTTTTTTGTGCTTTTTTTTTTTAAAGAAATGCACATTTGGGTAAAATCTAAACCTGCAGGTAAAAAAAAAACATTTAAAAGAAATCAAAATAAGATAAGATAACAGTTTTCTCTGCACCTCTGCATTGCAGTCAGTTTTGGAATGACTTCTATTTAAAGACATTTGTAACTGTTTGTATTCTAGGCGACTGTTGTTGCTAACAACCTTCATGTCCATTTGAACCAGATGTTGGAGATATTTGCCTGGAAAAAAATATTGCAAGCAAGCTGCTAAAACCAACACTTGTGGTGAGAACTTCCCCTTGACAACAAGGGAGAGGTTTCCATTTTTCTTTACAGCTGATCACTCCTGCATTATGTCACACGCAAACACAGCTAGCAGCATCACACGCTCAATCCAGCGAGGCATAAATTACCCTATGAAGGTACGCCTCATTGCTTTGTGCGATCTTTCATAAATTCTGTCATGCATGCATAACCCTTGGTGTGATTCAGAGCACTTTCCATGCAACCATAAACATGATGACATGCGGCTCAACACAAAGCCAGAGTCTCCTCTAATGGGATTGGACTTCACAGAGAAGAGACTACGTCCTGCCACATCTCCATAAATATGGAGCCATCAGCTGTTTGGAGTCTAAAGGGAAATTGGGCAATGGTGGCAATTATCAGATTCCCTGCTTGATGTGCATCAGAACAATAAAAAAGAAAGCTGTTCCTGTGTTGGTTTTTCTGGTCAGATTCAGGTTTTTGACGTCTCTTGCTGTTTCTTCCCCGCTCAGAGTTTACATGTGACTCTTCAAGCATATGGTTTGCTCGTCTGAATTCTTTGGCACACTTCGGACCAGAGAAGAGAGCTATCTCAGTGGGATACCCTAGAAGTCTCCATTCACATTCCCACCTCTTCCTCTCTGAGTCACTCCTGTTCTTTCCGAGTCTTAAAGCTTCTTCCCTCTCAGACCAAAGCACATTTCAGTCCCACCCATGCAGACTGAGCTTCCTCTGCACTCTGCCTCTCTGTCTGAATCATTCTGCTGGGTTTCCTCTCTTTTTATTTAATTGCATTTGATGAGCAGTTGATGTGCCTCTTTCCTCTGTGAGATGACAGACATGCTGGATGCAGATGTCTCATGAGAAGAACGCAAACATGGTTCAGCCATGCGGAAAAGGCCTCACTGTGTGGCTCTGAGCAAAATAATTCATCCTTTCTTTTTTTTTAGCGCCGTTTCCTTCTTTAGTTTACAGAGGAGGGGGTGTCTTTGAATGTTCGTTGTTTAATTGAAGAAGAAATCCCTGCAGTTGCTCACTGATGGGGCTCTGGAGATTTTAAAGTCTTGGTGAATTCATGTGGTCTCCGTCAGAGCCGCTCTTTCGGAGTGGCTGTATGGAAGCGATTTGGTTGTTCAGACAGGATACTTAAGAAATATGCTGTGATTAGCTGCATGTGGTGAGCTCTACCAGCCCATCATAGGCTCGTAGAACGTTTCCACATCTTGCCTGGATAGTTTATGCAAGTAAACAAAGTAAATAATGAACAAGTAGAGTGGAGAAAAGGAGGGCAAGAAGAACGACAGGGCAGAAATTGAAACAAGAATGTTACGAGTAATTGTGGCGCACGAGTTGTAAACATTTTCCTTCCCCCTGCTGGGAGCCCTTTATCATTTTGAATCATTCTACCAGTTTATTGACTGGTTGAAGTTTCCTGTTGGTTCAGCTGCTCTTCTATTAAGGCAAAGTCTACTTCAGTGGTTCTGCTCTCAACCGTTCCCGGCAATGGTCCAGAGGAGAGCAGAGTGAGGAGAAAGAGTAGCTTCTAAGAAAGGGAAGTGCTCCCTAGACCCCAAACACTTGTCCAAACGCCACTCTGCAAGCAGGAAACAGACTAATTTCAGTTTTCCCTAAAATAATAGCACAGGGAATTTCAGTCGGGTTCTTGCCATGGACTCAACAAGACTTATAAGTCCAAATGCGTCTGTGCTGCTTGATCAGCCTGATCATATCAGGTTTGAAGGAGTGGACAGCATGTGTGTTTTGTGGAGACTAGCTTTTCCTTCTGATCTGAGCATCAACACCTCATAATGACTGCTTTGTCCAATTGATCTAAAAGCAAAAATAATTTCCTCTGCCCTCTCCGGGCTTGGTGTAACCACTGGCATGATGTATAAATGCATGCCCTTTTCCAGTTGAAGTGACTTTTATTTACACACATGATGGATCCTGATAAAGTTAGATTCAGTCATCTTCGTGGGCACACACATTTTTCAGTAGTCTTGAGTTGTAGCTAGGACTGGAGTTCTGCACATATGTTTGTTCTGATGATGAATTAATAGAGTACTTACTGGCTCTCATTCAGCAGTTTGATCGGCTTTCACTTAACGTTGCAAGCACCATCAATATGTTAGTGTAGGCATTTTGTCTAAATAACGCCCCAGCACCACACCTTATTGTGTTAAATGTTTGACAGTCTGTATGACCAAATATCTGGAGCAGCTCTGTGGTCTGAGTGAAAATAGAAAGGTGATTATTGATTAAATATGTAAAAGGGTAAGACAACTTTAATTCAAAGGCATTTCAAAGTGCTGTACGGAGATGCAGAACAGCTTTGACAGAATTCAAGCAAAACATTTAAAAAATGTGAATCAATTAAAAGGAAATTTTGCAGATTGACTGCAGTTTTGGGTTTGAATGTATATGGGCTTTAACAGACTGGCAACATGTCCAGGGTGTATCTCACCTTCGCACAACAGTAGCTGGGTTTCCTCCAGCAAACCTGTGACCCCGAAGGGGATTCAGCAGGTTCTAGGAATGGATGGATGGATGCTCCCAAGTTCTAGTAGCTGAGTTTTTTCTTGCAGATCTCAGAGCCCTGCCATCTGACACGCCATTGAGGAATTTATGCAGCAGCAGCGTCTTAAAATCAATTCTTTATTCAAATGGGAACCAAAGTAAAGACTGTAGAACATGAGTTAGGAGAGTTCTCCTGGTTCTGCTAAAACTCTGACAGCAGTTATTTGAATGGGCTGCAGTGGACTTGGTTTCTTTTGAGAGAGTGAAATACAAACTTTGAAGTAGTGGACAGCTGAGTTAAGCACATACATACACTTATATGGTTATTGGTTGTCAGGCTTGTGTTTTATTCTAGTACTATCTACATAACAACCCCCCCCCCCTTTTTTTTTTACCTTTTATTGTATGTTTTGCACTTTTAAAATACAAACAAATACAAATAAGAAACCACAATCAAGTAAAAAAAACCACAAAAACAATTAACAACCACACAAGGTTGAACAAGTGGGGTGAAACAAAAATGTAGTTTTGAGATTTAGATTCTGAGCGGGATGCTTCTATTTCCTCCATTGGAGTTGAAACTTTTCAGCTTTCAACCACAGGGGAAAAGTCTTTTTTTCCATAGAACAAATTTCCTCCATAATCTCTGTCCATTGTTCCAGTTTGAGTGGTTCACTTTTCAGACAATTTCTTGTTATGGTTTTTTTTTTTGCAGGCCATGATCAGACCTTTAACAGGTACCTGTCCTCTGTTTGTATCACTCTTGTTAGAAACAGTCCAAGATATAGTATCCGTGGGTCAGCGGGTTTTCATACCCAGTATGTCCTGCAGGGTTTTGATGAAGCTTTGCCAGAAGGAATCAATTTTACTGCATGTCCAAAAGATGTGTGAATGAGTGGCGTTCACGCTCCCACAGAGTCTCCAGCCTTGTCTGGTCCTCAACTGTTTGCTATTTATGTGGGGACTGATAAAGAACCTCGTTACGTTTTTCCACCAGAATTCTCTCCTTTGTCTTGAACAACAAATCCCCTTTTGATTTATTTAATGTAATATGCTGAAATTCCCTTTGAAACATTATCACTCTATAAGTAAATGGTAACAATGACCAAACATCCCCTAACTAGAATATTCTAATTTCTTCATTTGAAGTTGTGCGCTTACGATGAGTGGCAAGAATATATAAAATAATCGTCTATTGTTATGCTGCAGATTTTAGGGTTTGGCCTGTCTTTGCCCCAATCAGGTGGAAATGGAGATAATTGGTACGAACATCCCTGTGGGCTCAGGGAAGTGCTTTTCTCTAAAGAAAGACCTTCAAAGACCGCTCTCTCTTAACCTGGAAGTGGTGGTTAATGGGTCAGAATTGGATTAGTGGGCAGTGTGAGGAGAAGTGCGATAGGGATTCTCTCCTGCAGGCTTTTCTCCCATCATTTCTGCCTGACTGTCTGCTGGCTATTCTCGTCTATGATTTTCACACAAGCGACTCCTTTGAAGTAAGAACATTTCTATGGCAGAGATAACAAGATGTGGTGCTGAATGTGATTTACTGAACAAAAGTAAAACAAACTGTAAAAAACGAAACGTGTTCCAGTAAAAGTAGCAATAAAAATGCAGAACAGAGAATCTATACAATAACTACCTACATGCAAATTGTATTACTTTAATAACACATTCTCTTCAGTTTGTTCTAAAGATCAGAATGTGGTTAAGAATTGTGTAATCATGGATTCCACAAAAGCTTAAAAACTAGCATTTTCCAATTTAGATGACTTTAACAACCAGAAGGAGTAAATGAGCTCTTTTAGATGTATGGTAAGCAATAAGACTGTAATAGAAAATGAAAACATTTAGGACTTTATTTGTGTTAGAACGTATTTTTCTGATTTTTTTTTTCTCCAGGAACTTGTGTAAAGAGGATAAGACGAGAAAAACAATACTATTTCTTTCCATGGCAGAAACATTTTTATTGAACTAAGTGGTTAGAAAATATTTAGATACTCTGCTTAAATGATTATTTTTTTAATATCTGTATATTAAATTTATTATATTTATGTTTGCAGTGTTGTAAAGTTTAAAGGATTAGCTCGACATGGGTTCCAGTTTTTTTTCTTGAAGTCAAAGCAAAAGTTAATCCATCAAATGATGCATCGTGAAATTTACATGTTATTTGGCAAAAAACAGTCCATCCAATCTATCCTAAATAGTCCTTGGAGAAAAAAACGTTCCACTTTATACCTGCTCAGCTTACTCTTAGCCTAAGTTACCTGTAACAGTTGTTGTTCATTACTTCTTAGAAAAACACTTGTCACCAGCAAAGTGTTTCAAAGAAGTGTTGTACTTCCTGATGAAATTGTTTAAACAAAGGATTGGGACAAAGACAAAAATAGTACTTTTGTTAGAAATACTTTTACTGGCATAACTTTTGCAGATGATCTATTGTATTACATTTTTCTGAGGATAATCTTCAGGTGTTTTGAAGGAAAAAAAATGTAGATGTTCTTAGTATTTATATTTCTGTGTTACTCCAGTTCTTTTTCTTGTCAGCTGGGCTGTTCCATTTAGTCTGGATCTCAATGAAGACCTGTAAACAAGTCCATAACATCATAATAGAATTGGCTGTCTTTGTGTTTATAGCGCAGCTGCATACTCAAACACTGATAGTCTCATGTGGAATTGTTAAAACCCTGAAATGTTTTAGCAAAATACCAAAGCCTTGCAGAAAAATCTTTTAAATCTCTTTCAGCATTGTGTTTTTTTCTTTTTTTTTTACCTCTTAGTGGGCGATTGGAATAACTGACTCCATTGACTCCATCTCTCTCTGTCATCTACACCAGTGTTTTTCAACCAGTGTGCCGTGGGAGATGGTCATGTGTGCCGTGGGAAATTGCCCTCATTCACTGATCTAAAAACATTTTCCATCTCCAGGATATCAGCTCTTTGTTCATCCAAACAGGCCCTGATAAAACACTGAGTAGTTAGGAATATAAAAGATCTTAAAATTACTTTTTCTTTGTGTTTATTTGATTCTATTAAAGACATTTTGATAAGAATGACGGTACCAAGATTTAGCTGCAGCTATAACTGTGCAAGGAAAAGTCCCGCCCCTTTAACTGTCTCCGCCAATCATTCTTGAAGGCTTAATCACATGTCATCAGTCTAACCAATCAGAAGTGCTTAAAGTCTTCACTTCCTTGTTCTTAATTCTGCTGATAAAGTCTCTCAGTTCTAACAAAAATACCAGCTAAAGCTCGTCTTTAGCGGTGCAGCTTTCCACAGAGTCCGGTGTCAGACCGTGGAACAATAGAACAACACAATGAAGCTCAGAGACGCGAGTCTTTCTGCCCTTTTTCGGCAGTTTTCACACTACATCTCCCATGATGCATTGGCTTAAAGAGACAGAGCACAATGAGTCGTCCTTGTGAAACGTCTTGAAACCACAACAAACAAACAGTTTCTAAATTTTTCCAATTTAAATTTTATTTCATCTCTTAGAAAAAAACAGACGCAACTTCCTGCTTTTTCTGCCACAATTATCACAAAAATCCACGTGAGATGGCGGGGCGGGGCGGGGGGGGGGGGGGGTTTGATCAAAACAGACCATGAATTTCTGCTTTTTTTTTTGGATGCTGGTGTGCCGCAGGATTTTTGTCAAGGTTAAAGTGTGCCGTGGCTCAAAAAAGGTTGAAAAACACTGATCTACACCAGCATCCTAAGTACAGCATTGCAGTATTGATTGAAACCATAAATTTAATGGTGTAATTTCTGGTGTTTCTGCACGATAACCAATAATTGATTATTGCAAGGATCTCAAATATTTGAAGTGATTATAGAACAGGGAACATGGTTCTTTACTAAACTTTGTTCTCTGGGACAAAATAACATTTTTGGTTAATAGAAAACGAAACGATTCCCACTTTGAAAATTTTTTTTTAATTCACCGTGTTTAGAAAACACTGGATTGATGGATTTTTAGTGAAAATGTGGAATTTTGCTTCTGGGGCTTTAGTTTATGTGCTGGATTTTTTTCATTATAGCTGCTGTCGTCTTGTTTACAAAGCTTTCTTCCATTTTTTTTTACATCTCTAGCAAGTGTACATACTACACCTGTTCAAAGTAATATACTGCTGAAAGGATTAATGGTTTACAAATGTTTGAGGTGAAATCACGTGATTTTGAAACGGTTGAATACTTTAAATCACCCATGTGAATAGTTGGGTATTTTCATGTTTAAACCATTAACATTTGTATGTTTTAAGTTAAAGTCTTGATTAAACTGAAGCATTTAGCTGTTGTGTGTGTTTATAGGGATGTCTGTGATTATTTTGCCTTGTCTCCGGTGTGTCCAGGTGGACTCCAGCAGTCAGTTCCCTCAATGTGTCATTTGTGCCGATAAACATCAATACAAACAGGGTTCGTTTCACTTTCCTGGGAATCGCAGAACAAGGCTGGCGGCCATCGCTTTCATGGCCAGCTGTCTGATGAAGGCCGGTAACCTGAGATTAATTCTTGGACATGCTGGCTTGACTTTAAACCTGAACTGTCATGAGTTAAAACGAGTACCTCCAACTAACCTCAAACAGATGGGGGGGCTCTTAAGTCTTTGCTTTTACCGGCCGGAGAAGTGTTGGTAGAAAGGCTTCAAGACGCCAACAGCTGACTATAGCCATCTGTCCAAGCTTCAGACAACCATTTTAGCCCCCCTCACCAGTCCTCTAAGGAGATGGGATCAGAGGAGAGATGTTTATATTCACACCAGATCGCATTTCAAATGCCATCTTAGCTGAAGCTGAAATAAAACCTGACAGCATTCCTCTAAGAATTGCCCGCATATGCTCAGGGAGAAAAGTTTATCTCAGTGTTTCTTCCTCTGACACAGTTTCTTTAAATAAAAACAAAAAAAGACACACAACATTTAGTAACCATCCAGCATTGTCTGATATTCCTTTAAGGGTTTCCGTTTTTCTTGACATAAAGTCAGCTGTGAAGCTCAGATCAAACTTATATTAGAAGTGCCTGAGGATTCTAAAGTCTTTTAATTGATAATTGTATTAGTCATGATAAGTTACTTAGTTTGGAAAATAATTTCCCTAAGCTTTCATTAGAAAAGTAGACATGATTGATGGGATGGTTTTCTGTCCCTAAAATACATTTTTACTTCTATTTCAACAGTGTAGCAATCATCATATGTTTGTACACGCTTTCCTACCTTTCACAGTTCAGATTTACTGGCAGAAGAACATTAAATAAAAAGTACTGCCAAAGTAAGATTAGACTTGATTTGTATCACAATTTTGGCATGCTAATGAGTTTTCTTTTGACTCTGCAAACACTAAGATTCCATCTTTTAATCAAGAGACCACCTTGTTGTGTGGAAGGGATTTTTAATATTTTTCTAGCGTAAAGTACGAAAGACTGGTTGTCTTTGTTTTTTTCTGCCATTTGTTTTCCCACCTTTGCTTTTGTTTAACCCTCAATTACATCAGAAGCAGCCAAGAAGCCACGGAGCCCCCCCAGAACAGCTCTAGTCCCAGCCAGCAGTGCTGCAGTTATGCAGGAGCCTGAGCCGAACTGAACCTCCTCTCTGCCCGCTGTTTTGACTTTCCTCCTGCAGTGATGGCACTTTCTAAGACTTTCCTCGCCAGAATCGCACTCACTTGAGCATGCTGCATTACACCAAGTTGAAAGACTGCGTGATGTAAGGGTAACAGAAATGCCAGTTGCCATTGTGGCACAGTTTCCCACTGTTTGAAGCTGGAAAATTGGGGGGGGGGGGGGGGGGTTCTTGTGTTATGCAATTACAGTGCACTGCATCACGAAGGGGAAATGGTGACGTGAGGTGGCTGAAATGTTCTCACTTCAAGAATGCTGCCAACCTCTCCTCTCACATGTTTGCTGTTCTGCTCAATGCTGTCAAACAGGTCTTTTTGTGGAATTGAAGTTCATCGCCTTTCAGCTGCTGGATTAGTCAGTGTTTTTGTTTCTGCAACCTTCTTTGTTTAGAAACAGGTTTGATCGGAAAAGTTGTGGGTCAACACAGTTTTCTTCTGTAGCCTGACTTGGCTCCCATGCTAGTTGGTTTCTATGACATAAATTTATGTCTTTAAATTATTTATCTGTGCATTTGTTCTATGTACTTGAATGCATTGACTGTATAGGACAGGGGTGGGCAACCCTGGTCCTCAAGAGCCTCAATCCTGTCTGTTTTCCAGGTCTCCCTGGACTGCTTGATGCTGATAACCTAAATCAGGTGTGTTCAGTCAATCAGGATGTGACATCACTTAAGTCAGCTAATCAACAGCACGCTGCTGAGGGAGAGCTGGAAAACAGGCAGGGTTGAGGCTCTTGAGGACCAGGGTTGGCCACCCGTGGTATAGGAGAACTGGACAGAGTGGCCCCTCCCACATTGCATTCCAAACACGAAGTACCCACTGGCACATAGAAGCCAAAATCTCATAGAGTTCTATTGTTAAATAAATGACAATACTCAGTCATTCTAGAGTGTTGTTTTATTTTTTATATAAAATGCCAGATTAGGTTTTTGGGACCTCTAAGCATGTGCAAAAATCACACATAATCAACAACTGCCATTCCCATGTGTTTCAGGAGCCTTAATAGTGTTGATACACCTCTGTTGGGTTTTGGAGGAAGTTTTTTTACATTTTTTTTAATTAATTTTTACTTCTAGCCCTAATAGTTTTGAACAGTGAGTCCTAATGAGATCTTTGTTCGTATCTTTCACAGCTTTCAAAGTGTAGTTTAAAAAACCAAAGAATCACTAAGACATCAGTGCTGCCATTTGGAATGAATGGATGAAAAGCTGAAGTAACTTGAAGTCCAGACTAAAATACATCCGTTACTTGTTCAGTTTTGTTGCATATGTTATAGCTCAGATGAGAAAAAGGTTTTCTTGTGACCAAGTGAAGATTATTGCAATTTACAACTACAACCTTTTGTTACTTGTAAGATCATCCCATTGATTTTATATCTGAACTGGACTGAGTGATCCCCTTCTCTTCTTGTGTTCCAAATGAGAAGTACCGGGCAGCTCCAAGAAGCCAAAATCCCAAAGCAAAAAAACAAAACAAAACAGCCATTACTCATTCTATTTGTCAGAAATAACCATTTATGCTTTTCTTAACATAATCTTGTTAAGATTTTTCATATCATTTCTTCATTACAAATTCTTCAAATTATAAACTGGCTAATCAGATGCCTCATTATAAGCATACGGTGCCAACTGGCCCAGGAGTCAACATCAGCAGATTACTTCAAAATTTGAAATCATCATTCAGGAAAACTGGGGTCCGTCTGATTCTTAGAAAATGAACAGAGAAGGAGTCTGCTCCCTTTTTTCCAGGTTCAAAAATGACATTCATGTAAAGAAATGCTCCATCTGCTCTTTTATGTGCCTGCTGTGAGGAAGGAAAGAACCATGGCGTCACCAGTGCTGCAATGGGGATGGACTTTCTGTTGTCCACACTGTTAAAAAAGATTTTAAAAAAGGTTACCCGTTTTCCTTATTCGTTTTCTAAACCCTGGAAAGTGTAGCTCTGGAGAGGGGCATTAAAAGATTTTCCTGGCACTTTGTGGTTCAATGATCCTTCCACTAACAGAGCTCCTCGTATATATCCTATGCGACCTAAAGCAGCCTTATCAGATTTTTATTGTTACATAAGTGGATTTGCCAAGATATTAAAAGCAGCCAAAAAGCGCCAATGAGTCTGTGTGTGGCTGTAGAGGAGCTGGACTTGGTCTGAGAAACTTAATCTCACTTCCTCACTCTATTCTTCCTGACTGCAGTTAAAGGGTTGTAGTTACAGGGTGTAGCGAGGTCCTTAAACAGTTTTTAACATTATTTCTTTAGAGTAGAAGACGGCTGCATGTGTCTGGGAAGTGATTTTAATTATCTTATCAGTTTCTAAGAAGACACGTTCTGTGGTTGCAGTTATCTTTAGGAACAGATATGAATTTATGAATTGACTGAATTGATTTTATCTTTTCTTTTAAAGTAAATTTTACGTTGATTATTTCTATGATGTATTGCGATTTGAATGCATCTTTCTGTTTTGTGAAGCACCTTGAATTACTTTGTGTACGAATTGTGCTATACAAATAAACTTGCCTTGCCTTGCCTATGAAGCTAGACTGTTTCCGATGTTATCGTGAATATTATTTATTTTTTAACTGTTTATACATTTTTGTTTTGTAACTAATGTGAAAGACGATAACCTAAGGTTGTCTTTAATAGCTGTTCAGCTTTAAACTCTCCTTTTAGGGGCTTCTTTGTTAGATTGCAACTGAAATATCCATCCTAAAACGACACTCAGATGTTTGGCTGCATGTGAAACTTTAGATCCACTGAACATCTAGGTGTTGCGTTATTTAGTTGTTTGTTTCTTCTTTTTTTCCCAATCTAAAACACTTTTTTTTTCTGTGAATCAAGAGGATTCTGAGTAAATTCTTTTTTTTTTTTTGCACATGCACTGATAATGATCTCATCTCCAGCTGTTATGTAAACTCCTCTGGCTCTTGAAAGCAATTTAGTTTATTTTTCTACAGGAAAATCTTTTAGCCTGCAATGTTTTATCTGTGGCCTTGTTGGTTTAGATAAAAATGAACAAGGTTCCCCAGAAAGCACTTCTTTATTTCCTTCCTGTACAAAACAGTCATTCTGCGACTCATGGTGGATATCAGCGCCTCTGTGCTGAAAGCTGCATGATAGTCGTCTGCAGAGGCCGCTGGCAAGACCAAACACTGGAGACAGAATTGGAGATTGCTCCAGTATTAGTCAGGCACAGATAAGGGGCAGGTTCCTTGGTTGACTGGTATACTTATCAGCAACGAGTCAGAAGACTTCATCCTCGTTTTCTCCCTCCCTCCAGGTTTGAAGTCTCACAAAGGTCAGGGAGGAGTGGAGAGGAGAAAAGGAAGCCCTTTGTTTATAGAAGAACATTGTTGCGCATGAGAGTGCACAGACCCGGGCCCGGAGTCAAAACAGGGCAGACAAACAGGCAGACAGGCAGAGGAAACGTCGGGGGCCTGGAAGAATGGGAGTAGATGGGGGAGTATGTTGCCTGAAGATGTCTCGGACTGTCTGTCTGGCTGGGTCGGGTCAGTGCACGGGACTGTAGGAACCAGGTGGACGGGAAGAGGAGTTCAGTCAACATGAGCTGGGAGAGTTGAAAAGATGAACACACTGTTATAGTATAAAACATTGAGCATCCTGACATTAAGCCAGATTTATGGATCCATCTTCCTCTTTTTAAGCTCTGTTTTTAGAAGGTTCTGGCTTTGAACAGAGGTGGGGATGGGAGATTATTACCAGGCGGTTGTCTGGGTTCTCACACCCGCACTTCCTCCACTGTGTAGACTCCAGAATAATGGTTAACCACAGAGCTGCAGACTAGAGGCTGTGTAAACCCTTGCTTCCCCCTCGGAGGTTTTTACTTTGCACCTTTTGAAGTCTATTTTTATTCTGAAGTCTAGATCAAAAAGAAGCAGAGTAAAGTCAAGTAAAAAGTGAAACTACATAGTTGGTCGTTTCATCTCGACTTGACCATTGTGTGCTACCATGGCGACATACCCCTCCTCCTCCTCCTTTACACGTCACGTGACCCCTCCCTCCCCAGGTGTTTGGCTTGCGTCTGGCAGACTTCATTGATTCCCCTGCACAGTGGGGCTCTTTGTGTGTCGGCCTGGGAGAATCCTCTCCTCACAGGTGCCTTCAGCTCCAATCCAAGGTCTCCTCCTGCACCAAAAGGCTGCTGCCACTCGGAGGAAATGATTCTTTTTTTTTTTTTTTTTTTTGAAGAGACGACAAATGGCAGTGATGACTGAATTTCAGTTGTGTTTGTTTAGCTTCTCCAACTGTCCTCAGAGATGTGGCTGTTTGGCTTTAATGTAAAGAGCCACTAAAAGTCAGAATCAGCTCATCATTGCAACATAATGAACTATTTATCTTTTTATTTAATCTTAGAGTCCTTTGAGAAGGTGGAATCATTTTGATGTTTCATCGTAATGAACTCCTGATTCGCCAATGCCGCTTTCATTCATGGCGTCTTCAAATGTCACTGCTGTCTCTTAAATTTCTCAGCGGCGCTCTTCCTGTCGGCCCCTCTCCACCCTCGCTGCGGCGCCTTGCCTTGTGAGACGCTGTGGTCAGAATGAGAAACACGGGCAGCACAGAGACGCCCTTCTCTCCGCTCTGCCTCAGTACTTGCTGTCGCTACGACAACAAAGGATTTTAGATGGGCCGGGGATGTGGGGGGCCATTTGATGCTGCTCCAGAGCCAGTGTTTTCGCTTCATGTTACAGAAAAGAGAGGATTCTTAATACCACACATGAATTAACACAGTGACCACTCTTATTGAATAAAATTATTTTTAAACGTTTTTCTTTTTTGTGTCTTGAGTTTTGACATTTGTTCTTTCATATCTTAAATGAAAAAAATCCAATATAAATTAGTATTGGAGTAATAGTTTTTGTCTCCTCCTTTAAATCTTTACATGTGCAGAGATTTAGCCAGACAAAGGAAAGTAGAAATTTTGTTTTTCTGAATGTGTTTTGGCAGCCGATCTTTCGTCTTCCTCCAAAGGTTTCAATCTCGTCATGATGTCTCATTATCAGCTGTTTGTACTGGGATTCCTCCCAAATGGAAGGGCGTGGTCAGTTGAAATACCTGACAGGTTTTTCCTGCAGACTCCGCCCATCACAGGCAGCTGATGCGAGCACTTCAAGATTAGAACGAAGCCTCAAAGTAAGCTATGTCTTAATATTTCTATTTTTCAGTCAAATAAAAAAAACTTGATTTTTATTCTACATTGAAAATGCAATCAAACCATCTAAAATTCAGCCTACTAGGAGAAAATTACACCACAAGGCTTGCATATTAAAAAAACAAACCTGTTAAAAAAATTTAAAACAAATTAAGAAAAACTCTCATAAATGAGAAGATGATCAACAATGAAAAGACAGTCACAGATAAAAGTTGAATGATAGATTCATGACAGTTCCCATTTAAAAAAATAAATAAAAATGGGACAACAGCAGATTAATTCCCATTATAGCAAAATTCATCAAAATAAACACACTGCTAAGAAAAGGTCAAAAAGCAAATAAATGTATTTACAACCTTTAAGAACACTAACTCAGAGACAGTAGAACGTGTGTTCAGTAAAGGACTGAAGTCCCTCATACTGAATGAAAACTCCACACAAAGAACCACCTACTGGTAGCAGAAGGGAAATGTCATAAAATCCAGGATCAAGGAAAGAAAGCAGAACTATGCAATCCAGTCGAAGGCATCCAAAAATCAACTAAACCACCACAGAGCAACATCAGCAAATAGCACAGAAAAGCAATGAACTATTTTGAAAAGGGGAAAAAAGACAGCCATCCATTCAACCATTTTCTGAATCTGCTGAAACCCTTTTGGGGTCATGAGGCTGCTGGTGGCTTTCCCAGCTACTGTTGGGCAAAGACGAGGTTCGCCCTGGACGGGTCTGTCACAAAGATGGCCAGGGCCTGGGCCTGGGCCACTGTCATCATGGACACAGAAACATGAAACAAAAGTGGAAACACTTATAAGCAAATAATTAAAAATTGCCTCACAGAGGAGGAAAAAAAGGATTGAAGACCCTCTTCAATTATCTGATAAATCTTACTGTAATACTTCTAAAGAACGTTTTCTTCTGTATACTTTCCAATCCACATATCAGCAACTCTTCATGTCTTTAAATGTAAATGTGGTTGTATGATAAAAATACTCAAATGATATTAAACATGAAGACAAATCTCCTTTACGAGCATGTTTCAGGTATATCACAAGTCAGTATGGTATGTCAGTAAAAATGACTACAGTTTGTGTCCACTAGATAAACAAATTAAAATTGCACTTAACCACATTGTAATTTACAATTTACACACCCACACGTTTGACACCCTATCCATAAGCTTAACAGTCATTTCATAATTGATGGAATTTCCACAAAAAGATTTGGGCTCACAAATTCAGTTTTTGCCTCCATTGAATTTTTAGCGCCTGTCATTGTTTGCCATAGTTCTAATTTACTTCCTTGCTGCTGTATTCTCTGTTCTGACCATTCCAGTGGTTTTCTTCCTTTTCAGCTGTAATTCTACTTCTTGTATGTTTTCCTAAGAGGTTTATTTAGGTATAATTGTAGTGTGTGACTGGCTGAAGGCTGCAAATGTACTCACAGGAGGGTCTATCTTTTTTTTTTTTTTTTTTTTCTGTAACGTTTTTTCTGCTAAACCTAAATATGGTTGCCCGCTCTTCTGGCCTCATCATCTCTAGTTTCTTTTTTATTTAGTTTCTTTTTAAGTATCGTTGCTAAAGATAGTGTGACAGTATGCTCCATATAGATCTATTTCCTTGTGGTTCAAAAAAACGTTCACACAGACAAAGTGTGTTCTACTGTTCTCGTCAATAATTAATTGAATAGCTTGAATAGGGGCTGGGAGAGAGGTGTTTCAGGGCCTCTTAGTGCGCTCACAGTGCACTCTTAGACACGTCCTTGCCTCCGTGTTCGCGAAGAATGCGACCGAAACTGATCCGTACCAGATGTTTTACAAATGAGGTGGGTTTCAATGGAACGTAACGCATTCCCAGGGATGTTTGTGGAAAGAAATCCTTCCTCATCTGTCAAGCATGTTCTGCACCCTCATCACCTTTAGACATCCAGTCTCATGGAGACTTATACCCCCATGTTCCCCTCCCTCTTTAATCTTGCAGGTTTGTAACCTTTTAGAAACCCTGCCAAACGTACATGGAGGTGTCTGTATATTTTGTCATCCAAACATTAAAAAGGTGTGAGGGCAAAGCAGTTTCAGCCCCCTGATACAAAGTGACATTTGACATTCTGGCATGTCTGAGTATTTGTGGTATGGAGTGGGGATGTGTGGGGTAATACAGGAAAGAGCAGTGGCTGGTGATTGAGTGGTTTGACCTAAAGGCAGCTACTACGGGTGCCCCTTTGATCTATTCCTGTCAGTAAAGTCCGATCACCTGCACTCTACAAGCCTCCATTTTCAGTGACCTGTGTTTTAACACTTGATTTTGCCAGATTTGTGGCTGCCAGCAGATTATTTTCTGCTGAAGTATTAGTCCACTAATAGAATCAGCTCTGCAGGTATTTCATGTGATGACAAGCAAAACCCCTTTTGTGGTGTCTCAGACTTTAAATAATCCCAGTGTACCCCGAGAACAAAAACTACAGCATGACAACAGGTTTGTGCAGCTCACAGGCTGGCAGAGCAGCGACATGTGCGGGGTATCGTGTAGACTCCTGAACACCAAAATGGCATGGCAGCGATGAGATCATTAATGTTATGTCTCGCTGTGGTCTCGTCTTAAATCATTCCAGCTGTACTTTCAAGTGTTGGCGAGCAGATGTTACAAGCTACACTTGATGGAATAGTTTGCAGAAGCTAACCTTTTTTTTTATTTTTTTTTAGTAGCTTTTCTTCAAAGTAAAGAAACTCTGCTTCATTTTTCCCTTCATGCCTCAGAGTATAATTAAACATAACCAGACTATCACAGCTTGAGGTTTTTATGTCTTATCGTATAATTTATCCTTCTTTCTCGAGCATCATTGATGTCCAGACCACTTAACGGCTGTTTGTCGTTAGGATTTTATTGTAGATAAAAATAAACATTTTCAATGCACCTGACTGAGCTTCTTCATGTGCAGAGAAGCATCAGCTCTGCATTGTCACCTGGGTAACTGCTTCCACACGTGTCAAAGTGGATCCACACATTTATCAAGTACTTCGCTGTGGCTTCTTTTGACTGTAACGTTCTAGAGTGTTGCAGAAAAGCTTGTGTTTGAAATCCAAGTCAAACAAGAAGTAAATGTGTTATTAAAACCGTTTTAAAGGGAAGGGTTCATTAGTTGTCACACACCAGTGTGTGACATTAGTTTTTGGCATTTGCTTAGGTAAAAAGACATTTGGTTGCATTATCTTTGACTTTGGTTGGACCTTGAGTGGGATCCAATCCACAATGTCGCTCTCAAGCCAGACGCTCTTTCACGAGGCCACCTGTCATATCATCTTTAAGCAATTCTATTCTTGCAATACTCTAAACTGTGTTTATTAACATCTGTGGAATACTCATGCTCTTTGTAAAGTTAAAAGAAAAGTTTATATGAAAAGTCAAAACCTTACTGATTTCACACATTTTTCACTGGTGTCTTTATTTCACCTTCATTTTTCTCTCAAAGCAACCCTTCTGTGGAATAGGTTGTTGATAATACAAAAACCTGCTTTCACAATGTCTAAAAATGTTCTAGCTTTAACCCCTAATTTCTTCTGCTCTTTTCCAGTCCTGTGTGCCAAAAACCTTGCGAAGAAGGACTTCTTCCGTAAGTATCTCCTTCTCACAGCTGTGTCATAAAACCTAGTTTCTTTGGCTTACGGCCTCTGAGGTATTACCTTTTAAACTTGGGAGGATATAATGTATAAATCATAAAGAACATCCTAAACTTTAAGTAATATTTTATTTGAAATGAATGATCTGTTTCTAAGAAAGTTTGAGGTTGAAGTGGAAAGGTTGTCGACATTATTCCAAATTCTCTTTATTTGTCCATTACTGATAGTTCAGTGTCTTTGCTTTGATCATGGCTTGATTGCACCACTGCCCGGTACATTCTTCCTAGCCGGTGTTTAGGTGTTTTGCTGTGTTTGGTCATGCTGTCATGGAGAATGAGCGCATAAAGCTCCTGTGCTCGCCGGGATGGTTTCTGTGGTGCCCACTGCTTCCATTTTAGTTTTTAGGAGCAGAGCAAACATTCAGGCAGAACTGGTGAGGAGCAGGATTGAGAGCCTACCTAAAAATATCTGTGGTCCTTCGTTGTCAACACAGTGTTAATTGTGCACATCTGTAGTGTTGGAGTTGTTTTTTTGTTTTTGCCTCTAGAAACTCCAACATTACGTTTAGGTTGGATTGTTCTAAAGAGTTTTCTCTATGGTCATCCAGTATTTGTCCTCATTGCTAACCAAGACATTTTAACACAGTAAATTCATTTTCCTTGGCATAAATCATAATTTATCTGCTCTAAATAGGTGCCATCATAACATGTTTTTTATTCTTTCTTTAGGCCTCCCAGATCCCTTCGCCAAAGTAGTTGTGGATGGTTCTGGACAATGCCACTCTACAGACACTGTGAGGAACACACTTGACCCCAAGTGGAACCAGCACTATGATCTGTGAGTCCCTTTAAGATTTACTGACGGCTACTCGTCTGTTTTTCCCCTGACATCAAAAAAGCCTCTTTGTTGATTTGTCTCAGGCCTAGCCATCAATGGATCTAAACTGTAACAGATAAAAGCGGTTTTTGAATGTGGCCTCCCAGTATCTGGATCATCTGCAGTGATGTAATGACTCTTTTAAAAAAAAAAAAAAAATAACAACTGTTGTCTGGACAAGATTTAAAGAATGACAGAGGCGAGACATCCGAAAATAGTGTTTAGTTCCTGACTGAAGCATGTGCATGTCTTGTTGTACTCTGATTGCCTTTTCCCAAAGATGGTGCGTCCTTTGAAATGAACCTGGAAAAAGGAGAGCCAGACTGTGTGAGTGAAAGTGTGAGAGTGGAAGTTTCCAGTATTGGCCCGCTGTTTATCCAAACCATCATTCCTGGCCCGCAGCTAGAGGAAGCACGTGTCTCAGTTTGTTTGGTTCCTGTGGATACAAGACCCCTCTCTCTGCACAGCCATTAAATCAGCTGCTCGTGTCACATTTGACGAGAGGGAAAAAGTCACGCGCGCTCACCTTAGAGACGATCAGATGCAGTGGCGAGCACGTAGCGGCAGCGCAGCGGAACCTCTTTGCACTAATTTGTCCCGAGAGTCTGCAAATAAAGCTGACAGGGATTTATGTACAAATGACAAATTTTCTGTGCCAGTGATGCATTTAGCTTTTTTGTGCTTCATTTCCCCGCCTGCTTGTTTATTCTTAAGGCCAGCAGAAGGACTCTCAGGTGGTGTGCTGGGGTTTTAATTGACTGAGAGGGGTCTGGCTAGCCGTCTGACTGACTCACACTTATTAAAATTGAGCTTCAGACACCTGGTGTTCTGAGAACAGACTATTGCAGTAAACGCTGTTAGCAATAAGGGTTTTTTGTCTGGTGTTTGTGCTTTTCAAGATGCTGAATGGGTGTGTAATTGCAGCCAAGGCTTTGGATTTTCTTGGGTGTACCACAGCAAGCAAACTGGACTGTGAACTGTGACCCTTGTGCCTTTTTACAGGATGTGGCCATAATGCCAAGAGGAGTAGACACATTTTATCTGGCTGACTGCCTCATTCACTACACCACAAAACCTACAGGAAATGGTTCAGATTAACCAGATGTGAATATAACAGCTTCCATTTGTTGGTGTCTAAAGGACAATAAAAAATAGTTTTCTTGAAGGACCATGTTTTAGTGCCTTAAAGTGTTCCTCTCTCACTCACATAAGGTTAATTAAGGGTGCACCCACATTAGTCATGGTTTCCTCGAACTACAGAGGAGCAAAAAGTATTTCAGTTGTTGATTCTGCAAATTGTTCCTCTTAGAAAGATGTGAGGTCTGTAATGTTCATCATAAAAACACTTCAACTCTGAGAAAAAGAATGTAAAAACAGAATTCAGGAAATCACATTGTAGGATTTTTGTGAGAAGTGATTTGGATAATTCTGTTAGGGTCTGCTATAAAGAATCATTCCAAACATCTTTTGTTCTTTTTTCTAAGAGTTCCCAGTGGTCTTTTAACTGGGATTATGCTGTTTATAGACATAATTACAAAAAAAGGTCCATTTCTAGGACATAGTTTCTGCAGATCGGCAGGAGATGATTGGAGATTTGCTCTTCAGTTGTGGATGGAACCGTTGGTGCAAAGCAACCCCACTCCCAGTCTACTACCATTACCTTATGGCCCCTCACACCCCCAACCTTACATTAGCAGTGCAACAAAAATGGTGAGAAATATGGAATTTGGAACTATATAGCCATGGAGCCAGATGCCAGCACGGACAAGGAAAGCAAAGACATTTTCTACGTAGCAGAAAACAACTCTTTTTCGACTGCATATTTTCTTCTGCTCCCGGTTCACAACAATTTGAATAAAGAAATACTCAAAAATGAAAATTTGAACTTAATTTTCTTTAAATATATCTTCCATCTTAAGAAAACTATCACAAGAACATGTTTAAAACACAAAAAACACTTTTCATCAGAGTGGGTCTTTAGTGCTGGTGGTGGATGACAGATCTGTACTATCTTCAACACTGAGGTGAACTCTTGTACTGATGGGAGAACAGTAAGGTTAGACTGATGTTCAGTGTTCAGCAGAGCGTAATGAGTCTTTTAGAGAGAAAGTTCCACTGCTCTTCCACAGTGGGTGAGATGGATTCTCCATGATGCAGAGAAGTATCTCCTGTGTTCCTCTATCTCTTACTAGCTCAAACATCTTCACATTTTGCCAATAACTTGTATTTCTATTGGGATGAGCCTGTTGATGTCCCTTTTGCTGCTCAAGCAGCCACATCAGACATCAGAAGAACTCCAGCATCCTGTTAGATATGTAGAAGGATCTGAGGTTTCTCAGAAAATAAAGTCAACTCATGCCCTTTTTGTGCACAGCACCATACTGGTCATCAGAGCAGAAGATAAAAGTTTAGCTCCTACAAGCACGCAGGGATTCTGTACCTCTTAGACCTGTTACTTCTTCTTTAAGAAGCTCTTTTATCCTCCACTATTTACTTATTTTAATGTCCCCTGTTTAAACCGATTCTCTGTTCAAAAGACACATGTCCCCACCCTTAAACAATCAAACTGGAACCTCTACACCATGACCAAAGAGCTGTCAAAGTACACCAAGGACAAGCCTGTCACTTCAACAAGACTGGAATAAACCAATTTACAATAAACAAGCGAATTGGCGAGAAGTGATCAATTGTTGGAGGAATTATTAGAAAATGGAATAAATACAAGAGCACAGACGATCTCCCTCCACCTGGTGGGGAACACATGATTTTGAGTACGGTGAGGAAATAGCCCAGAACTACATGGACGAACTGGTTAATGACCTGAAGAGAACTGGGACCGCAGTAACAATGGTTACCATAGTAACACACTACATCATCATGAAAAATCCTGCAGAGCACCAAAGATCCTCCTGCTTAAGACAGGACATTTCCAGAGTCGTCAAATGTTCTCCAGGGACCATCTGGATGATCCAGAGGAGGATTGGAAGATGGTCAGATGAAAACAAAATTCAAATCTGTTATAAACGCTGCCCACCGTGTTTGGAGAGAGAAGAATGCTGAAGGACACCATACCCACTGTGAAGCATGGGGGTAGTAACATCATACTTTGGTGCTGCTTTTCTGCAAAGGGGAAATGATGACTGGCCTTTATTAAGGAAAGGATGAATGGGACAATGTACGAGGAGATTTTGGGCAAAAAGCTTCTTCCATCAGTGAGAGCTTTGGGGATGAAACATGGTTTGATGTTCCAGCAAAAATTAGTCTATAATCGTCCATCAGTAGCAGCAGCAATAGAAGTGATCACATCGGATTATTTGCATTGTTTTTATCATCTTCCAATAAACGAACAGATTAAAAAAAATTTAAAAAAAAGTGTGTCTCTGTTTTTGCAGTTTGGTTTACTTTGTAGATTTATGCAGAGTTGCAGAAAAAGTAGTAACATAAGTCAAACAAGCTGGATTTATTTAAGCGCTTAAACTTAAATAGTGTTGATTAGCATCCAAAAGTCCTTTATATTTAGCAGGTCTAAATGATCCTTGATCATTTAAGTCTCATATTATTTACATCTTTTTATGCGGCTGTAGCATCTCACCAGAAGAGCTTTACTCCAAAGCAGCTCAAATACACAAAATAAATACATATTCATAAAAATAACTTTTTGCTGTATTTTTAAAAATATAGCAAAAAGACATCTATAAATCAATATATAATCTAGTCCTAGATTTCTTCAAGCATGTAAAGGAGGTTTAATGTTTTGTGCAGAATTCTCGTAATGTAACTTTATTACCAAAATAAAGATGACTCTGCGACAGACTGGCGACCTGTCCAGGGCATCCCCTGCCTTCGCCCACAAGTGGCCGGGATAGGCTGCGGCAGCCCCGTGACCCCGAAAGGGAACAAACGGTTAAGAAAATGAATGAATGAATGAAAGATGACTGCCAGAAATCTAATAAGTTTAGATATTTTTAAATTCAAATTTCTAACATTTTTAAATGTTGTTTATCAGATTTTTCTTGTTGTTCTGTATGTTATATTTCAAATAAACAAAACAGTAGAACGATGGACTGATTTTTATTCTTTATTAGTTGGGAAACATGCACAATCTTGAGGTTATCAAACCAGAAAAAGAAAGAAAGTAACAGAAAAGTCAAACCGTAGCCCATAAATATCCGTTTGTGACAACTTGTCTTTTTAAAAACAAGATATTTTATCTATTAGGTTTGGTAATTGTGACCAAATGAAGTATTTGAGCTCTGTTATTCAGACCGGGCACAAACAGGATCTGCTTGTTTGGCACAGTGGCAAAATAAGCCAAATGAGGGGGGCAGTTGTGTTTTCACACTTGTTGGAGCTTGTGGGCGTGAAAAGGCCTCAGTGATTTAACAATCTCTCAGCTGGATGATTTGCATGAAGCTTTGTCACAATAGTCGGTCTTTAGAGTTTTGAATAAAAAATGATTAGTAGAGGTTGTGCTTGTTTAAAGCTCAGCAAAACAGGATGGTTAGCAGCCACAGTCAGCTGGTTTACTGTTTGAGCAGGGCTCGACATAGCCATTTGTCCGCTGGCCCGGTCCTGTTTTTCGAGCAGTGCGGACCACAAGACTTTATTTTTCACTTGTCCGCTCGGGCCACTAAAATATCTAACGGTTAATATATTTTTCACCTTTTTCAATAAAGTATGTTTTGCGAAAACGTGTAGATTTACCTCGTCTTCATAATTTCCTTTTTCTGCTAGTCCTGTGTTCAGACTTCAAGGGTTTCTATGGGAAACCTTTGATCACTCTTCTCCCCCGCCTGCGCACACAACTGTCACTCGCGAGTACCACGCGGCACGCGCTCACTCTACTTTGTTTTTTTCTTCAAACTTTATTGAATGTAAAATTCAATACAAAACAATGTTAAACAACAACAACGAAGGAACAAGCCAGTGGGTTATTATTACATTTTACGCAGATAAATTGAAACTGACACACACATATACCCCCCCCCCCCCCCCGGTGGTTTTTCACCGCGATGATCAAAAATCTGACACCGTCACTGAAGAGAGACTGAAGCATGTCAGAGATGTGGAAGACATGGCAGGAGTAGATAGGAATATGTTAGATGGAGTAATTGGTGGAATTAGCAGTATGGACAGCAAGATATTTAATGAATGCATTGAAGATGAAACTGTATGCACTAAGCTTTAAGCTGAATGTAAAGAATCAAAGGCAACTCCAAATACCAGCATCTCAGACTCTAATGCAGTATAATGTCAAAGTACTTCATTTTGTTTTTCTTTACAACACTGTAAGCAGTAAGTATTTCTAGTCAAAAGCTGAATGATCTCAGTAATTTAATTTTTATTTAATTTTTCTATTATTTAATTTAATTAAGTAACTAAAGTAAATGTAACTTTGCAACAGTAACATAAAGCAGAACCTCAAGGCAGTCAGAGGAAAAAAGTAAATAAAACTTCTTAACTATTGATTACGAACTAATGTGAAATAGCAGTGATTAGAATCAGCATGAAAACTTCTGAACTAGTGTTACCTACTACACTGCAGTGCTCCCTTCAAAACATCTGAAACAGACTAGAGCAGATTTAAGTTTGATATGCTCTATTTTCAGTCATTGAAAAGTGTATAAATAAGTGCTAGATGTCACCAGAATGCACCAAATTGCACCATATTAAAATTTTCCGGGGGGGCATGCCCCGGACCCCCCTGAAGTTGCAAGCACCCGCGGAGCGGCGGGTCGCGCTCTGCGCGGTGTCGGGCCAGTAACTTTCAAAAACTACTGGCCCTGTGGGCCAGTGCAAATTTCTGGGCTATGTCAACCCCTGTTGAGGTTGTGAAGATGCTAAATATGTAGATGCATAGCTGTACTGTGGTCTGCATGTCTGCCTGCTAAAGACAACTTCTTTTCCTTTTACACTTGGATGCAGTTATTTTGTATTTCAGGAATTTCGCAATACTACTCTTAAATATATCAAACAAATACTAGATTATAAACTTTAATTACAATAGATTTGGTCACATTTCTCCCTCAGTTTACCCTCTTTGGCATGTGTATATAGACATTTATTATTGTTGGTAAATATTTTGAGTCTTTAAAGTTTGACCAATTTTCATAATATACTGATCTGTGTTTGCGATATACTTACAACTTTTCAGAGTTTAATATGGATCATCCAAAATATTGCAGTTTGACATAAAACACCTCTACATTTTTTGAAAATGTTGTAAAAATCAAAACAAAATAATTATTCTAATAACAAAACCTACAATGAGTTATTCTCAGAACACAGGTCTTAGTCTGGATGAGACTTTGTGAGGAGAATTTGATGATTTTTTTGCTGTATTTCAAGCCAATCTTTCATTAATTATAAATTTCAATCTCAGATTGAAAACCTCCATGATTTTTTCCCAATGGTTTCAATGGGATGTTAAAATTTTTTTTTGAATGGGGCACCTGCTTTTGATCTTTGTGATGTCTGATTTCTCTTGAGCTATCAAATAATTGAGTTTACTCCACCGAATGATTGATGGGCTGCTGTGCAAGTTGGCCTGTTTTATCTGAGGCAGAGATTGATGATTGTATGATTGCTGTGCCAGAGGTTTCACTTTCAGTTTTGAACCAGTCACTGCTGCTTTTAGTACTTTCCAAAGGTTTATTGTCAGCCCTATAAATAATTCCTCGATTATTTCTTTGATTTACAGTTTTTATTTTAATAGCTTTGCCGTCTCTCACCTGTGTTTTTCGCCAGAGTAAGTAAAAGCCACATTTGATGTAATTCACAAAAAATGTTGCTCATGTCGACTTTGTACAGCTATTTACCTTTTTTTTTCTACATTAATGCTTTAGCCATCCA
Source organism: Oryzias curvinotus (assembly GCA_023969325.1). Classification (NCBI taxonomy): domain Eukaryota; kingdom Metazoa; phylum Chordata; class Actinopteri; order Beloniformes; family Adrianichthyidae; genus Oryzias; species Oryzias curvinotus. The sequence goes on from CM043722.1 coordinate 44,089,168, forward strand.
TTTATTCACTGTAATTGAGGGTGTAGTCAGACTGGACACATTTGGATCGCTTAAAGTGAACCAGAGGTCGTTTTCACCAATAATCTGTAACACATTTTCAATCTGAATACACCCAAGCGGACTGTGGTCCAGGACCAGGAACCGCTCTCGGATCCATCTTTAGAGGTGTCTCGTTTAATTACAATCGGACTGAGCTCCGGTTTACCCTGAGAGTCTGAATATAATCTGCTCTCGGAGCAGAACAACTGGACCAAAACGGCCACCGTAGCCGAATGGAATAGAAGTGAAGAAACCGCTGAGCCGCAGACAAATGTAACATTAATTGTCGTGTCATCAAAGAGGAAAAAAGGGGTCCAACTCCTTACTTGTTGATTATTTTAACACAGCTGAATACATGTTTTTCTGCGCCTCTTTACGCGACACGCGCTGCTGTGACGTCGTCCTAAAAGCTACCTTGAATTTCCTTCAAAACAATGCAATAAAACCACAACGATAAGACACAGCAACTCATGGAAATGTGGTCGAATGAATGCAGGTTCATAAAAACAACTTTTAATGTGAAGCAAATTGCTTCTCACTGTTTTCCCAACAATCTATCATATACACACAGCGTGCCTTCTTTCTTAGAGGTCTCTCTGGCAACGCCGTGCAGCATGCCTCTGCCATACCAAAGTGGCAGTGAAAATGTTATGCCTGACGTTGATACAAGCGTTCAAAGCTGCTAAGCGAAATGTCAAGATTTAATAATTGAAGTATCCCAACAAGAATTGCAAAGTGCAGGACTTCCATAATTTCTGTCTCTAGTTGCTTTGCCCTGCGCAAATTCCTGGCCAATGAGGGAAGAGATCTGTAGTCACATGACTAGGTTTATAGTCCTGTTAATAGTTCGAAACTGTCTGAATACAAAACAAAGACAAGGATCAGGACTTGATCCAGATCAGATTTGGTGGACTCGGTCATAACCAAATAATTTTCCCAGACTGAGTAATAGGAATGTCCCAATCCGATCACGTGTTTGATGACTCAATCTGAAATTGGATGTTATCTCTCAATCAGTATTTTATTTATTCATGTCAGCACCATCTCTTTATATTTCAAACCTATAATTCCAGACAAATACTCTGTTAGAAGTCTGCATGTAATGAAGGGATCACCACAATGTCTTCATGGTTTGAGCAGGAGGCGCACAAAAACAGCTAAACTAGCGAGATTTTCCCAGATTGACTTCTGGGCTCATAAACTCTTTTAAAAATGTTTAAAACTGACAGCAAGTGTCTCTGCTATGCAGAAACTGTCCCAGAAAACAACACCGTTTTTTTTTTTTATTTTGGCTTATAAATGGCATAATCATAACTAAAGGACCACTGGGAAGGCTTTGACAATAGATCAAAAGATGATTGGAGTGGGACCTTAAAAATGAAAATATTCTTGACTTTTTTTTCTTCTCTTTTGACTATTTAGAAAATCATCAAGGCCACGAGGAATATGCGGCATCAGCATTGTAGTTTGTTTTCAAATGACAAAACAGATTTAACTTTTCCTTTACTGTTAGATACTGACAAATAAGAAGTTTAAGGTTTTTTTATTTTCAAGTTTATGATTTTATTAGCAAAAGTAACATTTCGTCCACCTAATGTTTATCGTTGATGGTTGTAATCTTTACTTTGATCTCCTGTCCCACAATACCTGTTGCTTGAAACACCAGAATAGAAGGAAGTTTTAATTGTAAACCTTTCAATCTCCCTCTTCCTCCTCTTTATTGCAGTTTTCTGATTGTCTCGTTTACCAGAAGAATCTTTAAAAAAAAACGTAGCCAAATGAACTTTATTACGTGGAATGTGATCCAGATGACTGAGTTAGGTTGTTATACTGCCCCCCACCCTCGTCAGTCACATCTGTCTGTCTGACCCAGCACGTCCCTCACATCGCACCCCAGACAGGCCTTTGGCACCAACTCAAAATGTCCAGACATCTTACTCACAGCCCCATTGTTTCACATCCCTTCGGTAAGCAGCATGATAATTATAGAGGGATACGGTTCTGTAAACTGCTCAGATGATCAGGGTAGGAGCAGAGGAGTAAGGCCACAGGAGCAGATGGACCACGAGGACAACCTGATCTGAAACGGCAAGAAGCTCACTTCAAAAAGGAGCTTAACTTTTTAAGAAAAGATCAGAGAACATCTGAGTTTTCCTTCCAAAATAAAAGCATGAAGGTCAATTTGTAACAGTATTGCATAATTTTGCCATTACGGCTGCTATCATTGGAGCCGCTTAATTGTCGCTTAATCTGTGGTCCGTCCAAAATGCCAAAGTCATAAATGAGGGTGGCTGGGAATTGTTTTTGCATATGATAATGCATGTGCTCCCCAGGATAACTTTCCATTACTCTGCATTTTGTTTTCCCTGTGCTCTTGTTAGAATGCCTTTCTTTTCTAAAGTTGCTTTTCCTTGTCTGGCTTTAGTTTCTTTTCATGATATGAGAGGCAGTTTCCCTTTGTTCATGTCTTTAGTTACTCTGTCGAGATAAAATAAGGGGCAGTTGCACATAACACAGGCAGCTTCCAGTACTGTTTTTAAAACACCTCCTTAACTTCTCATTAACTTTGAAATATGAAGTCGTTAAAACCAATTTGGTTTCTGTTCTTTAGTTTGTGCTGTGGGGCAACAGGAAAATAACCTTTGAATTAAGATTACATCAGTCCAGTTTGACTATGAATAATGACCATTAATGTATAATTATGGTGATGCATTCAAGAAAAATGGTTGTTTTTCTAAAAGCTAGGAGCTTTGGAGTGGAAGCTTTGGCGCTCACTTAATTTTATAGTCCGTTTTAGGAGACGTTTGGTTTTCGTTCACACACAGACAGAGTTGGGGTTGGATCATAGTTTGGAATGTTCTTGTTTTCTTGCAAGCAAATTCTCTGTGAAATCCTTCTGGCTGCAGTCTTGTCCTGCTTTTTTTTTCTTCCTTTTTTTAAAAAGGCTGCTGTGGAGGTTGTAAATGATTCAAAGCTTCACACTTTTGCTCATCGTGACATACTCAGATGCTCGAGGTCAGACTCGCACGTTCACACTCTATGTGTAGGAAGTCCCTCTGAGCTGCGCTGCGTTCCTTGTTCCTGTCAGCCTCTGTGACTCCAGGGTGTGCTGCTATGTGTCCCTGAAGTGGAAACCTGGAGCTCACCTCTGCTGTGGGGGTTCATGCGTCCCTCGCTCATCCTGGGAGAGATTCCTACCACAGCTCGGCAAATGGAAGCGGCTGATTTAGACCGTACACTTTATGCAAAAAGCTCAAAGTGTCTCTTCTTTTCGGTCTCCTCAGATACATCGGGAAATCAGACTCCATCACCATCAGTGTATGGAATCACAAGAAGATTCACAAGAAACAAGGGGCTGGGTTCTTAGGCTGTGTCCGCCTTCTGTCCAACGCTATCAACCGCCTTAAAGACACAGGCTGTAAGTATTGGTTCCGTGCAACTACATTTAAATCTAAATCTAAATCTTTTTTTATGTCTATGAACATTTCTGTTTACTAGGGGAAGAATTGATTGCATTTTAAATGGATACATTAAAATGCCTTTGTAGGTTGGTGTTTGCGTTACAACGAGCCAATAGAGACTTGCTGTCAGTTTGAAACATTTTTAAAGAGTTATTGATCCCGTGAGTACCAATCTGTGAATATCTTCCTAGTGTTACTGTTTAACTGTTTTTGCGCGCCTCCTGATCAATCTAGCGCTGCAATAATTGTGATGATCTGTTCATAATTTGCATGCTCTGAGACTGGATTGTGAGTTCAAACTATGGTCCAGTCATACCAAAGACTTTAAAAATGCCCCCTGCTTGATTCTCAGCATCAAGGAGTTGGATTGGGGGGGGTCTCTGCAGCTCACCGCTCCCCCAGGGGATAGGTCAAATGTGAAGATCAAATGTCAGCCAGGTGTGTGACATCAGGAGACTGTCTCTCACTTTCTGTCCATTTAAATATAAAGTCATTTTCTGTACACCCAGAAGCTACACCCCCCTCTAAAAGACCCTAGTTTGGAAAGAAGGCCGTTTTTTTCTTTTTTTTTTTAAAGAACACTGAGGTCAAACAAGTTACAGTTATTTCTTGCCTGAGTAGTTTAATTTTTTAAAATACTTCTCTGAGAACATTCTAACTTTTATAGCTTTATAATACATTGGTCCCTTGTTTATTGCAGGCTTTACGTTCTAAAAAATACTTGCGATAGGTAAAAGCTGCAAAGTAGGATTGTAGATGTTTTTTTAAGGCTGTAAAACCTACAACCTACAACCTTCATCAACTTTTCTGAGGCAGGCATGAGCACTCCGTCACACCTTCTCTGATTAAACTCCTAAAGGAAAGCCTTCGTAGAAAAAGAAGTCCAATATTATAGAATAAAAACCAAAATTTGCTTGCGATCGAAGATTTTTAGATTTGACGAGGCAAACGCGTTCTGTACAGAAGACACGAAATTGATCGTTAAAGGTCTACAGCCAATCAGAACGCAGAAGAGAATGCTACTGTTCAAAAAACACATAAATAAACTGCAAAAACAGTGAGACTATGGAAGGTGAACCACAATATAACCAGGGCCCACTGCATCATATGCAAAGGGTAATCTTTTATATGTTTTTGTATGATTGAAAATAGTACGGATTTTGTCAAATATTGCATCAAATAATTGCTTATTTTAATTTCAGACACAGCTCACTTGTTATTATAAACTGATTAAAGCCTTTCAGGGTACTAAAAACATCACATTTAGAGTTATTAGGAAAATGTGGACTATCTTAATTTCTGTGCATTAAAAATGAATTTTAAGCAGTAACAGAATTAGCAAACATGATTTTTTTGTTTGTAACATATTTACAAAAAAAGGCAAAAACTGGTATTTGGAAATGTTTTTTATCCCCTCAAAAATATCTGACAAACGACAGTTGTCCCATGTTTAGAGCAGTATGATACAAAATAAAGCTTTTACAGATCTGACAGTGTTGGCAGGGACAGCTGACTTCAAACCTATGAAATGGGACAAGACTAACATGTTTGGGTTCCATGTTACAAGTTGTGTTGAACTGTTCAGAAACAGGCAAAAAGTCACTGAGAAGCCGTTTTTTTTCCCCATTTAAACTAACTGGAAGCTTCACCAATTCTTATTGCTGCATAATAGAAGCCGTTGGATGATTAAAAAAATAAAATAAAATAAAGTAAAAATAAAAAAAACACCCTGAAGAACAATGAGGTAAGAAGGAACCACAACCAGTAAAGTAGAAACAAAATGGTTTGCTTTTAGTGTCCTGTCTCCATCACAGAGCCTAAAAGGCCAGACCAAAATGTGTGTGTGTGTGTGTGTGTGTGTGTGTGTTATTGTCTGTGTGGTCAGCTTCTGCCTCTGTCGGAACAGGGAGAGACAATCAACATCACCCCACAATTACAGTAAAATGTCTAATGTCAGAAGCTAGCCAGATAAATGAGACTGCAGCACAGGGCAAGCGGTGCCAGACAGTTAGGGCCACGGCTCACCGCTGTGGAGTGTTTTCTTGTCTGCGTGCTGAGCCGGTACCTGCTCCGCTTGCTGACTTGTCAGAACCGGGGCAGGGCCCCAGCGCTTTTCCTAGAAACTCCTGACATTATTGTTTTCCTGGAGCGACCCAGGGAACCTGAAACTTGTGCCACATCTGCCAGTGGTTTTTCTTCTGCATGTCCTTTTTCTCCTGGCCTCTTGCTCACCCCTTGATTTCCCCTTCAGTCTCCTCTACAGAGTGACAGCATGCGCACACACACAAACAAATTGTAACCAAGCTTCCTCTATCTCTGTCTGCAAATCTAGACAACCGGTTATTTCATGCAGACATACATAATTGCACAGCTTTTTAAGTGTAAGGATGCATTAAATTTGTACTGTCCTGTCTGTTGTGGTCTTTGTCATTCTTTTGGATTTTTTTCTGTCTGCATTTCCCCACAGTTTTGTCCCTGCACACGCCTTGTACAGTTGCAGGCTGTCTCGGCTTGACTGTGAAGTTTTTGTGTAATTGCAGAGTGTTAATGTTTCATGGTTGTGACTATTCAAGAATTGACATGTACATCCTTTAATGTACGTGACACTGTGCGTTACTGCTCCCTGTGGCTGCTGACCGCTGGCTAGCCTTGTAATACTTTGACCGTTGCCTGTTTTGGTCCCTGTTTAGTCTAGACAGACATCCTGAGCTGATCTGCATGACAGCCAGACAAGAGAGGGCAGATAGTGGCATTTTTTGTGTCTGCAGGCAGTCTGGACATTTTTTGGTCTGTTTTTGCCTCTTTTTTGTTTTCCTCTCCTGATCTCTCTCTTCCTCCCTCACTCTCAAATTCCTCAGACTGTAAGAAGTTCAGACAAAGAGTTTCCAGACTCTGGCAGAAGTTCACGTCCATGCTAAGGCTGAGTGGAATAGTGCAGGCTTTGTACTGAAATTTGTCAAAGGTTTGACCCTCTCATTTGAACTGCAGCCTGCTCTGTGCCGATGCTCAGTGCAATTTTTTTTTTTTTTTTTGCAGCCTGTAGCCGTTTCACAGACAGGACCATCTGTTTCAGGGCATGGCCAAGCTGTGGTCTGCAGACAGAAGAATGAGGGACAGATAATGAGGGAGAAGAGAGCCGCCTCTGAGTGATGTAAATGATACAGAGCAAAGGGACTTGTCCAAGAAGGAAAACTTGAATCCAAACACGTGCTGGTTTACGTGGATGTTTCTCAGACGGAATTTCTCTTCTCGCCGCTCTCTTTCCCCTCATTTTTCTTTTTCTATTTTTACTCCTCCTTTCATCTGTTATTTCCTACTCCCTTCCACCTTATCTGTCCTTGTTCTTTGCCGCTGTGTTATCTCACCACCGTCTTTTTGCTTTTTCCTGCACAGATCAGAGACTAGACTTGAACAAGCTTAGCCCCAACGACAGCGACACAGTGAGGGGCCAGATAGTGCGTAAGTGCATACGTATCTACACATTTTCATGCAATTTACAGTTGGTGTTGTTTTTTTTATTCAACTCAAATGTGTAACAAAATCAGCATGTATTATCTAGCTGTAGTTCTAGCATGTTCAGCTGAAGATACTGCTGTAAATGAGCAGGTTCTTCATATGTTCTGCTCGGCATGTATGAAGAGCTATGAAAGCCGACTTCCTGCAGCCTGACACTAATCCGCCTTTCATACTGAGACATCACAAGTGTGAGCTAAAACTGAGCTGTTTTGCAGTGTTAACTTCTACATAAAATTAAACCTTTAGGTTTTTTTGTTTTTATTAAATAAAATGTAAATGTAAAAACCTAACTGAAAGGGCCTACATCCTGCTTTTCTTAAGCATTTCTGAGTAAACTATATCTATACCTTAGGAACACTAAAGAACGATTTTCTATGAAATATTAGTTATTTTTGCAGTTTATTTTACTACCTGGAAGTAAAACGACTCGATCTCTGAGGCTCTGGCCTTTGCTCCGCGCCATTTCATGACGTCAGCCGTTCTGGGCAGCGTGTCTGCATTTCACCCATGAAAACAAACAACATCCCAGCTTTTCCTGGAAGGGCTGTTCCTCACTTTGTGACATCACAATGTGACGAGCCAGTCGTTTTCATGGGTTGGGAGGGGCTGGTGCTCAGAACAGGGTTTTAGAGGAATGGATCAAAATGCAGCTTTGGGGTTATTTTTTCGTGATGATTTTTCATGATAATGCACTTATTTTCCTTGATATGGTCCCTTTAAATCCAGATTATAGGATTTTGGAACCCAAATAATTCATGATCATTCATGACAATCACACTCCTAATCCCGGAAGCGTAATCCTCATTGAAACTATTAATTCAGATTGGGTCTGGAAGTAGTGAAACATAGTAATTCTGTTCGTGTTTGTGGAAAAGAGCACAGCCTCCCTGCTGAATAAAAACATATTGATAGTTTAGCTCTTCCCGATTAAAGACATGTTGTTCAAGTTTGTTGTTTTATAAGAAAATCTGCAGCTGTAATGTCTGTAATCTGCTGTCTAGTAAAACTAGAGCCTGCATGTGTGTACCATGTGTTCCTGCAGTGAGCCTGCAGTCGAGGGACCGCATAGGAACCGGAGGTCCTGTTGTAGACTGCAGTCGGCTGTTTGACAATGATCTTCCGGATGGGTGAGTTTTGGGACAAACTTTTCAAACTTTAGCAGCCACAACAATACAGCGTCGACATCAGCATGTGATCTTCTGCCGGGATGCTTTAGCAGCTGCTTTAGCGTGTCCTCTCACTGCTGCGTCTGTGTATGTTTCTGCTGCCAGCTGGGAGGAGAGGAGGACGGCGTCCGGGCGAATCCAGTACTTGAACCACATCACGCGCACCACACAGTGGGAGAGGCCTACCAGGTGAGTACACTTTGCAGCCCACAGAAACTTAAACCCAGACGTCTTGAATCAAACATCAGGAAGTCGGGAAACCTCGTCTGTGACCTCAATCCTTCTAAGTTGTGAAAGTCTGGAGGAAACATAAGTGGGCTCCGGGGGAAGAGGGAAGGTGTCAGGCAGATTGCTTCTGACAGTTTAGGTAAAAGATGCGGAAGAGTCCTGGAGAATGCTGATGGAGACAACTTCTCCGTACGGCTCTTCTGTTTCTTTGCTCTGCTGTTACAGCCCATGTGTATAAGCCTTATTCAAGGTCAAATCCTGCTTTTGACATTCCCATCACCTTGTTCTTGTTCTCAGGCCTGCCTCAGAATACTCCAGTCCTGGCCGGCCGCTTAGCTGCATCGTAGACGAGAACACGCCAGTGAGCACAAATGGCGCCACGCCCACCACAGTGTTACCGCCAAGTAATGGCGACCAGCGGGTTCAAGAGAGACGGGTCAGATCTCAGAGGCACCGCAACTACATGAGCAGAACCCACCTGCACACGCATCCAGACCTTCCTGAGGGATACGGTGAGAGCTTGACAGAGTTGAACTTTTATTACTGGAACTGTTGCGGATGAGCACAAAATATCACGCTCTTTGAAGTACAGTAACTCTTTCACCTAATTCCAACAGATTCTGGCACAGAGAATATCGGTTCTACGTTAGTAACTTGTTGCATATTACCGCAAGGCTGCTTTTCTCCACGTCAGAATCAGCTGATTTACGATGATTCAGTAAACACTTCACCATTAATAAGGTCTTGCATTTCAGCACAAAACTGCTTTTCTCTCCTTCAGAATCCGTTGGAATTCTGTTAACTTGCGTAAACGGTAGAAGAGCGACAGTAATTTAAAGAACGTTAAATTATTTACAGCCAAAAGTATTGTTCAAACATAAGCCTTTGATGGCAGTTGATGTATAAATCCCTTTCACCTTACCAAAACATACTGCATAACAAGCTTATATGCAGCCACCTATGAAAGCTGCCTTGTTCAGAGAGAAAGCTGTCATCGGTGATTAGTGTCCCGTTTTTGTTGACTGTGTTGCCTTAAAGTGTTTTTCCTGATCAGTTGACCTCGGTGACCCCAACCACTTTATGTTCTGGTTCAGCCTCTTTGATGCTGCTGCACACGACGAGCCCCAAATACTGGCTCCGTTTTAGACCATCTAATTGAATTGATCAAGCTGCCTTTCAGCCATTCATCCAACGCTCTCTCCCTTTCTCTGCACACAATCGGTCGCATTCATGTGAAAGCCAACACACACTCACAAGCTGCAACCCCTCCTGTCAGCCCGACCGAGTTTTGTTTATCCTCACTGTAAAATTTTGGAGCCACAGGCGAGTATAACAGCCTTGCCTGCAGTCCTCGGATGACTGTGCTAATCTCTCTATCATCAGGCTGTCTTGTTAAATTTACTCTCAAGAATATTCACTGCAATTACCGAAACAAATGAGGGTTTTTCAGAGCGAACACTCTGCTCACAGTTTAGTCCAAGTCTTCTTAAGCTTTTCATAGTAAACTTTATCCACATATATGATAATATATTACCTTTGGCACACTAAAGAACAAATCATTTATGAAATATGAGTTATTTAAGACGACTCAATCTCTGAGGCACCCCCTTTTGGGTACCGCCCATTTCATCATGTCAACTTAGATCCGGCCTCTGCCGCATGTTTACGTTTCTCCCATAAAACCAAACAACATCTGAATTTTTACATATATAATTGGGCATATTGTTCATTTATCTTCTAATACCTTTTTGTCCCTTTCGGGGTCACGGGGCTGCTGGAGCCTATCCCAGCCACTCGTGGGCGAAGGCAGGGGATGCCCTGGACAGGTCATCAGTACAGGTCATCTGTCGCAGGGCCACACAAATACACACACATTCACACATAGGGACAATTTAGAGTAACCAGTTAACCTATGAAGCTTTTTGGACGGTGGGAGAAAGCCAGAGTCCTCAGAGAAAACCCACGCATGCACGGGGAGAACATGCAAACTCCACACAGAAAGGTCCCCCATTGATGTTCTGCTTCAGGTCCCCCAGCTGGGACTTGAACTGGCTTTTGTCGGGGCCTTCTTGCTGTGAGGCAAGAGCGCTAACCACTGGGCCACTGTGCTGCCTTTAGTAGCCCCTGCGGTAATTCCATCACAGACATGGTTAATGGGTTTCGTTTTGGGGGGAAATTGCAGACAACACCAGATGAACATTTCGGGATGTACTGAGAAAGTGGGTGTGGGGGCGGTAGCTGGCAGCACAGACTCTTCCTGGAAGGGGCTGTTCTCACTGGTTTTTGTGGGTTGGGAGGGGCTGGTGCTCAGAGAGCAGGTTTTTAGAGGAATACTCCAAAGTGTGTGAATGAATCAAAATACTGCTTTGGGGTTCTTTGTGAGGAATTAACATTAATTTACACTGAAGCTTAAAAAGTTGATTTTGCATGAAATAGGCCCTTTAAGAGTTTGAACTGATGACTTGCATTGTTTGTTAATCCAGTCGATCAAATAACTACAAATTCAAATGACGCTTTTAGAGATATTACTATTTAGTACACTTGGTATACTGTAATACTGACTGAGAGGGACACAAATTTAGTGGGAAATTATACAAATAAGTAAGCATCTCTGTTATGTTTACTTGCTTGGTTAATATACTTTGTCCAGAATGAAGATGAATTGCAAATGTATAAATTAAGAACAAATGAAGCAATTTCATAGGAGTGAACTCCTGTTCTCCACCAGTACATGTCTGCACATCTGCAAAGGTCCTTTGAGCTCGGCTGAGCCGCATAGTTTTGAGCCAGATGCCAGCTTGTGTGAGGAAAACAAAGACGTACATGGATCTAGTCGTCTGCAAGTGGATATATCAGATTTGAGTGGAGCAGGGAGACTTTGGCCCGTCCAGCATATTTTCTACGTCTCAAGTATGATCTTTTTCCAAAAGCATCTTTCTGCTCCTGATTCACAACGATTTGGATAAAGAAATACTCAGAAATGCAATTTTAGGCTTACATTTCTTCGTATATGTCCTCTATTATCAGACAAAACACCAAAAACAAGATTTTCATCAGGGTGCGTCTCTGAAGACATTGTCAAATAATGCTTACACCGCTTTCTGGCTTCATCTTTATCCTTTGGTTCTTCATCTTGGCTGTTCTTCATCTTCATCTGAATCTGACTTAAGTAACACAGCAGTGGAGGTTACTGAATTAAAGGTGTACCTGGTTGTTGGTATGTGGTTGTTTGCCACTGCATAGAAACATGAACTTCAACAAATTCCCTTTTTCTGGCGTTTTGAGTCTTATGTGAAGGTGCAGTTAGGTCCTGACGTGTTTCTCTGCTCAATCAGCAGTCTGTCGTGTGTTTCTGTCCTCGTTGGGCTTCAGTTCAGTTCTCTCAGAGCTTTGTAGATCGTGTAAAACGCCACCAGAGGAACGACCGTGGTCAGCTCTCATGTTGTCATCGATCACCTGCATATCTTGGCTTTTCGCCTTGGCACGCCTGAGCGAAGTGGTGCAGAGCATTAATGTTGAAGGCACCTGTGTGTGACTGGAACTCGTAAGTCATTTCATCAGCTTGATGAAGCCAGAAATGTTGGGTGGCTGTGAGCGAGAAAAGATTCCCACTTTGGATTCTTGGCGTCTTCCTGCAGCTGATGTCAGCCTGCAGGTGGAACACCGTCAGCTGAGTTCATGTTTTCATTCACGCAAGCCGAGGAGATTCTATAGAAGAGCTGTCTGGCAGACAGTTATGTGGAAATAAATATCTGCCAGGCTCTGATAAATGAGCTCACTAACTGAAAAGTCAGACATCCCCCCCCCCACCCCCCCCATGTGTCGTTTCTTTTCCTCTCCAATGTTTCTCACCCCGTCTCTCACCTCCCTCCCCTGCCTCTTCCCGGCTGCCTTCTGGGATCACTACAGACTCCAGCAGTCCTTTCATCTCCATCTGTCTGATCACTCTTCTGCATAGACAGATTGAGTACATCTTGTCTACATGCAGAGTATGAATTAAAGTCCTTCATTTAAAAATATTTTAATGGTTCAGCCAAAAATGCCCCAGCTGAGAAAAGTCGACCCGTTTTTTTCTTGCTCTTTTTTTTTTTCTCCAGAGCAAAGGACGACACAGCAAGGCCAAGTTTACTTTCTCCACACTCAGACCGGGGTCAGCACGTGGCACGACCCCAGGGTACCCAGGTATGTCAGTCTGAAGGATCTTCTTTAAAACCATCAAAAAAGCGGCTTGTTTGTGAGTTTCTAAAGGAATTCAGCGGGTCAGGGACAAATGAGAAGCTCGGAAGCTGAATCTTAGATTCTCTGAGCTTCAAAGGCAGGCTGAACATGTTTGGCTTGTTTGTGAAATTCATGATTTTTATTTATCCATTTCTGTCTGCAACGTTAATGAAAACAAGGCTGACAAAAAGCCTGAAGTCTGAGTAATGAAATCATTCATAGCATCTCTTAAATGGATTTTTACCAGCCTGCTAAAATGTTGTTTTTTGTGCTGAAAATGTATTTTTTGTCCTCATTCTTAAAATCCTTACACCATAAACAGGAAAACGCAGGTGCAGAGAACAGACTGATGCAAAAGGAGCTATGAAAGACAAACCAACTCCATTTACTGTTACTGTATCACAAGCTTTTTTTTCTTTGTGTTGTTTCCTCACAGATCTGAGTTCAGTCCAGTTTGCTGAGCTCAAAAGATTTCACACGACCAACACTTTGAGCTTACTCAGTCCATAAACTTTGTCCTCTTTGTTAGAATATTTCAGAGTGTGTGGATCTGCAGCTTTTACCCCCAACCTTTGTGGTTTCAGATTTTTGATTTGAACCTCTGGAACAGAAAAGGTAGCGCCGCTGTTCCAGTTCCAGAGCAGTTTCCTAACATTTGCTCCCTGTGGAGTTCAGCTAAAAGATGCTGCAGGGCGGCAGTGAATAATTTAGATGAAAGGAAGAAGAAAAAATGGACGGAAAGTCATTTCTCCGACATTTCAGAGTCTGACGTCCAGTTCATCAGAGCTTTTGCATTTTGTAGAACTTCAGTTTGATGATGCCAGCCTTGTGTGTATTTTAATGTTTCACCCCCAAATTGGATAGGTTCTAGTGAAAGGAAAGTGTATTAAATAACAATATATTATGGGCTCAGATTTTAGTTATGTCTTCACTTAAACCTGAGGAGAATTGCTACAAAAAATGGACTTCCTACTCCAAACATAAAATATTAAAACTGTACTGTTGGAGGAATATTGTGTTGTTCATTAAAGAATATCTGACAAAAAGCTGACTTTGCTGTTAGAACTAAAGAATGGAGCACAGATGGGGAATTCTTTCCTTGTTAAACCTCATTTCTCGTCTTCCTTTGTGCTGTTTTAGAGACCTGAGTAATGTGAACTGTGAGGAACTCGGTCCTTTACCACCAGGATGGGAGATAAGGAACACCGCCACAGGGAGGGTTTACTTCGTCGACCACAACAACCGAACCACACAGTTCACAGACCCACGCCTTTCCGCTAACCTACACCTCGTCTTAAAGTAAGAACCAGAGGACTTAAAACCTAAAGATTCACAAACATTTACTGTTGAAAAACTGCCAAAAGCAGAAATAATCTTTCTCCTTTTTTGTCCACAGTCCAAGTTCCAATGGCTCTCGAGGAAACAATGAAAGTCAAAATGTCAGGTGAGGCTTGTGTTCACAGAGCTACACTCAGTCACTGGCACTCAGTGGGTGTTTTATACTGAGATGTAGTGTTTTCACCACCTGTCGAGGTTCTGCACTCTGGCTCCTTTGTCCACAAGAACACACGAAAGCATGCATGGAGCTCTCCCACTCTTTCTTTCTGCACAATTCAGAAATTCCTAAGCCCTGCAGAAGTTTCAATCATGAAGGCGGTTCAGCACGCAATCTGTCACAAAGCTGTCCTTGGCCAGACATCAGATAGCAGAGTGGAAACCAAAGCTGCTGTGTCTGTGGCTTAGGAGCGTCTTATGTCCACGAAACGGAGCATAAATTCTGTGCCCAAGTCAATGAATGGAACCGCACGTGTGTCCATATATGTGCGTATGTGCATGGCGCATGCCTGCATGCTGAGATTCGCATGCTCAGGATTTCTTCCCTTGTGCAGCTGTTCAAACACACACTGCACAGCAACAGCCGAGCAATGCACAGGTCTGTGAAGCCAGACGTCTGCCTTTCCATGGGATCCTGAAGCTTTTTCAGGACGGAAGAGGACCCACTCTGTCAAGGATCCGACATTTTTGTTGTTGGATCAGATTATTTGATTGTGTGTGATCTGGGGGGAAAAAAAATCTTTAAACATGAGCAGTTGGAGATCTGTTTCAGTTTAGATAGTGTTGTAATGTTGGCATGGCTGCAGCTTGTGACAAAATCTGGAAAATATATGTGCGCTCGTGGATATCTGTCCGGCCATCTGCCTTTGATTAGGTCAGGGATTTCAGACATTTTTAACCTTATGTTCCGTCATCCCACAAAAATGTTTTGATCCGTGCGCTTTTGTCCATCACAGTTATGTTTCTGACTGCAGAGAGTGTGGCTTTAGTTACATTTTGTGTTGCTGCAATGGTTTAAGTCTAGCCTCGGTCACCAACCGGGGTTAATGTCCAGAAGTGTCGTCTGTCTGTGGAGCCACGCGATTGCAGAGATTGATGCGATTTGTCACAAAGCCATTACTTTGAAAAGCTGCGATATCTCTTCCCTGCAGTACCAGAACGCTCGGTAAGCAGATGGAAGGAGAAAACAGATTTAACTTTGAGCCAGACTGTGCGGCAGCATTTGATTTACGGTTGAAGGTGGAGGGAGAGATGCTCCGGCTCTCCTCCTCTTCCTTCCCTCCCACCTTGTGAGTCGTCTGCTCTGTTTGGGTGCTGTCAGCAGAGTGCCCTCCCCTCTCCCGCTCCTGTCTTCCCTCCATCAAAAAGGAAATAAAAGGATTTAATGAGGAGGTTTGGGCTTCCTGTGGGGCCCTGTGGCTTTCTGGGATAGCAGGAAGTGACTGAAAGGCCAAATTGGGTTCCTGAGCGCCGAGGCCAGAGCCAGTGGTTTTCTCTCAAAGAAGTGGTCGTTGTGGTGACAGAGAATGTTGGATGGATGCTTCTAAGCTAGTCTTGAGCTAACTTGCTGCTAAAAGCTTTGATTTGACTCGTCAAGTCCTGAATCAGTACATAAATAATGTGTTCATTTTTATTGTTGTCTAGAGTTTAGTGTTTATTGCTCTGCTGAGGGCTGGAGGCCACTGGGAAAAATCATTTCTTTGGCGTTAGCCTCATAAAGGCATTGGTTGTGACCTCTCTACCAACTACCTCAACTCAGTTCTTTATTCACGCCTAACATGAGCAAACAACCTCGCTGCTCATGAATCAGCTCAAAGCATATGCATGTACCGTAAACCCTGTTAAAAATGACTTTTAAATCAACGATGGCAAGCTGATGATGACACCCCACCTTTGTGGACCACAGCTTTTAGGAGTTTTTTTTTTTAAACTCATGTTTTTTCCAGATTCACAAGGTGATAAGGAACCACAATGAATTTCCTTCATCTTGATTCTGAAGGATTTGCCCCCTGCAGGCTGTCTGAAGCACTGCAGCTGGAAGACACTGTTTGGATCCTTTTTTTAGGTTCTGATATTTTCTATAAAATAACAGCCGATTTCAGTTCAGGTGTTTTTTTTAGTGAAATGCAGTTTAAAGACAACCCAATATACTTTTAAAATTTAAGATCCCTGCTATGTAGATACTAATATCTGCTCTTCATAAGCTGTATTTAATTGAGAGATTCTGCAATAGATCAGTTTATTTATTAATTTGATCACAACTGACCTTCTTCTATGGTTATGTGCAGCTGTTTTTATTTGTTGGGGAATAGTTTTTGTAAAGATAAATGTTAATTTATCTTTTAGCAATATCTTGTCTGCTTCTAAGCCTTGTCAGAGGGGACCAATATGTCTGTGAAAGAAGCCTTAAATGTTTTTACATTGCGCAAAGACACGGGT
Organism: Oryzias curvinotus; assembly: GCA_023969325.1. Classification (NCBI taxonomy): domain Eukaryota; kingdom Metazoa; phylum Chordata; class Actinopteri; order Beloniformes; family Adrianichthyidae; genus Oryzias; species Oryzias curvinotus. Next base: position 44,105,570 of record CM043722.1, read on the forward strand.
CGCAAGCAACTGAGCAACTTTAAAAATGCTGTTTTTGTTCATCCGTGTATGTATGTCAGACAACACGCTCTCTGTCAGAGCAGCCAGACGGGAGGATGTGAGGCTGCGTCAGCGCATGAATGGAGGAGATGTCTTACCTCCACTAATCCCACACCCATCTTCAGTGTCTAGTTTTCTGTCTGTCTGCGGGGAGCGGAGACAGCTGCTGCCTTCATTCTAAATGACCTGCTTGTGTTTACTCTGCCTTTAGCCCAGAAAAAGCAGCCGTTTCTGCTCAACAAGCAGCTCAGAATGCTGACACTCGCCCTTCCATTTTGCTCCTTCAGTCGTCAGAACCAGATGAAGGATCAGGCCCAGCAGGCTCTGGTGTCCCCCAGTCAGCTCCCAGAGGAGGCGGAGTGTCTAACAGTCCCCAAATACAAGAGGGATCTTGTCCAGAAGCTGAAGATCCTCCGGCAGGAGCTGTCCCAGCAGCAGCCTCAGGCGGGCCACTGTCGCATCGAGGTGTCCCGTGAGGAGATCTTTGAGGTGAGACCCAACAGGAACCGAGTCAGTCACGGCCTCATCCCTTTAAACCACGCCATGGCGTCTCTTATAAAACTCTTTTACAGCTGGTTATCAGAGCGGCCTGATTCCCTTTCCTTAAATTTAAAAACAGCAAAAAACAGCTTCTGCTTCTATGATCCTTTTTTTCTCCAACGATTGCTTTTATAATTTATTCCTCATAAGTGATGAAATGGCCCAATATTCCCTTATTGTGCTGCTTGTAAGTATGCCAGTTATAAATAGACCAACTGGGTTATTTTTATTATCTTCTAAAGATGTTTGTCTCCCTTTTTTGCTGCTTTCTGCTGCAGTCTGGATGCCATTCCTCTCACACTCTATTGTGACAAAGTTCTCTGCTTAAACGCTAAAACAGCTCACTTGTTCGAGACGAGGAGTTTATCGAGGAGGGGGCAGGTCTCTCCTCTGTAGGTGTGGGGCTTTTATCGGAACAACACCACCTGCAACCGACTGCCTGACCCTCATAAAATCTGCGCTGGAATGTGCTGGAACGTCTGCTAATCTGAACGAAGAGATTGTTGTTGGCTGATCTCAGTGTGCAAGAGGGGTGGGAGGACGAGCGAGCGAGCCGTCGGGCGGGTGTGGGGCCACGGGACGTCTTGAGGTTGAGCGAGACAGAACCGCATAGCTTCTCCAGACCGACTGAAGCATTAAATTATGCCTGAATAGGAGTGTGTTAGCTGGTGTGCTGACGGAGCCATCTCTGTGTATTTTTGGTTTAGATAAGACATTCCCGTCTCTGCCGCAGCAGCCATGATCCGTCTTGAGGGCATGGTAGTGGCGGAGGAGGCTGTGTTATTAGAGTCTTATGGATGTGTTTATTATAAGTGCCCCTAATCCACTTGAAATGAACCTCCCTGATGCTGTGAGCTGGTTGCACGTGGGATGAATGCTGACTGAGGCGGAGGGATCCCAGCTCCACAACACGTGAAACTCTGCCACCGTAGCCGCACTGCATGAATTCTGTGTTTCAAAGCATCCAAATAATCATTTATTGGCCTCTTATTTCGCATTTGAAAACTTATTTTTCAATCCTATCCTATAGTTTTTGCTCTTTAATAGTTTCAAATAAATGGATACATTTTACTCTCAATGGTTAAAAGTACCATAATAGAAGTTTACTTTCTTTGATTGGTCGTTTCAAAACAATATTCTTTAAGTTCAAATTCTTGACAAAACTCTCACTTTACTTTTTTTGGCATGTTGTCGAGGGGGGCGGAGCAAACTCCAGTCAACCTGCCAGTCTCACTTCAGGGATCGTTTTTAGCTTTAGAATCCAGCAAGACCACCAGGTCCCTCGCTATATCGCTGTTCACCTTCCGCAGTCTCACTCGCTGCGTTTCCACTGACTGTGAAACTGCGCAAATTAGATTTGTGATAATAAATTTGCCTAACCGAAACACTACAATTAGGGGAAAAAATCGCATTTACGGAAAAAACGTTTTTTTCCGCTTGGAGGAGATGGTTTTTTGGGGCGTATCTAAACGGACATTTTTCACAAAACTGCAATGGAAACACTTTTCAAATTAAATGAGATGGCGATGTGCTTCTTGGTAGGAACTGGCTGCCTTGGGCGCCGCACAGTGGGCGCCACAAGTGGTCTTACAGAATCACACAGTTCATGAAAAGCTGCGTGTCATGGGGAATTGTTGGATCCACAACTCCTTTGTAAAATCACCAACCCCCATTTCATATAAACTGCTTCCTCCATAGCCGCTCCAAGGTGTAAGGAGCTCGCCGCTCCACGGCCTGAATGAGACGCCGACGCCTCCTTTGATAGATGATGATGAGCGCTAGTGCCGTGGCAGGAATTGGAATGTAACTGCTGTAAATCATTGTGCACATCTGTCACCGTGTTTTTGAATGACTTGAGTTGGTTTGTGTTTAGTTGCATAATTAGGATTTAATGGAAACTGTTTAATTGCGAAATTGTGTGTTTTTTTTCAACATTTCTAGAATTTCAATGAAGTTGAATGAAACGCAGCTATTGTTTCACAAAATATTTTCAATGTAATTTAACTTTTTTTTTATTTCTTACAGCATAGTGTTCTTCATGCTGATTGGCTGCAGACTTTGTCAATCAAACTCCCCTATGCCATGTTTGAACTTTGAGAGTTTAAAAACAGAGAGAAAAGTTTGAAAATGTTCGTTTGTCTGAGAAAAGTGTATAAAGTGTGAAGTGAGAGATTTTACAGCCTTAAAACATCGGATTGCAGATAATTATCCTGTCAAATAATAGTGTTGACTCCTAAAAACGGAGATGATTGTCATATAAACGCAGGCAAATCTAGAAATTGATCAGTAAAACAATATCTTGATACATTTGTGGGGTTTTTTAACACAACAATGTTCTTTCTCACCTAAAAGATGCAGTGAATTTTTTAGAGACAGTCTGATGCTGCTGGAGTCAACAAGCTGTGCAGAAACTCCACACTGGGGTGCATCACACCGTTGGATAACAAGTTTATGAAGTGTTGTAACACAAAGCATGCTCACAATCTTCAGCATTGCTGCGCTTATGTGGAATCTTTTAAAGCCATGTTTTTCAGAGCTCAGGATAATTCCATGTTTGTTTAGGATTACCTTCCTCAGGCTTTGATTTGATCTTTTTGAAGCTCATCGTCAGCTCAGGAAGTCTTCTGGGATGGAAATCGTCCCTCATTTACCGGCCCTCACTTCTGTTCTGCTGCCATCTCTCCGTCAGGTTCAGAATCCGCTACAAACGTACTAAATGAAAAGAATTGCTGACAAGGACATCGTTTAACTTGGAGATCAGATGTAGCGTCTGATGGTTCCGGTTTAACATGGTGACCAGGCTCTCCATTCATACTGGGGGAGCTGGCAGTAGAGCTGGCGCTCCTTCACATGCAGAGTCTGCTGGCTCAAATGCCATCTGAGCAGCTTTTTAGTGAGACCACCCACCTCCCAGCATAAGGTTTGTTCAGGCAGGAACCTCCTGACCAGCTCAGGGCAGCTTTGTTTATGTCTGACCTTTCACACACTCACAGGAGATTCTGAGATGTTTACAAGACTGCAAAAAAGTCCCACAAATTTCAACAAAACTGAACTCTGTGCTATTGGGTTAAAAAATATCAGCCACTGGATACTAAATTCAAATGGAGAATCTTAGTTTTCAGAGAAGCATGATTAATACAAGATTGTAGGATTTCTTCTTTGTCTAATCTATTTCAATCTGAGTGGCTCCTGTTTGACGATAACTGCTTCACTTGTGTGGCTTCATACCCAGGACCCTCATTCTCATCCGTCTGCATCTGATAGTTTTTGACTTTGTGTTTATTTGGCAGGAATCATATCGACAGGTGATGAAGATGAGGCCGAAGGACCTGTGGAAAAGGCTTATGGTAAAGTTCAGAGGGGAAGAAGGCCTGGACTACGGTGGAGTGGCCAGGTGAGGAGCTGCAGCCGTTAACCACAGAATAAAAAAATGCTCTCTTCCCACGTGAGCAGAATCATGGAACAAGCCTGCTCCGGTTTGCTCGTCCCGTCCTCATGGCTCCGTGTTATTGGTCACAGAGAATGGCTCTACCTGCTGTCACATGAGATGCTGAACCCGTACTACGGCCTGTTCCAGTACTCGCGAGATGACATCTACACACTGCAAATCAATCCCGACTCTGCTGTCAATCCTGTGAGTCTGAACACGTCGCAAAAAGAAGTCCATTCTCTATGCTTCGAAGTGGAATTCTTGTATAAGGATGTTACTGTTGCTCATGTATGGAATGGAGTCAGGATTTTCTTATAGGAGGGAGGTTTTCAGCTTTTTGTGTTGGATCTGTCTGCTGAAGATTTTCTTTTCATAACTTTTTCTTCCTGCACGCTCCCCGATACAGTACACCCTGCTGGAAATGTGTGCGTTAAAATAGCTCCGCCTTTGATGTCCCACAGCTTCAGAGGCCCCGCAGGATTCAGTCCTCTCTCGTACTGCTTCATTGCTCTGTGTAGCTTGGCGTCCGTCCATTGAACTACAGCTGTCCAGACGGTGTTGTGGAAAGATTCCTGCATGAGTGAAGCTGTTGATAAATGTTGCCAAATGTTTGGTTATTTTCAGCTTCAAACGTTTTAAAGTGCTTTCCTAATGTGGAGCCTTTTTTTGGTGAATTCCTGCGCTGTTTTGTGAGTCGGAGTGAGTCTGGACTGACATCCTGCTTTGAAGCCAAAGTTCTGCCGATGCATCTCATTAGGAAACTGAAAATGCTTTTGCCCCCTGCAGGAGCACTTGTCTTACTTTCACTTCGTGGGCCGCATCATGGGAATGGCGGTGTTCCACGGCCACTACATCGACGGAGGTTTCACTTTACCCTTCTACAAACAGCTGCTGGGGAAACCCATCACCCTGGATGACATGGAGTCTGTTGACCCCGACCTGCACAACAGCCTTGTTTGGATCCTGTACGTACAAAACTTTCACTGTCAAACCAGTCTCAGTGCTTTTCTCTGTGCTCCTTTATGCCCAGAGAGGAAAAAAATGTCTTTATGTGCTTCAGTAAAGAACACCTATACGTCTTTTCTCCTGATCTTTGTGGCGTCGCCCCACAGTGTGTAATTTTACACCTGTGAAAATGTAGCCAGACATCCTCAACAAGTCATGGAGGATTCACTAAAGCTTTGGTCCACAGACCACGTGGTACCGGGCCGCAGACAGAAAATAATGCATACACTAACTTCCATTATTTCTGTTTTGTTTATTTTCTGACACTAAAGAAAGTTTTATTTTGGAAAACTACTGGATTCCGTTCACCACATCCGTCTGTCTTAAGCAGCTGCTTTTATCGCCAAGTTAGCAGCCCAAAGCTAAAAAGCTAATGAAAACCAAACAAAAGAAACGTATTTGAAAAGTTTAAAAAAAGCAAGTGAGGAAACTGAATAAGTATCTTCAACTCCAAAGAAAAATAAAGAGGTTATTTACAGACAAAACCAGGTGTTTTCCTCAACAAACGGATTTATGGAGACAGTTGTTCTCACGTACCAGAAGCAGCTCCGACTAGTCTAATGAGCGGCGGCGACTGATTCTCAAATGTTTCACACACGCAGATGTTGCAGACACGGTGGATTCATGTTTATTATTATATTTATAAAATACCAGTTTTACGACTGTTGTCGTTTTTTTTTTTTTGCTTTATTTATCCGTCATACCTGAGAAGTCGGTCGCAGCTAAAGTTAGCATCCAGTTGTTAGCATCCACTTTGTCGTCTTCATCTTCATCACAAAGTCTACATTTAGACCACCCGCGAACGTTTTACAGAGGATGAAGATTCAATCAAATAAAGTTCCCGACCTGCTGAAGATGTTTCTGAGCTGAGAAAACTTGTAAAAGTTTTTTTTAACAGTTTGCTTTAACCAAAGAAAGCGAATGACTCTGAAGTCCTCGTGTCTAACGGTGCATCGACTATCATCCCGTCTTCAGGGACAATGACATCACAGGTGTGCTGGACCACACCTTCTGCGTGGAACACAATGCTTACGGAGAGATCATCCAGCACGAAGCTCAAGCCCAACGGTAAAAGCATCCCCGTCACACAGGAAACCAAGAAAGAGTACGTCCGCCTCTACGTCAACTGGCGTTTTCTGCGAGGCATCGAGGCCCAGTTTCTGGCTCTGCAAAAGGGCTTCAATGAGGTCATCCCCCAGCATCTGCTCAAGGCCTTCGACGAGAAAGAGCTGGAGGTACCTGTCTGTCCACGCTCACGTCTGCAGTGTCCCAGCGGTCCGCTTACCTGTGCCCTTGTTGATTCTTCTCTGCCTGCAGCTGATCGTGTGCGGCCTGGGGAAGATCGACATCAACGACTGGAAAGGCAACACGCGCCTGAAACACTGCACGCCCGACAGCAACATCGTCAAATGGTTCTGGAAAGCTGTGGAGTTTTTCGATGAAGAGCGCAGAGCGCGGCTGCTGCAGTTCGTCACAGGTTCCTCCAGAGTTCCACTGCAAGGGTTCAAGGCTCTTCAAGGTAATCAGTCCAACCAATCATTGCTGAGATCGAGGAGCAAAGGAGCGGCAGTGGGGATGTTGCTCCTCAGTTTCGTTTGATGCTGCCGGGTTAGTCTCTGGTGTGTCTCTACGTGTCTGGCTCTCTCTGACCTGAGATGAACCCTCGGCCTGCGTAACTGTGGTTCAGAGGGTTCGTCCTGGCAGAGAGCGCCGTCCAGACGCGAGGCATGCTCGCAGCAGCCACGATGAGCACAAGGTGATGCACTGCAGGCTGCACGCACTCCCACTCACTCCAAACCAGCAAAGCTGAGAATTCTCTCAAAGCGGGCCGGAAACAGCAGAACAGAAATTCTAAGGTTCTACTAAACTGAGGAAATTTCTATGAAAAAAAACTGCTTTATGTTCACTTACAGCCTTAAGAACGTCCAGCATTCAGTCATTTTATGGACCTGCTTGTCCGTTTGAATCATCTTTCTGTAAATTTTGCCTAAAGATGCAGAACATTTTGACTTCAGTGAATGATGGAAATGTAAAATCCAGGTATATGTGGTTTTCCTGCTGCTTCCTTTCTTTCAAAACAATGTTAGAGATGCCATGATTATAGGAGTACTTATGTGTTTTCTGTATATTAGATTGATTTAAACGGTTTCAAATACTGAAAGAAATCCAAGTCTCTTTTTAAACTGTAATCCTTTCAGTTTGGACATTTCTGTGAAAGTGGCTTCAGTGTGTGGTTTTTTGGGTGGTGTCACAGTGATGTGCTGCTTCTTTCCTGCTGCTCTTCATCTGGATGAAGCGTCTTCCTCCCTGGAGAAGCTGCAGGAAAAGAAGCAGGACATGAATGAATCAATCTCATTTAGAGATTCTAGTTTAAATTGCTTAACGTTTACTGATGTATCGTGCTTGTATTTTTATTAATTTAAAGACTATTTCATGATATTTTTGGTCACATTTTTAAAACATGTGTGCCTTTCTAGTTCTTTGGATTTTTCATTTGTTAGATACTTGCAGATGTTTTCAAATATTTACATTTTTGGATAACTAAGTTCAAGTTTGTTTCTTCGTTTCTGGTTTCGTTTGTTGAATGTTTTCCTTTTCTCTCCACTGTGGAACCAGACGGCCTCTAAACGGATTTCCACGCTGGTTTCATGTTCTGATTGTTCTTCATTCAGGTGCTGCTGGTCCACGACTCTTCACGATCCACCAGATCGACGCCAGCACCAACAACCTGCCCAAAGCCCACACCTGGTGAGCGAGTCGAGAGTAATGATACAAATGACTTGAAAACGAAATAAACGCCCCTTTGGCGTTCTGATCGTCACATTTGTCTATTTTCAGTTTCAACCGGATCGACATTCCACCTTATGAGACCTACGACAAACTGTACGACAAGCTGCTCACTGCCATCGAGGAGACGTGTGGCTTCGCCGTGGAGTGAACCTGTGGCGCCTGCGAAAGCACAGGAGTCCATGCAGACGAGGGGGCGGGGCGGGGGATGGGGGGGGGGGTCATGGACAATCGCTGCAACAGGTGAAGTTCAAACAAGAGCGGACCTGAAGTCCTGTGACTGTGGTTCATGGTTAAACCTTCACGTCTTCCTTGGGGACGTTTTTTACTCATTGAAAGGATCTCTTCAGCTGCTAATAACTCAGACTATTTACTAACTCGTGGAACCTGCAAAGCTTTTCTGGCTCTTCCTTTTTTACTAAGTTCATTTTAGCATTTCTAAAAAAGACCTTTTTCCATGTAGCAGAGCTTCATCACGAGGTCAATCCGTGCTGAAACAATAGCCGCAGTTACAAGAGCGTTCCTTGTGAGAGGACACGGTGATCATGGGTTCCTGCTGCCCGGTGGAAACACTAAACGTGGATGCAGAGTGAGCACGACTCGGGCTGCTGTGGACAGACTGGGATGTCAGGCTGCAGCCGACTGTTTACAACCTTCTCCAGAGACGGCAGCAGGGACCTCTGCTCCCAGACGGCGCCCACCTTCACACTCTAGCTGTGTTTGGAAAGGAATAAATAAAGGAATATCTTAAAATGTGATATTTTTGTATAACAGGAAAAAAAACAATAAAATTCTATATAATATATTTAATATATTGCAGTGCTATTTCTGAAAGCCCTTTCCAGTGTTGAAGGGAAATTGGAATCTTTTTCATGGTGAGTGTTACAGTTTATAGAAATGCTTAATTGAGTTTCACTAAAAAAAAGTTGTGGTTCCTTCCTTTTTGACTGAATCTCATCTTCCTTTGGGGAGAGATTTGTCTTAAGGGCCAAAAATCTTCATGTCCTCTCAGTGCCATAGCAACTCTTGAAAGAATATCTGCGAATATTGACCCTTTAAATGACACAGATGTTATCCTGGAGCTGCATACAGAGGTGGCAGGTTCATCAAACACCTCTGATGCACTTCACTTATAGCTGGGCTTTATTTGCATCACTGAGGAGCATTTTTTCTGTTACGTCGTTTTCTCATGAAGCCAAATCAACGACTTTATGCTGCCTTTGTGTCATTTTGGGATACGAAGACCCTGACAACCTTTCAGCCGCGTGGTGCTATCTAGAGTTGGGTGTTAGCAGCCTTTCAGACCGACATACTACTTACTGCCTGAAGGTCCACCAAGCCGCCGCCTCCTCCTCCTCAGGACATTTCAAACGAACACCGCCCACTTGTCTCCTTTTTAAGGGAATGAAATGAATTTGCATCAATGTGCCCATTGGATGTTGCATGTCTGTATACGTACTTTGCTTGAAAGTGATCCGAGTGCTTACAGTCCTGTCAGTGCTGGGGGGGTTTTATTAAAGGAGACGGAGGGTTTTCTACAGCGAAAATGTTTGAATGTTTTGAAAAGATGCAAACTCTTAAGACTTGTGGACTGTTCTCAGCATACTCTTTAACAGCGGAGGGGAAAAAAAAAAAACTTTTTCATGCGCGTATGCAAAGTGAAAACTGTCCTTAGACGGTTCTTTGTACAGTAAGAAGATATTGTTCATATATGTGGATCAAACAAACTGTAATTTATCTCTAACTTAAGTGGAAGAGATTTCTTGACCTGCAAAGAGGTATTGCACACAAACAGAACACGCTCACGCTGTGTGTATGGTGGCTTTCTGCACCAGATGTTCAAGTTTAGGTCCAGTGCACAAGCCGGCGGTTCTGCTGTGACCCCACACGACCCCACGCAGCGGGGGCCCGGTAGCTGCCTCCTGAACAACTCAGCTTTTTCTCAAACAAGTTGAAGGATAACGCTGTCATTGTTTGTTCTGTTTTTTTATTAAATGGCATGATCCACTCGCAGAACAGTTAAGCTGACCGATGCAATTTTTATGTAGGTTAACACTATTATTTTGTAAGAGTATTTTATTTTTGTGTGTAACTAGTTCTTATTAAACTTGCCTTTGTCTAACAATGTAAGGCCTTGTAAGTACATGTCCAGTCTTTTTGTTATTTTTGTATCTAGATAATTAAATCGGTCAGGCTAGGAGTCTGCAACCTGAGGCTCCGACTGTGGCTCTTTCACTCATTTATTGTGGCTCTTTAGTTGAAGAAAAATAGCATTTTTAATTAAAAAAACTAGCTGCGAAGGAAAAAAATTAAGTAATAACGTAAAATTAAAGTTACTTAAAATTCAACTCATTTACAGACAGTTGCAGGACAGCATGCATCAATCCAAGGGGCTCCTGAATACAGAATTCAAACTTAAGGTGCATTAAATTATAAGGTGGATTTTCAATTTTTGAAAGAAAAAAAAGCAGGGATATTAAGTTATGGCCTAAAAATATAGTGTAACATTATTAGCTCTGAGTAGATTTACGCATTTCTGACAGAGATGCACCACAAATGGTAAAATAATAATTTTATCACTGCCATTTGCTGCATTTTATTTATGCAATATATATACATCACTTGTATTATAAATGTATCCCTTTTATTTATCGGAATAGTTAAAATAACACAAATACAAATCAGTGTCTTAACTTTCTAAAGGGTGAAGTAAGACTTTTTAGCTCCTACTGGGTGGTCGTCACTGAGAAATCAACCCAAGTGGTTCTTTAGGTGTTGACGGTTGCAGACCTGTGGGTTAGGCTGAAAGCTCATCACTGCAGCTTGTGTGGACTATTACTGGATATTATACTCGAGGTCATAAGCAACATGCAGGACTGCTTGTGGTTCCTAGAATTAGTAAAAGTACAGTTGGAGGTAGAGCGTTTAGCCACCAAGCCCCTGTTTTATGGAATAAGCTCCCAGCTCATGTAAGAGAGGCAGATTCAGGTTTCTACATTCAAAGTTAGACTGAAAACATTCCTCTGTGGACAGGCTTATTGTCAGACTAGTTAGTATTCAGAGATTATTTAACTTAATAATTGTTTAAATTAAACTTAATAACAATAACTATTTGTTTTAAAAGGCTGCTAGAAGTTGAAGCTGGGGTGCACTGGGGTTCTGTCTTCTTTTCTCCTCTACTTCTACCCTTCCTCTCTTCTCTATTTTTGATCATTAGTCATCATTTAGTTATCTATGCCTCTGTTTGGTGCAGTACGATTCATGTATTGTCCCTCTTTCCCTCTCCCCTCCTGGGGAGTGGGAGTGCTTCCAGACTCCAGTTGGCCCATCCGTGCTCCTGTTCCTGACTGTGTACCTCGTCTCTTGCTCCTGCTCCTAAACCTGGCTGTGGTTCCTGTCTCCGGCTCGACTCGCGCCCCTGACTGTCCCCAACCCCGGCTGGATGAAGCTCGTCTGCTGGACTTTAAATATGTAGATGTAGAGTTAGATAAGTTAATTCTTCTCTATGAGTTCTGGTACATCACCTGTTCGTCCTGGGGGAGGATCCCTTCTTCATGTGCGCACCTCTGAGGTTTCCTCATTTTTTCCGGAATCCGGTTTTTTTAGGAGTTTTTCCTTACCGTGAAGGGGGGTCTAAGGGCAGGGATGCCAGTATAGCTTAGTCAGTTTGTTAGTTCATTTTAGTATTTTCCTATTGACTCTCTATTCATGATCCTTTTGAGTTCATGTTTCACTTCAAAGCCCATCGAGACGACTGTTGTTGTGATTTTGAGCTATACAAATAAAATTGAATTGAATTGAATATGCCAGCACAAATATACATAATTTTGAACTTTTCTAGCAAAGTAAACTTTTTATTTAGTAAAAACAAAAGTCTAATTAATTACTACTACTACTATGTCTTGGTATGAATCTATCAGGGATTCGAAAGCTGCAGAATGAATATGGTTTTCTGTATTACTATCTTTCAGGTTCAGCCACAACACCTACACTTCAAGACAGAAAGTCTTCTTTACTCGCAATAGGTCAGCTCTGTACAAGAAAATGGTTAAACCTCAAAGAAAAAGTTTCCTAATTTTAATCTTGTTGGTATTTAAATAAGACATAGAAGCATCACGTTGTTTTATAAACACATGCAGACAGAGGAGTTAACATTTATAGGCGATGTACTTCCGCTGACGTCATTTACTGTTAAAACGGGGGAAAACTTTATCAGAGCCGAATCACTGCGTTTTCTGTTTTGTACATATTCATCCGCCAAGAAAAATAGAACAACCCGATTTGTCAATTTTATAGAAAATAACATTTTTGTTGCTCTACGTTTTGGCTATAATTTTAATTATTGGACTAAACATAAAAAGTTACAAAATAAACATATTACTGACGAATGGCATCACCGAGGCGATTATTTTCGGGTGGTGATCTCCTTTGTCCATATAGAGATTATTACGTATATTGACTATAATTAACATTGTTTTCTCGGGGGGTTTAAGTAAAAAAAGACAAACTTGCTGTTTTTTCGTGTGTTCCTGATGTTTAAAAGTCCCGATAAAACAGTAGTGGCGGATGAATACCTCGAAGAAGAGACTTCCTCTTTCAATATAAGCCAGGTCTCGTTTTTCACTACCGGCATTTCAACAGCTCTGCCGGCTCTTTTTACCTCTATCGGCAGAAAATCCACGTTGTATTTATTGTTTTTAAAGTCATCTTTGTTGTTTACATCATGCCTGGATATTCCGATAGAGATCGCGGCCGAGACAGGGATAGAGACAGAGGGTGAGTCTACGTCTTAAGATTTTTGTTGGGTCCGTTTTCCTGTCTGCTCTTATGAAATGGCTGACGGCTTAAAACCGCGATTAAAAATCAGAAGAAAAATGAAAAATTATTGCTCAAATCGCTGAAATCGAAGGTCTGCTTAGTTTTACCTCGAATATTTGGATAACTGGGACGGAATATGAAATATTTCTGAGAGCGAGTCGAAAGTAGTCGTTTCTGACTGGTTTGAGGCCTTGTCGGTTCGTGGTCGGCCTCGTGCCGATAAGTTAACAGTTTACATAAATCCAGTCTGAGTCCACACTTTTCTCCTTTCGTTTGTACTGAAGTCTGATATCTTTTGTCAATTCTTTCAAATATGTTGGTTTGGAGGTATTTTGGTTCCCGGCCTTTGTTATAGGGCACGAGCTAAAAGTGAAGCGCTAATGCTAACCTAGCTTAGTCGGCTTTTCGCCATGTGGCGGCGGACACAAAATGCCGGCATTTTTCCGCCGCTCCTCCACTTTGTCTCGGCGGCCATTGGTTGACTCGCATGCCCCTTTCGTCTCTCCTGCAGCAGTTATGGTGGAGGCCCTCGTTTTGGTGGAAGTCGCGGCGGAGGTGGCGGAGGAAAGTTTGGGAACCCCGGAGAGCGGCTTCGGAAGAAACACTGGAACCTGGACGAACTTCCCAAGTTCGAGAAGAACTTTTACCAGCAGCACGCCGACGTGGCCCGAAGATCTGTGGTATTTATCCCCACTTGAACATGTGCTCTTCTGCCCACGTGTGGAGTGATGCATCCGGTCTTTAACCTTTAATTGTTTTTGTTTTGTAGCAAGAAGTAGAGCAGTACAGAAGAACCAAGGTGATTACAGTGAAGGGGAGAGAGTGTCCCAATCCCATCACCAAGTTCCACGAAGCAAGCTTCCCATGTGAGTTTTAAATCAATTGCATCCATGCATGTCTGTTATCTGTAGTTCTGCTCTAAGACCCGTTTCTGTTTTCTCCAGCTTATGTGATGGAAGTCATCAACAAACAGAACTGGACTGAACCCACTCCCATCCAGGCTCAAGGCTGGCCTTTGGCTCTCAGTGGCAAAGACATGGTTGGCATTGCACAGACGGGGTCAGGCAAGACGCTCTCTGTAAGTAGTCCTGCTTGACGTTTAGCTACTTTACACCGAGTTGGTTTGTAAATGTGTTCTCTTCTCTCTTCAGTATCTGCTGCCTGCAATTGTTCACATCAACCACCAGCCTTTCTTGGAGCGTGGAGATGGCCCTATTGTAAGTCCTGCACGGTGTCCTCAGTGGTAACAGGTTGAACATGTCTGAGCTCTAAATGTGCCGTTTTGCTTTCAGTGCTTGGTTCTGGCCCCGACCCGAGAGCTGGCCCAGCAGGTGCAACAGGTGGCTGCAGAGTACGGCAGAGCTTCTCGCCTTAAATCCACCTGTATCTATGGAGGAGCACCAAAGGGACCCCAGATCCGTGACCTGGAGAGGGGTACGGGGAATTAAAGTCCCACTCCACTCATCTTATGATCTAGTTTAAGAGAAAAAGCAGCTTAAAGTTTAATTTTCTTAATACTTATGCTGCGTAATCAGAAAAATGCCACAAGAACATGTAAAAAAAATGTTTTTACATTGGAGTGTCTTTAAATATAAGTATTTTTGGTGCCATTAAAGTGCAACACTCATTTTAAAAGTGCATTTTTCTGTTTCAAGGTCAACATAGTTTTGACCACAAGTGAGTGTTGCGCTTGAAGTAATGGCTCAAAAATCTCTATTTATAGGGTTTCTGATGCATAAAGTTTCAGATTGTTGACCCTGTCGTTCACCTCACAGGTGTGGAGATCTGCATTGCCACTCCAGGCAGACTTATCGACTTTCTTGAGTCGGGAAAGACGAATCTGCGCCGGTGCACCTACCTGGTGCTGGATGAAGCCGACAGAATGCTGGACATGGGCTTCGAACCTCAGATTCGCAAAATTGTCGACCAAATCCGGGTAGGTTTGCTGGTTAAGAACTTAGCCTGCAGTGGAGTATTTTGTGAATGTTTTGTGGGGAAAAAATGTCGCCTCTGGTCGTTTCTAGCCTGACCGGCAGACTCTGATGTGGAGCGCCACTTGGCCTAAAGAAGTTCGCCAACTGGCAGAGGACTTCCTGAAGGAGTACGTGCAGATCAACGTGGGGGCTCTGCAGCTGAGCGCCAATCACAACATCCTGCAGATCGTGGACGTTTGTACAGACGGAGAAAAGGAAAACAAGTGTGTTTCTCAGCTGGGGGGAAAAAAAATCTCTCAAAAGCACGAGGTGAAGGTTTCCTCACCCACTGCATGTTTCTCCTCAGGCTGGTCCGTCTGCTGGAAGAAATCATGAGCGAGAAGGAGAACAAGACGATCATATTTGTAGAGACAAAGAGGCGCTGCGATGACCTCACCAGGAGGATGAGGAGGGATGGGTGAGTCGGCCTGATCTGCAGCATTAAAAAAAAAACACTTTGATGCTAATGTGTGAACTCTGTTTCTACAGGTGGCCTGCTATGGGAATCCACGGAGATAAAAGCCAACAGGAAAGGGACTGGGTTCTAAATGGTAAGCTCCCATTAATTATTTGGAACCTGCATGGAGAACCTGAGCTGCAGATCATCTCACTGCAGTTTCTTTATCCAGAGTTCAAATTTGGGAAGGCTCCAATTCTCATCGCCACAGATGTTGCCTCCAGAGGTTTAGGTCAGTACAAACCCCTCACTTCCTCTTGTATCTTTGTTGTATATCAGAAGGAAAGTATATTGCTTTCTGTAACTCTTCTGCTTCTTTCTGAGTTTCTTCCCTGACCTGAAGGAGCAGTCTGTGTGGCAGGGCCTTGGCATGACAAGCCCAGGTACCCAGAGGGGGAAGGAGGATTCTTGGAGGTGTCCTGACTGGCGAGGCACGGGTCTCACAGTTGAGCAGATGTACAGAGGTGACCAGGCCCAAGTGCAGCATAAACGCGCTGGCCTGCCAAAAACTCTGTGGGGGAGGGAGAGTTGAGGGCTGGCCACAGTTCCTCCCCCCCAAATGCTGGTGTGTTCTCTGGCAATGGTTTGGACTGCTTCACACACCCAGGCTCTTGACTGTCCCAGCTCAAAGCCCATCTCTCCTGAAGTCTTGCATGTGTCTATGGTCATTGCAAGTCACTTTGTCTGGTGTTTCTGTTAGACCTATAAAGCATGGGTGGAATTAATGATCCTTCAGCCCGAAGAGCAGTCCCAGATATCGGTCATACCTTCACCTCTGTAACGTCATGGCTACTGGCGCTTTTGGTGACAGTGGGACATGCTAGTTGGACAGTCGGACAAAATCCAAGCTCACACTCCTCCCTCGCCTGCGTTTCAAAGTCATGTCGAGACCTGCCAACGAGAGACTTGAAGGTCACGTGAACACTGGGTCTGGATAAAGATGAGAAGGTGGTTCACTGTAGGACTCAGGTTTATGTGAGCAGAAGTTTGAAGCAAGTCAGAGTAGTTCAGGCTCAATGTTGCCCCCGTCTGTTGGGGCACAGTGATGGTCAGCTGACAGTGGGAGGGGGTGCTGCAGTGGGAATGGACTAGTGATTGCATACTCCATGCAGATGCTGGTAAGGCTTCTTCCTCGGCAGCATGAGTGGAAGCTGGTGGAGTGTGCATCGTTTCTCTTTTCCCACCGTAGTGTCCGCGGATCAGACTCTCCTGTCGTTTTAATGCCCGTCTCTTTCAGCCTTGCTGGTTATCGGCGCCGTGCACTGGGACTAACTTGCCTTTTCTTTGTTTGGCCTGGTTGTTGTGGTGGCTCTGGCACACTTCTGTGCTGCCCTGTCCTTTTCTGCCACACGGCAACGCAACTTTACAGATGTTGAAGATGTGAAATTTGTCATCAACTATGACTACCCCAACAACTCTGAGGACTATATCCACCGCATTGGCAGAACTGCTCGTAGCTCAAAGACGGGCACAGCCTATACCTTCTTCACCGCCAACAACATGAGGCAAGCCAGCGACCTCATCGCTGTTCTGCGCGAGGCCAACCAGGCCATCAACCCCAAGCTCCTCCAAATGGCTGAGGATAGAGGAGGTAAATCCAATTGGTGAGATACAGAGAGTGTGCTGTGAGCAGCAGCTGCTTCCTTCCTGGTGGGGAATTTTGCTTCGTCGGTCTTGGTTCCAATTTTAATCCACTTTTTTCAAATGTTTGTCTTCAGGTCGTTCAAGAGGTGGCTATAGGGACGATCGGCGGGATAGGTATTCATCTGGTAGGCGGGATTTTGGTAGGGACCGGGAAAACCGAGGATTTGACAACGGACAGAGTAAAGCTTTCAGTGCCAGCTCCCAGAACGGAGGTTACGGAGGCATGAACGCCAGCAGCACCAACGGCTACGGCGCCGCCGCTGCCGGCTACGCCGCCAACGGACAGGCAAGTTTCAACTCCAACCAGGCAGGAGCCTTTGTGCAGAACGGCTTCCAGCCTCAGCAGTTCGCCGCGGCTACTGCTGTCGCCCAGAACGGCGTGAGCCACCCCCCGTTCACCTACGCCCAGGGACAGGCTGCCCCCCAGCAGATTCCTCCACCCCAAATGGTGCCGTACACCATGCCCCCTCCTCAGTTTTCTCAGTAATCTCATCCTTCAACAGAATAACTTATTCCTCTTTTTGTCTTAAGTACTCAATCCAGTTATCCTTTTTTTGTATTTACTCGACGGGGTTACAACTTCAAATTTATCAGGACTTTTCGAACATCTGCAGTGTAGAAATTTTTTTTTTTTCTTTCAGGTATTTAATTTGTCACATTCCTAAGTGATGTTTAGTTTTGTATTAGGTGATTACAAATGTATTGCTTTTCATGTTTATCAAGTAATATCTTGAAAGTGCACTGCATGATCTTTCAAATAAAACAGTAAAAATAATTGGATTTGATGTTTCTATTTTTTTTTTTTTTTTTTTTTTTTTTTACTGAAGTGACTCTGAGCTGCTGTGTCCCTCAGCTTCCAGCAGGTGTCGCCCTTCACAAACAATCCTGAACTTAGGCTCCTTGCACATGACAAAAGGTGTGAAAGGTTTGCTAACATCTGGAAACGTTTTTCATTTTTATTTTGAATGATCTCTATTAAAAAAAACAAGGGAGGCCTTTTCATGAAACATCTAAAACCATAAAAATTCTTAGAACGTCAAGTATTTTTATATAGGAACAGTTTTCTGGCCTTCATCCAGGCAGATGTTATGTTCTCTTGTCAACGCTGATCTTAATAGGGGAAGAAAAAAAAAGCATGAACATTTTTGCTAAACTTGCTCTTTAATAAACTCTTCAATGCCTCTCAGACATCCAGCCCTTCAGTTCCAACTTTGATGTGGAAAAATGTATTTTAAAACTGAAATCCTCATCAGTCGCCTTGTTAAATGTAAAATGGCTCTTTAATAAATGTATAAATCTTAAATACAAAATGCAATTTAGTCATTTAGGAAATGTCAGTGTTACTCAAAATCCAGAAAGGAAGTCACTTTGAAACCAAAACGCAGTCTGTTTGGAAAATCCCATACCAGGTTTATTTAGAGATTCATTTTATAAATGTTAAAATCTTTAATTGTAGAAATGATGACTGTGAAGCAATGTGTGGACTGAGAAATCATCAAGAATGGGAGTTTTTGTGAACTAGCAACTCTCAGAACTGCCAGCTGTCATGAAGATAAACGGGTCAGGGACCCGTGATAAAGAAGGGCCCGTCACTCCGGTTCTGAAGGTGTGACTGCTTCAGACACGTACAGGAATGTGGAATGGAGGCACGACGGGAATGCACCCTGAGTAATCATTACAACTGCCAGGTGATGGGTTTCCTGCTGGAATGTGAGGGCCCCACCTCACCGCTGACAACTCCTTTTCAAAACAAAAAAAGAAAGTATTTTTTATTTTTTTACACCTACAGGGCAACAAAGGGAACTAAAAGTTATGAAGTTATGCAAGAAAAGTGAACAAAAATTATTTTTTCTATTTCCTCTCACATTTCTATAATTCACTTCAATCCTTTTTTGTTTCCTCTTTGCACGTTATGACTGTGGAGCCCTGAAAATAGTTTTTTTGTTTTGTTTTGTTCTGGTATTGAACCAGCAACTCTGTCATGAAGAAAAAACTTGTAAATGATCTCAGAGTGGATCCATTTCTCAGCGCTTACCAGCAATAGATTCAGACAAGACTTTTTTATGTTTTTCTAAATAAAAAAAAAATAGTTGGTTTGATTTAGAACAAGTTCTAAACAAAGCAAAGGGGCATTCAGAAGCCCATATTATTGCTCCCCTACTTCCATGCTTTGCTGTAGATTGTGCATTTGCTGCGTTAGCTCTGATTAAAGCTAATCTTTATGGCCTCGTGTGAGCTAAATGCTCGTAATGGTTACCTCTCTGACCAAAAAAGGTTCTTCCTCTTCTACTTAACTCATCAATAAAGGTCAGCTTAAAAACAAGTTGGTATAATTTTCTTGTCCATTAATTTTTTTTTTCCATCTTAAAAAAATTATACTTTGAAAAAATGACTTTGAATTTCTTATTCTATTTCATGCTTTTATTTTGAAGGTATACTATGAACTATTTTTTGGGATTTTATTTTTTTTTAATTGAAGTATTTCATTGTTTTAAATACTTGAATGATTTCAGTGAGAGGTTGTTTTCTGTCTGTTTATATTGGTTTTGAGGAGATTCTTATCTACATCATGATGGCAGGGGCCGGCAGGAGGGGCCCCTCTTTTGATTACAGCATCAGCCCTGATCTTATTCAGGACTTGCTAAACAAACCACCATGTCAGTTCAAACTTCAAACTATGAGTCTTTGCATTCTTTCACAGCTACCATAACACCACCGTTTGAAGCAACATTCTTTCCATTGTTTGTTTGCTGCATTAAACTAAACCCGGATCACATTTGTGACTCCAGCAGCTTTTGTCGTCGCGGACATGAGGAGAAGTCAGGTGTGACTACCCAAAGCTTTGTGTCACTTTTCCTGTCCCGCCGCTGTGTGATTTCAGTTCCTCTTTGTTTCCTCTCCTTAATCCCGCCCACTCACCGCAGGCATGAAGGTGTTGGCCTTTGGAGTCGCTGGGTGTGGGTCTCCCACACCCACAGCAGGCATGAGCCGGGGGGGGGGGGCGGCATGCTTGGCCTTCCCGCTGCCATGGAAAGAAGCCATTCCTTGAAACCACAAGCAGAGGCTTTCCTCTCCAAACTCTCAGTCTGCGTTCTGAGTGTTTTATCAGAACACGTCTGTGCTGAGGGTGAACTTTGGATTCCTCCCATTAGACCTTGACTCTTGTGTAATTTCACAGGGTGTGTGTCAGATAAGTGTTGATACCCACTGATGGCCATGTTCCACCTGGAAAACTGAAAAAAAATCCTAATGATAATAATAATAATTTCCAAATAGACTACCCTGCCAGAAAACTACTTTGATTACATTTTCCAAAAAGTTTTAAAAAAAGTTTGTGTGGGGATTTTCAGAATAAGAGCAGCAGCAGGAGGGAGGAACAGGTCCGCCTTGCTTTAAATGCCGACACACCTCCTGCTCTAAAAGCAGACAGGTGGACGCTTCCTCACGAGGGGACGACGTTGGAAGACGAGGACGACACACACAACCAGATTACACAAACAGATCCCAACAGATTCCCAGGATGTCCAAGAAAAAGGAGTTGAGTTCTGTCAAGTTAAGCAGGTGCGTTGGAGTCTCCGTCTTTGTGTCTTTCTCTGCGGCTTCCTCCACAGTTCTGTCTCTGCTCTCCATGTTTGTATATGACTCTTCTATTTCTACTAACAATTCAAAGGATTAAAGTTGGCCTGGTGTTCCTGAAAGACAAAAAGAGCTGAGACATGAGTGAAACTTCCTTCAGCAGGACACATCTGCCCCCTTTTCCTGTTTCATCTGAAAACTTCTGCCCTCATGTTGATCAGTTTAGTCATCCTCACCTGGAACCTGCTCTCTTCAGCGTTTGCTGAGCCGACTGCAGAGTTTGGACTCAGAGAGACTCTGCCTGATCTCTTGATGCTCCATTAAGCTTCACTTTACTCAGAGCTGAATTCAGCTCAGGTCTTTGCTTCTTCAAAAGCAGCCTGCAGCTTTCAGGATTTCAGCTTTATTGGAGCAGATTTAAGGCTTTAAAAAAAAATTGAAATAATTAACAGGGCATATATAGTTTGAGTGAAAGGGTTTGAAAGTTGTTTGATTTGAGATGATACAGAGTTATGTTTCTGGAGCGGAGCTGCATGCCATTGCAGTATGTCATGCCTCCCAGCATGCGTTCACCTCTGCAGCTCCTCTCCTATTGTTTCGCTGCTGCTCAACAGGTTGTTTGACTCCCCTTCCATGAACTCTGCATGCTGATAGATGCGTGCAGGTGTTTCTCCCACCTGTCAGCGGGCGGGTGGGGGTCACACGGTACCGCACATGGGCCGTCTTTCACCGTGGGGAGTGGAGGATGAAACTGAAGGGAGTGGCAGGGCAGCGACTCCTCAATGCCACTCGTGTTTGTCTTAATCGACAGACGACTCTGGAGCCTCAGACGCCTTCAGCTCGTCTGGATTCTCCGGTTTCTGACACACTCATCAGAAAAACAGAGACGCTGTGGAGGCAAAAACAAACAAACTGGAGGACAGACATAAGAGGACATTAAATGCATTGAACTGTTTTTGCTGAATTTATTACAGCAAAAGTAGGAAAAAAAGGGTTTTAAATAAACCAAGTTTTTAAAAGTATTTTCTACTATAATTTATTCTTCTATTTTGTAAACTTTGCTTTAGGAAGCTATAGTAACAGGTTACTTAGTCATTTCATTGCTTAGTTACAGTACTTTCCTGCACTTTGAGTAGTAAAAACACTTAACAGGCCTCAGTTGTCTCCAGGGTCCACCCACAGTGAGCCATAATGTGTAATGATAAACCGGAGCTCCATCTCAGCAGAGGAGTCTGGGTCACATTCCTGCACACTGTCCACATTCCTCACTGCTTACAGGATGGGACAGACATATGGGGAGGGGGCTCTCCGCCTTCCTCCGTCTCCTGAGTCTGAGCTCAGGTGTGTCAGGTGAAAACAGATTCATGTCTGGGTGCAGGAGGGACACTTGTGGGATGCAAAGAGATGTGTTTCAAAGCTTTTCTTTGATGCAAACCTTTATTTGACATTTGCATACCTCGAAGTTTATTTAGCAGCAGCCAAGCTGCTCTCATTTAAAAAATAGTTTGGTAGACAATTTAGTTGTTCCAAATCATTAACCTACCACAGCCGTGCTTAACAATTATTTTGAGAAGATTTTGAAAAAGAAAAAAAAAGTCTGAACTTTAGCATCTCTACTCTTCTAAAATAAAAGTCACAATACTGGCTTTTTTAATGCTTCTTATCTGTTATTTATATTTAATATAATGTATATTTTTAAAATACTAGTTTCCTGTCTGGGTGCAGGAGGGACAGTCCAGAGCGCCACCACACATCTGAGCTTCAAAGCTTTTCATTGGTGCAAATCTTTATTTGATATTTTTATACATTGAAGTATATTTATCTGCTCTCATTTGATTTAAAAAAGAAAACATCTTTTGCAAACAAGTCAGCTGCTGCAAGTCATGAACCTACCACAGCCGTGCCTAAGAATTATTTTGTGTTTTTCGATTTTTTAACCCTTGTGCCACCTTGTGGGGTCCAGATGACCCCCACTCCCATCGTTAAAGTGGCTTGGATAGCACAAGGGTTACAGAAACTGACATCTGAGGTTTCTCTAAAAAAAAGTCACAATTCTGGCTGTTTTATTCGTTTAACTGTTCTTTATATGTAATATTATGTATCAATTATAATATTGTTTTATCTAAGTCATATAAATACATTTTTCTGCTTTAAAACTTAAGCAATTTAGAGGACAAGCTCTGTTTTTTAAGTAATGGTATACTAATACACTTGAATTCAAACCTTCAGTTCTTCTTCTTGCTGAAAATCTTCTTTGAGAGCATCCTGACTCCCATCAGTTCATCATTAGCGGCTCTTCATCTGTGTTTCCCTTCAGGAGTCAGGCCAGCGATCTGGCCATTGTGATCACTCGCATGCAGGACAATGCAGACCAGGTGGAGAAGAACGTCCTGCGAGTAGAACACCTTCTGTCTGTGGTGAGAACCTCAAATCCTCCACATCAGCTTTGAGAGTAGAAACCATCCTGAACGCGTTTGTCTGTTTGGAAACCGTGAGCTCAAAAATGTCTCAAAGAGGTCACAGAAGCTGAGATTCAGGGTCAAACTGTCGTGCAGGACACAGAGCGAGAGCAGAAGAACCAGGAACACCTCCATCAAAAGGAGAACGCAGACAACCTGGGGCAGGCCGAGGAGCTGCTGAAGAACCTCTTCCTTGACGTGGACAAAGCCAAGAAGCTGAAGCACCCTCAGTCTAATGAGATAGAAAGAGAGTGAGTTTACTCTGCAGTCAGAAGCAAACAGGAAGCAGCATGGAAACAAGCTGATCTGTCTCTGTTCCAGCGTGAAGAATCTCCACGAGCGCTGGGTGAAGGACTTCGCTGCCTACAGGGAGCTGTACGACCCAGTTTCGAACCTGCAGCTGGCGCCGAAGACCGACTGGAGGGCGTTGCTTGAAGAGAAACTGGTGAGCTGCGACTCTGAGCCGCTGCTTTCAGCTCCTTGAGTGTGAGAGCTGATGTTTGCTGTTGTCCTGCAGGGCCAGTTACGGTCAGACTACGGCCCCAAAGTGTCTGATGTGGAGAGGCAGATAGCAGAACACAACATTCTTCACCAGGAGGTGGAGGCCTACGGTGACCAGCTACAGCCCAGCAGCACCCCCTCCAAGGTGAAGCAAGGTGAAGCTATGTGAGCGATCAGAGGGGGGCCCTGCAGCCTTTTACCTGTTCCTTCTCTGTTCACAGGAGCAGTACTCCGCCCTCAAAGAGAAACACTCTCAACTACTTGTGAGTATCTGGAGTTATTTTATTTGATTTTTTTAAAAAGAATTCTCATTTTGATACTCATGGAGTCTGGAAATGATGCTCATTTTCTGCAGGAAAGCTCGAAGCTCCGGCAGAAACACCTGGCCTCTCTGTACGAATACTTGCAGAAATGCACCAAGGAGCTGGTCTACCTGTCCGGCCAGCAGGAGAAGATCATGACCAGGGACTGGAGCGACCGCATGGTGGACCCCGCAGGCGTCCGCACAGAGTACGAGGTGAGAGGTCAAAGATGACGGATTAAAGAAAGGGAAAAAAAAAGGCAAATTCAGCTAAAATGATTGAAACATTCAAACTGTTTCTATTCACAGAAATTCAAATCTCACAGTCTGCTCGCGCATGAAGAAGATGTCCAGCAGCTGCTGAAGGATGGAGAGGACCTGATGGAAGCAGGACACCCCGGAGCTGTGGCTATACAGGTGAATTCAGGCGCAGCGGCCCTGCAAAATATAAAAAAAAAATATTTGTGAAGTTTAAATCAACTTCAGATTGAGGAAAGTCATAAAGATAATTCAGATTACAATTTCATACTAAAAAAATTGTGATAAAAGTGACTTTTTTTCTTTGCTGGAAATAAATTCAATTTGTTTTGGTTAAACAAAACCAAACTAAAATTGTTTTCTTAATGAAACATCTTATTTTGAAAGGTTAAACTTTCCCTTCTTTACCAAAGGAAGTTTGTTGCGTGCTGTGAGGTTTATTTTGAAGAGATCATCTGTCCATCAAACTGAAGCAGATCTGCAGGTATAAGGTGCACCAATGACCCAAAGGTCTCGGTTCTGTGCAGGTACATAAGGATACGGTGCAGTTAGAGTGGCAGGCCTTCCTCAACCTCTGCTTGGCCCAAGAAACCCACCTGGACAACATCAACATCTACAAAATGGTAGAGGCCTTCTTGTAGACGTGATTCACTGTGAAGAAGTCAACGCTCACTGAGCTTTGCTGGTTGTTTCCTGCAGTTCCAGCTGGATGCAGAGACATTGTCCCATTCTCTGGAGAGACTCAGCTCCACTCTGGACCCTCAGTCTCTGAGCAACAAGAGCAACTCTGAGATCCTGCTGGCCCTGGAGGTACGCTTCAGGGGGGAGGATGTGAGCAGTCAGGGAGACGCGAGTTTGCCTGGTTTCAGTTTTGCCGCATGTTTTCAGCAGCAAGCTTGCCTTGTTTCAGAGAAAACTAGTTTATGTGTCAGGTCCACAGTCATGCCTGTGCAGTAAATCTGCCTCCAGATGTCATCAAAGACTGGAATCAGGAGGATCTCAGCAGTAACAGGAGCTGATGCTGTTTTGACCCGACAGGGAGACGAACCGTCTTTGAGGAGGAACGAGCAGCGCCTGGCTTCTCTGAAGGAGCGCAGCAGCAGCATCCCTCCTCTGAAGCTACGCAGAGTCCAGCCCAGGAAGCCCACCCCCGTGATCTCCTTGTGTGACTGGACCAATGAAGAGGTAAAAGAGCGCCTGCCGCTCGCCTGTCCCAACTCTGGAAAAGCTTCTTCATGGTTGTGTCCGTTTCAGGGTGTGGTGACACGTGGCGATCAGCTGATCCTCAAGTCCAACTTTGATGGAAACAACTGGGAGCTTCAGAACAGAAGTGGAAAGATCAAAACCCTCCCTGGGGTGTGTTTTTTGATCCCACCCCCTGATGCTGAGGCTTTGGAGACTGTCGACAGGTCTGGCTGCTTGAAAACAGATCATAAGATCTAACTATGACCCTTTACAGCTGCCTTTAACCCCTGTGTGTTCAGGCTGGACAGGAAGTTGGCAGACCTGAAGAGCCAAAGAGCCGCCCTGATGGCCTCTTTGAGGACTCCCATGGTTGAGGTGGACCATCCTCAAAAAGCAGGTTAGTAGAAAACGTTCTCAGACTTCAATCTGAAGGAAACTCGTTCTAAAACTGAAATCTGCTCTCAGCTGTTCTGCAAAGTTCTCCAGAAGAAATCAAAGCTGCAGAGCTCCTCAAGGAGCTGGAGCGGATCAACAGAGCCCTGGAGGAGAGCGAGGAGGACATTCTGAAGAGACTGAGGACCCCTCTGGATGACCGCAACCCCACTCAAGATCTGACAAAGAGACATCAGGAGCATGAGGTGACCGTGGGCTGCTGCCTTTTAGAGGAGGTGACAAACCAGAGGAACTTATTTTCTTTGTCAAACAGAAATCTGCCGCAACAGTCCGAGCGCTGGAGTCTGAGAAGTCCACCATCCAAAGAAAGCTGGATCACGTCCTGGCCAAGAAACCTCTGGGGCCCAAAGCCTCCATCCTGCCGCCCAAACTAAATTTTGCCAACAACAAGATCGACAACATCGAAACTCTCATCGATCTCTACAATAAAAAGTATGATGTCCATGACGGCATCTTGGTTTTAGCCTCTTCTTTGTGATGCTTACCTCGGTTTTCTCTGCTCTCAACAGAGCGACAGCCTCCATGTTTCTGGAAAGGCAAATCCAACATGTGGAGGACCTGGTTTCTGGGTTGGAGAAGAAGCTTGTTGACGATGGAACCATTCTTAATAAACCTTCTGCTCTGGAAAACCGTAAACAGGAAATTCAGGTGGTGCATACGAAACAAAATGGCACAAATATTTCCTTTTTTTTATCAGTACGGTCTCTTACTTCTTTCATACTTTGTCAAAAAGGACGTACAAAAGGAGGCTTTCTCAGCAAAGGACGAGCTGGTGAAGCTGGGCAAAGATCTGGACCTAACAAAGAAAGCATGCAGCTCCGTGCAGCAGACTTTAGGGGAGTACTGCCCCGACATCCAGCGCCAGGAGAACCAGGTCAAACAGCTGAAGAACCGCTACGCAAACATCAAAACTCAGCTGCAGGACAGGTGAGTAAACCAAGGAAACAGGCATCATTCAAGCTAGTTTCTGACACTTTGTGTTTTTCTCTAGGTTAGCTCTCTTACAGCGAGCAATCAACAGAAGTCGAGACTTCCAGAATGCTGTTTCTTCATTGGATTACGCACTGTCAAATTTGCCGAACAACTCTGCGAATAGTACCGATGGTGTTGCTAAGATCATCGCCAAGGAGAAGTCCCAGAAGGTTAAGAAGAAGCCATAAGCTTGTGTTATTTTTTACAGAGTTTTGTTCTGAGTTCTGGTTGCTTTTCTAGAAAGTGGTGGAGGACATCGAGAAGAAGACGAGAGATTTAGTTCAAATGAAGGACCTTTCCAAAGATCTGCAGAGACTCCTGAACGTAAGTTTGAAAGCTTGCTCCTTTGTTCCCAAACGAAGCTCAGCACTTTTATTCTGAAAATGTTCTTTCAGGAATATGACATGAAGTCAGTGACTTACCGCAGGAGTCTAAACAATGAAGATGACTCTGCGGATGACCAAGATGAAGAGCAGGTCATAACAAAGTCTCGAACTTTGGCTCAGAGAGTTCAGAGAACGGTACGGCTTTAGGCTGCTCTCCCCAAACCACACAAACTTAAGTGGATTTTTAAAACATAAATATGATTATTGTTTTGTTCTGCTAAAGGAACGAGAGCTGCTGAACCTTTTCTCTGAGGTTTCCGCTGAAAACAAGGAGCGCCTCTGTCAGCTGGAGACGGCGAAGAACATCATGGCAAGGGTACAAAGCTGTTGTCTTTTTGTTTCCATAGTTGCATTTGCAGCTCTCTAACCACCCTTTTTTTGGTTTGTTTGCAGAATGAAGAGAACATCAGTCAGGTTGCTGTCAGTCAACAGCTGCAGCTTCAGAACCAGATGGTGGACCACCAAGAATCTGAAAGTCTGAAAAAGGAGTTAAGCGAGGAGATGAACAGGCGCTTGTGTGCAGAGAGAGACCTAGAGACATACCAAAAGAGGTTTGTGTCTCTGAAGAGCAGGAGAGGGGTGGAGAGGTTGGAGGAGAAGGAGGTGGTCCAGTACTACCGTGATCCCAAGCTAGAGTCGGAACTCAGGTCTCTTAAAACCAGAATCCAAGATGAAGATCTGAAGAGATCCAAAATCCAGACTGAGATCAAGGAGATTAATGAGAAGATGATCCAGACAGAGGTCCAGCTGACAAAGGTCGAACCCAAACTGGTGACCAAAGTGCTCACCGAGTATGAGAGAGACCCCAAGCTGGACAAAGAGGCTGCAAAGATCAGAGACGAGATGCAGAAAATAAAGCAGGAGCTCCAAACCAGGGAGTCAGAGACGGTCCATGTGAAAACCGAGCTCACGGTTCTCGCCCAGCAAAAACCCAAAATCCGAGAGAAGATTGTACAGAAGGAGGTGGTAAGACTGGAGAAAGACCCAGATATGATGAAAGCTGTGCTGGTGCTCAAGAACCTCATCGAGGAAGAAGAGTTAATGTTCAAGTCTCTGAATGACAACATCTTTAGCATCAGGGGCCAGTTGAACACGCTGGAGAGGGTCATCCCCACCATCCAACCCAAGATCGTCACCAAGGTGGTCAAAGAAGTGCAGCAAGATCCAGAAATGCTGGAGGAGTCCAGGAAGCTAAAGATGCTCTTGGAGGAGGAGAAGGATGAGATCGTAATCCTCAAGAAGGATCTGACCACTTTGCAGCTGCAGCACACAGAGCTGGAGAAGCTCAAGCCAAAGGTGGAACTAAAGGAGCTCATCCACCAGATTTACAGAGTCGATCCTGAAACTGAGGTGGAGCTCCGTCGCTTAAAAAAAGAGCTGCAGGATCTGGGCCAAGGCCGCGCCGACATAGAGACAAAGATGGACGAGGTGTTAGCAACTCTGGCCGTCTTACGTAAGCAGAAACCCAAAGTGGAGTACAAGGAGGTTACCCAAGAGGTGATCAAGGAAGAGAAGAGCCCAGAAGTGGTCAGGGAGCTCCAACGTCTAAATAACCAAGCCACCCGTTTGAGAGTCAACTGTGACACCACCTTGGAGCTGCTAGCCCACCTACGCAAGGAAAGAAATGAGCTGAAGGCAGAAAAATCCAAAGTGGAGACGAAGCTTGTCACGAAAGAGCTCATCAAATATGAAGACGATCCTCTTCTGCTGAAAGAGGCTGATCGATTTCGCAGGGATGTAAGAGAGGAGATCCACCAGCGGCGCATCCTGGAAGAATGTCTGTTTGATCTCCAGAACCAATACATATCGCTGGAAAGAGAGAAGCCTGCAGAGAAGACCACCTGCATTCCAGTGGTTCGCTATCAAAACGACCCCATGCAGATCCAGCAGCACGAAAAGTTAAATAGGAACCTGGACGAGGAAGTGAAAGGGCGCAGGAAACTTGAACTGGAGGTCAGGAAGCTGCGAGGCCTGGTTCAGGACAAAGAGACTAACCTGGCTGAATCAGACGATCGTCAAAGGAAGATCCAGGCGGAAGCAGAGCTCAGGAACATCAAAGCTCGCATTCTTGAACTGGAGAACACCCCCCCACCTGTGGAGGAGAAAATCATCATCGAGGAGGTCCTGAAAGTGGAGAGAGACCCCAAGCTGGAAAAGCTCACGGACGACGTACGCGCCAACTTGGAGACTGAGAGCACCAAGCTCTCTGACCTGGAGAGAGAACTCAGGAACCTGCAGCTGAGGCTGGAACTACTGCAAAAAGAAAAATCAATAGAAAAAGTCGTTTACAGAGAAGTTGTCCGTGTGGAAAAAGACCCGACAGTGGAATCTGAGAGGGATCGCCTCCGAGATTTAGTGTCCAAGGAAAGAAACCACAGGCGAGACCTGGAAGACAACGTTCAAAGGATAACCATTCAAATAAACCAGCTGAGCACATCAAAGTCCATGAAGTCCCAGGAGGAGGACAGCTATCGCTTCTCAGAAGGAGGCACTGCAAAAGGAGAAGGAGGATCTCCTCAAACAGCTGAAAGCACTGGAGTCTCAGAGAAGCAGCATTAACATCACCTTCCAGCAGCAGTCCAAGCTGCTGAGTGAGAGGAACCAGCTTGCTCACCAGAGAAGTCTCAAAACCTCCTCTGAAGTCGAGCGCCTGGAGAAACAGATCCTGAACGAGAAGGACAAAATTCACCAGAAAGAGACCCTCATCGCTGAGCTGCTGAACAGCATCAAGAAAGAAGAACATTCAGAAATTCACACCAGAGAGACCAACCTCACAACCAAGATCACCATCCTGGACCCAGAAACTGGCAAAGACATGTCTCCCTACAACGCGTACCTGCTGGGTCTAATTGATCGAGAGCAATACCTTAAACTGGCAGAACTGGAGTGCGACTGGGAGGAGATCACCTCCTCTGGTCCAGATGGGGACACCTCAATTCTGCAGGATCGAAAAAGTGGTAAGCAGTACTCCATCAATGATGCCCTGAAAGATGGCCGCTTAACGGAGACTGACTTTAAACGCTTTAAGGACAGAAAGATGCCCATTTCTGAGTTTGCACTCATCGTGGCTGGGGAGGCACAAAAGCCTTACATCCCTCCCCCACAGGAGAGATTCAACAAATCTATCCCTGCTACTCAAACCTCTCCCTTGAACTCCATGCTACCTTCCCTGAGGTCCTCCCAGACCAACCTGAACTCTCATCTCAATGGCAGCTTGAACGACCTCAGTGCAGCAATTGTGGAGGAGCACTTCCCCATCTCTGGAATATTTGACATGACCACGGAAAGCCGCATGTCTGTGAGAAGCGCCATGACACGCAAGCTCATAGACACAGAGACCGGCCTGAAGCTGCTGGAGGCACAGGCAGCCTCCGGCGGCATTGTCGATCTCACAAAAAAGGACAAACTGTCCGTGCACAAGGCGGTCCAAAACCACCTCATTGACTCTAGCCACATGCACAAGCTCCTGAACGCCCAGAAGGCCTTCACTGGGGTTGAGGATCCAGTTTCTAAAGAACGTCTCTCAACATCACAGGCAGCGCAGAAAGGGTATATCCCCCAAGAAAATGCCAAGAGGTACCTGGAGGCGCAGTACCTGACCGGTGGACTAGTCAACCCCTCTAAGCCGGGCCGCCTGACCATCCAAGAGGCCCTCGCTGCCAAAATGATTGACAGCAAAGCAGCAGAGGAGCTGCAAGATGAAGCCTCCCACACAAAGGAGCTGGTGGACCCCATCACCAAACAGAAAATCTCCTACAAGCAGGCTATGGACCGGTGCAAGAAGGACCCCAGCAATGGGCTCCTGCTGCTTCCTGTAGTCTCCACTGATGCTGAAAATACTCCATCGTACTCCAACTATCGCTTCCACTCGCCGTACAGCAAAGTCTAGAAGAAGATACAGCAAGGTGTGTCCTCCAGCCAACGGTGCTACACCAGTGAATGAAAAGAAAGGCAAAGAAGGATATATTTTGGTACTTTTGGGTTGTTTTTCTCTGTTTTGCTTTGGGTCTTCTGTAAAAATGAGGGTTGTTTTTTGTAAACACTTATTTCTGCAATTAAAAAGTACTTATCAAAATCAACTAATTTACTTTGTGTCTTCTTATTCAGCACATTCACAGCTTGTGAGCTTAATCAAAAGTAGGAAGACACTTTGTCCATCACTCTTGTCTTTTAGCAAGTTGATACTTAACGTTCCAGCACACAAAACAAATGTTTTTGCTGCACACAGAGAACACTGTCTGTCACGGATGCTGGTATGATGGTACCTTTGGGTTGTCATTGTCAGTTTGACTGAATTTTCCTGGAAAAAGCTGCTCCGTGTGACCATGAGTCACAATATTTTGGAGAAAAACTCTCAAACTGAACACTGAGCTTGGAAACTAAAGATTAAATATGACTCATGAGCGTTTTGGGTTTTTAAGGCCAATGAGGGCAAAATAGCAATGAGGTTTAGGACAAGTATTAGAAAGTCACAGTTATTTCTTTAAAGATCAAAAAGTAAAAAAGGAGGTTGAAAAAGCTATTTTATTTTGATAGGGTTACTGTTGGGTCAGATTTGACCAAACAGGCGTTGTGCTATCTTGTGGGTTTCAGATTACCTCACTCCCAATGTTAACGTGCCTTGGATAGCAAGTATCATAGTAAAAAGTAGACGTTTAGAGAAAAAATCTATTCTGTGATATATCGCGATTCATTTGGTGATATTTCTAGTGATCAAAATGCTGTGAAGATTATATGTATTTAATTATTGATGAGCGTCACTTAGCGTCTCACTCTTGTTTTCCAATTAAACCCCTGACCGCTAGGTGGCAGCACTGGACCCTGAGCCTCTTGGAGCAGCTTTTACACCGCACCAAAACAACAAGATCTCTCGACAATCTGCTTATTTTATATGCTAAATGTTCAGTCGGCCTGGCAGTTTTTGTTGTTATGAAACATTTACTACTTAGGTTTTGCTTGGGTTGGGTACCGAACCGAAACTCTGTGCCACGTTGCTGCCAGTACCATATGAGAAACATGTGGGTTGTGGTGCTTTGTAGTGGGCTCCAGATGAGAGCAAGTGACACTTATGATGCATCGTATGTCATATCATGAGACGCACGTCAGGATACGTATCGTATTGCCAGACTCTTGCCTATACAAATTCTTAGTAAAAAGAAAAAAAGCCCTCCATGCTGGGATGTCTGCCTGGCAGATTACCCCTTGACTAAAAAGACTTTGCCGGATTATCAGACTTGAGCCTGTCTGGGGGGGTATGCGTTGTGTGGCTGACCCATCTTAAGTAGAAACAAGAAAAATTGGTGAATGTGGTCAGTGTCAAATTCTGCCACCAAAGTCAATTTGGAGGAGCAAAATGTTGCAGTTGCTCAAATGACCACTAGGGGCTGGTGTCAGTGGAGTCAATTTTGACTTCCATGTTAAAATCTCCAAATTTAAACAAAGTTAAACACAAATTCAACATGATGTCAAAACCATTTGACTGTTATTTGTATTTTTTTTTTTCAAATGTATTTTCTATCAGTAGTTTGATGTCATTAAAGCTCAAAACTTTGCATTAATTGAGGTATGTTTCTTTGATTGACTAGTAGACTCTACCAAAGTCACACAATCCCCCCATCCTTTCCACTTGGAAGGTTATTAAGATGGGAGGAGTAAACTCTGGCCAAACCACTTTAGGTCTTATTTTGTCATGATCTCTTGATGATCCATCAGAGAAATGGGGTCACAATGTGCATGCACTCTACCAAACGTTTTAGAGCAGTCCAACGTTTCCATTTTTTTCTAACCAAAAAAAGGATTCAGCCTAAAGTCTAGTTCCAATCTGAAATGAAAGGACAGTGCAAATAAAAGAAGCAGCTACAGCGGTCCCCTCAGCACTGGTATAACTCAAAACAACATAACATTAAATTAATGACAGCAAATTTAAATAACACTTTAAATATGTGTTAGTAAATTCTATCCTTTAAACCAAGCAATTGTGTGTTTTGTATGTATTTCTTGTGAGGAAAAACCTCTAAAAGCGGATGCACAACATGATTGGATAAAGAAAATAGTGGACTGTGCAGGAGTTTACTACGTACCTGGTGGGGTGGCAGCATAGGCAGCCATCACAATCCATAAAACCTTCTTCCAGTCTCCTGTAGTCCCATTTTTTTGACCCAAAAACATGTTTTTGTTCTGTTCTTATTTCTCAGCAATTCCTTTTTTACTGCAGATCAAATTTTTCTCTGTAAAATTTCAAACTGAGACTGGATTACAAAGACCATAATTCATTTGATCGTAAAGCTACCAGCTGCTTGTCGTGTCGCTGTAAACTCTCAGCAAGATCACCCTGACAATTGGACTTTATTTGAAACTTTTAGTAAGAAAGACTTTCGTTTTTCAGTGTTATGATGGTTTCTTGCTTTTGTTGAATGAACAAACCACTTTGAGCTGTAAAACACTGTTCAACTAAAGATCATGAGGGTTTGTGAGTTCCGGTGCTGCTTTTAGGCAGACAGAAGAAGTTGTAAATATCAAAAAAGTTTTAAGCTGTGGTGTCAAACATCACGGCCCGTACCTGGCCCACCAGATGGTTTAATTCGGCCAACTAATGAAGAGAAAATATTATAAGGATGTTTAAAGAAAAAAGCACGTTTCTAGTCCATTCTTGTGGCGAGCTATGATTTTGTAAAGAAATAACAGAAATGCGCAATTCTGCCACTAGGGGGAGCAAAGGAAAAGCAAAACAGGTGAAACAGCAAATCTCTGCTTGTGCCAAAAGCGAAGCCTAACAGCTCTGTGTCTGGGTAAGATGCAATTTATTTCCCTGCGAGCCTCACTGCTATAATGCTGCCATAAGACTGAGTGGAGTGCTGAGCTTTCCAGGAAAAATGGAAAGAGTTTTATTTGTTCACGGAGCTGAATCCAAAACAGGTGTGGTTGTATGTCATCAACAGGACGCAATGTTCTAAGAATACATCATTCAGCTCCACTATGAGACTCACTGTAAGGAAAAGGTTCACTGTTTGCAGGGGCAGTTAAGAAAAGAGAAGATTCAGCAACTGTTAGCTGGACTGACAAAGCAACCGTCTGCATTTACTGCAGCCATGACGTCAGTGATGGAGCAGTGAAAGCTGCCTTATTGCAAAAAAGTTGCTGCAAACATCCAAACCATTTTCAGATGGTAGACTTATGGAAAAAATGCTGAAGGTTGCAGATGAAAACATGTGCCCCAAAAAGCAGTCGACCTTTGCCAGCATAAGTCTGTCAAGGATTATGATTGCAGATCCAACATCTCTGAGGAGAAATGAAGGAATCCAGTCATTTATTACGTTTACAGACACTATTGATGAAAGCAACAACATCACGGATCTATACAGCTGTGCATATTTATTAGAAGTGTTGAGGAGACCATCACAGCAGAGTTTCTTGAGTTGATGGACACAACATCAGACATGACAGAGTCAGCTCTCTAGTTACAGCACTGGACAATGTTGGAGTGAACTGGTCACGTGACGTCAGTTCACAAACATTTCATATTTAATTTAGTTTCATTTTTCATTGATTTACACATTTACATTTTTGGGAGGGTGTTTCATTTTTTTCCGTAGCCCCCTCTTGAGTTTACTATCGGGGTTGCTTCAGTGTCAGACGTAAAATATTCAGTCTGTATAAAATTGAACAAACCCATTTTGTGGCAGTGGCTCACTGCACGTCTGCATTTGAAATGTATTAGTAGTTCACTCTCTGTGTGAATCCAAAATGATTGAGATACTTGCTGCCACATTTGAACGTTTATTAGGAGAATTATTGAGGCCGGAAGACCAAATCTGTGAATATTTTTCAAACTTTACCAAACTCATATTTCTCTTATTTTCATAGCGACAATAATAATAATAAAAAAGGTTCCCCACATTTATTTTTTTATTTCTCCCTGTCGGATGATTGCGGGACAGTGAGGCTCCAAAGTGGGTCACAGAGACTTTACTTCTTCTGCACATTTAGTGATGAAACTGTTCTAACTGTGACTCATTTCTTTAGAAAATCTCCGAGTGAAGCAACCGTCCACACAGGGGAAACATCTCAGTCCTGACCGTTTGCTGTGGAAGGATTTTTACTTTGGGTTCTGTTTGCAGTTTCAGGCCAGGACTGATTTGACAGATTTGCCATTTTTACCTGCAGACAGAATGTTTCCACCTGTAAGGACAGCTGTGACTGAGGCTCATTGGGGCTTTGTTTTAGAGCGGGAGGGGGGGGGGGATTCCAGTCCTCCAGGGCCAGTGTCCCTGCAGGTTTTTGGTGTTTCTTTGCTTTAACACAACCATGACAAACACGACTGTGTCATCAACAGAGGTGTGCAGACCTAGTTGATGTGGGGATGATGACTATTAATTAGAATCAGGTGTGTTGAAACGGGGACATTTCTAAAACCTGTGGGACAGCGGCCCTTGAGGACCAGAATTGCCCCCCCTGTTTTAGAGTGAGGCTTTGGTAACTCTATAGACAGAGTAAACTTCAACCATGATAATGTCTCACTTCACTGTTCTTTCTTTGTGTGAATTGCTCTTAGTCTGGCCCATCCCTTAGCATCAATAGGCCCAGGCAGGGGCTATTAAATGGGGATTTTCTTGGGCACGCAAACCCCTCCACCGCGATAAGGTGGCAATTCAAGGAGGGGGAATTTTTTGGTTTGTTTAATTGCTTTCTAATTTTGCTTTTAAGATAGATAATACTTTTGCTATTTTTTATTTCATTGTATTAATTATTTTATTCCAAGTATGAGGGGTTTAGAGTTTGGGGTTTTTTTTGGAAAGAGGGAGAAACCAGAGCACCTGGAGAAAAACCCTGTAGTTAAAAAACACTTTTATTTGCTATTTTTTTTTTTATTTTATTTCATTGTATTAATTTTTTTATTTTAAGTATTAGGGGTTTAGAGTTTGGGGGTTTTTTGGACAGAGGGAGAAACCAGAGCACCTGGAGAAAACCCTGTAGTTAGAAAACGCTTTCATTTGCTATTTTTTTTATTTTATTTCATTTTATTAATTTTTTTATTCTAAGTTTGAGGGGACTAGAGTTTGGGAGGTTTTTTTGGACAGAGGGAGAAACCAGAGCACCTGGAGAAAACCCTGTTTAGATTAAGGGGGGGGGGGGGGGGGGGGCAGCACAATTGCCTAACCTGTGCTGCCACTAAAATAAAATCATTTTTTTCTAATCAAACTAAATAAAAACTCAGATAAAAAGTCAAACAAAACCGAAGTAGTTAAAAAAATTACCGTTTAAACAATAAAATAAAAAATAAACTAGAAGATACACATTTAGAATAGAAAAAGAGAAAAAGCCACAGTAGTTTTTACCCACACAATAATAATTCAATGTTTAACTCTTTAACAATGGAGCTTTTCCTACAGGCCGTTCTTGGACGGTCATAACTCCATCTAAGGTGTTAAAGAGTTAAAGCCTAAATGTGTGTGGGTGGTGGGGGGGCTTGGTGTGTGTGAGGGCTTGGTGTGTGTGAGGGCTTGATGTGTGTGAGGGCTTGGTGTGTGTGAGGTAAATGGCGTACACTTATAAAGCGCTTTTCTACCTTTTCAAAGGCCCAAAGCGCTTTACTGTTACAGCCCCATTCACCTATTCACACACACACACACACACTCACACACACACATTCACACACTGGTGGCGGCTCCGCTGCTGAATATTGGAGCCATTCTTCCACCAGAGGCAAGGTGGGGTTCAGTGTCTTGCCCAAGGACACTTTCACACAAGGCCGTGCAGGGTGGGAATTGAACCTGCAATATTACGATGACGGGTTGACCGCCCTACCGCTACACCACGTCCGCCCCAGGGTTGTTGTGTGGGGGGGCTGTGGTCGGGGTCCACTTAGTCTTTTTTTCTAGACCTAAACAGGTTCAGGAACCTCCGACCAACACTTTTCTTTGTGGTCTTCTCTTGCAGCTCATCCACCTGCTGCTGTAGTTCATGAATTTGGAGCTGGAAATCCTCTTGAGTTTTTCTGATGATGGTCTTTTTCTTCTTGACAACTTTCTTTAGCTGAGCGATTTGCTGTGAAAGGGTGGACTTTTCTTCTTCCAGCTGTTGTCTTTCTTGTTCCAGCTGCTGCTGCCCTTCCAGTTCTTTCTGGACCAAAGCAGCTCTTAATTTGGTGGACTCCTTTACCTCCAGGTCAAAGCTGAGCTTGGCTTCATTTGCTTTGATCCTCTCTTGTTCAATCCTTTCTTGCAGCAGCTGTATTTTCCTGCCGAGGTCCATTTCATTCTTGAGAGCGGCCTGTGTTACCGTCTCAAGCCGTTCGTCTCTGTGCTCCAGCTTTTTGTTCCAAATGACGTCAGACTGGCTTATGATGGCGTCTTTTTCTCTGATGGTGGACAGCAATTCTGAACATTTCTTTTCAGTTTGGTAACATGCTGCCTTATGCTTCTCACAATTCCTTTCTAATCCATCTATTTTTTCCAGCAGGGACTCTTTTTCCTCCTGACGTCTTTTTATTTCGCCTTCCATCTGATCCGTTTGTGAATTTAACTTCCTCTTATAGTATTCTTCAAGATCCTTTCTCTCCTTTTCAAAGCTGTTGATCCGGCCCGTAAATTCCTTCTCATGCTCCCGTTTTAGGTCCTCAATCTGACATTGAAGCTTGAAGATCTCACCACTTGAGGCCGCATTCGAATTTTTTATTGCGGCCTTTTCCTCCTCATGAGCTTTTCTTAGTTCAGCCATTTCTTGCTTGAGGGAGGTGTTTTCTTCTCTTTCTTTAAGCAGCTGATTAAGCGCGTCTGTTAATGTCAGCAGATGGTAAGTTACAAGACACTCTTCCTGCATTTCCAATTTGCTGGTGAGGTCCAAATGTTCCTGCTCATGCTGCACTTTGAGGTCGTGCATCTGACGGAGCAGTTGGACCTTCTTTTTCTTGGAGACTCTTTTAGATGTGGTCACCTCGGTCTCCTTGTCCTTCAGAGCTGTCTTTAGCTGAGCCATTTCTTGTAAGACAGAGGACTTTTCTTCCTGCCACTGCTGTCTTTCTTGGCTCATCTGTTCTTCTAGGTGTTCAGCTTTCCCAGCAGCTTCCCGCAGCATGTAATCTTTCTTCCGTTGCTCCATTTTTAGGTCGTCAATCTGACCGAGTAGTTTTACGATCCTTGTCCTGGAGACCTTCTCAAATTTGCTCATGATGGCCTCTTTTTCTGTGATGGTTTCTCTTAACTGTTCCATGGCCTTCTCATTATTGGAGAGCCGTTCCAAAAAGGTCTTTTCAGCTGCAGCCTTTTCCTCCTCATGGGCTTTTCTTAGTTCAGCCATTTCTTGCTTGAGGGAGGCGTTTGCTTCTCTTTCTTTAGCCAGCTGAGTTTGTGCTTTGGTCAGGCGGCTCAGAGAGGTTTCAGCATCCGCCAGCTTCTGATCTTTCTGCTGGAGAAGCTCCTTCAGACGCTCTACTTCACTTGTCAGAGCATTGATCTCTACTGGAAGTGCTTCTGCGTTCTCCACTGAGGTCGACTCAGAGGTTGAAGTCGGCTCATCCAAAGCAGTTGCATTTTGTTTTCCCTTTCCCAAAGGTTTGATTTCCTCAGGCTGAGTGGATTTAGGGACAGACACCGGCTTCACGGGAAAGAATGCAGGTGGGCGAAAGGAGACGGGTGGAGCAAAACTTAAGGGTTTTAACCCTAAGGTTTGGTTTTGCGGGCAGGTTTTAGGTTTGGGGTTTTCCCAATCCTGCTGTCTTTTTGTTTCAGGAGTTTCTGGCATCTCCGGAAATTCTTCATCCTCATTTTCAAAAAAGGGAGAATATTCATAGTCAGGAGTTTCTGGAGTCTCAGGAAATTCTTCGTCATCATCAGAAGGGGGAGAGCAATCATTGTCTTCATCAACGTCATCCCAGTCCATGAATGTAGAATGAAACCCAAATTCAAAAGTGGACTCGTTCTCCACAGCAGAGTCCAGATTGCTGAGTTGTAAAAACTTTAGGTTTTTTCGTCTTGATGGTTCCATTGTACGATTTATTGAGGTTTCTAAAGTTTGACAGCAAAGGTTCTTTGTAACCGAAGGCACTTCTCAAACTTGATACTTTGTTCTTTGCGAAAGACAAAACCAGCGAGCAACAATTGATCAGAATCTAACAGTTTTTGGTCCTATAAGTAAACTTTTAACACTAAATCATGACAGATTATATCATATGACATCATATGACATCACACACAAAAACCCCTCCCACATTTCAGAGCTGATTGCATCACTAAGCATCACACCACAAATGACGCAATTGATACATCAGATTAAAACGTATGATGTCATATGACATCATATAACATCATATGACATCGTTTGATGTCATATGATGATGCAATCAGCTCTGAAATGTGGGAGGGGTTTTTGTGTGTGATGTCATATGATGTCATATGATGTAATATAATCTGTCATGATTTAGTGTTAAAAGTTTACTTATAGGACCAAAAACTGTTAGATTCTGATCAATTGTTGCTCGCTGGTTTTGTCTTTCGCAAAGAACAAAGTATCAAGTTTGAGAAGTGCCTTCGGTTACAAAGAACCTTTGCTGTCAAACTTTAGAAACCTCAATAAATCGTACAATGGAACCATCAAGACGAAAAAACCTAAAGTTTTTACAACTCAGCAATCTGGACTCTGCTGTGGAGAACGAGTCCACTTTTGAATTTGGGTTTCATTCTACATTCATGGACTGGGATGACGTTGATGAAGACAATGATTGCTCTCCCCCTTCTGATGATGACGAAGAATTTCCTGAGACTCCAGAAACTCCTGACTATGAATATTCTCCCTTTTTTGAAAATGAGGATGAAGAATTTCCGGAGATGCCAGAAACTCCTGAAACAAAAAGACAGCAGGATTGGGAAAACCCCAAACCTAAAACCTGCCCGCAAAACCAAACCTTAGGGTTAAAACCCTTAAGTTTTGCTCCACCCGTCTCCTTTCGCCCACCTGCATTCTTTCCCGTGAAGCCGGTGTCTGTCCCTAAATCCACTCAGCCTGAGGAAATCAAACCTTTGGGAAAGGGAAAACAAAATGCAACTGCTTTGGATGAGCCGACTTCAACCTCTGAGTCGACCTCAGTGGAGAACGCAGAAGCACTTCCAGTAGAGATCAATCCTCTGAAAAGTGAAGTAGAGCGTCTGAAGGAGCTTCTCCAGCAGAAAGATCAGAAGCTGGCGGATGCTGAAACCTCTCTGAGCCGCCTGACCAAAGCACAAACTCAGCTGGCTAAAGAAAGAGAAGCAAACGCCTCCCTCAAGCAAGAAATGGCTGAACTAAGAAAAGCCCATGAGGAGGAAAAGGCCGCAGCTGAAAAGACCTTTTTGGAACGGCTCTCCAATAATGAGAAGGCCATGGAACAGTTAAGAGAAACCATCACAGAAAAAGAGGCCATCATGAGCAAATTTGAGAAGGTCTCCAGGACAAGGATCGTAACACTACTCGGTCAGATTGACGACCTAAAAATGGAGCAACGGAAGAAAGATTACATGCTGCGGGAAGCTGCTGGGAAAGCTGAACACCTAGAAGAACAGATGAGCCAAGAAAGACAGCAGTGGCAGGAAGAAAAGTCCTCTGTCTTACAAGAAATGGCTCAGCTAAAGACAGCTCTGAAGGACAAGGAGACCGAGGTGACCAAATCTAAAAGAGTCTCCAAGAAAAAGAAGGTCCAACTGCTCCGTCAGATGCACGACCTCAAAGTGCAGCATGAGCAGGAACATTTGGACCTCACCAGCAAATTGGAAATGCAGGAAGAGTGTCTTGTAACTTACCATCTGCTGACATTAACAGACGCGCTTAATCAGCTGCTTAAAGAAAGAGAAGAAAACACCTCCCTCAAGCAAGAAATGGCTGAACTAAGAAAAGCTCATGAGGAGGAAAAGGCTGCAATAAAAAATTCGAATGCGGCCTCAAGTGGTGAGATCTTCAAGCTTCAATGTCAGATTGAGGACCTAAAACGGGAGCATGAGAAGGAATTTACGGGCCGGATCAACA
This sequence comes from Oryzias curvinotus, assembly GCA_023969325.1. Lineage (NCBI taxonomy): Eukaryota > Metazoa > Chordata > Actinopteri > Beloniformes > Adrianichthyidae > Oryzias > Oryzias curvinotus. The sequence goes on from CM043722.1 coordinate 44,146,346, forward strand.
GCTTTGAAAAGGAGAGAAAGGATCTTGAAGAATACTATAAGAGGAAGTTAAATTCACAAACGGATCAGATGGAAGGCGAAATAAAAAGACGTCAGGAGGAAAAAGAGTCCCTGCTGGAAAAAATAGATGGATTAGAAAGGAATTGTGAGAAGCATAAGGCAGCATGTTACCAAACTGAAAAGAAATGTTCAGAATTGCTGTCCACCATCAGAGAAAAAGACGCCATCATAAGCCAGTCTGACGTCATTTGGAACAAAAAGCTGGAGCACAGAGACCAACGGCTTGAGACGGTAACACAGGCCGCTCTCAAGAATGAAATGGACCTCGGCAGGAAAATACAGCTGCTGCAAGAAAGGATTGAACAAGAGAGGATCAAAGCAAATGAAGCCAAGCTCAGCTTTGACCTGGAGGTAAAGGAGTCCACCAGATTAAGAGCTGCTTTGGTCCAGAAAGAACTGGAAGGGCCAGCAGCAGCTGGAACAAGAAAGACAACAGCTGGAAGAAGAAAAGTCCACCCTTTCACAGCAAATCGCTCAGCTAAAGAAAGTTGTCAAAAAGAAAAAGACCATCATCAGAAAAACTCAAGAGGATTTCCAGCTCCAAATTCATGAACTACAGCAGCAGGTGGATGAGCTGCAAGAGAAGACCACAAAGAAAAGTGTTGGTCGGAGGTTCCTGAACCTGTTTAGGTCTAGAAAAAAAGACTAAGTGGACCCCGACCACAGCCCCCCCACACAACAACCCTGGGGCGGACGTGGTGTAGCGGTAGGGCGGTCAACCCGTCATCGTAATATTGCAGGTTCAATTCCCACCCTGCACGGCCTTGTGTGAAAGTGTCCTTGGGCAAGACACTGAACCCCACCTTGCCTCTGGTGGAAGAATGGCTCCAATATTCAGCAGCGGAGCCGCCACCAGTGTGTGAATGTGTGTGTGTGAGTGTGTGTGTGTGTGTGTGAATAGGTGAATGGGGCTGTAACAGTAAAGCGCTTTGGGCCTTTGAAAAGGTAGAAAAGCGCTTTATAAGTGTACGCCATTTACCTCACACACACCAAGCCCTCACACACATCAAGCCCTCACACACACCAAGCCCTCACACACACCAAGCCCCCCCACCACCCACACACATTTAGGCTTTAACTCTTTAACACCTTAGATGGAGTTATGACCGTCCAAGAACGGCCTGTAGGAAAAGCTCCATTGTTAAAGAGTTAAACATTGAATTATTATTGTGTGGGTAAAAACTACTGTGGCTTTTTCTCTTTTTCTATTCTAAATGTGTATCTTCTAGTTTATTTTTTATTTTGTTTAAACGGTAACTTTTGTAACTACTTCGGTTTTGTTTGACTTTTTATCTGAGTTTTTATTTAGTTTGATTAGAAAAAAATGATTTTATTTTAGTGGCAGCACAGGTTAGGCAATTGTGCTGCCCCCCCCCCCCCCCCCCCTTAATTAAACAGGGTTTTCTCCAGGTGCTCTGGTTTCTCCCTCTGTCCAAAAAAAAACCCCAAACTCTAAACCCCTAATTCTTAAAGTAAAGAAATAAATAAAATGAAATAAAATAAAATAAATAGCAAATAAAAGCGTTTTCTAACTACAGGGTTTTCTCCAGGTGCTCTGGTTTCTCCCTCTTTCCAAAAAAACCCCCCAAACTCTAGTCCCCTAATACTTGGAATAAAATAATTAATACAATGAAATAAAATACAAAAAATAGCAAAATAAAAAATAGCAAAAGTATTATCCATCTTAAAAGCAAAATTAGAAAGCAATTAAACAAACCAAAAAATTCCCCCTCCTTGAATTGCCACCTTATCGCGGTGGAGGGGTTTGCGTGCCCAAGAAAATCCCCATTTAATAGCCCCTGCCTGGGCCTATTGATGCTAAGGGATGGGCCAGACTAAGAGCAATTCACACAAAGAAAGAACAGTGAAGTGAGACATTATCATGGTTGAAGTTTACTCTGTCTATAGAGTTACCAAAGCCTCACTCTAAAACAGGGGGGGAAATTCTGGTCCTCAAGGGCCGCTGTCCCGCAGGTTTTAGAAATGTCCCCGTTTCAACACACCTGATTCTAATTAATAGTCATCATCCCCACATCAACTAGGTCTGCACACCTCTGTTGATGACACAGTCGTGTTTGTCATGGTTGTGTTAAAGCAAAGAAACACCAAAAACCTGCAGGGACACTGGCCCTGGAGGACTGGAATCCCCCCCCCCCTTCTAAAACAAAGCCCCAATGAGCCTCAGTCACAGCTGTCCTTACAGGTGGAAACATTCTGTCTGCAGGTAAAAATGGCAAATCTGTCAAATCAGTCCTGGCCTGAAACTGCAAACAGAACCCAAAGTAAAAATCCTTCCACAGCAAACGGTCAGGACTGAGATGTTTCCCCTGTGTGGACGGTTGCTTCACTCGGAGATTTTCTAAAGAAATGAGTCACAGTTAGAACAGTTTCATCACTAAATGTGCAGAAGAAGTAAAGTCTCTGTGACCCACTTTGGAGCCTCACTGTCCCGCAATCATCCGACAGGGAGAAATAAAAAAATAAATGTGGGGAACCTTTTTTATTATTATTATTGTCGCTATGAAAATAAGAGAAATATGAGTTTGGTAAAGTTTGAAAAATATTCACAGATTTGGTCTTCCGGCCTCAATAATTCTCCTAATAAACGTTCAAATGTGGCAGCAAGTATCTCAATCATTTTGGATTCACACAGAGAGTGAACTACTAATACATTTCAAATGCAGACGTGCAGTGAGCCACTGCCACAAAATGGGTTTGTTCAATTTTATACAGACTGAATATTTTACGTCTGACACTGAAGCAACCCCGATAGTAAACTCAAGAGGGGGCTACGGAAAAAAATGAAACACCCTCCCAAAAATGTAAATGTGTAAATCAATAAAAAATGGAACTAAATTAAAATATGCAGTCTGTATAAAATTGAACAAACCCATTTTTTTAAAAAGGGGAAATGCATTTGAGCATTTATTTGAGATCCATTTGCCTCTGTGAATGAATGAATATGTAATAATAAGTGATAAACTACCATGTTGGCTGAGGCATTTTTTTTTCAAATGAGTAAAAACAAAGCTGCTTTATCTTTCTTTTATGTTACTGGTCCGGCCCACTTGAGATCAGATGGGTTGACTGTGACCCCCGAACCAATGAGTTTGACCCCCCTGGTCTGAAGATTGACTTTAAGGATGGATCAATCTCTCTTGTGCCTGAACGTCATCACCTGTTAATCCATTCTACATCTACCTTAGTGAGAACATTTCATGTCATTCAAAAGTACACAACTTTTCAGTTTTAGGTAATCTTACTGTTTAAAGCTACAAGTTGCTTCAGAATCATGTCAAACTTTACCACCCTAAACTGAAAGAGATAACAAATTATTCTAAATCCAGTAGTGTGGATCTACGATCAAATCGATGGACTGAAATGACACGAGTGCAGAGCAACAGCTGCACCAACGTCACAAACAGATGATGCGTATGACGACAGACTGCAGCTCTTTGTTTTCCCAGATCATTCCTATAATTATAGAGCGCAGTGCTAATGCTTAAATTGAAAAAAAAAAAAACACTCTTCTGCAGTTTTGTCCCTTCATTGTCCCACAATTGATGTTTCCTCGAAAATAAACCACTTCAATTTGTCTCTCAAACTTCACTAATTTCAGATTTTACCCTTGTTTTACAATCATTAAAAAACCTTCAAAAAGAGTGAGTAACTTTTTTTTTTTTTTTAGCTTTTTATTCATTTTAAGTCTATTTTTTGTTGGAAGGTAAGTTAAGCAACAAAAGCCAGAGCTGCCATGGAGCTGTAATGATCTGAAACGATCCAGTACGTCAGAAAAGTGCAGAACAAATGACCTCTAATGCAAACATCACTTTAAGTGTGCAATAGTTAAAAGAAAGTACAGTAAGAACTGAACAAAACGGCCAAAAGAAAACTTGTGACAAATACTAATTACAGAAAACATCAAAATTAAAGTTGATGACTTTCAAGAAATCATTATAAGATGTCAATAAAAAAATCAGTTTGTTCCTTTGACAACATTCAAGACTTTTTCTTCAGAGTTACTTATAAAAACCACCAAAGGATGTGTAAAAGGTTACTGCAAAACGTTTTCAGTCAGCTAAACTTGAAAACTTCTCAGCTCATTCCTTAGATTTTTAAGGATACCAAGCCTTATTTAAAAAAAAAATATCCCTGGCAGACCCTTCTGCAACACTAACAATATCATTGAACTTTAAAACAGCAGAGAAAACATTTCTAAAAGGTGAGATGTGATTAAAACAATTATAAAAACAGAGTTAATTTAAAGCTGTGAAAAGTACATTTTAAATTATTTTGCACATATAACGGTTTGTGGATTTCTTCATCTGATTTTCCATCTTAAAATGTGCAAAAATATCAAATTTGAAAGACCCTTTTGGGTTTAATTATATATTATCAGCTATTATGCTGGAGAATTTCTTTTCCCTTCTGTTGTCAGACTTAAAAATACTAGAAAAAAAGATTTAACATTTAACAACAGAAAACAACAAACAAAAGGGAGTTTGTGAATAAGACGTCACAGTTGATTGTTTGTATTTTTGTTTATTGTTTAAAGAAACCAGCAGATCTGGGATAAAACGAAGAAAAAAAATGAAGCCAAACGTATTTGTTTTGGGCTTTCCTTGCGTTTGGGTCAGCATGCAGCATACTGATGGCGGTTGACTGCGGTGAAGTTAGTTTTCGGTTGGATATTCGACAGACATTCAGCGCGGATCTCCTTAGGGACCGTCAACAAATTAACAATGCATGAGACGGAGAAGATTTCAGATCAAACCCAAGACATGAAACGTATGCCACATTGTTGTACTGACATCCCAACATCAGACACACCTCTTTGTTTTGTAATCAGAGATGTAACATATTTTATATGAATTATTATATGGAAATTCCATAGGGTTGCATATGAAAGTTGGTCATTTTTTCAATAGCTCCCAAACCAACTGAAGGGTCCTTCAGGGTCCTTGGGCAAGACCCTTAACGCTAATGCCTACCTCACTACATGAGAGACAATGAACCACATGTCATGCCGGCTCAGACGTCGCCCGGCCAAACAAGGTCTGCGTCAGGTGCTGGGGGACCAGAGCACTCTGATGGAAAGTGGGCTACTGGAACAAGACGGAAATGGACTAGATGCGAGAACAAGGATCTGTTAGGTTGCTACTACTCAAGTAATCCAACCCAGAGAGGGTACATGCAGAGAATGTGGAATGAATGGATGCTTCGAAACCCACAATCAAGGCTAACTGCCAAATTGGTAGCCCAATGCTCAACTGGTAGCCCAATGCTCAAATATCCACAAACGCCAACTCCTATCACAGCTTGAGATTGAAGTGATACAGTACAATGCCAATACCACGGGAGAGCCAGAACAACAGGTCAGAGAGGAGGTTATACCACACTCACACCCTGAGATTGGGTACACAGCCCCAACAACCACAGTTGCGGCTGGGTAGCTCGGTTGGTAAGGTGGGAAGCTACCACGTAGGAAACCAGGGTTCGATTCCCGGAGGGAAATGAGCAATGGTACTGGGGGCAATTACCATATCAATGGCGAGCAATTAACATCACCCAGTGAGGGTCCTTAGGCAAGACCCTTAACGCCACTGCCTCCCGAGCGCGGTTTCGGCTGCAGCTCACCGCTCCCCAAGGGGATGGGTCAAATGCGGAGAAAGAATTTCCCCTTGTGGGATAAATACAGTGTACAAAAACAAAACAAAAAAAACAAAAAAAGTTACGCTGAGCGAGGCAGCAACTGACCTGAAAAACAAGATAATGTCTACAATGAACACTAGGCAACCCCGACACCAGCTACAACGGTTAAGTGATGTACTGCCTGAAAGTCTACTGGAAACTGTGAATGAAGCATTGAGGGCAATTCCTACCACAACCATCACAGAAACCAATGAACTGGTTTACACTTCAGCAGCAGTGATCCTTGAGATGCTTGGCTATAAGAGCAACCATGGAAGAAAACAATACCCACCATGGAAGCAACGGTTAGAGGCCAAAATCAAGGCAACTCGGAAGGATGTGAGTAAGCTTACAGAGGCTCAAATAGGTACAATGAGAAAGCAAGTACCTAAGAGATACAGCCAGATGCCCATACCTGAAGCCCTGGAAACTGCCAAACAAAGGCTCCTAGCCTTGAGTAGCCGCCTAAAGAGATACACAAGAGACAATGAAGCCAGACGAATAAACAGGCTGTTCGCAACTCAACCAGCGAAAGTGTACGCTCAGTGGCAGGGTCAAAAAAACAGCCGAGCAGACCCACCAAGGCTAGAAACTGAACAGTACTGGAAAAGTATATGGGAGAAAGAGACAGCACATAACAGCAATGCCCAGTGGCTGGTCTCTCTGAGAAAAGAACACAGCAACCTCCCTGAACAGAATCCAGTAACCATCACAGTGGCAGACATCCAAGAAAGAGTCTCAGGTATGAAGAACTGGACAGCACCGGGCCCTGACATGATACATGCCTACTGGCTAAAGAAGCTTACCACACTCCACGAACGCTTGGCAGCACAAATGAACCAACTGCTAAGAGATGGGACTCACCCCGAATGGCTAACGGAAGGGCGAACGATCCTAATCCAGAAGGATCCCTCAAAGGGTGCAGTCCCATCCAACTACCGGCCAATAACCTGTCTCTCCACAACATGGAAGCTCATGTCAGGCATCATTGCAACCAAGATAAATAGGCACATGGATCAATTCATGAGTAACACACAGAAGGGCATTGGTAGAGACTCCAGAGGAGCCAAACACCAACTCCTGGTCGACAGAACAGTCGCCCAAGACTGCAGGTCACGACACACCAACCTGTGCACAGCCTGGATTGATTACAAGAAGGCCTATGACTCAATGCCACACACATGGATCACTGAATGCTTGGAGCTGTACAACATCAACAGGACTCTAAGAGCCTTCATAAGAAACTCAATGAAGCTGTGGAAAACCACCCTTGAAGCCAATGGGAAGCCACTTGCACAAGTGTCCATCAAATGTGGGATATACCAAGGTGATGCTCTGTCCCCACTGCTGTTCTGCATAGGTCTGAACCCCCTCAGCCAAATAATCAACAAGACTGGCTATGGATACCGACTCAGAAATGGGGCCAACATCAGTCACCTCCTCTACATGGATGACATCAAGCTATATGCTAAGAACGAGCGTGACATTGACTCCCTGATCCACACCACCAGGATCTACAGTAATGACATTGGGATGTCATTCGGGCTCGAGAAATGCAGCCGGATGGTGACAAAGAGAGGCAAGGTAGTCCACACAGGAGGGATCTCACTCCCAGAAGGAACAATAGCAGACATTGAGGACAGTTACAAGTACCTTGGAATTCCCCAGGCAAATGGCAACCTGGAACAGGCAACAAGGAAAGCTGCAACAGCTAAGTACCTTCAACGAGTAAGGCAAGTCCTGAAAAGCCAGCTCAATGGCAAGAACAAGACCCGGGCAATAAACAGCTATGCACTGCCAGTTATCAGATACCCTGCAGGAATAATAAGATGGCCAAAGGAAGAGATACAGACCATGGATGTTAAAACACGGAAGCTCCTCACCATGCATGGAGGGTTCCATCCCAAATCCAGCACTCTGAGACTGTATGCTAGCCGCAAGGAAGGAGGCCGAGGACTAGTGAGCGTAGAAGCCACTATCCAGGATGAAACATCCAAGATGCATGAATACATCAAGCTCAAGGCCCCAACTGACAGTGTGCTCAGTGAATGTCTCAGGCAATGGAGAGCAGAGGATACAGTGCTGGAGGACAGATCCTCATGGGAGGACAAACCCCTCCATGGGATGTACCACCGGACCATAGCTGAAGTGGCTGATATCAAGAAGTCCTACCAATGGCTAGAAAGGGCTGGCCTACAAGACAGCACTGAAGCGCTCATCCTGGCAGCTCAGGAACAAGCCCTGAGCACCAGAGCGATAGAGGCTCAGATCTACCACACCAGACAAGACCCAAGGTGTAGGCTGTGCAAAGAGGCGCCTGAAACAATCCAGCACATAACTGCAGGATGTAAGATGCTGGCAGGTAAAGCATACATGGAGCGGCACAATCAAGTGGCTGGAATAATATACAGGAACATGTGTGCAGAATATGGACTGGAAACCCCAAGGTCAAAATGGGAAACACCTCCGAAGGTGGTAGAGAATGAGAGGGCAAAGATCCTGTGGGACTTCCAGATCCAGACTGATAGGATGGTAATGGCGAACCAACCAGACATCGTAGTGGTGGATAAAGAACAGAGGAAAGCCGTTGTGGTGGATGTGGCAGTGCCAAGCGATGGAAACATCAGGAAGAAGGAACATGAGAAACTGGAGAAATACCAGGGACTCAGAGAAGAACTGGAGAAAGCCTGGAAAGTGAAGGTGAAGGTGGTGCCTGTGGTAATTGGAGCACTCGGGGCAGTAACCCCCAAGCTGGAGGAGTGGCTACAACAGATACCTGGAAAGACCTCAGACATCTCAATCCAGAAAAGCGCAGTGCTAGGAACAGCTAAGATACTGCGCAGGACCCTCAAGCTCCCAGGCCTCTGGTAGAGGACCCGAGCTTGGAGGAGAAACCACCCGCGGAGGGTGAGAGGGGCGTTTTTTTTTTATATATATATATATATGGGAGCTATTGAAAAAATGACCAACTTTCATATGCAAACCTATGGAATTTCCATATAATAATTCATATAAAATATTTCACTTCTTTGATTAAAAAACAAAGAGGTGTGTCTGATGTTGGGATGTCTGTACTACAATTCGGCATGGGTTTTGTATTTTTAGGATGTACGGTTTGGGAGCTATTGAATAAAATGACCAAATTTCATATGCAAACCTCTTGAATTTTGATAAAAAAATTCATATAAAGTATGTTACATCTTCGATTACAAAACAAAGAGGTGTGTCTGATGTTGGGATGTCTGTACTACAATTCGGCATAGTTTTCATATCTTTGGGTCAGGTGGTTTGGGAGCTATTAAAAAAATAACCAACTTTCATATGCAAACCTATGAAATTTCCATATAATAATTCATATAAAAAACATAACATCTTTGATTACAAAACAAAGAGGTGTGCCTGATGTTGGGATGTCCGTACAACAATTCGGCATGGGTTTTAAATTTTTGGGATGTACGGTTTGGGAGCTATTGAAAAAAATGATCAACTTTCATATGCAAACCTATGGAATTTTGCTATAAAAATTCATATTAAATATGTTACATCTTTGACTACAAACCAAAGAGGTGTGTCTGATGTTGGGATGTCTGTACTACAATTCGGCATGGGTTTCATATCTTTGGGTCAGGTGGTTTGGGAGCTATTGAAAAAATAACCAACTTTCATATGCAAACCTATGGAATTTCCATATAATAATTCATATAACATATTTCACTTCTTTGATTACAAAACAAAGAGGTGTGTCTGATGTTGGGATGTCAGTACAACAGTTCGGCATGGGTTTCATATCTTTGGGTCAGGTGGTTTAGGAGCTATTGAAAAAGTAACCAACTTTCATATGCAAACCTATGGAATTTTGATATAAAAATTCATAGAAAAAACATAACATCTTTGATTACAAAACAAAAGAGATGTGTCTGATGTTGGGATGTCAGTACAACAATGTGGCATACGTTTCATGTCTTGGATTTCATCTGAAATCTTCTCCAGCTCATGCAATTGTTATTTGTTGACGGTCCCTAAGAGACCCCACTGGAGATCCGCGCTGAATGTCTGTCGAATATCCAACCTAAAACTAACTTCACCGCAGTGGCGGTGGAGGTGACCAGAAGGGCCCAGTTCGCCCTTCACAGGAGCCGAGCTGCTCACCTTCCAGTGGATTAGACGGTGACGGTGTGGTGGATTAAAGCTGTGCTGCAGAGCGCAGGGATCCTGAATGCTGACCCGAAGGTCCAGAGCCATGAGCACCCCAGCAGCACAAACCCCCAAAACAGAACTAAATAAAACAGTATAAAACACTTTATTGACATTTAGTTGCTGCAACAGGAACAAAGTGAGAGAACGTGTCCTTAGGAAGGTGCTGACCGGGATGGAGACGCCTGCAGGCTCACCGATGACAGCCTTTAAATCCCCCCCCCCAACGTTTATCAGAGATAAACCCGCTAATGAAGCTGCAGGAGCCGCTCACTGACGTCAGCACGCAGCGCGGGAAGCTCCGACAGGTGTTAAGCAGGAAACAGCTGACGGCGGAGCCAACCCTCTGACATGACTACACATTACACTTCAGACGGAGGGCTCTAGATTCTTCTTTATTAACACAGAAACTGACGGGGGGCAAACGTCCCGCGGTCCCACTGAGAGCACGTGACCTGCTCGGTTAAACATCGACTTGCTCATCGGTTTTTGTCAGCGGAACAGTCAGAGGATGCTGCGGGAAGCGGATGGCCTCGCTGTTGCGCCGCATGTAGGCGTGGCCGCTGATGGGGTACCACATTTCGGTGAAGGTCAGGTTGGCCACGGTGACGGCGCAGCGGCCCAGCACCTTGAAGCCCGACTTGCGGTAGAAGGGGATGAGGAAATCCTCACACATCAGTACGGCGCGGCGCACGTTGGGAAGGCAGCGGAGGTACTGCAGGTAGCGCCACATCAGGATGGGGCCTTTGCCTTGCTGTCGGAAGGTGCGGTGCACGGCGAGGACGTGGATGTGGACGGTGGAGCCGCAGGGCTTATGAAGGGTCAGCGCTTCCTGGTTTCAGAAAAACACAGTTTAAATTAAAAAAAAAAAAAACAAGTATTTTTACATGTTTGAAAGAGTCGTGGAGCATCTGTTACCGTGGTGAGTCTATCTTGATCCCACAGAGAGCCGATGATGAACGCCACCAGGCGGCCCTCCTCGAACCAGCCCATAGAGAGCTCCGGACACAGAGTGAGAAAGTGACGCACTTCATCCAGGTGGAGGGGGCACTCACCTGACACTGAGATAAACGCTAATGGAGACAGAAAGAATCGGATGCGTAAGATGAATTGGCGCAGCTTTTACGCACGCCAATGGAGACAGAAAGATTCGGGTGCGTAAAGATGATTTAGCGCAGCTTTTACGCACGCTAAAAGTGACAAATTAGTTCTATTCAATCATGTTTTTCTGAGAGCTATTTCACAGGAGTTAAGTGGATGACATCCAGTTGTGGAATTGGGATGACACAGGCGGTTTCACGCGGCACGTCTCCAGCCTCAGGGCGGATTTACGCACGGCGCTGCTCACTTACCCTCTCGCTCGATTTCAAAGACGCTGATGGCATCCTGCGTGTTGAGAGGCCGGACTTCACTGGCGGGAAGCGTGTGTCTCCGCTGGATACCCGGTGACACTGAAGGTGAAGACTGCATCGGCTTGATGAAAGGCTGCGCGCCCACCACTGACATCATCAGCAATACGAAAAACTCTTCTGCCAGGAAGCAGTCCGTGCGTCCCGCTCAGCAGGATCGCCTCCGTGGGGCCCTGCGAGAAGAACAAGCTGGTCACGGTGAGCTTTTATGGCGCAGCTCTCCTGCCTCTGAGTCACCAGCTCATTTCCATTTGAATGTCTGAATAACAGAAAGTCGCGGCCGTCCGGAACCCGGCAATTAACCGCGTCGTGCGTTGTTTTAGCCCCAACAAGCGACCAAATGATAATAATTAGTAATAATTCCCAATGATTCACCACCTCCTGCATGCTTAAAACAAAGGGTTTAATAAAGCTGCCTCTGTGGAATGTGCACACGTTTACTGTCTCCATATGAATGATAAAAATAAACACAACAGCTTACCAAAAAGAGCGCAGATAAATGTGATGGGAAGACTTCCAGGCGTCGAGCAGCACTGTCTCCCTCTGCGCGTCTCTTCATTATGAACTGATTATTACTATGAGTCACATGATAAAGGATTAGAGAAGTTGTTTCCACAACTCGGCGCATTAAATACCTTATGTTCCCTCTAAGAGCGCGCGCGCGCGACGCACGACGTTTCGGAGGAAAGAAGTAATTTTGGCTGTAATTCTGTGACTCCTTAAAATAGAAAAGTTTCTCTGTGTTACATGTTGTTGTTTTTTAAGTTGTTGACATTGTGCTTAAATGGAAAAGTAATCTATCAGAAATCTCAAAGCTAAAACAATTATAATTTGTTAATAAAATACCCATTTATGCTGGCTTTGTGATCACTGCTCATTTGAATACATTAGCTGCAGACACACCGATGTGAGGCCCTGGAGTCAAAGCTGAACTTTGTTGGGAAACTAACTGACTTGGTGCAAAAAAATCCCGTTTATGAGGAATTATTGACCGAAACTGATGTTTAAAAGATTTAATTTGTAGAGCCCATTAGCTCTTTGTGTTTTATTACGTTTGCATTTTATTTAAATAAAAAGCTACACAAACTAATCCATGAGAAAAAGTTTTGTTGAAAATGTATTCAATTCGTTTTGCTGATGTGAAAATTTTAATTGAAATGTATTTATAGAGTACTTTTCTTGGTATATAACATATCAAATTGCCTAACATAGAACAAATAAATTAAAAAACTAACAGTAAAATGGTAAAGAGTATAGGGATGCACTTTCCAACAAGGTGCCCCGCCTCCTGTCAACCAGCCCCAATAAGTTGTATATGAATTTGATAAAACATGTATGAGTTTGATGTAAATTTGATATCAAAATTCGACCCGCCCCTTGTCAAAACTTTGATGGGAGTTCAAACGTTAAGTTCAGAGTTTTCTGCCATCCCACTCCTGCTCTCAGAACTGTAGTTGGAGTGGATCCTTTTTACGGTTCCTCCGGTACGGGTTTGGAAACACGCACGCCGCATCTCTGAGACATCATCACCGTGACCTCTGCAGAATTATACAGGCTGCGTCTGTGCACACGCGCACAAACACGCGCTAACGCGCACACCATGCATTTTAGGATCGGTCGTTTTAATGTGCATTATTTCTGTAAAATAGGAAGTGGTGCGCGTTAAAGGAGCGGAGTTCTTTATTTTCACTATCATTCTAACTAAATCTGAGCTGCACAGTGAAATCTGGATTGGTGAGGGTTTCTCCTTCTGGAGAAAAGGAGATAAACAAAGAAGTTGGAGATTAGAATCATAACTATAACTACACTGACTTTCCCCTGTCAGCAGTGAAAAGATGAAACAGTTGTCGATACATATCGATGCCTGCATGTAAACACCCTAAGGTATCGTCTATAAGAAGACCTTTAACTCTTCAGCTGGAGCTCCAGATTTCACCTCAGACTGAAAACGAATTTTTTCTGAACATCTTTTGGCAAATGTCTCGCTGTTTTTTTTTATTTTTTATTTTTAGAAACTTTGGGTGGTGCTGGTGTTCACCAAACAACTTCTTTGACGGTAAATTTGTCTTCTTCTTACTACTCCTTTTTACGCCTTGAGACGTTTAGGGCAGCAACAAAATCTTTCCATTTCTGAGGGTTGCAGGCCAAGGATGGTTCCCCAGGTGTGTCCAAATTCTTTCAGCTCGGCTTCTGCTGTTCGGCGCCATGTGATCTTTGGCCTTTCTCTTTGTCTTTTTCCATTTGGTATCTTCATGATCCCTCCTGAGTACATGTCCAATCCATGTCCGGTGTCTTTTGAGGATAATTGTTGACATGTCTTCTTGATTGCTGCGGGACAACAGATCTTCATAGGAGATCTTTTGGGGCCAGAAAATTCTTACATTTCTGGTGTGGAAGTTGGAGAGTTTGGTCAAGTCTTGCTGTGTCGTTGTCAACACTGATGACGACACAGCTGCTGGAGAGTTTCAGTTTGGTCTCAGTGTTTTACTGTGATGACTTCCAAATATTGTTCATGCTGATGAATGAACCTTTGCTTTGTTAATCCTGTTCTCTACGTTTTTTTTTTTTACTTCCATCCTCTGAGCTGATGATGCTACCCAAGTAAGTAAAGCTTTCGGTGAATGGTAAATTCTGGTCTCAGCCTCTTTTGTGATTTTGAGACCGACTTCAGATCCAAATCAGCTCAACTGGCCTGTCTTCTCCTGCAAGTGTCGGTGAACATGAAAGCAGAGCCAGATCATCAGCAAAGTCAAGATCCTAGAGGGTGGAGAAGAGCATCAGCCAAAATCCACTTTTTTCATGTTAATGGTTGTGAAGTTCTTAGAAATACTGATGGTCTCAGTATTTTCCTTCAGCTGAGGGCATGACATACCACAAATGCAGTACTTTTGGTTTCAAATAAACATAGTCATAATATCATTTCAACTTTGGTCTATTTTCCTTATACAATGTTGTTATTAAAGCACTTTTTTGGAGCTACTGTCAAACTGTGTTTAAAAACGCAATAAAAAAACAAAGATATTTCTTTGTATTAGAGTTCACATTATAGTGACAGCATAGTTATTTACCAAGAACATTTCAAATTGGCACTTCATGCCATAGAGGTTGCTGACCCCTGCCTTACATCAACACACAATGATGTGTCGTGTCCGTTCCCCTCATCCTCAGCTGCGGTCTATCCACGAGGAAGTCCGGAATCTATCCGCAGGTTTGCTGTCAGTTTAATCGGACAGATTATGTTCAAAGCTTCAGTCCAGGAAAAGCATCATGGTGTTTTTGAGGAATTTTTCTGATGGAGGACATATATTAAGAAAATTAAGCTCAAAACTGTATTTCATAGTATTTCTTTATTGAGATCATTGTGAATCAGGAGTAGACGAAAAAAATGCAGTTTTAAACGGGTTATTTGTGACGTAGAAAATACGCTGGGCGTGCCTCAAGCTCCTTGCTCCAAGCTCTTAGCAACGGGGGAAGAAGGGGAGCGGGGTTGCTCTACACCAGCAGTCCCGCCCACAACTTAGAGGTGAGTTTCTGATGTACGCCTGCCGCTCTGCAGAAACTATGTCCTAGAAAACGACACAGATCTTTTTAAATGTTGACAAAAAGGGGATAATCATAATGAAATGGCCACTGAGGCAGCTTTGAAAACAGATGAAAAGATGACCAGAGCGGGCCGTTAATGTAATCTTTTGCTCACTAATGTTGGCTTCATTCCAATGCAGTTTATAAATCTTAATTCTATTGGAACAGCCTAAATTTAAACTGAATTTATTGCGGTTCATAATCTGGTTCGGTCGGAAGTTTCTTTTCCTTTTGAAATGAGCGTGTTTGTGAAGTTGTGCTTTAAAAACAGACGGAATCAAAGACTTTATTTGTTTGTGGTTCATGTGACCCTGACCTGTGCTTTAAATGAGAGTTAAAAAAGTTTGAGTCCCATCAGTATCTCACGATCTCACACCTCAGTCTGTTCTCCTCTGCAGAGATGTTTGAGGTGACCTGTATTTTAAATCATTGTTTTATTCATAAACACATTTCTTAAATAAAACTATTTTAATGTTTTTGAAAAGATACACCTTCAAACCTGAATTTAAGACTTTTTAAAGGGATTTTATGATTACATTATGAGCTTCTGAAGCACATCCAACTGTAAAAATGACCAACTAATACATTTTCTAATTCCTGTTTCATCACATTATTAGCCTTTATATAGCTGTTTTTATAAGTTCAAAATTAAGTTCTAGTTTAAATGTGAAAACTACAAACAATAACAAAAAAATTTGGTTTTTTTTTTCAAATCTTCTCACCTTTAAAAACTAAAGCAGTTATAATCTGTTAGCTTTCGCTGCATCATGACAGAAATCACTTGGATGGACTCCAAAGACTTTATTGCATCATCAAGGCCCCGTGCTGCACGTGCTGTGATGGAGAGCATCAGTACAGAGGTCCGCTGTGCAACACCGAGCAGTTGGAAAAACAAACGGAGCTGAGCTCGTCCACAAGAACAGAGACAGACGTGCAGGCCACGTCTGCGGCACTGCTTCTGAATCTTCAAAACTCAAAAAGTACAAAAGTTATTTCAATAAGAAAAGTCGTAGCACCCGTCTACAAAGACACACTCACTGCTGGAGTGTGCTTCTCGCTGTGCCATGAAAGCTGGAGGAAGACGTACATTTCAGAGAACATCAAGGCTTCCACTAATAATTCATGAAAACATAGGAGTTTTTATTAAAATAGCATTTCTGTAATAATGCATGGTTCAATATTTGAACTATAAATGCGGCATAATTGGGTTCAAGTGAGCGAGAAAGGCACAGAAGAGGGAGGAAGAGGAGCTGCTTTCACCACCAGAGAATCACAACATCGACCTACTGTTGAACTTTTGAGCAACCAAAGCGGGTTGAGGGTGCAACGCTTCGCAGCAGCTCACAGATTCAAAGGCAAGCAGACGGGATAATAGAGATGCAGAAACACAAGGAACGCTGCACAAACGCCTGGAGTTTCATCGGCCCTCTTCCGCCTTCACCGGGTTTTTTATTTGTAACGGACATGTGGGGGCTTTTCTGAGGGGGGGTACATTCAGCCCTTCAGCATGGAGGGGGGAGCCAGATTATTTCTTCAGGTTATGAGGGTCCAGCTGCTGGTGTCCAATGAGGAAAGCTGAAATCACGCTGAGAGAGCGGGCTGCTGAGTTTGAGCACTGAAGTGGTCAAAGGAGGAAGAGTGATGGGGCGGCGGTGGGGTGGGGTGTTCTACTCTGCCTGGGGGGCCAGCGTCTCGTTGGCGTTGTTATCTGTGATCTTGTTTTCCAGCTCGTCGTCGGACAGCAGGTCCAGAGACGATCCCTCCACCTGCAACGCACGTCTGCCGGAGCGACTGGAGGAGAAGCTGATGGGGCCGCCCCGCCTGTGGGTGAGGGGGGAACTTTTATCTGACCGTACTTTTAGAAGAAAAAACAAGTAAAGATGACAAAACATTTGTTATTGTTGGAATAAAAGCTCTCAGGCTTCATCCCACTGACCTGAGGCGGTTCTTGAGCGTGTGCACCTCCCTGCTCAGACCCTCGCTGGCCTCGGTGGCGTCGTCCAGCTCCCTCTGCAGCTTCCTGCGGGAGGCGTTGGCCCTGGTGGCCTCCTCCTCTGCCTCCTCCAGCTGGCGCTTCAGCTGCTTCATGCGGGAATTGGCCTTCTCCAGCTTCGGACACAAGCAAACATCTGAAAAAAGCTCCCTGTCACGTGGTTACAAAGCCAGGGGCCACAACCCTACCTGCTCCTTAAACTGGTCGGCATGGCGACGCTCATCCTCCACCTGCATGCAGACTTCTTTCAGCTTCTTCTCTGTTCTTCTTACAATCTTGTTGGCTGCTGCTCGCTCCCTTCAGTGAAGAACAAGTAATGAGATGGTGAACTTTCAGAACGGCTTAGTCCAACAAAGAAAAAAGAACGCTTCTTCTCACCGCGCCTCCTGCTCCAGCTGTTCCTCCAGCTGTGCTATCTTGGCCTCCAGAGCGGTGATGGAGGCCTTGAACCTGTTCTTTACGGAGCCCTCCAGCTCGCCCAGTTTGGCCCGCAGCTCCTTGTTTTGACGCTCCGCCTGCTGGCGAGCGTTTTCGCTTTTCTGAGCCGCGCTGCGCTCGGCGCTCAGCTCTGCGGACAGGGCATCCACCTGCAGGCGGAGGCGAGGGAGGAGTGAGGGAAGACCGAGGAGGCGAGACGCAGCGCTACGCCCATCGGACTCACCTGCATGGTCGTCTTTCTGAGGCGGTCGTTCAGAAGCTCCATGTTGCCCTGCTCCTCCTCCAGCTCCTCCTCCAGCTGGGCGATTCGAGCCTCCAGCCTCCTCTTCTCGTCCATCAGAGCAGCTCTGGAGAAAGGAGGAAAGAGAATGAATGAAAGGTGATGTGACCCGAGCTGTGAACATCCAGGAGCACCCCAGAAGGAATGGGTTGGAGGAAGTGAACTCACGAAAGGGGAAAGTGTCCGCCATCTTGCTGAGGTACAACGGCTCAGTAGCCTTAGTAAGATGGAGGACAGGACTGACACAAACTTTGTCCAGAACTTTTATGGCCTAAAGCTGCAGGTGCTACTTTACATTTTTTTCTTTTCAGCCTTTTTCCAGAACAGATGAACCCCATGTTTTCTTAAATGGCGGAGGTTCTTTAGGTTTTATCTCCATAGCAACCATTTTATGTGTTGCTCACCTGGGGGGGAGCAGGTCTATGTAATTTTTAGACGAATTGGCAAAACTTTTAGATTTCCTTGACAACGGAGGTTTTTATAACCCACATTCCTAAAATCATCATATCGTGTGTTCTATGGTTTGGTTCAGCGTGAGCCAACGATTCATGCCACGCTAAAGCCATTCAAAATCTACAAACTTTTTTCTCCAACATTAGTTCCCAAATAGCTTCCAAAGGATACTTGAGGAGTTAGGGGGCGATAGGTGAAAATCCCTCGGAGAAGTTCAAATTTGTAGCTGGTGATATTTTTTGAGACTTCAAGATGGCCCTCTTCCCAAGGTCAAAGGTTAATAAAACTTGTTGTTGCAGACTTACTTAACCTGGTGGTGTATGAGTAAAATCTGTTGAAAATCCCTCGAACAAAAGTTTTCTTTTTCCATTTTTTGGAAAAAAGTAAAAATATCTAAATTTCACCCTTTACCACAAAATGGCAGCCTATAGCCATCCCATAATAACTTCAAAACTTCCTTTGAATATCCCAGACATGTGTGTTTTGGTTTCGTTAGTTGGTTTTGACAGTTTTCTTTGAGCCCCCTGAGAGATTTTGGCCCCCTTCATATTTTTAAAGGCTGTGATCTCATTTTCATGCGGGTGTCGTTCACTTTGTGTTGAGTCCAAAAAAACGGCAACAATGAGGATGAGGAATGTGCTGGTCTTACTTTCCAGAGGTGCTGTTGGAGATCTCGTCCTGCAGCTCATCCCGCTCCTGCTCGGCGTGCCGTCGTCCTCGCTCAGAAGCAGCCAGGTCCTGTGGAACAGCCGGAGATCCTTTAAACCTGAACCACCAACAAACCCTTCACACCTTCTCAGCTTAGGCTTCCCGGACCTCCTGCAGCTGAACAATCTCAGCCTCCAGGCTCTTCAGCTTCTTCTCTGTCTCCTTCGACAGGGCAAAGATGTCATCTCTGGAGGCTCGGGTGTCCTCCAGCTCCCTCTGGTAGTCCTTCATTTGGGCCTGAAGGGGGCAGCGTGGCACCAGCATTAAAGGGCTGAAGTGTAGCTGTGTGTCAAAAACATACAAACAGAATCTGCACCTGTAACTTGCGCAGCTGCTTGATGGCTTCATCGCGGGCCTTGTTGGCTCCTTCGATGTGTCCCTCTATGTCCTTCAGGTCCATCTCCAGCTTCTTCTTAGCAGCCACAGCCAGAGCTTTCTGCTTCCTCTCATCCTCAAGCTCCGCCTCCATCTCTCGCACCTACCAGGAGAGCGTCACAGATCTGCTCCACTGCTTCATCAGATGTAATCTTTGAAATAAACGGATGGACTTTTCAGCACCTGCTTGACCAGAGCTCGTTTCTTCTCGTCGTTCTGGTCGTCGCGGCCCTGCAGGTCCCTCTCGTACTGAGCCTTCATGGCCTGCATGTTGACCTCCAGGCGCAGCTTGGCGTCCTCTGTGGCCTGCAGCTCGTCCTCCAGCTCCTCCAGCTGAGTCTTCATCTCCTCCAGCTGCTGCTCCAGGGTGCGCTTGGACTTCTCCAGCTCGTGCACCTGCGGGGCGAGCTGGAGTTAGAGGAGCGGGGAGAAACAAAAAGCTGGAGGCAGCTGACAGGCACGCTCACGTTTTTGCCCACGTCGTCCTTGGAGCTCATCAGATCTTCCATCTCGGCCCGGAGCTGCTTGTTGATCCTCTCCAGCTCCTCTTTGGCCTCCAGAGCCTCATCCAGAGCTCGGGTCATGGACAGAGCTTTGGTCTCCTTCTCTCTGGCTTCCGCCTCAGCGCGGTCACGCTCCTCAGCGTAACGAGCGGAGATGCTCTTCTCCTCAGCCAGCATCTGCAGATGAAGACGATCTTCCTTATGAGCTGGGATTCCCGTGAACTTTAAAACCAAGAAGAACAAACCTGATCAAACTTCTTTTGCTTTTTCTCCAAGTTGGAGACTATTTGTCTCTGGTGGTCCAGGTCAACGGTCAGATCGTCCAGCTCCTGCTGCAGACGGGTCTTGGTCTTCTCCATCTTTTCAAAGGCGATGGTCTTCTCCTCCAGACGCTGGTTAGCCAGCTCCAGATCCTTCTGAAGTTTTTTCTTCATCTCCTCCAGACCTTCTATCGTCCCAACATCATCTTCCAGCTTCTTCTTGCTTTCTGAAAGCTGCAAACACACAAAGATCAGAGCTGCGACGACATGACGGAGAAGTGATGGAGAAATGCGCCTCTACCTGAGCCTGCAGGCTCAGCAGCTGCTTCTCCAGATTCTTGCGCGCCTCCTCATCCTCCTCCTGCTGCTCCTGCAGGGCGTTCTTCTCCTCCTCCAGCTGGCGAATGCGACTGCTCAGATTTAGTTTCTGCCGGGTCTCCTCCTGAAGCAGCTCCTGCACGACGCCAGAGTCAATCCGGTTATTTCCACAAAGCTAGACCCACCTGAAGCAGAAAGAGGAGCAGCATACCTGAGCGTCTTGGAGCTGACTCTCCAGTCCAGAGACGTCTTTGGCCAGCTTGATCCCTTTCCTCTCCGCATCCTCCAGCAGGGAGGAGACATTGTCCAGCTCCGTCTGTTGGAGGTTCGCACTTATGTTGACGGTTCTAACAAACCAACACTGTTTCAGCTTTGAACCAGCAGCTCACCTGCAGCTTGCTGGAGCGCTCCCCCAGCTCCCCCTTGGCCCGCTCCCCCTCAGTGACTCTGGCCATGAACTCCTGCAGCTGAGCCTCCAGCTTCTTTCTCTTGTGCTCCGACTCGGTCTTTGCCTGCTGCAGACTCTTCACCTCGTGGGACAGCTCCTTGTTGGCGCTCTCCTGACTCTGCTTGGCCTTCTCCAGGTTGGCTTTGAACTGAAAGCACATCACACCTTGTGGGTCACAGAGTGATCCGTCGTTCTTTAGTCACGGTGATGGGATGGTCTCATACCCTCTTGGCCTGCTCCAGCTGCTCGGAAAGCTCCTCCAAAGCAGTCCCGTGCCTCTGCCGCATCTCCTGTATCTGAGCCTCGTGGTTTTTGCTCTCCTCCTCGATGGCTTTCTTCAGCTCTGCCACCTCCTGCTCACGCTTGGTCCTGCGAAGAGCAGCGGGTTCAGCGACAGGCTCGCCGTCTGAGACCACAGTGAAATGTGAGGTGTGAAACCTGAGCTCCTGCTGGGCTGCGGTGGTGTCCAGAGTGTCCTCCAGCTCCGTCTTCAGGGCCTCCAGCTCCTCGCTCAGGTCCCTCTTGAGTTTCTCTGCCTTGTTGCGGGCCTGTCTCTCTGACTCCAGGTCCTCCTGCAGTTCAGACAGCTGAGCCTGCAGCTCTCTGACCTGCTTCAGCACGTTGTTCTTCTGGTTGGCCTCCTCCTCACACCTGTTATGCAATGAAACGACCATAAAGACGCGACAAACCCCATCGAGGTCCTTCAAAGTGTCACTTCAGGAACATGAGAAGATTGTGTTAGTTAGATGAAGGTATAAGACAGACTGGAGGTGTGTATCTGTCCGTCTCACATGATTCAAGACATATTTCAATATCTGATTCGTGAATCAATACATAAAAGACTTAACTAACTTTGTGACAATACTATGCAGTCCAATTCTTTACTTAAATTGATAAAATCTAGATATTCATCATTCATTTGGTATTTAAACTTTAAATGCTTTTTACCAGTGAATAAAAGGTTTTTAAGTGTTTGGTGCACACAGCACACATCCTTCACTGTGGTCCATTCTAACTGACCAAGCTTGGTGGAAGCAAGCTTGTGATTGGTTGTCTTTTGTTTTGGCATCACATCAAACACAACAGGAAGAGAAACTGAAAATGTTTACCGATTATTTACAGATTATTCTGATTAACTTTTTACTGACAACACGTGTGCAAATCTGTGGATTTTTCGATACACAGAACGGATGGATTCTATACATACAGACAGACCAAAAACCAGAACTGAGAACAGAGAACTAAAACTTTTATTTGAGGTGAAACTGTTCCACTTCTTCTCAGCTGCTCTGAGATTCCTCTCATTTTTACAAACCAGCTATAGTTGAGTGAATTTTTCCTTTTTTTAGGTTCAGCTAAGATGTTGAGATTTAGTTTCTTATTCAGGTTTATTCATCAACCAATATTAATAAAAGAATAAATAATCATAAAAATATATTTTTACAACCAGGTAGGGTGTTACCATATCTCTGTGTTAGCTACTTGTTTTTGTGTTTTTGTTTCGTTATCCTCTCGACCTGTTTTTGACAGTTATAGACTTTTTTATGTAATACGTGCAGTGGCCTGCCTGCTACTCCCTTTTTTGGACTATTTTCCACCACTTTCTGGATCGACAAACTGGTGCGGAGATCCGGCTCCGTTCTGGGATGTCCCCTAAAGTCTGAGGCTGTGGTGGATCAGAAGAGGATGCTGCTGAAACTGGAATCTATCATGGACACTCCTCTTCATCATCATCATCATCCTCTGCATCATGGCTCCACTGAGGAGCTCCTTCAGTCAGAGACTTTAACACCTCGCTGCAGGAAGGAGCGCTTTCACAGATCTATCTTCCTGTCAGCTAGACTCTAGACACTAGACAATAAACATTGTTGGTATTCATTTTATAAGTGCATTTTTAGTGTTGTTGATAGAGCCATGGTTACACAGTAAACAACAGTTTTATTCCATTCTAAATGTTTTAAATCTTTAAGAAATATAGACTTCATAATATTTTACTGTAAAGTTAAGATGTAATTATACTTTTCATTTTAAGAGAATTAAAAAAAATGTTTTTAATCACCAGAAGTAAAAAAAAAAACTAATGCTATTCTTTAAACCACCACTGGGTGGCAGCAGTGCATATGTCTAATGCAGTGGTTTTTATCATGGATTCCAAAGACTAACACAACTGCAGCTGAAATATAACAACTCTTTCCTGCAACACTAAAACATCTGTGTTCTCTTTATCTGGAGAGTTTTGAAACACATAAATTACACGAACTACACCTGCTCTGACGCCTTCACGCTGACTCACAGTGTGAAGGCAGATCTTCCATATTTAGCCTGTGCAGTTATGTAAGTGGTTTCGCTCGGCAGTGATCTTTTCTGTGAGGTCCACTGTCTCCTACCTCGCCTGCATCATCTGCTGCTCCTCCTCCTTCTTGGCCAGCTGCACCTTCAGCTCCTCTATCTGTGACTGCAGCTCAGAGATTTGGTCCTGGAAGTCCGAAGTTTCTCCATCCAGTTTCCTCTTCGCCTTTTCCAGCTCCTGCCGGGTCTTCTCCTCTTTCTTCAGTCTCTCTACATTAGAACAGATGATCTATTACCTTCACCCGTTTGTTTTTCACGTTCCGTCTTGAGGTTTTCTTCTTTACCCTCCAGGTCGACCATCATCATCTCCTGCTTGTTCTTGACCTTCCCCAGATTTTTGGCCTTCTCCTCTTCCTCAGCCAGCATGACAGTCATCTCATTGATTCTGTCTTCCATCAGCTTTTTCTCCTAAAAAAAGAGAAATGTTTTTCAGTTTCAGGCTTTGAAAATGTATGATGTAGAGAATTTGTAATGTAAAAGTCTGACTTACTTTCTGGAACTTGGAGTTCTGGTCCTCCAGTAGTAAAATGTCCTCTTCATACTTCTTGATCTTGGCCTCGGCTGTAACCTTCTCCAGCTGCAGCTTCTGCCGGGCAGCCTCTTCCTCATCCAGCTGCTCCTCCAGGTCCTTCAAGCACAAACCAGAGAAGAAATAGAATAGCACAAAGTTGCGCCGTCAGCTACCTCTGGCTGGTTTGGAACGAAGCCACACCTGGACGTGGGACTGCATCTTCTTCTTCTCATTCTGCAGGCCTTGCGTCCTCTCCTCTTCCTCCTCCAGCCGAGACTCCAGGTCGTGAAGGATCTCCTCGAGCTCCTGCTTTTTGGACGCCAGGCGAGCTCTCATCTCCTCCGCCTCTGCAAACAGTTCTGTCTCCGCTTGCAGCTGCTCTGCCAGGATGTTCTTCTCTTCAAGTAACTACAGAAAAAACAGTCAAAGGCCTCAAACAACCAGAAACATCCCAGCAGAGTTAGATTTAAACAGATGAAAGTGAACTTTTGTGGCTGACCTGCTGGTGTTTCCTCTCCATCTCCACCAGCTCCCCCTCCACCTTCATCTGCTTCTCCTTCACTTTGACCAGCTCTTCGTCTTTAGCCTGCATCTCTTCCTCCTGCCTGGTGACCTGCAGCAGCGGCTTCACCTACAGGAAGGAGTTTCAACATTTTCCAAACAAGAAAAAAAAAAAACACTACAGCTGCTGTACAAATGATGTAGCGTCTGCACGCACTTTAGTGAAGAGCCTCCACCATTGCCAGTGACGTAGCTTCAGGTAGGCCGCACAGTTTCTCTGCAGGACCTTCAGAGCGCTGAGCTGCTGCTGCTTTTTAGCAAACGCCCTAAAATCATCAAGCAGGAGAAGGACATTTGTGGCCAGACGTGATGCACAAGGGCGACAGGAGCTCCTTGGTGGACTCTTACTTGCGTGCGAGATAGCCTCGACAGACAGCCTGGAAGTAGATGATGATGTCGGTGATCTTCAGGTCTCGCTCCTCCTCTAGGTGGGCCAGGACTCCGGCCCTGAAGAAGATCTTACTCTGGCCGATGCGGAAGAGGTTTCCATCCAACTCTAAGGCTTGAATCTACAAGAAGATGGTTTGGATTATGTTTAGTTGAGACAGGCTGCTGTTGGCATAAACATTGGGAATCTAAAGTCATCCTCACCATTCTTTCACAGGCCTGTTTACCATCCATGAAGCCTTTGGGAATGGCGTTTGGAGTGAGGATTTCATATCTGGACACAGAAAAGAGTTTTTAAATCAATAAATAGAGACTGCGGTAGCTAACTACTGTACAGTGTGGCAAAAAAGTATTTAGTCAGCCACTGATTGCACAAATTCTCCCACTTAAAAAGATGAAAGACGCCTGTAATTTTTATCATAGGTATACATCAACTATGAGAGACAAAATGAGAAAGAAAAAGTCCAGAAAATCCCATTTTCTGAGTTTTAAAGAATTTATTTGTAAATTATGGTGGAAAATAAGTATTTGGTCATCTACAAACAAGCAGTATCTGGCTCTCACAGACCTGCAACTTCTCCTCTGTCCTCCACTTGTTACCTTATGGCACCTGTTTGAACTGGTTATCTATATAAAAGACACCTGTCCACAACCTCAAACAGTCACACTCCAAACTCCACTATGGCCAAGACCAAAGAGCTGTCTAAGGACACCAGAAAACCAAACGGTTGACTTGCACACATTGTCTGATTTTTATAGAATTTATTAGCAAATTATGGTGGAAAATAAGCATTTGGTCATTGACAAAAGTTCTACTCTGTACTTTGTTATATACTTTTTTTGGCAATGACAGCAGTCAAATATTTTCTGTAAGTCTTCACAAGGTTTTCACAAACTTCTGCTGTTGTTTTGGCCCATTCCTCCATGCAGATCTCCTCTAGAGCAGTGATGTTTTGGGGCTGTCGCTGGGTATCACGGCCTTTAAACACTCTCCAAAGACCTTTTATGGGGTTGAAATCTGGAGACTGGCTAGACCACTCCAGGACCTTGAAATGCTTCTTACAAAGCCGTTCTTTTGTTACCCGGGCAGTGTGCTTGGGATCATTGTCATACTGAAAGACCCAGCCAGGTTTTATCTTTAATGGCTTTGCTGATGGAAGGAGGTTTTCCTTCAAAATCTGACCATACATGGCCCCATTCATTCTTTCCTTTACACAAATCTGTCGTCCTGGTCCCTTTGCTGAAAAACATCCCCAAAGCATGATGTTTCCTCCCCCATGCTTTACAGTAGGTATGATGTTGTTTGGATGCAACTCAGCATTCTTCTTCCTCCAAACCGACGAGTAGAGTTCTTACCAAAAAGTTCTATTTTAGTTTCATCTGAACATAGGACATTCTCCCAATCCTTTTCTAGATCATCCAAATGCTCTCTAGCAAACCTCAGACGGGCCTGCACGTGTACTGGCTTTAGCAGGGGGACACGTCTGGCACTGCAGGGTTTGAGTCCCTGGCGGCGTAGTGTGTTATTGATGGTAGCCTTTGTTACTTTGGCCCCAGCTATCTGCAGGTCATTCACTAGGTCCCCCCGTGTGGTTCTGGAATTTTTGCTCACCATTCTTGTAATCATTTTGTGGGGAGCCCCAGATGGATGATCAGTGGTCTTGTATGTCTTGTATGCTGACTTATTAAGATTCAGTCTTCCCAGCCTGGTACAGTTCAACAATTTGGTTTCTGGTGTCCTTAGACAGCTCTTTGGTCTTGGTCACAGTGGAGTTTGGAGTGTAACTGTTTGTGGTTGGGGACAGGTGTCTTTTATATAGATAACCAGTTCAAACAGGTGCCAGCAGTACAGGTAACAAGTGGAGGACAGAGGAGAAGTTACATGACTGTGAGAGCCAGAAATACTGACCAAATACTTGTTTTACCATGAATTTTACCTATGATGAAAATTACAGGCCTCTCTCTTCTTTTTAAGCGGGAGAACTTGCACAACTGGTGGCTGACTAAATACCTTAATGCCCCACTGTACGTCTGGTTTGGCATTACAAAGAAGCTGAAGCTGCTGCTCTGGAGGAAACAAAACAAAGGAACCGCTCAGCACCTCTGTCTGAACTCCTGAAAGACAATGCGGTTGGGGAATCCCTGTCTGCAGATACGGATGCCCTCCAGAACTCCGTTACACCTCAGCTGGTCCAGAACCAGATGCGGATCCAGTTTCCCTGCCTTGGAAAGAATCAAGGAAAATTAATGTCATTCTGCTCTGTGGAACCTTCTGAACCCCACAAACAACTGCAAGAGTCCAGGGCTCAGATGTCTCGTGACACTCACTCTCTTCTCGTGGTTGGGGATGATGCAGCGGACAAAGTTGGGGTTGGTGTTCCTCAGCGTGGCCATCAGCTTGGACAGCTGCTCCTTGTAGAGCTGACCCACTGTGCGGAACATGCCCTTCTTGGTCTTATAGGCAGCACCGAAGGCTGTTTCATTCATGCCAGCGACCTGATCCAGACCCACAATCCGGTCCACTGAGGGTTGAAAAGAAGCGGATGAATATTCTAGACAAGAGCAGTGATGGTGAAGATGGTTTGAAAGGAGCATCAGGATGACTCAGTGTGATAAAATCACGAGAAAAGAGAATACGCTATGTTCAAACTGATTAAAAAAATAAGTGATTATGAAGACACATCAATGACTCAGACCACTAAAATGAGATTAAAAACAAATTATTTGTTCAACAAGTTATTTTTTTTCCTGTGAAAAATCCATCTCTACTACCACGTCCAATTCAAAAAGTCTCACAATGTGGATAAAAGTGCACTAAAAGCTTACATTTTCTGCAGGTTGGAGGCTCTTTTTAATGAGGGTGTTGACTCTGGTTTAGGTTTTTGTGCCTAAAATGGGAATCAGCGTCTGTGGTGGATTGCTCCTTCATTCTAATAAATGTTTCTGCCTCTTTTGATCAATTGTTTCAAATAACTCCTCATAACTGCATGATGGTTTGTTTCTGTCTTCTATGCAGAATCGTTATATGCAGCCTCATTCAGGAGTTTTCCTGCATGGATGGTTTGCTTAACTTCATCAAACTGCATGAAAGTCCCCCTCCAATCATTCTTTGATCTATTGTAAAATTGTTCCCAGTGGTCTTTTCATTCTGATTATGCCATTTTTAGTCAAAATCAAAAAACCTGTGTCGTCTTCTAGGATATAGTTTCTGAAAAGTGGCAAAAGTTTATTGGAAATTCATCTCTGAGTTGTGGGCCAGACTACTGGCACGAAGCAACCCCCCCCCCCTCCTCCCTATGCTAAGAACTTGGATTAAAGAGCTCGTAGCCCGCCCAGCACATTTTCTTTTTGAAATGGCTTTTTTTCATCTTGCTCCTGATTCACAACAATGCCAATAAAGAAATATTTATATATGTAATTTTAAGGGCTGCACGGTGGCGCAGTGGTTAGCGCTCTTGCCTCACAGCAAGAAGGCCTCCGGTTCAAGTCCCGGCTAGGGGACATGAAAATCAACATCAATGGGGGACCTTTCTGTGTGGAGTTTGCATGTTCTCCCCGTGTATGCGTGGGTTTTCTCCGGGGTCTCCGGCTTCCTCCCACTGTCCAAAAACATGCTTCATAGGTTAATTGGCAACTCTAAATTGTCCCTAGGTGTGAGTGTGAGAGTGCATGGCTGTATGATTGTTGAAATTCTTCCCTGCAACAGACTAGCGACCTGTTCAGGGTGTCCCCTGCCTTCGCTCATGAGTGGCCGGGATAGACTCCGGCAGCCCCGTGACCCCGAAAGGGAAAAAACGGATAAGAAAATGAATGAATGTAATTTTAAGCTTAATTTTCTTCATATATGTCCTTCGTCATGAGAAAAATGCCACAAGATCATGTTCAAAACACCAAAAACATCATTTTCATTTGAAAATGATAATCTTTAACTAGATGACTAAAACTGTTGTTTTGCATTGCTGATCCACACAGAATGGAACAAGGCACATCCTTCAGACAGTTTATCTTTTGTAGAATTTTTGCCTAAACATTTTAGGAACATTGCTGATTTCTTGCTCAACAATTTCCTTCAACTTGAATTTTTTTTTCTTCTATAATTTCATTTTTACTTGGATTTCCTTTGTACATCACAACCATGACGCAAACTTCCAAATCAGTCGAAAAGCAGCTGAAATCTGTGATTTTTTGTTGTTGTTTAACTTTTGGACAAACAGGAAAAGAAAAATTTGATGGATGAATTTGACGTGATAAATCATGTAATAAAATGGTTACGGTAGACCGGGGGTGGGATTTTATAAGCTCGCTTCCTTCACTCCCTTTCAAGCAATATTTCATTTTATGTCTAATTATCCAAAGTTTGATACGCCATTAGATGAACGTATAACTGATGATTGGATTGTTTTTGTGTATTCTTATTTGATTGCTTGAAATAAAACATTTCAAATCAAATCAAATCAAATGGAGACCTGGAAGTCGGCCCCTCACTCTACATAAAGCAGAAACATCCATCCATTTTTTGAAACTGCTGAAAACCTTTCAGGGGTCAAAGGGTTGCTGGAGCCTATCCCTGCTACTGATGGGCAAAGCCGGGGTACATCCTGGACAGAGCTGAAACATTACGCTGCAAAATGTCCATATTTTATCCATTTGAGACCTGGATCTATGCCAGGTTGCTCTTTCTGCATTAAAGCTGGAGCCCTGTTCTTTGATTTGAGAGCTTCAGACGTTCTCCTGCTTCCTCCAGATCTCCTCTTTGTCATCTCAGAATGAATTCTCCGCATTTTGAACCTCTGTGAGTCTGAGAAGCTTCTCTCAGGTTTTCACTGTTGCTCTTCCTCCTGACATTCTTCTACCAACTTTCACTCTTGTTTAAGCTTTAAAGACGAAATCAGTAAATAATAAAAAAAGAAATGAGATCCGTAACCTCAAGGTCTAAGCAGTGATTAAAGCCTAAAGTAGAAGAACCACTGGTAAAATTTTGAACCAGAAAAGGTTTTTTGTTCTTACCATATGTGGCAGGTTATCGAATTAAACACCTGCTCCAGTAAAAGGTTTAAATAATCAGAAGCAGAGCCATGCAAAGCCAGAGCCACATAGGACACGCAGAAGCTGTGAGAGCAGCAGCATGGAGGAACATGACTGTCATTCACCTGGAGCTTCATGGAGCCCAGACACATTGTCATAGAAAGAGGCTCTCTGAAACGTCTGAATGTCTACAGCAACAGACAGAAGACAGCAGAGTGAGACAGGAAAGAAAAACACAGACACAGGCGTCACAGGAACCAGAGAGAGGACAGAAGAAAGAAGTTAGTTCACCAGCACCAAAGCCTGAGAGTCAACCTTCTTCACACAGTCACAGACTGCTCAGTATTTTATTGATCCACCTCAAAGCTCGTCCGTCTAACCCCGCGGGGAAAATCAAAAAAGCTTTTTTTTTTTGTGCGTCTCTGTTGGATTCTGTGAATGAGATTTTATATGGACGTCATGGGAGGCTCACCGTCCTTCCACAGCTCCGCCACGAATTTATCAGCAGACTGGTGAAGCAGCGTGGCGACGTTATCGTTCAAAGGATCCATGTTCTTCATCAGCCACTCATCAGCTTTGTAATCCACCTGAGGAAGACATTGGTGAGAGGTTTCAACGGAAAAGAAATCCCACAGGAAATCCACGGCCACTTTTTAAAAAACCTTTTGGAGACTAAAACCTAATCGGAATCGGGGCACTGAGTGTAAATTAGCTGTTAGACAAATATATGACTCCAAAACAGAAATATGTAAACTTCTCCAATCATTTAGAGCAATTTTTTCTTTTAAAGTTCAGGAAATGTGTTTTTCACAAGTGAAAATAACAAGACTTAAAGACAAGGAGACACTGAAGATCAGTGCTGGGAGGTCAGAAGAATCTTGTTTGATGTCCTCTTTGGTTTTGTGTGTTTAGTTTCAGCAGTTTGTGTCATTGTTAAGGAGCTAACAAAGTTTTTTTGTGCACATGAATGCTGTTTTTGAAGACATTACTCTGACCCACAACCTGCACACAAGACAGTGAAAAATAACACGATTCAAGATTATTACTCAGAGGCAAATTCTTTATAATCTGATCTATTAAAAAAACAATAAAAAGGCGGCAGCTTGGAGGTAAAAAGCCGATCAAAGAGGAGCAACACCTTTAAACAAATGGAATCACATACTGTAAAATGTGTAGAGTTACCTTTTTCTTTAGATCAGGTTAGTAAAGGTGGATATAAAAAAAAACGACTGATCGTGTGTACAAGAAGAAGAAGATCACCTCCCTTTTGGTTTGCAAAGCCTCATATTTCCTTCCTCATTATTTATTTTGTGTTTAAACATCAAAACATGAGTTTTAATAACACTAAGATGCCTCAAGCCTCCCTGAATCTGAGGTGTCAAAAGCTCACAGAGAAGTGATTTACTGAAGAGAATCTCAGTTAGAAGGATGGAGTTAGTGAGTTTGCCTGGTCAGACTGAGAATCTCATGGAAGTCGACTGTCTGCTGCTGATTGATGGATGTTTAGTCTCTTAAAGCTTCTTGTTATGGGAGGTAGTTTCTCTCTTTTTTATTTAAACTTTCTTTTTATTTCTTTTTAAACACAGTTAAAACATACAACAAAAAGCAGAGGGAACAGTAAAAATAGGTTTACAAAGCAAAACAACAACAAAAAAACAAGAAATGCCTTGGGTTGCCTTGGCTCTATAGGTTTTCAATGACATTGTCCACGTACAAGTCCTTATAATGTCGTTTTGTAGTTAGTCCATTTCTCCCATCTTTTTTGACAGCGATCTTCTTGAGTTCTTATCCTATAGTTCCACAATTCCATCACATGTATTTCTTCCAAAATTTTTTCCCATTTCTGTTGTGTTGGTGAATCTGTCTTGTACCATTGTCTTGTGATTGTTTTCTTGCCTGCAGCTAGAAAAATTTTGACTAAATATCTGTCATTTTTTAGTACATTTTCTGATATATTGCCCAGATACAGAAATAAGCATGTTTTTGGACCTTGGTTATAATCTGGTGAATAGTCTTCCAAAAGGGACTAGCTTTGGGACAAGACCCAAAAATATGAGAATGATCTGCGTTTATGTCTCCACATTTTCTCCAACATGGCTGGGGCACCGAAGTGTGCTTGTTTGTGATTTTTGGTGTTATAAAGTATCTAATTGTGTTTATCCAACAATGCAGTCTTGTGGGAGGTAGTTTCATAATTTAACTCTCCATTCACTCTAAAAAGGACATTTTAGAAGAGGAAAGGAAAAGGTCAAAGGCAAACAACAAAGCAAAACTTTTCATTCATAAAACCAACAAATTTAGTTCTTATCTTTGCATGAATAATTCTGAGGCTCTGCATTTGTCTATAAAATAGGTTTTATATATTTTATAAAGACGATTTAATGTAATGGAGAAGAAAAATGTAAAGAAACTTGATAAGGCTGAATAGACTCCAGTTTTGGTGCTTTTCTGTGGCGTAGAGTAGAAGCTGAAGCTGCTCAGTGTTTTGTCATGATGAGACCCAGAGGAAAAAGAACGGCAGCCTAGACTGACTCAGCCGGCGTGGAGGTGCTGTGACCCACAGGCGCCTGCTCTGAAATCTGGAGGAAGCTGTTTCTGTTCACAGATGCAGCTTGAAACCGCTCAGTTGTGTAACCAGCAGGTACCAAAGACTCCCATCTTGAAGAAATGCAAACCAAATGTTCCTGCAGCAGAGCAACAACTAGACTGCTATGAGAGAAGCTTCTGTCTGCTCCTCAAAGACCAGAAAAGCGTGCTTTCATTGGTCTACTCAGCAGCACCTACCCGCCCGGCGTAGTGGATGATGCAGAAATCCGCTTTGTCCTTGAGTTGGCGTGGCTTCTGAAACTTGGCGTGAGTTCCCTGCTCCTGCAGCACTTTGTCAACAAATGTCTTGTCTGTGGCTTTGGGGAACCAGCACTCCTCGTCCAGCAGAGCCAGGATTCCAGGCGGGTTGTTCTGAGGAGGCGGACATAATGACGGACGTTCATAAAGAACACAAACCCATTGGGATGTTGGTGATCTCACTCACCGGCCTCTCGATGAGATCGATGCAGGGCTGCAGGTCCAGGCCGAAGTCGATGAAGCTCCACTCGATGCCCTCCCTCTGGTACTCCTCCTGCTCCAGGATGAACATGGTGTGGTTGAAGAGCTGCTGCAGCTTCTCGTTGGTGTAGTTGATGCACAGCTGCTCGAATGAGTTCAGCTGGGGAGAAAGAAGAAAGCAGATCTTTACCGTGTACTTCTCCACGCATTTCTTTGAATAAGCTGAGACCTCATAAACGATAGTGTGCAAAGAAAACCTCAAAAATCTCAAATCCAGCGATGTCCAGGATGCCGATGAACGAGGCTCCCTGCCGTTTGGTCCTGTCCAGAGCCTTGTTGATGCGGTGGACCAGCCAGCGGAACAGACGCTCATATGTGGCCTTGGCCAGAGCTTCAGCAGCAAAATCAGCCTGAGGAAGAGCAAAGAGCCAAAAACACCAACATTTACTCCCAGCCTTATCCCAAATAAAGAGCGTTTTCAGGGTAAGATTTTTAAAAATAAAAATGTTTGTACAATACAGAATGATTTCTGTTAACATCTGTGGGGATATCTTAACCGAAACAAATATAACCAACACGCTAACGCGGGCGTGCTTTTGCACGCTAAAGGAATGTTACAATCAGGCGGGAACATTGGCGTCAATAAAAGCTAAATCGTATGAGTGGAGAGCAGAAGTGAAGCTGTCTTTGTCTGCAGGGACTGTTGGATTTGTGAGGGATCCCTCTTTTTCCAGATGTCCAAACGTATATTATGAGTTTACAACATGAACTTTACTTTACGGAGAAAGAGCGAGTTCAAGTTCTGCATTTCCATGTTTGAAAAGCTGATAAATGAAATGCCAATTAAATCTGGTCAAACACCTGCAGTTTTCTAAGCTGAATCTAATTTGGACACTTTTTACTCAAAATGGGTCCAAATCAGGGGATTTAGAGTCATTTCTTAACGTTTTAACGGTCGTATTTACAGTATTCTAACATTTGGCAACACGATCCATCAAATGTTCAGCTGAAAGCCCGAAAATAGACCTAACCTGTTCTTTGGTCTGTGCTTTCTGCACATAGTCTCGTCCCACTTTGATGCGAGGGGTGAGGATGGCTCGGGTGAACTCCATGACGTTCATTCCCAGCAGATGGCAGAGCTTCTGCGCCGCTGGGGAAAAGCAGAAACTTTTCATCTCGGCGCACTCAGGGACGCCAAACGGACACGGTGAGAAGGCTTACCTGTGTTCTCAGGCATGGAGGCCTGATCTGTGTTCCTCTCCTTCTTAAAGACAACATTACCAAACTGCAATACTGCAGACACCACCCTCAGCATGCCTGCAGCAGACAGAACACAACTTTATGCATCCTTTGGGACACCGTCAGTGCAAGTGGAGGAAAAACAGGAACAACTGGAGAAGGAGCATGCAGTCAGTGTAGAAGTCGTACTCACAGACTATCTCATCGTGGGAAAAGCCCATGATGTGCATGGCATCCATGGTCTCCTGGAAGTTCTCCTTGTCCTGCTGGCCCGGAATGGGAATGTTACCGTTTGATAGGAAACGGTAGTTGTTGAAGCCCTCGAGGAGCAGGTCCGCTAAAGGAAGATATGAGGAGGAATTTTAGTGGTTCGTTAGTAAAAACAGATTTAACAATTTCCCTGCTTGTTTGATCCTATTTGTAGTAGCTGGTGGTTAAAAGGTCTGGAAATGTAAATGTTTGTGAAAAGATTGGAAATAATATCTGCAGTTTGAAGTTGAGAATCTGAAAATCCTTTAAACTACCAACAATGTCATGAAAAGACAAATATGGATAACTTAAAATCATCTTGTTGGTTCTGCTTTGTTTGAATTTAACTAGAACATAAATGACATTTTTCGGTTAGGTCATTTTTTTCCTTTATGCCAGATGCTACAACTCAAAGACTTTCAACCCAGTGTGAAGCCGTTTAGGTCCTCTGATGGTCCTATATGCATTTTTACTGACATTGTTTTTAATTGAAAATGTATCTTTTTATATTACTACATTTTAATGTTGTTCAGTACTTTTTATATCACTCTATAGTTTGATTTTGGTTCACTATAAAAACAGGGTTTTAATAAAATAAAAATATACTTGTGTCAAGAAAAACTCTTAAAATAATCGTATCAAGAAAGTTTGTCAATAGAAAAATAATATTAGTTTGAGAAAACATGTCTTACAGACTACAATTGTGTTTTTCTTAAAACAAGATTTCTTTTTTCTGACCCCATTGGTAGATTTATTTTCTTTTTTTTTTTTCATATTTATTGAAAATCTGCCAATGGGGTAAAAAATGTCAACTGTTTTTCATGCGTTTGGAGACTGTTTGTCGGTAAAATGTGCTGCATTGGTTAACATTCACAGGACTGGACTCACTTCGAAGGTGCTCTCCTGCTCCTGCCAGCAGGCGGTAGAAAATGTGGAAGGTCCTCTCATCTTTTGCCTGTCTAATGGCCCTGGACTTCTCCAAAAGATCTGACATCAAAGGGTTAAGGGTTTGCAGCAGTTAATTACTTAAATAACCATTAAAAAAACACATTTGTTAGAATTATAAAATCTAGAAGAAGATATTTCAAAAGATGCTGAGGCAAATTATTTCCATAACATAAAGGTTTTCTTTGATATGTCACATCAGAAAAATTAAAAACGTGAGTTTTGAGCCGTCCAGCTTCTTGTGGAGAGAGCAGATGTGGATTCTTGTGGGAAACTGATGTTTGAGTGTCCCACTGCTTTCTAATGTCACCATCTTAAAGCTCTTTGTTGTCTTAGGATACAGGTTTCAATATTGGCCCCAACAATGTATCCTGTGACGTCAAAGTTGACTCTGATGAACTTCCCCTGCAGAAAAAAAGCATATTCCTGTTAGAAAAAGCAAGGACCTCTCAGTGTCTGTGTGCTTTTTGTGTCCCTTTTCAGGGCACAGCTGCATGTTAAACAGCACCGCATGGATTCCAGGGGATGACAGAAATGCAGGGAGGAACAAAATGCCTATATTAGGAAGTGCCAGGTTAACAGGTCAGAAAGAATTCCAGGCATGTCTGTGGTTTCCTGGCAGGGAACGGCGTTTGAGTATGTGGGAACGCGTGTGCCCCCCCGAGTCTGACCCAGCAGTGAATTATGAGGACCTGAGCAGCATCGCCGCCTAATAGTGACCACATGTTTAACTCAGACAAACACAAACGTTGAAAGGAACAAGAAGTCTTTCAGAACATTACATCTCATTCTTCATAGAAGTCAGAAAAAAACAAACACATGAATTAATCCTCAAATTGACCCAAGCTGGATATTAAAAAAAACAGTGTATATTTATTTCCTTTGCTGTTATAGTTAAACGTGGGGAGTGACATTAACTTCACAGATCAGATAAAACAGCCATCAAAGCCTAAGAAGCTGTAAATGAATAAATAATATGACAGTCAACACCTTAAGGGAGAAGCTGTGGTTTTGCAGGAGTTATGTGCCGGACTGTTTGCTGGCAGGTAGCCTCCTGCCGGGTAAAAAGCAAAACACGGAGGCTAAACTTTACAGAGCGTATGAAGTTCTGTTGAAGGCTGTTATTAGCTCATCTCCAAAGCTAATTGAGTTTAGCTTCTGTTAATAAATGTCATGCAATTAGCTAAAAAATGTTTGTAGAGAAATGAAATTGCACTGCAGGTTCGAAAATCCAAATATTTCCAGTTGTTATGCAAATCTAAAGACCCCTACATCCTTTCTCGCCTGAATTCTATAGAGTTCAAAATGAGGATTTAAACAGAGAATGCGGACTCACAAAGCGAGATGAGTTGTCGTTTTTCACTGTCTTGGCGTTACCAAATGATTCCAGGATGGGGTTGGCTTGCAGGAGCTGCCGCTCCAGCTCACCCTGTGGAGAAAGACGGAGGCGAGAGCTGGTCAAACATGGCAGGTTCTGCTAAAATGAAACCGTTCCTGTCATTCCTGCCTTTTCCTCTTCAGCATGCACAAGCCAGTCAAGTTTACGTTAAAAAACAGAACAGAAAAAAAGCAAAAAGTCAGTAAATGATGAGAAAATGATGAGAAATTTTAAGTGTTTGGAGGACAAACAAGGAAGAAATCTTTTTATAAGTTTCTTCATCTTTAATTTTCCTAAGTTGATACGTATTTGTATGAATGTATAACTGCTGATTGTATTGTTTTGTGCATTATTCTTGCTTTGATTGCTTGAAATAAAACATTTCAATTCAATAAAACATTTAAAATAAGCCCTGATTAAAATGTTTTAAGGAATTCTGATAACTGAAAGTTCAACCAGACAAACTACAAAGCAAAATTGAAATGGAAGGAATCTTTTTATGAAAGGTTTCCAGACACAGACAGCGCTCCCTGCAGGCTTTGCCGTAAAATGATCTCACCTCCACATGTTTATTATAACAAATATATATTTACATTTAAGAAATTCACAAAAAACTGCATTGATGCTTTATTTTAAAGCAGCAATTTTCTGTTTGCGTTCAACACAACTGACTAAATTAGACAAAGAGATGAGCTGAAAGACATTTTATGTTGTGATACAAACTAACAGGTACAATCTCCTTCAAAGGGATTTGACTTTTATTTGCAAAATTGATGTCAAAGTAAAGGTTTTAGCAGAAATCCGAGCCTCATATCTCAGCAGAGCTGAGCAAAAGCAGACGATTCTGGCTTCAGATGTTCACATTTTATCACTAAAACCAGCTGTTTTGAATGGAAGAATAAAGAGGAGACTTCAGGGAGTACTATTATACTCTATCCTGGCGGTATTAGAACTAGAACTTTATTAAACCATCAGGAAATCGGGTGAAATAAATCTACTTTTTTTGGAAAAGGTCCTAATCCTTTTGAATCGACTACTTTTCTGTTGCCACTTTTACCTCATTTAAAGCCCTTCCTCTGTGGCGTGTCTGCCCTTCATCCCCTGCTTCTGCATTCCTCTGGCCTTCTCACAGCCAGCCGTGCAAACTGACCCGGAGGCCTCGAAGTTTGCAACTTTTAACTCTCTGCTGCTAAAACACAGCACTAAACTGCTGTTAAAACTGGCGTTTCTGCAAAGCGTGAAGGGATTCACCTCCTAAAACATACTGTGCCTATTTTGCTTTTAAAATAACATTAAAATAAACATCAGGAGTTAATTTGTGAGAAAGAAAAGCATCAGATACAAGCAGGGAAACTTCATGAAAAATCATGCAAAACGGGGAAATATTTGTTAATCTGTGAAATAAAATGACAAAAAAATGCACTAAAACGATGAAAAAATGCTCTTTAAGTAACAAACTCTCATCAAAGGGTTTTACCAAATTAAAGCATGCATGTTTAAAAGCTCGACTAAAATGAAAAAAAAAAAAGAAAAAGACAAAAATAAGCAGGAGGAGATGTTTAGTGTGGCTTTGACTTGATCTGCACAAAACTACCCGGTCAGGCTCCATTAGAAATTCATAGCGGGTCTCTGAAACCAATTAGCTATTAACATAGCATCCTAATTTCCAGCGGATCTAATGAACCTCCATCAGCTGATAAAGCAGCTTTATTATCACGAGCCCGCTGGGTTTATGGCAGCTCGGGCTAAAAAACAGCAGAAATGTGAGCCAACACAAACAAATACCTCATGAAGAAAGAAGCTGAGATTGGTCTGTCAGCATCATTGTGGAAGGAGCCGAGCAGCATGCCGATGCACACAAACATGACAACAGACCACACAGGGGTTGGGGGTGGGAGGAGGAGGAGGGGCACTTGCCTGTAGCTTGAATGCTTTGGGAGATTCGGGCTGTTTGTTATGGATAGACAAATGCAAGTGTTAAAACCTGAAGCGCGTGTGTCAGACACAAGCCACAGGAATCAGAACCCCCATCTGCACTTCTGCAGGGAGGGGTGCAAAGGTTAGACATGACCGAGTGTCAGGCAGCTTCTTCCACTCTACTGCTGGGCTTCAGTACAACAGAAGAACATTACAGTACAGGTTTGAGATTTTAGAAAATCTCTCTAAACTAAACAAATCCCACTTTTTTAGCAAAAAGCAAAGAAATAATCAGCAAATATGAAACTAAACCAGCATAGCTTCCCATTAGGAACTGGGCAAAATATCATTAGTCAGTTTGAAGCTCATTAAAGCCTTAGTCACAACTGCCCCCTCAGGTGGATAGGGGCAGTCTGCAGGCAAAAAGATGGGCACACAGGTGGTCCGCACAAAATGAAAGTTGTAGACCGCTCAATGAGTCCATAGGGCCAAAAAGTTCTTGCCTATTTTTCTACGGGCATGCTGTGGGCGACAGGTTGTAGTGAAAACTTCAAAAACACGTAAGGGTGAGTAAAGGTTAAGAAGATGAAACGCAGCGACATTTACGGATTCTTCAGAATTTCAACCTCCTCAAAATCCTGCCCACTGATGAAGGAGCTCATTAGTGCCGTTCCAGTGATACGTGTGCGTTCCATGCTTGCAGCCTGGCTGTTAGAAATGGGAAAATTACACAGTCAGAGCGTAGTTTGTGTGGCCGTCCTACATATTGTGTGCACACCCTGCGCGTGAAGCATTAACAAAGAGCCAGTACTTGCACCTTACTGACGACAAGACAGGGACATCGTACGACAGCGTCACCCGTACGTCATAAGTGCGTGTGACTTACATTATTCATACGAACACTGCACGAAACATTTAACCCATGCACGGCAATGATACGTTCAATTGACGTCGCTTAAGGTGGCGACACGACTCTCAAGGGAACTGCAAGACACACCGACTTCTTTCTCTTTAGGTTGCGGCCGCTCTTTGGGCCCGGACAACCCAAAGACCAGCAGCACCCATATGGGTCAACCCCCCATAAGGGTGGATGTGACGAAGGCTTTAGTGAGTATGAAGCTCATTAACATTGCTCCTGAAAGACTGCTTTACTTGTTACTGAAACTCTAGATGTGTTTGCTGGACCAAACTGGACCGCCCCCCCGGCTGTATTTACGATGTGTGACCATTCCCTAGTTTGCCTTGGGCAATAAATCTGCCCCTCAGAGGGCAGAGGAGAGGTGTAAGAATAATAAATGAGTGGTCCATAATTGGGCAGGGACAAAGTAGAGTGGCTGCAGGCGGTGTGGCTCACAGGAATGTTGTGGTCTTTACGTCCTTTGTGTGAGGAGGCGACGTGGGCCAAGTACTGAATGACCTTCTTGGTGTTCTCTGTCTTGCCAGCTCCTGATTCACCTCTGAAAAGGAGAGTTTAGACAGCAGCATGAGCGGGGAGCAAAGAACAGGGCTTGAGTGAGAGGAAATCAAATGTTTTTGTTCCTGAAAATGAATCAAATTTTCAGGTTGTTAGGCAAAACCACATTACAAGACGTAATCTGGGTCATTTGTCTACAGTTCAGCGAGGTGCAGAAAGACCAGAGGGAAACCAAAATAACTTTCATTTGGCACGATTGTGGTTACGGCTCACACCAAAGACATCAGTCGCAGAGACGGGAGGCAGAAGGAGCAAGTGCCCATCCGACTATCTGTTGTTTATTCCTGTTTGTTTGTTAGTGAGTTTCTCTGAAGAATGCTGCGGTCTGGTAAGCCAGTGTTCAGGCCAGCATTTCAGGGCCGTCTCTAATGATAGCTGTCTTCAGGCGAACTTTCCAAATTTCCCACAGCTAGGTCCCCGAGCTCAGAAAGCACCAACCAACAGCAGGAACCAGTCAAAGTGCATGAAGACATGCCGGTGGCTTTAGTCTAGCTGCCTATTAGTACAACAGCACACACAACACTGCACTTCTACAGACGCTTCAAAGTTGTTTCTCGAGAGCAGAATATGAACACCAAGGAAAATGGGTCAGTTAGCTGTTGACCAATTGTTCTATTTCCTTCACTAAACTGTGGCTCAGTGTTACTTAACTTTCATCTAAAAGTGGAACTCACACTCTGACCACTTTGTTGTATTTGACAAAATTCTGTTCAATTATTGCTCTGTTCATTTCATTTTGTGTACGGGTCCCAGGGAATCATCAAAACCACCAAATGGTGGGCTTACCACTATCACTAGGGAGGGAGAACAAATCTGGTTCATCCAGGTGTGTTACAACTGATGTGACTTTACCTTTAAGACAGAATCCCATTGTGTTTTGACGTGTTTGGTGAAAGGGAGGGCTTTTTTGGCTAGTGAAAGGTCTGAAATAAATAACAATTCTAATCAAAAGGACTTCTTTAAACCTTCATTGTGTTTGTTTCAGTTAGAGTCCCACTGAAAATGAGAAGAAATATTACTTTAAAACTTTCAGACATATAACATCTGAAATGGACACATAGTGAATTATCTTTAGACTGTCCATCCTTTTTTAAAATCTTGTAAGCTGATGGCATTTAATGAGTGCAGCCCAGCATTGAACTTTTTTTAAAGTCTGTTTCAAACCAAAAAAAGAAAAAAAAACTGTCATTCAAATTTATTTTGGTTGCATTGGTTGTTCGCCTTACCTAACAGGAGTGTATTTTCTGTGTTTTGGACAAATACCGTTGCTTCTCTGTTTGCTCGCAGCATCGGACTTGTGCCACGCTGACAGAGAATGACACTTAATGACTTTCTGCCTTAGAAGATGGGGCTGGCCTGAAAACCACACTCATAACTCCCTCAGCTTTGGGTAGAGCCTCTAGACAGGCCAAGAACCGCAAAAAGTTATTTGAAACTGCACTTAAAATAAAACACAGAAGCAGGCTGGTCGACTCAGCAAGAGAGAGAAACCCTGAAGGATTTGGAAAACTACTCACTTTGTAGAAATAAAAGAAACTGGAACAC
The DNA here is from genome assembly GCA_023969325.1 of Oryzias curvinotus. Taxonomy (NCBI): domain Eukaryota; kingdom Metazoa; phylum Chordata; class Actinopteri; order Beloniformes; family Adrianichthyidae; genus Oryzias; species Oryzias curvinotus. The sequence goes on from CM043722.1 coordinate 44,187,682, forward strand.
CAAGAAGTCCAGCGGCTTTCATTTTGTGCTCTTATTTGCTGTTGTAGGTCTATGTGTGACTAATTTGTTAACGACAAATGGGACCCTTTGGTAAACCTGTTCAAGCTTAGACTCACAGATTCAACACAGAAGCAAAGAGTGAAGAAGGGAGGAAAGAGTTGCATCACTTACGTGCAAAGGATGGATTGGTCCTCCCGATCTGTTCAGAAGAAAAATAAAATTAGTGTTTCCTTAAAACTTTTTGAGGATGTACAGCCACTGATGATGTTGTATTATTGGTGCAGCTGTTGTTTGTAGCTGGAAACAACAACAATATATATGGAATAACCATATATATATATATATATATATATATATATATATATATACATATATATATATATATATATATATATTTTTTTTTTTTTTTACATACATTTGACATGCTAGCATGACCATTTAGGACATAAAGACTTCGGACAATGTTATACAAAAAACAACAATACATGACTTTCTTCTCAAATTACACTGACCAAAAATATAAATGCAACACTTTTGTTATTGCTCCCATTTTTTATGGTATGAACTCAAAGATGTGAAACATTTTCCACATACACAAAATAACCAGTTCTCTGAAATATTGTTCACAAATCTGTCTAAATCTGTGATAGTGAGCACTTCTCCTTTGCCAAGACAATCCATCCCACCTCACAGGTGTGCCATATCAAGATGCTGATTAGACAGCATGATTATTGCACAGGTGTGCCTTAGACTGGCCACAAGAAAAGGCCACTCTGAAATCTTCAGTTTTGTTTTATTGAGGGGGTCAGGGGACTCAGACAACCAGTCAGTATCTGGTGTGACCACCATTTGCCTCATGAAGTGCGACACATCTCCTTCGCATAGAGTTGATCAGGTTGTCTATTGTGGCCTGTAGAATGTTGGTCTACTCTTCTTCAATGGCTGTGCGAAATTGCTGGATATTGGCAGGAACTGGAACACGCTGTCGTATACGCCGATCTGGATCGGCGTATACGACATCCCAAATGTCGTATACGATATGTTTGGATGCATCCCAAACATGGTCAATGGGTGACATGTCCGGTGAGTATGCTGGCCATGCAAGAACTGGGATGTTTTCAGCTTCCAAGAATTGTGTACAGATCCTTGCAACATGGGGCCGTGTATTCTCATGCTGCAACATGAGGTGATGTTGTTGGATGTACGGCACAACAATGGGCCCCAGGATCTCGTCACGGTATCTCTGTGCATTCAAAATGCCATCAATGAAATGCACCTGTGGTCTTCGCCCAAAGCATATGCCTGCCCATACCATAACCCCACCACCACCATGGGCTACTCGATCCACAACATTGACATCAGAAAACCGCTCACCCACACGACGCCACCCACGCTGTCTGCCATCTGCCCTGAACAGTGTAAACCGGGATTCATCCGTGAAGAGAACACCTCTCCAACGTGCCAGACGCCATCACATGTGAGCATATGCCCACTCAAGTCGGGTTACGACGACGAACTGGAGTGTGGTCGAGCCCTCGATGAGGATGACGAGCATGCAGATGAGCTTCCCTGAGACGGTTTCTGACAGTTTGTGCAGAAATTCTGTGGTTATGCAAACAGCAGCTGTCCGAGTGGCTGGTCTCAGACGATCTTGGAGGTGGACATGCTGGATGTGGAGGTCTTGGGCTGGTGTGGTTAGACGTGCTCTGCGGTTGTGAGGCCGGTTGGATGTGCTGCCAAATTCTCGGAAACGCCTTTGGAGACGGCTTATAGGTGGAGAAATAGACATTCAATTCCCTAGCAACAGCTCTGGTGGACATTCCTGCTATCAGCATGCCAATTGCACGCTCCCTCAAAACTTGCGACATCTGTGGCATTGTGCTGTGTGATACAACTAAAGATTGTGGAAAATGTTTCACATCTTTGAGTTCATACCATAAAAATGGGAGCAATTACAAAAGTGTTGCGTTTATATTTTTCGGTCAGTGTAGATCCATCACTGTCTCTGAATGAAATCAGGAAACAGATGTGCTGTCACCATTGCTTGTATAGGAGAACTGGACTGAGCGAGTGTGATGTCCCCCATAGTTACTTCTGGCTCTGATGAAATGAAGTAAATTCATTTGCTATTTTTTCTTGATACGGACGCCGCCATGTTGGAACCACACAATGTCTTGAAGCATTTAAGGATTGGTCCTAGTTGTTCTGGGTCAACATTTCTATGGTGACCTCTTTTGTCAAATCGAGGCGCGGAAGATTCTGCCAAACATTCGACACGTGACCACATACTTTATACTACTTGGTCAGTTCATAAATTATATAATTTGTGTACAGAAAAAAAAACTATGAAAAAAAAACTTGTTTATGGTTATTCTGATGAACAGAATGATTGTTTATTTCTCTTCAGAAGTCTTTAGGATTTTGGCTTCTTTGACCAAGTGGGCACTTCCTGTTTGGAACACAAAATGGGAGGGGTTCACTCAGTCCAGTTCTGGTGTAATTGACTGTATAATATAAAACTGGACGAATTGCGTCGGACGTCACCCATAAAAATGCCTTGCTTTCGGTTTCAACCAAACGAAGTCAATTCAGTTGCCATTTTTCCGTGATATGGACTTCGACATGTTGGTACCAGATATCTTCAGACCGTGTTCGGTCTGTCTACATTTCCATGGCAACCTCTCTTTCCAATCAGAAGTGTGGATGTTAGAAGGCCACATCGCTTCCACTGAGAGTGGGTTTGAGAGAACGCTTCAAATGTTGGAGTCAGAGCCACTTACTTTCGTTGAGGCATCTGTTTGGTCAGTTTTTAACTTAAATAGCTTGTGCTACAGCAAAAACATAATGAAAAAAAAATAGGATTAGCAAGAACATAAAAGGTATCAGAGCAAGAATGGCTATTCTGATGAACATAATGACTGAGTAATAACTGTTTATTTCTCAATAGAAGACTATGGGATTTTGGCTTCTTGGGACCAGCAGGAACTTCCTGTTTGGAACGCGAGTGTGATAGGGGTTATTCAGTCCAGTTTTCATTTACTGTCAGTGTCTGGTATACAGTCAACTGCTGTTACACACCTGCAATGAGAAAGAGCCAATGGTTGTCCATCTGAAGGATTGAAAGTCAATAAAACACTCTAAAAATATAACATTTTCTCCACTTCTAATGGTATTACCGGACTGTACATGTGCTCAATAGGACATATTTTACCCATTCTTCAACATTCAAACTGGTAACTTAAGATTTTTTTAGGCCCATCAGCCCAGATCAGCTGCGTTTTGACTGACCTCCTGCACCAATACAACCTTAGAAGAGCCAACTGTATGGACTTTATACAAGTGCTGAAACATGATAATCATATGAATGGTTCAGACTTTTTGAGACATAAATCTAACACTGAATATGTTACAATGAAGCTTTAAATAAGTTGGTTATATATATCTCAAGAGTAGATCTTGTTAAAGAATCTCAGTCAGCCTTTGAACTGCTTCTTCTTTTGGTTTCAGTTGGTTTAATTTAAATGTCATCAGTTTAAACAACAAGTACAATCTGATATAAAACATGTCTGAAGCCTGACATCACAAGTTAAAGTTGGAAAACACTGCTGATAAAGCTGATGTCATTGTCTTTTCTTTTGTAGATAAGTGGAAATGGCATGAACACAGGCCAGAAGCTAAAAATGTGGAGTTTGTCTCCAACACTTGACCAGAAAGGATCGGTTTGAAAGGTTAACTCCTTTTCAGTAGAGAACAGAAAACAGGTTCACTCCTCCCCAACAAAAGAGGCTCAGTTTTCACCAAATGGCTCAGACCCACTTTTGGGTGTTATCTTACACCTCAGGAATTACCTTGTTTTTGTGTGCTAACACATACATTTATCCGAATCAGGAAAAGTTGCTGCCTTTAGCTGCTGATCTGCCTTTTCTTTCAAGTGGAAATCTCATTTCCCTGGATTAAAAAAATGTGAACAAAAGACAGTGAGGTTTGGTCAAAGTGAAACCGTTAAAAACAGTGTGGATGATAAATGAGTTCCTCAGTTCAAACTATGTGATCTGCCCAGATACTGAGACACATGTTCAAACTTCAGCTGTGGTGATTGATTATTCTTCCTGTTCGTGCTTTAAGTCGGTTCCGCGCAGACCTGATGCCTGTCAGATGTAACCTAAGAGCATTTGCAGAACACCAATAGTCCCTCTGGACAAATGCAAACAATGTACTGGAACCCACCATAAATATTAAAGACTCACTATACTGCCTAGAAGCACAAGTAGTTATGCTGTATTGCAGAGTTAGTGACCTCAGCTCTCTGGTATTAACTACTTAAAAGTCAGGAAAAAGGTCTGTGTGACAAAGAGAAATGCTGAATTTCTGAACAAAAAGAAATCGCAGTGCCCAAAAAAATGAACACAACTACACTATCATACCAAAAACACAATTTAGTGGTCTAGTGGGTAAAAAAAATAGACAGAAATCTTTATTTCACCAGGTAAAACATTAAGAACAATTTCTTATTTACAACGTTAGCCTGAAAAAGTTGATTTGTAAAGCAGGAAACAATCTGTCTGGATAAATAAAGTAAAACCAGAGCAGAGGAGAAAAATAGAGGTCAGTCTTTGGGCCACAACCTCATGTTCATGTTCTTCTTCTTTTAAATCAAAAATACTGACAATTATTTGACAAACGAGGAGCTGAACAACATCTAAAGAGGGTTTAACATGAATATTCCTAGTGAATCTCCAGAAAATTGTACTCTCTTTAATGACTTCAGGATTATTAAGTTGAAATAACTAAACAAACACTGATAGAAATCACCAAGTATCAGCTTTGATTAACACCAACCACAAACTGGGAAAAAATCTACTTACTGAGTCATTTCAGGGGTGCCCAAATCCAGGCTTCAAAAGTCGGTATCCTACATGTTTGCAACCATCCTGCCATTAGAGCTCCTTATTGGCTAAACACACCTGATCCAGGTAATCGACAGCAGATAAAAGAGGATTTCTGGAAAACCAGCAGGACACCGGCCCTTGAGGCCTGGATTTCGGCACCCCTACTTTAGATGGTGCAATGGCTACTTTCACTTCTGTAGAAGATAAATGATCTATTTTTAAATGTTTTCATTTAATAACAGTAGCTGATTGTGCAAAAGCATCATGTGCAGAGTCCATCAGGACGTCCTAACAGAAACCATTCTATCAATGTTGTTCCTGCATCTGCATCAAAACAGTCATGTTCACTTCAGCATTATTCCTGATCCAGCTAGTGATGATGGAAACTGGGTTTAAATTAACATTTGATACTTAAGTTATGGTTTTAGTGTAGAATATTGGTTAAGATTTGATTCTATCTAAATATTCTATGTTTTTTACTCAGATCTTTTTAGAAAACATTTTAACAGGACGTGGATATGGAGAAAGGTGTGTCTGTCCATCTGCCACCTTTAGGCCTTATGGCAGCAGCTGCTTCCTCTATCACCACAGCAACTAACTGCTGGGTCATATTTACCCAGGATGCCATGCTGGGAAAGCATAGAAGGACAGAGGAAACTTTAAAAGGTCCGTCTTTGCTGTAGCTCATTCTGGCTTCACTCAATCACCTCTCCTTTTTTGGGTTTCCCTCTTTCCTTCTGCAATTCTGAATTTTTCTTTCACCTTCCCTCCATGGATTGTGCAACGCTTGATTGCTTCCATATCTACGAGTCTGTTGTGAGGCAATGAAATGTTTCCATTTGAAGAGTTCTTTGTTTTCTCAGTATCACTGCCAAAATGTGGAATCGATTTGATTTAGTTTATGGTTTAATTCAATTTCTAATTTTATGCAATAGAGTTTAATCCAAAATTAATGTTAAAATCTCAATTTCAAAACCAGTATTTTAACTATTGATTTAAAGTAAACATAGGCGGAACTTTCATTTTTACAACTATGTATTTTTCCCAGAAAAATAAACAGAAAATCTGTTTTGCCTAAAAAAGGTAAGAAGTTGATCTAACAGAAAGTCCATCCATCTTTTTTCTGCTTATCCGGACGCAGGTTCTCAGGGCAGCAGTGAGAATAAAGTCCCTCTCTACAGAAACGTCCTCCACAGAGCTCCAAACTAACACATTGCACTGGTTCTTAGGTGCACCAGCGCAGTGTTAAGTCCACCCAAAATGTTAACTGGATTGCTTTGAACACCACAGAGTTCCAGGGTCACTTTTTGTCCTGCTGTTCATTTGCTGCACAAAAGGAGAGGGGACACTCGGGAGTGCATTTATCTCAGCATGAAATGGTTTTTTATTGATATATTGAGCTTTTTCAATGTTTCAACACTAAATCTATTAGAATCTGTTACAAATACACGGTTGCAGCCATCGTCTTCACACACACTCCAATAAACACAGTACATTCCTATTATGGGCTACACTGCACCTCAGTTGTAGAGACTGATTAAGCCACTCTTCAGAAGACCTGCTCTGACTGATTATGATGGTCTCTAATCAAAGCGCCACCACTATGAGTCCATGTTGCTAAGCAAACGCAGTATGTAAGTGTTCAGTGAGACCAAGGCTTTATATTTTTGTACGGATCAGGCCTTTACTGTCATTATAACAGGTTCAGTCTTTCTTTTAACCTGCTCTCATCTCATCATCCAAGGCCAGATCCACACAGACAGTTATACCTGGACCCTGACCAAATAGAGGTGAGCGTGAGCCTTACACTATCTCTGACTTACTATATCATGTTCTTAAGACTGCGATATGGGCTTAACGTGAGTCTGGAGTTGAATCACAGGGACGCTTTCAGAATCATGTTTTTTTTTTTTTGTAATACCTAGAACGGCTTGGTGCACTGGTGGGACCTGAGATAATTGAAAACTTAGATTCCATGTGCGACCGAACTGTGCGCACTCCAAAGTCCTGACTCCTGTTCTGCTGTTAAACCCCAAAGCGCTCCCATGCTAGCCAAGAGACAGTCTTTTCGGTGCATCCTGGGTTTTTCCCAGAGCCTTCTCCTGACGGGTAATGCTCAAAATATCCCTCCAAGGAGGGTTCCAGGAGGAATCTGAAACAGATGCCTGAGCCATCTGAACTGGCTTCTCTTGATGAAGAAAAGCAATGGCTACCAGACTGGATGACTGAACTCCTCATCTTATCCCAGGATCCCTGCAGAGGAAACTTCTTTCAATCGTTTGTTGCTGAGATCATCTTCAAGTTTATAACCTGCTTGTGACCAGGTGGGGGTAGGGACATGTAGATACTAATAAACTGAGAACTTTGCATTTTTGGCTCCCCTCTATCTCTAGAATGAACCGATACATCAACTCCATCATCAATGGAGCCGCTGCACCAATTAGCTTGTCAGTATCATACACCATCCCTCCTTTGCTGTTGAACAAGAATCTGAGATACCTAAACTCCTAAACTTAGATACGGACCACTCCACCTACCCCGAGAAAGCAAACCATCTTTTCCCGATCGAGAACCATGACGTCAGACTTGGAGGAACTAATCCTCATTTTAGCCGTTTCACACGTGACAGTGAACTGCCCCAGTCCACACTAAAGGTTCTGGTTGAATGATGCTAACACAATAACATCATCTGCAAAAAGCAGAGAGAATGCTGGCAAACCAAGCTCCTGCTCTGGTTTGAGAAACAACAGACGGCTCTCAACACATAGTCAAGCAGCCATTTTCAATGAACAGTCTTTGTAAAAGGCAGATTTTTAAATCAGAATGATATGACACCAGCACCAGTCTATGACAGCTGTCTTTCATATAGAAGAATGGAGCTGTGAAAGAAAAAGCATGGAGAAAAATTCACAAGATTTGGCTTCAAGCCCCTTCCAACTGTAGGTGACAGACATCTGCTTGTAAAACAGCAGAAAAAGAAAAAGAAGAAGAATGCAGCAGCTAGATTGTTAGCAGGAACTAGCAGAAGAGAACACATCACTCCTGTGTTAGCGTCCCTTCACTGGTTCCCAGTTGAATCTAGAATTAAGTTCAAAACCCTTCTGCTGATCTATACGACCTTACATGGGATGACCCCATTCTATACTAAAGATTTGATTACCACCCAAACAGAACACGTCGGTCACAAAATGCAGGACTGCTTGTAGTTCCTAGAATTAGTAAAAGTACAGTTGGAGGCAGAGCGTTTAGCCACCAAGCCTGTTTTATGGAATAAACTCCCAGTTCATGGAAGAGAGGCCGACACAGTTTCTACAGTACATTCAAAGTTAGGCTTAACACATTCCTCTTTGGACAGGCTTATTGCCAGACTAGCTAGTAACCAGAGAATATTTAACTTAATGTTAACATGTTTGAAATAAACTTAACAATGGACCCCATTTTTTCATAGCACCTCCAACAGAACAACATGAGCAACAAAATCAAACACTTTTCTCAAAACATGCAGGCTGGATGGGCAAACTCTGATGAACCCTCAGGGCGCTCTGAGTAAGGTGTGGGTCTGACTTTACTGCTACGCATCTGTGACTGAAGCCGCACCGTTGCTCCTGAATCTGAAGATTGACTTTCGATCACTGTATTCTGTATTCTGGAGCAGACTTTCTCCGGATGGAGAGTAGAGTGTTTCCTATATAGGTGGAGCACACCTTTCAGTTTCTTTCCTGAAAAGAGGGATCACCACCCCAGTCCGACAGTCTAGGCGAGTAACCCAAGACGGCCTTACAACATCCAGAGACCTGAAGCGCTCGGGCTGAACCTCATCCGCCCCTGGTGCATTTCCACTGAGGAACTTTGAGACCACCTCTTGACTACAATTTGGGTGAGGGACTGGCCATCAGCGAAAGGTATTTCAGCAGGATTCAGGAGAAAGTATTCCTTCCATTTCTTGAAACATCAGTCGAGGTCCACAGCTCGCCACCTAGACAAAGAACTGCTTCCCACCACGAGGCACCAAATGGTCTGCCAGAATCGGCTTTTTAAGGCTGACCATCATTTAAGGGAAATCAATCCGAAAAGTAAAATTTGGAAGTAAAAATTGATTTTTACTTCACATTTTACTTTAGATTATCTATTTTTATTGTTTAAGCAGCTGGAGAGCACCGGAAATCTCGTTGTCACAAGTTTCTTGTGTAACAATGACAATAAAGGCTTTCTGATTCTGATTCTGATTTGATTTGACAGTTGATTGTTCAAAGCTCTATACATATCTTAACTCGACAACTTCTTAAGTCTCTCTGGATTATTTTGAACTTGAATCCTCTCAGCATTCAGAAGGTGGGATTATATAAGCTTCTTCCCACTCCTTTTCAAGCAATAAATCAAACTCTACTTATACTTCAGTTAATGATCACTGTACTTAATTAAGCAAATGTGATTTTAGTGACATTTTTGTTTTGTTTTCTGTCTTTTTAATCAATGCATTTCATCATTTCTGTAATGAGTTTGATAAATATGTTTAATTTCTTTATTGCTTTGACTACAATGCTTGAAATAAATCAATAAATCAGTAATTCATCTTTAATCAAACCCCAAAAAACGGTGACAGCAGTAAACCTGCACAGATTCAACTTTTCTGGCCTTCATGGTAAAAGATGGGCCAGATTTACTCAGCAGGATTCTCTTTCCTGCCAATAATTTATCCCCCGTCAAGATTAAATAAACCTTCATTCTTCAAATTCCAGAACAGCCTCCTTCCTCCCATCTATCCACAGAAGCCCTAATCATGACCACAACTACCCTTCTTTTTATCAGTCTAGTTGACCTTGTGCCGGGGTAGCAAATCTATATCATAAATATATTAAAACCCCTTTTTATACACAACTAAAACATTTTCTGTTTGCCTTAAAGCCAGATTTTCCTTCTTAAAATGTGACAGAGCTCATGGACAGCTGTAACAACCTAAAACATCTGGCTGTAGGTGATCTAAATCAGATATGTTTGGTGTTAAATGTTGTGGATAGAATAACATTATCTTGAAATTCCAGGCAGCTAAAAGCCGTGGATTCAGAGTGGAGCAATCAAGATTTAAGAAAGGTCTGCGGGTTTCTCACCACAGCCAAAAAAAAAAGAAAAAAAAAAAGCCCACATCCCTAAACCTTAAGAGAGCAGAACATTCTTAGTGAATGGAACATAATTACATCTTTTTATTGTCAATAATCCTTAGCGACACTAATTTGAACCCAAGCATTGTTGTTTTTTAGCTTCTTGGATGTAAAGTCAGCTGTTAACGTGAAAATATATGCTCTGTAAGAAAAAATGAAAAACAAAATGTCACTTTTTTGTAAACCAAAAAACTAAATTCATTCATTTTCTAATCTGTTTGATCCCTTTTGGGGTCACAGGGCTGCTGGAGCCTATCCCAGCTACTTGCAGGTGAAGGCAGGGGACGTTCTGGACAGGTCGCCTGTCTGTCGCAGAAAAAGTAAAAAAAAAAAAATTCTGATAAGCAAAAAAAACATTTTAAAGATTTTAATGAATTTTCAGTTTGTCTGACTGGATGCAGGATTTTCACACCAAACTCTCATAATTTGCTTTATAAACTAAGTCGTAAAAAGCAGCAGAGCACTGAAAACTTTAACATCATGGCAACCGCTTTACACCATAGAAACGCTGATGGAAAGCCTGGGAGCTGCTCCCTTGTTAACTGTTAAACTCTATGAGGATTACCCACATGAATACACAAACACCAAGGTTCATTCAAGCCCCTGATGGCTGCAGAACATGCTGACAGTGTCGTATCAGTGCAGACCCAACTTAAAAATGACACCCTGCTCGCTCAGAAGGGGCGAACAGAGTCCAGAGCTACTTAAAGCAAAGAAACAAAGCTCTGAGTGTGTTCGCACGCAGGCATGAGTGGGATGGAGCTCATTCACATTCCCAGACAGTGGAAGTGGGGTTCTGGGATGTGTTATGGCCATGGATACCTGCAGTTTATAAATGTCACATTTGGAAGCTTCTGAACAACAGTGATAAGGCTTAAGTTGAGCAGAGATGCAGGGCGGAGTTCCACACCACGTCTTCCCACAGGAGTTGTGTTGAGTTAAACCATCAGACACACTGACCTCATGTTTATTTCAGGGACTGAGAGAACTTCAATTTAAAAATAACTGAGGATCACAATTTTCTGAAATGAAGCGATGGATGATTTTAAAGCAAATGTTTAAATGTTGAAAAACCTCCTTTACAGAGTAGTTTATGTTATTTGAGTACAGTACAGCACATTCTTTTCTTCAGCTACTGATGACCCAGAGTATCAAATGAACAGAAAAAAAGAAAGAACATTATGAGAAACTGAACTGAGTGAGTATCACATCACCCACAGGAAATGGTTGAACTCCAGCTCCAACCAAATGAAGTCAGTCGCCATTTTTTCACAATGATGGAACCATGGTCAGAGTCAGCCTGAGTCAACAATTCTATCCCAACCATACTCGCCAATGGGGAGCTACTTGAAAGGCCACACCCCTATAACTTGAATAATTTCCCAAAATAAAAGATGTTTTAAAAATTAGAATTATCAAGAAAATGTATTTTTTTTAAAGGTAGTGGAACTAGTTTGACAAATGTAATTGACTGAGTATCAACTGTTTATTTTCAGTTTAGCATTTTGGCTTCTTGGAACCAGCGGGTACTCTCGGTATAAAACAAAATGGGTGGGGCAGGGGGGGTCCTTCCGCCTTGTTCTTATATACAGTCAATGGAAGAAAAAAACCTGAGGTTTGAACCTGAACAGCTCAGGCTACCCTAGTTTCCACTATTATTTGTCTGTTTATGAAGCAAATTTTTGTTTGATTTTAAAGCTTAATGAGGAAAATAAGGCTCCACACGATGGGAGGCGGAGCATTTTGTTCTGCTGCACCTCCTACCCATCTTAGAACATCACAGACCCTGGACTCTTTCAAGCTTTTGTAAAGACATTTCTTTTTAAAAAACCCTATGATCGCTGATGGTTTGTTTTTTTTGGGCTTGTTAAGTGCTGCATTTATAGATTTATAGTTTTAAGTTAGCTTTGTTAATTATAATGTGCACATTTTTATTGAGTTTTTATTTCTTTTATATATATTTTTTCACATCTTGTTGTAGCACTTTGAGGTTTCATTTAATGAAATGAGCTGCATTGTGAATAAATTCTATTGTAATAATTCCTTAAGAAAGGATGCAAAGCCTTTCAGCTGGTTGATTTTGAAAAAAAAAAAAAAAATTCATGCAGCCGTAACCCTTGTGTTATCCTAAGCACTTTACCGTTGCGAGTTGGGTCATCTAGACCCACTAGAGAGTGCGCTGAACCTTTTTTCTTCAATGATTTGTGATCTTCATTGGTGTCCATGGATTACATGAAATCTTCCACCTTTATCCACCTTTGTCATGTTAGGGAGAACACGTCAAAGTAAGGGTGGGGTCATCTAAGATAGCACAAGGGTTAAAGCCCTTAATATTAAACCCACACTTTTCATCAACAGTTATGACATACATACTGCAGCTCCCCAGAACTATTTTAAACACCTAAACCTAAGTGCAAATGCTGTTTTTTTCCTTCATAGATCCTCACATTTTAAGCATTTGAAAATGATAATATAAAATGTTGCTGTTTGCTTGATTGTCCAAGAACAGCATTAGGGATATTTTTAACCTCTTAAGACCTTAGTTCTTCTTTGACATACCTTTTTTAATTTCTCTTTGGCAGGGCTCCAGTTATGCAGGGTTAACTACTGTGGTCATATAATCCACAATGGGATGTCCATGCACAGGGATGCCAAGAGGTTAAACGGTAAACCAAGAAAGAAAAAGGCCTTTTCAGTTGCTTTAAATGACAATATTACTACAAAAAATGTTAAGGTTTGCACATTTTCACTTAAAGAATAATTATTTAACTGCAGCACTAAGGAAAAGCAATATTAAAAGATATTGTGTCCCATTTTCCATACCTTGACTGCAGTGATGTAGTGAAAACACCTGTTTACTGGATGTTCAAAGGCCTGCAAACAGAAGGACAACTGTGTCCATACACCAGTGTTTGTATGTGTTTGTGCTGGAATTTGGGTGGCTTCTCTTATTCCCAGTACAGGGGCCTCTTGGGTGTGGAGCTGGAGTTGTTTTCGGCAGGCTGGTGGTGCTGAGACGGTGACATTAAAAGGAAATGAGGGGTTCTGCTTGTTGTTGTAGTTATTATGCTAAGTGCTCCACCATCAGCTGTAACCTCAGTGCTTTTTTTCAGCAAAATGTGGGGGGAAACAGTGAGGGGGCAATGTACCTGCTTTTACACATAAGAGCACAAACAAATGGAGGGAACCAACAGTAAATCCCAGTGACAATTACAGGAGGCTCCCATGTGCAAGTAAATACTTCTCGAGAGAGAATAGAGCAGTCAGCGATAGGAGGGTGTGGTGGGAAGTGATCTGATAGCAGAATGAAGCAGAGGCGGGACAGAGGTGGGGGTTGTGAAGAACCAAAGCAGGAGTGGAATAAAAATGTCGATCTTTAGATTATGCCACAGACGCAGAGGACGAGGCTCTCAAGGATGCTTCTGTGCTTCTGCTTTAGGACGGTGACGACAGTCGACAGCTGAGATCACAGGCACAAATAGACGGGAATAGTGGGGCATGGAATTTCCCAACCCTTCGGAAATGACGGCAGTCATTTTCAGGGACCACCTGGGAGACCGTGTGACGGTATTAGATCCACTTCACAAACCAGGTTTTATGATCTATTACAGTTTTTGCTGTCCGTAACCCAACTCCCCTCTCCTTTTTTATTTTTCGACCGCAAGAAATGATGAACCAAATTTTCTCCTTCAGCTTTGAAGACTTCAAATTCTCCTTTTTGGGTGGAGTTCCTCATGGCTCAATTTAGGGCCCATTTATAAGTCTGTCAGATCCCACGTAGTTAAATTTTTAGGAATACAGGATTTAGGATTTATACATTATTATGCAGACGACTGTCTGGCTTATTTCTCTCCTTCACAAGAATTCATTTCTTTTCTATACGAATGGAACTGGAACCCCCTGAAATTTTTTTTCCTTAATAAAAGAGAAGAATTGGGTTGGGGGCTTGTGATGACACATTCCAATTTTTAGGGTTCTTCCTTGTTTTTTTTAAACATTTTCTTTTTTCAGCTTTAAATACCGTGCTAAATGCTAACTGTGATCTTTTTTCTTAACTTCAGGATTTCTGCAAAAATGAGTCAGTCTTATATATTGCTTTTTAATGCCCTTTTATTGTTATTGTTATACTTGTTTTTACAACAGTAAAACATACTTTAGAGGTTACATAAAATATAAAAATGCAATATTTACATTTTCTGTTCATTGCACTGTTTCCTCAGAATAAGAAATGTCATTTTTGAGGATCCATGAAGGAACTATATTCTTTTGGGTCCTAACTAAAAACTAGCAAAAAATAGCTGAAATTTAGAATGTACTTGAATTTAAAATCTGATCTGGTTGCCAGGACAACTATGCTTTTTAGCCCCGTTTTCAGTCTAAATCAGTTGGTTTTAAAGTGGGGTTGAACTGGATTAATAAAAATGATGACATTATAGCGACAGAAAATAGGCTAAGCAGTGAATCTCCTTGTTGGGACTAATACTACTGGACGGTTCCTACTAGGTTTTATTATTTTGGTGTAAAAAAGTCAAACCAGAGAAAATATTGTTTGTTGATACAAATAGTTAAAAATGTCTGGGACATCTGTAAAGCTGTTAGGAAGCAATCTTCCTTTAAAGTGTACATTAGGTTAAAAAATACGTCAGATTATTTACTGTATGTTTTTAGGAAAATGGCAGAGCACATCTGTTTCACTTGGCATCCACACCAAGAGGTTTGGATTATACTGGCGGGTAAAAACAGTTATATTCCATAGCAGGAGACAAGAATAAAGGAACTCAGAGGCTCAAAAAAGAAGCAGAATAAAAAAGGCTAAAGATAAAAGAGGGGATATGACACATCCTTCATCTGGAAGACAGTTCTGTGTGTGTAAATCGCTTGCTCGGGTCCGAGTCCAATCCGGCTGTGTTTGATTTGTAAGTCTTGTGTTAAAACAGAGCAGCGCTCCATAGAGGACACTCACATAAACTGTTGGAGTCTCTCCCTTTTCAAGTCCCACAAAGCACATTTTTCAGATGCTTCTCATGCAGGGGTGAAATGAAAAAAGTCTGGAAGAAGAGAAAAAAAAACAAGAAGGGGACCAGACAGAAGCAGAGGGTGCATGGAGTCATGTTTTTTGGAGAGGGCTGCTAGGTTTTGTAATGAGTAAAATCTCTCAACTGCCCCTCATGTTTAAAGACTGCATTTGTGCATGAACAGCCCATATTTTTGAGACTGGATAAAATGCACATTAAATATTTTTTGTAACAAGTGAGTGTATGACTGCCATCTTTACAAAAGGCCACCATGTTGGATTTCCTTGTGGTTAATGTGCTTTTCTGAAAGAGAGGATCTTGTGGCACATCTATGCCAAATTTGGCACTTGTACTACAAAATGCATGATTATTTTAATAATCGGCTCCACTAATAACAAGTGTGATATTTTTCATACAAAATGCATAGTTTGTCTGAAATTCGAACCTAAACGGCACCGCAATACGAAAGAAAATCAGCTGAGTGGGCCACAAGCTCCATGCTTTGAGCTCTCAGCAATAGAGAGGGGAAGGGGGGACGGGGTTGCTCCACGCCAACAGTCCACAACCCAGAGGTGAATTTCTAATAGCTGCTGCTCTGCAGAAACTGTGTCCTTGAAAATAATTTTGGTTTGGGCTAAAAACAGTATAATCATTATCAAAACACTATTGGGAACGCTTCCACAATAGCATCAAAAGAGGGTTGGAGTGGGACTTTAAATTACAGGTCATTTTCCACAGATTACAACAAACATGTAGAAACTAGAGACATGAAAACACGGAAACATAATCCACTTTTTTGCTTCACTGACCACAGTGGTTAATGCATTGCAAAGACCCAGCAGTGTCATAGAGTAAGGAAGGAAGGTGGAGGTTTTTTCTGCTGCTGATCCTCTGTCACCATCCACCCATGGCTTTAGTAACCCGGCTTAGCTCTCTGATCACTCTGTTAATCAGGGACTTTGTCAAAAACACTGAAGGCCATAACAGAAGCCGTCTTTCCACAGCTAAGCAGACACAAGTGCTCTGGGAAACGACAAGTCCTTACAGAACTTTCTTTGTAGTAATTCTTTTTGTTCTTGGGTCAGTATCGTCCTGGTTCTTTTAACTTCGAGCAACTCCTGTGGGCATCACGGGCCGTCCCCTCCCTTCTTCCTGCTGGCCGTCCTCATCCTGTGCATCCTTCAGATGCCACTTGCTCGATTCCCTTGATGCTTGCTGTGCTGCAGATTGAGCCAACAGCTTTATTTGTGCTCGGCTTTGTTTATCCTAACCAAATGCAACGCTGCGTAACGGCGTGCCTGCAGAGAGAGTATAATTAGCCTAGAGCTGCTGGGTGTTGCCTTTGCCCCAATGGAAGGAGGGAAAGCTGCTGCTGGAGATACGGCAGGAAAGAATGTAATTGATTGCAGATGGCAGCAGCCGCAGATCCATGGCCGGTCTGTGTAGAGGCCTGCTGCAGTCCAGCAGTGCTGGGCGTTTTTCATCTGTGAGCATGTGTGTCTATTCCTGCACCTCCAGCATGGCAGTGCTAAGCTCTGAAGGCCTGCAGGAATTCCAGACACAGAGGGGCAGCGGGGGCTCGGTCACAGGGCATAAACGGCGTCTAACTGATACAACGTGGCAGGAAATGACAGAATCCCATGAAAGTGATTTAAAATGACGAGAAGCTTGTAGCAATAAGTCGTTACGCACAGAAAAAGCAAACTGGGTTGCAAAAGCAGGAACATGAGGAGGTGAAATCCGTCCCAGAAACTAATAAATCAAAAGAAAAACTCAAAAAAAAGAAGAGATTCGTGTTTTTTAGCGTTGCTTACATACTCACTTTGTAGCTTCATGATGATGCAGATCCTAAACAAGACTAAAACTATGCTTTATTGCTTCATTTTCAGTTTTTTGGAGCAATTCTGGCTTTTTCCTCTATATTTAAATAAAGGTTGTAAGTTAAGTTTATGAAATCAACTGATTTGACTAATATTCACTTAATCAAATCAGGTGCACAATTTTTTTCAAAGCCATTTTTGGGCGAAAAATGTTTTTCAGTTAGTTTCTAATATAAGAATTCCAATTTATATCTTTAGAAGTTCCATTCTTGTTCTATTTAAGACTCTAGTTCTGTGAAAAGGCAACAACTGTTAGCCAGTTGTTCATACAGTTATTTTTAACTGGCCAGCCAGTAAAGTAATACTGTAGATTCGCATTGGAAGCAGTGACTCAGTCAGTTTGCTGTTTATCTTCCGGCCTTCAGTGGGTTATAAGATTATGGGTGTCAGACGGAGGTCAGTGTCGGTATTAGCCAGGTGACCCCGTCTGTCTTTCCCATGAAAACCCTATCCAGGAACAAGGGAGGGGGCACGCCAGGGAAACCACATGCAATCATGTTCCGACAATGCTTTCCTGATCTCTGTTAGACCCTGACGCCACCCCAAAGGTCAGAATTCTTCTGTACAATGGCTTAAACTGTGATGCAAGATCACTGATACTTCACTGATACTTTGAGAGAACCACATGTCTGTGTTCCATCCATCCATCCATCCACCCATCCATCCGTCCATCCACCCATCCATCCATCCATCCATCCATCCATCCATAAATCCATCTTCTGAACCTGCTCAATCCTTTTGGGGACCGTGGGGCTGCTGGAGCCAACCCAGTCACTGCTGGGTCAAGGCGGAGTGCACCCTGAACAGGCCACCAGTCCGTTGCAGGACATATCTGTCAATTTCTGCACTTAGAATAAAGTTATAAAATAAATTGGTGGATTTCTGTGAACTTTCCAAAAGCATCAAGTACAAGGTAGAACCTTAGCATGACCTCTGAGGAAAACACCAAAGAAATATGACAGTTTTTTGTGAGATCTCTACTGCTGCCTGTCAATAAAGGTGCTTCTGCTCCCGGGCATCTACACGAGTGTCTCTGCAGGGCGTTCACGAAGGCATGAACACGCTTCTGTTTGTCTGACAGCTCGATCCTGAAGAGGAGAACGTCCCACACCCCCACCTGTCTCGTCCCATCACTCAAACCCTGAGTTCGCCCCTCACAGGCCCAACTCCGCAGCCCTCGTTGCCCCAACCAGCGGCCTCATTTTCCTGGGAAGAACTGTGCAGCTCCGGGCCTCCATGCTTGCACACAGACCCGCGGACCCAGCCCCCTCCAGAATGCACAAAGCCCCCATTGTGAGGTACAATGCTGGCTGCCCCCTCTGCCTTTCCTCTGTACCCTCTACTCTCTTTTCCCCATAAAGCCTTTCCCGTCTGTACCTCCTGCCAGTACATGTCTCCTTCACTCTGTGCTTTTTTCTTTATCCTCCTGACTACCAACAATGTAAATATGTCCTCTGTAGAGAACATTTGTAGACCTAAATATCTCCCAACCACCAATGTACAACCACGCTACAGACTTAACTTCTTTTGGTATCTACAGAGGACATTTGGGGATTTTCAATGATACCATATGTTAAGGGGTGGGGTTCTGGGAAATGTAGTTTGTGTGGTTTTAAAAAGATTTTTGACTGGACACATTTCATCCCTTTAGGTGGTCAGAAGTATATGACGTTTTTCTTTTTCTGCCCTCAGATTTTATTAATAAGTCTAAGCATCTACCAGTCCATTTAATGTCTAAGGAGGTTTGCACTTTAATTTATTTTTTTCACAAATGTTTCTTTGCTCCTTAACCTTTTCTTTCCCCACACTATACCCCGCTTCAAAAGAGTAAAGTGAAAAACTTAAGCAGTTTGTGTTTTCCTCTAACTCGTGGCCCTAAAGTGACTTGGAGATGTGATAAAGGTGGGCGTCGTTCGCACTTGTCTGCATGTGTCTTCTGACAAAAGCCTGAAAGCAGACTGAACTGCTGTGAAGCTTCCAGCAGAGCTCTGGCTTGCACTTTTCATGTTGAGTGAAAGACAAAAGAAGTCTTGGAGGTGCAGTCTCGCTGTCTTTTGGGGATGGAAATTCTGGCAGAAAGATGGAAAAAAAAAAGAAGAAAAAACAGGGCTTGATCTTAAAACGCACGGGGCTGGCTAATTTATTCACTCAATAAAGAAAGAAAGCAATTAAAATCAATGGGGGTAACACTAAACAGTCTGCAGCAGCCGTGGAAGCGTTCAAAAAACACTAACAGTAAGCTCCTCACTGCAGCCAGCTGAGATGTTGCTAACTAAAGGGTGACACCTCTCTTAGAGGATGTAAGGGGGCCAAAGGGCATCTTAGACCACTAAGACAACCGGAATGAGTCAACTTTTAGCAATTAGTACAATATGGACAGCTGGACCAGCATTGACCTCATTCCTCTGGACGCCTGCCTGTTGGCTTGGGGTCCGAAACAGTGAGGAGGGAAAAAGGGGGTCAGACAGAAGAATGGTGGCACCAAAGAAATGACCTACATGCCTAGGAGAGACACTGTGCACAGTGGTAATGGGACGGCAGCAGAGTGTGTCCTTTGCTCCACTTAACATCAAAGTTTATCATAAACAGGCTAACAAACATGTTTACAATTGGTTCATTTCACGTTGGCTGCATATGATTCCCTGTAAGAGCAGATCCAGAAATCATGGCTCTTGTCTTTTTCAGGTTTTCCTCAGGTGACTGTAAGGCCAAATGTGAATTCATTCCCTACCCCCTCTGGCTCCTCACTACTGCTCCAACAGTAGGGTCATTTGAAGATTTTCTGGTGTCCAGACTTGTTTTTTTAAGGGGCAGCCATAGTGACTTAACGCTGGGAATCCCTCCGTCGGTAGGGTGATCCGCGTCGCGCTTGTGATGCAGAGGAGAAAACACATTTCTTCACGTGGGTGTGCTCTGAAGCACAGAATTTACATTTACAAGTAAGTAATGAATTTTTGCTTTTGCATGACTTTTTACATAAAACCCATATTATGTATTTTCTGAGTACCAATACTTAAGCGCATCTCTCTACCTGGAGGGCTAAATTTAGGGGTAGGGAGAAACTGTATGGGCAGGGGAAGGAAGAATTCAGATTCGGCCAAAGTCAAATTGAAAAAGGGGACTGCGTTCACTTGCAAGTGAATCCTGGTGTGATTCAGTATGAATGTGGACAAAATCTTTAACTGCCAAAGAAAGTGAGCGTGCCTTCATGACAGGGTGGGCTTGCCATTGACTGTATAAGAGAACTGGACTGAGTGGGTGTGTCGTCATCCATAGAAAATGACTTACTTCCAGCTCCAACCAAAGGAAGTCAATTCAGCCGCCATTTTTCCCCAATGACGTTGTCATTTCGGAACCAGTTGACATCAGTAAGCTGTGATTTATCCAAGTTGGACTAAGACAACATTGACAACGGTTGTAACCCATGACATCTTTGTTATGAGTTTACTTTAAGTTAAACTGATAAATGTCAAAACTTTTATATTTGAAATCCAAATATTTTTTGGGAGAAAACAAAAAACTAAAAGAATGTTTATGCACCTAATGAGTTGCCAGGCTGCACGGTGGTGTAGTCGTTAGCACTCTCGCGTCACAGTGAGAGGATACAGGTTTGAATCCCAGCTCCGTTCTTTTAGCGTGGGGTTTGCATGTTCTCCAGCAAGATTTTAAATTGCTCCAGGGTGTGAATGTGTGACTGTGTGACCCTGCAGCTTCACCCTGAACCCATGTTCACGGTGTCCACCCAACAGTAGCTGTGATAGGCTCTAGCAACCATGAGACCCCCTGAAAGGGATTCATAAGGTTCAGAAGATAAATTGCTTCCATTAAAAAAAGGTTTGAACTTAGCGTTCCTCAGTGAGAAACAAACTGGAGTCAGTACAGGTGTAAAATGCTCCAGTTCTTCAGAACCAAGTGTGACCTAAAACCACACGAATATAGACTTCAACAGATCAGAAGTCTGTGCTATGAGCCGGTTCAGCTCAGAGCTGCAGATTCTGATTGTTGGAAGAGCTCACAGAACAAATCAGAGCAGAGTTGATAATAACTATAAGCCATAAACTTCTTTTTAGTACTGCGACAAAATCTTGTGTATTGTGAAAAGTCAAGAAAACAAAAATGAACCCTGACTGATCTAGTACCTAAAGAAACACATTTAGAAATCCTAATGCTGCAGGTCAGGTATACAAACATTTACACAGTGACTTTCTCTATTACTGATACTAAAACAGCATTGAGGCCTTTTCCTTTTCAAACTTGATGACATTTATTTGAATTCGCATGCAGGGAGGTGTGTGGGCTTCTCCACGTCTACTAGCACAAGCTGCACAGCTCCTTCCCCATTAAACTCAGTGTAAAATATTATGAGCAGTCTTAATTTCATCATTGTGAGTGATGCAGAACAGCTCCTCCATAAACTGCTGTAAGTTTATGTCTGCAGCAGCTGCAGCTCTGTTTATGACGCTCATGTGCAGCATCTGTACTGGAGAAAATCCATCCAGAGGACAGACATTGGTTCAGCGTGTGTCCTCTCTCTGCTGTTGAGGCTAATTTTCTGTTGATCCCAGCTCCGAAGGGCATTGCTGTCCCATCGAGCTTCACCCTACCACCTCCACCCTATTTCAGGAGGTTGTCTTCCCTCTTTTTTCTTTGCCCAGATGTGGACTTTCTGCACAATCCTCAGAGAAGGAATGACAAAGCAATGCATGTGTCTGTCTGTAAACATAGATAAACAACTCCAGCAGAAAGAAAAGATGAAACCGCATCCAAGTGTTTGAATATTTCTATAAAAGCTGAATCTGTGTCAAAAGGAAATAAACTGTTTGGACTGGTCTACTTTGAAAATGTGCTCAAACAAATCAGCATTCACACACAGCACGGCCAAAATGTTACATAAGTATAAGATTGGCCGATTTCTGAGTCCCTGATTTTCCCCTTTTTCCCCTTCCTCCTTCTCTGAATATTTAGACTGTTAGTGAGTCTGCCAGAGCAGCCCCCCCCCCCATGCTGCTCCAGTCACGCCAGCATACCTCTGTGGTAGGAGAGACTGGGAAACAAAGCATCGAAGCAACAGTTGCTCTTCCGAATGAAAAGAGGATGCACCTACGTCAGTGTTCCACTTCGACATGCCCCAGAAATCCCACAAACAAAGCCTAAAGGCATTTCAGCTATTTACATTTGTGACCGCAGCTCCCAGAATCCCTAGCTCCAGCACAGAAAACGTCGTCCACATTTTTTTTTTAACAGATTTGAATCAGAACTGTGAACTTGTGGAGCTTGTGGAGTCATTTAACAATTCAAACACTGCAAGATGAATGAGACACGTTGAAAAGAAAGAGTTTCACGGGTCATTGGGCTCGCATGACAGGCGCTGGGGGGTCATGTTCACATGCATTCAACTGAAAACAAAACATCCCAGCTCAATACTGCCCAAAAATATCATCAAAGATATTAACATACATGTAAATCTTACATGGATCGTTTTTTTATTATTCTTGTTCTTTTCTTTTCTGCATTATGGCAACTTCTGCTGGGGACATCTGAGTTTCCCCCGTGAAAGAAAAAATGTCTGTCATCCTCTTTGAGTTTGTTTAATTTTTTTGCGTATTGATGTTTACATGTGCTTGTGTTTTACACCCTAGATATTCTTTTTCTGTGGAGGATTTCATCAAAAAAGGCCACTTTGTTTGTAGAGAAAAAAATCTCATTCATTGGATTGCTCTTCTATTTTCTAGCTGCTTAAACACCACGTGGTTCTTAATTCTTCTGTTGTTTTGTCTTTTTTTTGATCAACTCTGGATGCTGTGGCATCACGCAGGCGTCAAAAGCATTGCTTCTATTGAGACCAAACAGAGTTTGCGGCATTAACCCTGGTAATGACCTCCCTCAGGATGTCAGGCAGTTCCCCTAACGGCAGCGGCGATGCAGCTGGAAAACCGGCCAGCAGACAGTCAATCTGCTACCTGACCTCCTTAATGACAGCCGGCTTCTTAGACGGTGACAGTGATGTCACATCCTCTCTGACTTCAGGGCCTTTCAAGCGCTTTACATGGAGTCTTTTTCACATTCAATAAATACAATCAATGACAGGGGAGAGACCTAACATGAACACACCTGAATAGAAGAACAAACACCACAATCTTCCTGCTTAGAGAATAAACTGGAGTTTTTGTGTCAACATTGTCAAATTACTTTTCAATGCTTGTAGTTTTTATGACAAAACCCATGTAGACTGAAAGATCTCTGAATTTACTCCGCCCACATCATTATCAACCCAAAAATGGGTAACTGGGGAGGACAAAAGTGACAGCTGTGTTGAGTCCACTCATCTGCCAATCAAAAGAACGTGCCCACAATCTGCATGAATCTGAGCTTTAAAATCCAAAAATCTATTTTTAAACCAAAAAAAAAAGCCAGAAACATCTGATGCTTCCAGGTTGACTTCAAGTTTGAAAAAAATATGGGGGCGTCATAAAACCCCAATGCTGAACCCTGTGTTTGGAACCGGACACCTTTCAAAGTCCTCCATTCCTTA
The DNA here is from genome assembly GCA_023969325.1 of Oryzias curvinotus. NCBI lineage: Eukaryota > Metazoa > Chordata > Actinopteri > Beloniformes > Adrianichthyidae > Oryzias > Oryzias curvinotus. The sequence continues at coordinate 44,211,157 of CM043722.1, forward strand.
CCTTGAAGCATGCAGCGGTACGCCGACTCAGAGATGGCATAAATGTGTGGGGGCATCTCATGCCTCTTCTTCCCTCTGTACATTTCAATGATGTTCTCCGAGTAGATGGGCAGGTTCTTGTAGGGGTTGATGACCACACAGAAGAGGCCGGAGTATGTCTGCGATGACAACAACCAGCAAGAATTAGTGCAAAAAAGGGAGGATAACACTTCAAATCAGAACTGCAGCGCTGCTGATAAAAGTATTTTATGAGCAACCATTTAGGACAGTTCCACTCATTAGCTTCCAAGTTACACGTATGTAAATGCACTGAAACATTTAATTAAGACTGCCTTTACAACTTTTTTGACAAAGGTCCTATTTCAGAAGGATTTAGTCTCTAATGAGATTCAGAAATCTTCTTTATAGAACTTTCTTTTCAAAATATCTACAGCTCTCCTAAAAGATTTCATGCATTTTTTGTTTTATTTCTAATTAAATGTCTTGCTATTATATGGCTAGATTGTAACAGTGCTCTTTTTTATATTTTAGTTTCAAGTTTAAGTGAACATATGGTATAAAACCCAGTGACGAACAAAGACAAGGGGAAAAGAACAGCAAGACAACCCCCAAAAAACACAAAACTTGTTAAAGGTAGGAGGTAAAAATCAGATAAATAAATACATAGAATTTTTTTTTTATAAAAAAGATTTTTTAATAACAAAAAAAAAAAAAAAAGAAAAGAGTTTGCCAGATTACCATAAATTAAGTAACGGTGCTCTTAAGGTCAAATTTTGAGTATCTTAAAATTGAATTTGCTTCACTTGGGTTATCCCTCAAAGCCTTTGCTTGAATTTAAAAAGTTTCTCCCAGAAGATGTTCCGAATCCTAATGTCTGGAAAAATGTTGGACTGTAAGAAAGCAGCAGAACACATTACAGTAGTACACACCATTGATGTCTCTGTATCAACATGGTCAGATGTGAGTGATTGTCGTCTTGAAAATTGTGTTTTGGAGTGTTTTTAACATGTTTGGTGGCATTTTTCTGATGACAGAGAACAAATATCAAGCAAATTAAGATTAAAATTGTATTTTTTTAGTATTTCTATATTTAAATCTTTGTGACTCACAAACAGATAAAAAAACGCTGTTTGAAAAAGATCGTATTTGTGATGTAAATGTGCTGTTCAGGCCAGGAGCTCACTGCTCCGTTCTGATGCATCCACGTGTAGACACATAGATGCTGAACGTCTTCATTTTCCTCGTCTGAGCAGAGATCTGTCTTAAAATTATACGGCTGGATGGCTCCAATACTGCTCGCCATTTTTGTGGCACCGGTAATGTTAGCTTGGGGTTGTGAGGGGCTTTAAGCTATCAGGAGAAAGTATAAACAGGTGGATGATGGGAAATGGGGCAGGCTTATTTAGCACCAACAGTCCTGCCCTCAAGTCAGATTTGAATTTCTAATGAACTTCTGTCGCTCTGCAGAAACTATGTCCTAGAAAATGACACCGTTTTTTTGTTCAAACTTTATCTAAAAACAGCTTAACCTTAAAAAAAAGACCAATAGGAACCCTTTAAAAATAGATCAAAAGATGATCGGAGTAGGACTTTGAGAGTTCTGACGATACTGACAAAATCCCCAGAAAGTCTTTGCATTTCCGTAGGAACAGCAGGATCTTCTCATATTCTCAAATGATATTGATTTTCTAAATAAAAACACCAACACAGTCAGGATTTGTGATGAATCTGAAGCGTCTGTCATTGTTGTCCCTCATTTATCACAGAGCTAAATTCTAAAAATAACCTGCAATACCTGAAATCCAGAAAGTAGTCATCTTTAAACTGAACAGTTATAGATGTTTCACGGCTGTAAAACCTCTAATTTCACACGTAACACACTTTTCTCAGACCAACATGAACCTTGTCAGTTTTCTTGAAAACAAAGCAAACGAAGATCTGCTCACGATCAAAGATTTATTTAAATTTTGCAACCTGAATTCTTTCTGTACAGGAGAAATGGCAAAAAGGGACTGATTGACAAGGGTCTACACCCTATCAGGATGCAGAACAAAATATAAAATCCATGAAACAGCGAGACTGTGAAAGGTGAACCACGTAAAAGCATCCAAACAGTGGAGGCAAGGATCCCTACAAAATAAAAGCACACAGACGCTTTTGGTCCTGCAGCTCAATCATCACACTCACAGCAGGTGTGTGTTGTTTATCACCACAACTGCTTCCTGTTTCTAATTACTTCCTCTCTGTCATTCAGTATTTTGGTTGCCCTAAGTCAGTTCTCTTACTTGTCATTACGCTTTTGGCTTTCTCTGCTTTGTTTTTACATTTGTCACGTTAACATCTTTGGTTTTTGGTTACAGGTTTTTTTTTTTTACTTTAAAGCTTTAATTAGCCTGTCTCTGGTCTTCAGCACAGGAGTCCTTCAAAAACCTCTAAATACTCATGTTTTTATATAAATATACTCATTTATGGAATAATGACCTTGTAGAGGTATTAGTCAGTGTAACCAATCAGAGATAACCTGCACTCAGCAGGGATGGAGCATCACAAAATCTGCTCATTTTACAAGAGAAGCAAGACCAAACAGAAAGTGATGGTAACGGCCGCACTCCACTACTGAAGGTAGCACCATTTATGAATATTTACATGAAGTCATGTGTAGTATGTGATTTATATTATAAAGACTGTTTTTCACATAATGTTTTTTACAAAAGTACGCATAGTCATAAAAAGGACATTTCTGTGAAAAACAGATTTACAAGTACTAATTCCAGTCATCTTAAGTCATGTGTATTTATTCTGTATCAGTGCTGTAAGATTAACCATTACTAACCATTTCTTTATGAGGAGCATATGTCATCACAGCAGGCAGACGCAGAACAGTCTGTCACACAGATTAAGGGGAATCATGACTACATGCAAAGGAAAAAGGAGACTCTAAAGACTATGGACTGCACTAGAAAAAGAAAATATAAGCATGGAAAATAAAAGCAAGCTTGTGTTGCAACAAATTTTAAGCAAAACTTCGGTAAACTTTCCGATTTATGGTATTGCATATGGCCATGAAATGAGCCTAGAGCGCTTCTCAGTCATGCTGTGAGCTGAAGCAAGAAGACAGTCAGAGAACACGGTGAGGCTGTGCTGCGTGTTCTTTCACTGCATATCCTTTTGGTCTTTTGCTTTACCTCATAGGATCAAGAATAAACTAAATATATTTCTGAAAACAGAGATCTTCATGGATTAATATTCAGGAAGCTGTGAGTCTTAGATCTATCATGGATTTTGTATTTTTTAATAAATATCTGGTCTGTTTTAGACTAAATATCAAAGTCATTTAGTTTCAGTATGATTGTGCAGCACTTTGTCTTTGCAGACATCCCTGAGATAACTTTTCCATTTGGCAGAGTTCCTCTGAACCCTTGAGGTCAGAAACCTTTGTGCTGTGCGACAGACAGACGGGCTGACAGAGCAGCACACTGCAGTGTTTGATGTCTCACCATTAATTTGATGAAATTTGTGTCACCGTTGTTTTGATTAGTTACATCGCGACTTCGAGACGAGTACTTTATGGCTGCAAAAAAAAAAACATAGTATCCTTTTCAAAGCACATTTAAACTGTACCCTGTACGGTAAACTTTTCTGCACAACTGGGAGGACTATTTTATAGCTAAATATGACTTTTTATTTTTTAAATAGGGAGTTTTAATTGGCCAGGAGCCTGCTGAAAAACAAACTTATACTGGCTATAAATGTCACATGTTTGTTTTCAAACAACATAATTAGTTTAAAATAAAGCCATAATGTTTAGGGTTAAATGTGCTTAATTTCGATGCTGCTCTAGATTTACCTAAGACCAAAGGAATATGCTGAAACTTCACTCGGCCATCACTATAGGATTTAGATCCATTTGAGGTTGATTCATTATGTATTTTGCTAAGGTTTTGTTTTTGTGTGTCTGCGTGTGCTTCTTTACCCTAAAAATACATTTTTGGTAAAAAACTATAACCCCCCCCCCCCCCCCCCCCAAAAAAAAAAAAAAAAAACGAAATAAAAAACTCCCCCATTTCCCAGCTGATGACATCACTAAGCATCACACCACCAATGACGCAATTGATACATCAGATTAAAACGTATGATGTCATATTACATCATATGACATCATATGACATCATTTGATGTCATATGATATCATATGATGTAATATAATCTGTCATGATTTAGTGTTAAAAGTTTACTTATAGGACCAAAAACTGTTAGATTCTGATCAATTGTTGCTCGCTGGTTTTGTCTTTCGCAAAGAACAAAGTATCAAGTTTGAGAAGTGTCTTCGGTTACAAAGAACCTTTGCTGTCAAACTTTAGAAACCTCAATAAATCGTACAATGGAACCATCAAGACGAAAAAACCTAAAGTTTTTACAACTCAGCAATCTGGACTCTGCTGTGGAGAACGAGTCCACTTTTGAATTTGGGTTTCATTCTACATTCATGGACTGGGATGACGTTGATGAAGACAATGATTATTCTCCCCCTTCTGATGATGACGAGGAATTTCCTGAGACTCCAGAAACTCCTGACTATGAATATTCTCCCTTTTTTGAAAATGAGGATGAAGAATTTCCGGAGATGCCAGAAACTCCTGAAACAAAAAGACAGCAGGATTGGGAAAACCCCAAGCCTAAATCCTGCCCGCAAAACCAAACCTTAGGGTTAAAACCCTTAAGTTTTGCTCCACCCGTCTCCTTTCGCCCACCTGCATTCTTTCCCGTGAAGCCGGTGTCTGTCCCTAAATCCACTCAGCCTGAGGAAATCAAACCTTTGGGAAAGGGAAAACAAAATGCAACTGCTTTGGATGAGCCGACTTCAACCTCTGAGTCGACCTCAGTGGAGAACGCAGAAGCACTTCCAGTAGAGATCAATGCTCTGACAAGTGAAGTAGAGCGTCTGAAGGAGCTTCTCCAGCAGAAAGATCAGAAGCTGGCGGATGCTGAAACCTCTCTGAGCCGCCTGACCAAAGCACAAACTCAGCTGGCTAAAGAAAGAGAAGCAAACGCCTCCCTCAAGCAAGAAATGGCTGAACTAAGAAAAGCCCATGAGGAGGAAAAGGCCGCAGCTGAAAAGACCTTTTTGGAACAGCTCTCCAATAATGAGAAGGCCATGGAACAGTTAAGAGAAACCATCACAGAAAAAGAGGCCATCATGAGCAAATTTGAGAAGGTCTCCAGGACAAGGATCGTAACACTACTCGGTCAGATTGACGACCTAAAAATGGAGCAACAGAAGAAAGATTACATGCTGCGGGAAGCTGCTGGGAAAGCTGAACACCTAGAAGAACAGATGAGCCAAGAAAGACAGCAGTGGCAGGAAGAAAAGTCCTCTGTCTTACAAGAAATGGCTGAGCTAAAGACAGCTCTGAAGGACAAGGAGACTGAGGTGACCAAATCTAAGAGAGTCTCCAAGAAAAAGAAGGTCCAACTGCTCCGTCAGATGCACGACCTCAAAGTGCAGCATGAGCAGGAACATTTGGACCTCACCAGCAAATTGGAAATGCAGGAAGAGTGTCTTGTAACTTACCATCTGCTGACATTAACAGACGCGCTTAATCAGCTGCTTAAAGAAAGAGAAGAAAACACCTCCCTCAAGCAAGAAATGGCTGAACTAAGAAAAGCTCATGAGGAGGAAAAGGCCGCATTAAAAAATTCGAATGCGGCCTCAAGTGGTGAGATCTTCAAGCTTCAATGTCAGATTGAGGACCTAAAACGGGAGCATGAGAAGGAATTTACGGGCCGGATCAACAGCTATGAAAAGGAGAGAAAGGATCTTGAAGAATACTATAAGAGGAAGTTAAATTCACAAACGGATCAGATGGAAGGCGAAATAAAAAGACTGTCAGGAGGAAAAAGAGTCCCTGCTGGAAAAAATAGATGGATTAGAAAGGAATTGTGAGAAGCATAAGGCAGCATGTTACCAAACTGAAAAGAAATGTTCAGAATTGCTGTCCACCATCAGAGAAAAAGACGCCATCATAAGCCAGTCTGACGTCATTTGGAACAAAAAGCTGGAGCAGAGAGACGAACGGCTTGAGACGGTAACACAGGCCGCTCTCAAGAATAAAATGGACCTCGGCAGGAAAATACAGCAGCTGCAAGAAAGGATTGAACAAGAGAGGATCAAAGCAAATGAAGCCAAGCTCAGCTTTGACCTGGAGGTAAAGGAGTCCACCAAATTAAGAGCTGCTTTGGTCCAGAAAGAACTGGAAGGCCAGCAGCAGCTGGAACAAGAAAGACAACAGCTGGAAGAAGAAAAGTCCACCCTTTCACAGCAAATCGCTCAGCTAAAGAAAGTTGTCAAGAAGAAAAAGACCATCATCAGAAAAACTCAAGAGGATTTCCAGCTCCAAATTCATGAACTACAGCAGCAGGTGGATGAGCTGCAAGAGAAGACCACAAAGAAAAGTGTTGGTCGGAGGTTCCTGAACCTGTTTAGGTCTAGAAAAAAAGACTAAGTGGACCCCGACCACAGCCCCCCCACACAACAACCCTGGGGCGGACGTGGTGCAGCGGTAGGGCGGTCAACCCGTCATCGTAAGATTGCAGGTTCAATTCCCACCCTGCACGGCCTTGTGTGAAAGTGTCCTTGGGCAAGACACTGAACCCCACCTTGCCTCTGGTGGAAGAATGGCTCCAATATTCAGCAGCGGAGCCGCCACCAGTGTGTGAATGTGTGTGTGTGTGTGTGTGAATGTGTGTGTGTGAATGTGTGTGTGTGTGTAGGTGTGTGTGTGAATGTGTGTGTGTGTGTAGGTGTGTGTGTGAATGTGTGTGTGTGTGTGTGAATAGGTGAATGGGTCTGTAACAGTAAAGCGCTTTGGGCCTTTGAAAAGGTAGAAAAGCGCTTTATAAGTGTACGCCATTTACCTCACACGCACCAAGCCCTCACACACACCAAGCCCTCACACACACCAAGCCCTCACACACACCAAGCCCCCCCACCACCCACACACATTTAGGCTTTAACTCTTTAACACCTTAGATGGAGTTATGACCGTCCAAGAACGGCCTGTAGGAAAAGCCCCATTGTTAAAGAGTTAAACATTGAATTATTATTGTGTGGGTAAAAACTACTGTGGCTTTTTCTCTTTTTCTATTCTAAATGTGTATCTTCTAGTTTATTTTTATTTTTTTATTGTTTAAACGGTAACTTTTTTAACTACTTTGGTTTTGTTTGACTTTTTATCAGAGTTTTTATTTTGTTTGATTAGAAAAAAATGATTTTATTTTAGTGGCAGCACAGGTTAGGCAATTGTGCTGCCCCCCCCCCAATCTAAACAGGGTTTTCTCCAGGTGCTCTGGTTTCTCCCTCTGTCAAAAAAAAAACCCCAAACTCTAAACCCCTAATACTTAAAGTAAAGAAATAAATAAAATGAAATAAAATAAAATAAACAGCAAATAAAAGCGTTTTCTAACTACAGGGTTTTCTCCAGGTGCTCTGGTTTCTCCCTCTTTCCAAAAAAACCTCCCAAACTCTAGTCCCCTCATACTTAGAATAAAAAAATTAATAAAATGAAATAAAAAAAAAAAAACATAGCAAATAAAAGCGTTTTTTAACTACAGGGTTTTCTCCAGGTGCTCTGGTTTCTCCCTCTGTCCAAAAAACCCCCAAACTCTAGTCCCCTCATACTTAGAATAAAATAATTAATACAATGAAATAAAAAATAGCAACAGTATTATCTATCTTAAAAGCATAATTAGAAAGCAATTAAACAAACCAAAAAATTCCCCCTCCTTGAATTGCCACCTTATCGCGGTGGAGGGGTTTGCGTGCCCAAGAAAATCCCCATTTAATAGCCCCTGCCTGGGCCTATTGATGCTAAGGGATGGGCCAGACTAAGAGCAATTCACACAAAGAAAGAACAGTGAAGTGAGACATTATCATGGTTGAAGTTTACTCTGTCTATAGAGTTACCAAAGCCTCACTCTAAGACAGGGGGGGTAATTCTGGTCCTCAAGGGCCGCTGTCCCGCAGGTTTTAGAAATGTCCCCGTTTCAACACACCTGATTCTAATTAATAGTCATCATCCCCACATCAACTAGGTCTGCACACCTCTGTTGATGACACAGTCGTGTTTGTCATGGTTGTGTTAAAGCAAAGAAACACCAAAAACCTGCAGGGACACTGGCCCTGGAGGACTGGAATCCCCCCCCCCCCCCCCGCTCTAAAACAAAGCCCCAATGAGCCTCAGTCACAGCTGTCCTTACAGGTGGAAACATTCTGTCTGCAGGTAAAAATGGCAAATCTGTCCAATCAGTCCTGGCCTGAAACTGCAAACAGAACCCAAAGTAAAAATCCTTCCACAGCAAACGGTCAGGACTGAGATGTTTCCCCTGTGTGGACGGTTGCTTCACTCGGAGATTTTCTAAAGAAATGAGTCACAGTTAGAACAGTTTCATCACTAAATGTGCAGAAGAAGTAAAGTCTCTGTGACCCACTTTGGAGCCTCACTGTCCCGCAATCATCCGACAGGGAGAAATAAAAAAATAAATTTGGGGAACCTTTTTTATTATTATTATTGTCGCTACGGAAATAAGAGAAATATGAGTCTGGTAAAGTTTGAAAAATATTCACAGATTTGGTCTTCCGGCCTCAATAATTCTTCTAATAAACGTTCAAATGTGGCAGCAAGTATCTCAATCATTTTGGATTCACACAGAGAGTGAACTACTAATACATTTCAAATGCAGACGTGCAGTGAGCCACTGCCACAAAATGGGTTTGTTCAATTTTATACAGACTGAATATTTTACGTCTGACACTGAAGCAACCCCGATAGTAAACTCAAGAGGGGGCTACGGAAAAAAATGAAACACCCTCCCAAAAATGTAAATGTGTAAATCAATGAAAAATGCAACTAAATTAACCCTTGTGCTATCTTAGATGACCCCACCCTTACTTTGACGTGTTCTCCCTAACATGACAAAGGTGGATAAAGGTGGAGAGGATTTCATGAAATCCATGGACACCAGTGAAGATCACAAATCATTGAAGGAAAAAGGTTCAGAGCACTGTCTAGTGGGTCTAGATGACCCAACTCCCAACGTTAAAGTGCCTAGGATAGCACAAGGGTTAAACATGAAATATCTGTGAACATAACAAGAATCTTTGGGTTAACCTCCCTTTCTCTGCTTAAACTTCACCCGGCCGTCACTATCAGGATTCAGATCCTCTGCAGCAACACATTTACTGTCATTCAAGTGAGCAAAACTCAATGAAATGTCCAAGAATCTTTTCCTGGTTGGCAACACCTGCCTTCTTCCTGACCTTTGATGGGGCGCCATCAGAGACCAGACTGACGTCATGTGACCAGTTCACTCCAACATTGTCCAGTGCTGTAACTAGAGAGCTGACTCTGTCATGTCTGATGTTGTGTCCATCAACTCAAGAAACTCTGCTGTGATGGTCTCCTCAACACTTCTAATAAATATGCACAGCTGTATAGATCTGTGATGTTGTTGCTTTCATCAATAGTGTCTGAAAACGCAATAAATGACTGGATTCCTTCATTTCTCCTCAGAGATGTTGGATCTGCAATCATAATCCTTGACAGACTTATGCTGGCAAAGGTCGACTGCTTTTTGGGGCACATGTTTTCATCTGCAACCTTCAGCATTTTTTCCATAAGTCTACCATCTGAATATGGTTTGGATGTTTTCAGCAACTTTTTTGCAATAATTTCACTGCTCCATCACTGACGTCACGGCTGCAGTAAATGCAGACGGTTGCTTTGTCAGTCCAGCTAACAGTTGCTGAATCTTCTCTTTTCTTAACTGCCCCTGCAAAAAGTGAACCTTTTCCTTACAGTGAGTCTCATAGTGGAGCTGAATGATGTATTCTTTGAGCATTGCGTCCTGTTGATGACATACAACCACACCTGTTTTGGATTCAGCTCCGTGAACAAATAAAACTCTTTCCATTTTTCCTGGAAAGCTCGGCACTCTACTCAGTCTTATAGCAACATTATAGGCTCGCAGAGAAATAAATTGCATCTTACCCAGACAGAGCTGTTAGGCTTCGCTTTTGGCACAAGCAGAGATTTGCTGTTTCACCTGTTTTGCTTTTCCTTTGCTCCCCCTAGTGGCAGAATTGCGCATTTCTGTTATTTCTTTACAAAATCATAGCTCGTCACAAGAATGGACTAGAAACATGCTTTTTTCTTTAAACATTCCTTTTAATTTTTTCTCTTCATGAGAGGGCCGGACTAAACCATCTGGTGGACCCGGTACAGCCCACGGGCCGTGATGTTTGACACCACTGCTTTAGACCATTTAAATGAATTGTGAAGTTGGTGATTTAGCAGTTCATCATAAAATCATTCTCTTCAAGCTATCAATAACCAATTCTTTGGTTTAAAAAAGGTTTAAGTTTGATAGCTATTTAACCTACACTGCCAACAATCGCACAGATAACATAACTAAGATCATAAAAAGGAAAACTAAAAGCACATCATCGATTCTTCACACTAAACTATCAGACATCATGACATCAGTCTTCTTAATTAAAGCTTTATTTAAGGCTGAGTGAGGCAGTGGAACAAGAGTGAGTCAGCAGCCGCCTGTTCACAAAGGGGCCCCAGAGAGCAGACAAGCATGGCGTAGCTGTTACGTAACGGCTCCATTAGGGCCCTCAGTCAGCAGAGATGCTGACTGCATGATGCTGAGCTGCTGCTACAGGTGAGGAGCAAAAGAAGCAGGTGAGAAATGAGCTGACAGGCAGAGTTTGTGCTGATCTGATTAAAAAAAAAATGGAGCTGAAACAAAAACTCCTGAGGGGTTTCAGCTGATTTCTAAATGGCCCTTCACCTGGAAACAGCTCAAAGACGACATGCTGAAACTTAAAACTCCCTTTTTTTTTAAAACCTTAATGAAAAATTTACTCTGTCTGCACTGAACACAGCAGATGCTTTAAATAGAAGATTCACTTTGGATCTGTCCGTTTGTGAGCGACCGCAGCCCACATTTACCAGGCCTGTTCCACAGAGAGAACACACCCCTAAATCAACACTGGATGTCAAACTGCAACGCCTGGGCCTCTCCAGGAAAGAGAAGGTGATATGTCCACTGTGAAACAAGATAGCAGGGAACCCGGCAACAGCTGAGCGGCACCCAGGAAGACGCAGCCGCCTCTGATCAGCCAGCCGGGCGGCAGAGAGCACGGAGGGGCAGCTGCTGCTCATCTGTGCCGAGTAAAGAAGACGGCTTCCCATCCCTGAGAGCTGAAGCCATACAGCAGAGCTCTAAATGCTGCAGACCTGGGCGTTTATGTGAATCCTCAGAGGATTTCAACAAATGCTTCAGCTGTTCATATAGCAGGTTGGAAAGCTGATAATAACCCGCTCCATGCTGACAGGTGACCCAGGTGAGAGCTGAGCATCCTAGCTCTCACATCCTCCAACCCCACGTGTCACATTTCAGAACTCATATTTTGAGCTGGTTTATGTCTTTCAACTCTGAACTTTTCTTTCATCTTAAACACATGAACAGCTACAGGAAGCTGAAAGTAGAAAGAAAACTTCATCACAACAAAAGGAAAATAGGACATTTTCTCTCTTTTTTTTTTAATCTTATTTATTTATCTTATTTCAGGAGGAACTCAAGGTTTGGACATCTGCTCCAACATGGTCCAAAACGTCATGGTTACTCATCCAAATCATGTCTTTAAAGCTATTATTACAACAGGAAGTTCCATTAGCAGCATGCCTTCTAAAGGCAGAACAGGAAATGGATTTTAAATGACACTTTTTCACAGGAAAAGCTTGTTGTTGTCTTTTTTACTAGAGTAGAGGGTTTTTCAAAATAAAAGACATCTGAAACATGTGAAACATGTGGCTTCAGGTCATTTTAACAGCTGCAGATCTCTCCTGTCAGAATTGTGAGGCATAACCCCCACCCCAAAAAATGAAAACACTGCTTTGCTTTTTCATTAGAGAGCAAGAACTGAAGGAAGCCTGACTACATAAAGCACAGAATTCAAGACAGCAACAGCAGGCGATGCGTGGAAGCGGAGCGAAAACAAGACTCAGAGAGAATAGATAAAGAGCTGGAGTTCTGCTGGCTCAGTCCCATCAGTCCTGGAGGTGATGAACGACAATGAGCCGCCTCAGAGCTGAAGTGGGTGGTGGGGGGCGGACAGACGGACAGTCGGACGGTCTTTTGCCACGGAAGAATGCTGAGGCTTTTGGAACAGCTGAGGCTTATCTGACGGCACAAAGGCCTGCTTGTAGCCCTGCTGCTGCCGGCTGTGCAGCACTGCAGCCGGCCTGAGACTCATTACCTACTTCAGAGAACTAATGAACTGCTCCTTTGGAACCCGCACACATATGAGGGGGAAGAGAACACGTTTTGGGGCAAACCACCTTTACTAACACGCGAGAAGAATAGATTTAAGTCATTTGCACACTGAGGCTTCAAACTTGCTCTCACTCAGCCATCCCAGCAGATGCTCTCTACACTACACTAAAATCTGGAACAGCCTCCCTGAAGCCGTAAGACAGGCCTCTTCTGTGTTCATGTTCAAATCTAGACTTAAAACATTTCTGTTTAGCCGTGTATATGACTGAAAGGTCCTATCTGCACTTTTCTGTCCTTTCCTTCCTTTATTTTTAAACCAATTTTCTAAATTTATCTTTTCTTTTAAAGTAAATTTTATGTTGATTATTTCTATGATGTATTGTGATTTGAATGCATTTTGCTGTTTTGTGAAGCACCTTGAATTACTTTGTGTACCAATTGTGCTATACAAATAAACTTGCCTTGCCTTGCCTTACACATCCTAATTAAGGCCTTAAATCTGCAGGGGTCTATGGATTTAAGGAAGTGAGATTTAGGACTTTAGGACCTGCAGTATCTTAGCTGTTCCTAGCACTGCGCTTTTCTGGACTGAGAGGACTGAGATCTTTCCAGGTATCTGTTGTAGCCACTCCTCCAGCTTGGGGGTTACTGCCCCGAGTGCTCCAATTACCACAGGCACCACCGTCACCTTCACTTTCCAGGCTTTCTCCAGTTCTTCTCTGAGTCCCTGGTATTTCTCCAGTTTCTCATGTTCCTTCTTCCTGATGTTCCCATCGCTTGGCACTGCCACATCCACCACAACGGCTTTCCTCTGTTCTTTATCCACCACTACAATGTCTGGTTGGTTCGTCATTACCATCCTATCAGTCTGGATCTGGAAGTCCCACAGGATCTTTGCCCTCTCATTCTCTACCACCTTCGGAGGTGTTTCCCATTTTGACTTTAGGGTTTCCAGTCCATATTCTGCACACATGTTCACGTCTGAGCGAGCATGACGTGTTTTATTGTCTCTCATGGGTTATGAGGTAGGCAGTAGGATCTAGGGTCTTGCCCAAGGACCCTCACTGGATTATATTAATAGCTCGCCATTGTAATGTTTACTGCCCCATTCATTCCGCCCCCTGGGAATCAAACCCTCATATATACAGTACAGACCAAACGTTTGGACACACCTTCTCATTCAAATGAATGGGACGGTGTGTCCTCATTGCTGTTCTGAATGTTTAGTAGTAAAAGTCGATTACAAGAAGGTGCTAAAGTTTAAGCACATTTGTCAAACTATTTGATTCTATGCTCCAGTTTGCCACCATTAATATTTTGAAGATTTTGTTCGCTTCGTTTGCTCTTTTTTTTTTTCCTAATTTCCATTCATTAACACCATTTAACCAGCTGGTAAGACGGTATTCATGAAAAGGTCAATTCCTGCCCATTCTCAGAATTTCTCTTCTTCTTTGAGGATTTTTCTTATTGGTCAAACAATAAAAAATGGAGATAATTTATCAGAAGTCCCTTTTCAGGGGAAGGAGGTGAAAGGAGGAGCTCCTACTGTGTGTCTTCCGATTTCCACTGGGTTCAAAAATGTAAGAATGGGGAAAAGTTTGCAAATAAAAAGCAGTTTCTTTTCAGAATCCGCTGAATCCCTTTCAGGGTCACGGGGTTTCTGGAGGCTGAAGGCAGGGTGCACCCGGAAAGCGTCATCAGTGCCACCTCCACTATGAATCAATGAAGCAGGTTTTACTGTGGGAAGAAAGCTGAGAACAGCCTCACATGCACGGGGAGAGCATGCAGGCTCCACACAGAGGAGGACCCTCCTGGGATTTGAACCAGCACCTTCTCGCTGTGAGGCAAGAGTGTTAGCCACTGTACCCACCTGCCGCCCTACTACAAATAGAAATTGGAAAAAAAAGGAATCAACTTGTTTTTGTTTCTCTGCATGTGGTTTTTGAACGGATGCACGTCCGTTTATGCTCTGAATGTGTGAATGCGCCAAATGGATGAGGAAAGTAAAGACGTTAAAAAAGAAGGTCAAACTCAACAATCTTGCAAAAAAAGATAGGAGGGAAACAGAAGTCATCTTTTTTGGCCGTGATAAACATATTTCAGCTCAAATCCACCAAACCATCATCTATGTTTTTCTGTTTTAAGTGTTGCTTTTAGATGCAGCGAGTCCAGCGCACTGACTCATGTGGACACAATACAAGCGATTTGACAGGTTCCGGTAAAACCTTAAGGCAGAACCGCATTTCCACGCTCATTACAGCACAATTTAGAGAAATACTCCCAACAACATGGGCTCAGAGGGCAGCCAGGGGGGGGGGCACCATATTATGTCTGCAGCAGAGCTCTGTGGGGGAGTTCAGAATGTATCTGAGAGGGAGGGGGAAATGTCTTCCTGTTAGAAAAACCGAAACTTCTGCCAGATGTTTCCCATTTACCTTCAACTAGCTCCAGAGCCAAGTCTGAACCCGAGAAGCCAAGTCTGTGATCCGGTGGCGTTCCAGCTGATCGAATTTTATCTAAATGTGAGGCGTATGGAAAACGGCACAAGCGTCCAGTCAAATATTACAGATCTGTTGCTGCCTTCTAGCATTTCTTGTTGAAAGCAGATTGGTAAGTTCAACAATTCGCAGTCTCTCAGGTGATAACCCAGATTCTATTCCGGGAAAACATGTCAGTAAATGGGTCGGGAATACAGGAAGAACTTCAGATGAGCTTCAAGTCACCTTAAATTAGATTATGGGGGCAGAAACTATGCTGTAGCACCCTCCAGGACCAACAAACTCACTAATGAAAGTGAATATAGAAATGTTTTCCATTTGTTTTCCATTTGTTCCATGTGATTTTGGTGTTTTTAACATCTTCTAGTGGCGTCTTTTCTGGTGATGGAGAGCATCACAAAGAAAATTAAGATAAAACTTAATTTCTCAGTTTTGTTATTTTATAAAGATCATATTTGTTACGTAGAAAATATGCTGGTCGGGCCAAAAGCTCCCTGCTCCACTCTATTCTGATGCATCCACTTGCTGACAAATAGATCCTTGTACGTCTTTGCTCTCCTCCTCTGAGCTGGAATCTGGATCAAAACTGTATGACAGGACAGATCTGATAGTGCTCGCCATTTTCGTTGAAACTGTTAATGTGGGGTTGGGGGTCTGACGGGCTGTAAGCTAGTGGGAGAAAGTGTAAACAGAGAGCTTTTAGTAACGGGGAAGGAAAAGGGGGCGGGGTTGATCCACGCCCACAATTCAGAGGTGATTTTCTGATGAACTCCTGCCGCTCTGCAGAAACTGTCCCAGAAAACGACACAGATGTTTTGATTTGAGCTAAAAACAGCATAATGATAATGAAAAAACAACTGAGAACGCTTTGAAAATAGATCAAACGAGGATCGGAGCGGGACTTTTGATCTAAAAAGACTTCTATTTTGGAAACGGATGTCCAGTTATTTTCAGGGTATTTAAGCTAAAACATAAGATTCTCCTTCTGCCACCTTTTTCAGTCCAACTCTTCTGTTTTTGCAGAGTGGGAGCCGAAACAGAACACAGGGGTCAGGTCATCTCTGTGGTTAAACAAGCCCACCCGCAGGAGCACAGACGGAGACAAACCCATGGAGGAGGTGCAGAGGCCACGACGGAGGGGAGGTGGGGAACAGAACAGAACCACGGGGCGCTCAGAACGGCACATCCGGCAATGATTACAAGACTGCAGAGATCTGTCAGTCATTGCATGTGCAAACGTGTGTTTGCCTGTGCGGTCAGGAGGCATTCAGCTGAGATCAACGTCCTCTCCAGAGTCTACAAACATACTTAGAGATATCAGATCTCACTTTCACAGAAGAGTGCAAAACACACACGGCTACAAATGAGAGAGGGAGAAACCCTGTCCATGCAGAAGGATGGAAAAAGAAAAAAAGTCTGAGAGTTAAGGTCCTATCACTTTTCTGTGTGGAAAGTCTAAACCCTTATAAAATAAACATCTTCAGAAAGGCTCCACTCACATATATGAGTCCAGAGTAGTAGCGGTCCTTCAGGTTGTGCAGGACCGACGCCTCGTTCAGGCACGTCAGTTCCGCCATGTCCTCCACTTTGCTAAACTTGGGCGGGTTCATCTTCTGGATGTCATCTTTGTTGATCAGCACCTTCTTCCCGTTCTCCGCCAGCTCCACCATCACCTCCTCGCCGCGCTCTTCCCGGATGCTGGCCGCCTCAAAGCCATGCCGCTCCGAGGGGACCCACACCAGCTTCTTGGCTGTCCAGTCAGCCTGTGTGGCTGGGTTGTACACAACGGCCCGGTCCACAAACAGGTACCGCTCGGGGTCCTCTTGCCCGCTGCGGTGAGACATGGTATCTGGGATTTACCAGAGCAAAGTGACCACCTGCAAGACACAGAAATGTTCAACACACTGAGTAAAGCAGACTTGGTGCCTATCTTCACTTTGTTGTGGTTGGCGGCTCTTTTTACTTTTTGCTCAAAGTTAAATATTTATCTCCATCTAAAGGAATGCATCTTTGGCGAATGCTTGTAGATTGGAATTCTGAAACCACGTCTGTCTGAGCCAAGAAATGTAAAGAGTCCCAAACTCATTTTAGCCTGGATTTCATTTCACAGTAGGTTTTTTTCAGACTTTAAGAACAAAAATGTTATTTTCTTGCTGTTAATACCATGTTTATTGTTTGTTCTGCCTCTCATTTTAACCTGTCTGTGCTTGTCAACTACAATTTTAGTCAAATGTGTACAATAACATAGTTATTGTAAAAAATAATTATTTCATTCTTTATTATTTTTGCTTTTTGGTTTGTACATTTTTTTATACATTTTGGGCTTATTATTGTAATTTTCCATCTGTTATTGTTTTCTGTCCATTTTTTCCAGTTTATTGCCTTAAGCCTGTAATTATTTTAGTCTTTTAACTACTGTAAAAAAAATCCTAAATGTACATGCATGAAATATGAAAAATGGTAAATCCACAAAAGAAACAATACAAAAAGACCATACAAATCATGTTAAATAATAAATCAAACCTTTAAAACAACACAATTTGGTGAAGATTTCTTGTTTCAAAACCAAAAAGCTGACAAAGTTCTCAGGAAATGTTAGACTAGCAAACCAAATGGTTCTTCTTGTTGTAAGTTTAGCCAAACTCAGAAATCTAAAACATTTACTTAAAATCTGATAAAAACAATTGTGACAATTCGTTTTTTTTAAAACACAATTTGATTTATTTAAGCAACTTTTTCTGATATTTAAACCAACCAAACGACCAGAGGCTGGAAAGTTTGGGGAAATACTTATAAAACAAACCTACAGTGTTTATAGATCTTACCAAAAAAAAAGCTGTTCGAATTGTTCATGGAGTGGACTATGGGTCACATACAAACGCTCTGTTTTTAAAGTCGGGTTAATTGAAAATATGGGATCTAATGAAACTGAAAACAGCTCTCGTCATGTACAAAGCCAGATACAACTTACTTCCAATAAACTCACAGCAAATGTTCAAAGACAGAGACGGGAGTTACAATCTAAGAAAAAAACTCAATTTCAAAAAGCAGTGCATTCAAACAACAAAAAAGAAAATGTGTCTATCTAATTGTGGTGTGGATTTATGGAATGGATTGGATGACGGTTTAAAACAAACCAAAAGTTTTTTCATTCAAAAAAACTTACAAGAAGTCACTGATAGTACTGTATAAGGCCAGAAACGATTAATTAAACAAAAAATGTCACGTTAGCACATTTGCAATGCAGAATTGTACTGTGAATGTTTTGTACCTATCTGTAAATAACAATATGCATATTGAATACGCACATCATCAGGTTTTGTAAAAACTGTATTATTTTATGTCTTTTAAACCACTGTGTGTTGACTTTTTCATTTGTTTTAAATAAAAAACTAAACTGAAACTGAAACTAAACTGAAAACAATGTCCTCTGACTCCCACATTCACATATTGTCACTGTTTGGATTTTATTGTCAGGGGTGCATTTTGATTGGCAGGTAGATGACCCCATAGGCTAATACAACAACGTCTCACTTTACTCTGTCGAAACCCAATTTTGACACTTATGGCTTGATTTTTAAGATCCAGTTTATATATGTCCACGGTTTCATCACTAGACTATGATGGAGTATTTAGGAACACCATAAAAGAAACAAATATATGAGATTAATGTTGTGAAATTGTGAGAAAAAAGTCATTATTTTACAATGAAAAAGTCTATTTTTTAAATAAATGTTAAATTTAGCTTTTAAAATGTTTCAGCTATGTCAATCTAACATTATGTGTTTAATTTATATTGCAAACAACTAAAAAATTACCGTAGATACATCACCCAATAATCTCTCTAAACCAGCTTCAGTCTTTTTGAAAATAATAAACACTATTTTGTGAAATGACAACTCGATTTTTGATAAAGGATCATGTTTCTCTTGCTAAGCAATAAATTATAGAAATTTTATCCTGGTAAAAAGTTGAGTTTTTTTCGTAAATATAATATATTTATTTTCTTTCATGGTCTCCCTAAAACTGTTGTAATTTTTCTCATAATCTTACAACTTTATTCTCATATTTTTATTCATGGACAATATTTTCTTATTGGTCCTAATACTCTGTTGCACTAAACCAGATTAAAATGTTCAACTCACTGATAAGTATAATACATATTTTCAATTCACAATTGATCAATTAAACAAAAAATACAGTTAACTACTACTTTACTATATAAGTTCTTTATAAATTAGTTTAAGTGATTTTGATGCTTGTTTACAACAGCCTTTGTTCTTCTTGTGTTTGGACATAACAAACATTTTTGTCGCTACTGCCCCCTATAGGAGGAAACTATTTTTCTAATTAGCTAGTTGCTGTCTTCGGTACAAAAAAAATGTTTTTAAAAACATATGTCAAAATTATTATTTATTTACTTTATCATTATTTTTTAAAAGGTAAAAAATTAATAAACATAATGTGGTTTGTTTAAATCGGGGGAGGGGGTTGAAAGCGACTGCATAAAGTCCTGCTCTGTTCCAAGTGATGATACGCACACTGCGCAGCCTCCGCGCGCATATTGCGCAGGCTCCGCGCGCTCGCTGCAGATCAAACGGTACGGGTGACGTCGCAAATGGCACATTTCGTATGTCGACCCCCCCGCTCCTCAGCCGCTAAAACTACTCCATTATATTTTAGTTAAAAAAAAAAAAACTTGCAAACTTGCGTCTGAGGCTAAGTCAGTATCAAACGAGCCGACACTGAATGAAACGAACATGCGCAGATGACATAATTTGCTAATTGGAAGCAGGAATGTGCCATCACGCCGTGGAGTACAGGGTTATAAAGTCGCAGCGCGACCGTCAGGACATTTACGAATCCTTCTCGAAACCTTCCGTTCACCTGAGTGGACAGCGCTCTCAATAAGCTAACTCAAAATAAGTTCCCGTTACAATGATTAAACATGTAAACGCACGCGCTCTGGTCTGGTCTGGCCGGGGGGGGGCTAACGCCATAGACTCGACCGAAACAAGTTGCTCAAGCCCCGCTGAGCCCGTCCGATAACGGAACCCTTACCTGGTTGTCGTCAGCGAATCAGCCGTCGGATCCTGTCCGCCGAGCCCCGTGGCGTCCTCTCGGTATACAACCGTGTGCTGCGTGCCGCGGAGATGCGGGCATGTATGTGTGCAGCCTCCAAAGCGGGGCCCCTCCTCACCGGAGCGGACTTGACCACTGCTGCTCCCGCCTACGATGGACGGGGTAACGAGCGCGCGGATCGATTGGGTGAAGTGCGTCACCGCAACACGCCACCGGAGGGGACAAAACTCCAGCAGCCGACAGATACCCCTCTACGGACACCCCTCTGATGGACACCCCTCTGACTGAGAATGAATGACCGCAGGGATGTAGCGTCAGTCTGAAAACTTTGATGACTCTCCTTTGAAACAATCGCACGAATATAAGGACGGCCACAAGGGGGAGCCAAAGCACCCATCCAGAAACTACGGTTTAAAAATAACCTTCAACAAAACACTTTAAAATTAGAAATGATCCTTTCAGAAGAATAGTCTTTGCTATAAACTTTCCATCTGATGTCTAAAAAAACACACGCAACTACCCAGCTTTAGGTTTTACAGTTCAGTTTTATTACAAATGAAGAAAAAAATCATTGTGTAATTAAATAGTCATTTGATTCTGGATAAATGCTGGAAACAAGCTGTCACAATACTAAAGGTTGACATGAAGACACTGTGTGTTGTGGTAATATACATCTTGTAAAGGGTGAATGCGTCAGCGCCCTCCCCTCCAGGCTCCTCCACCCCTGTTCTTTCCTCCTCTTCCTCCACCTCCTCCTCCTGCGGATCCTTTGCCACCTTTAACTTTCTTCCTCACTCCACTGGCTTGTTCTGTGTCATCCTCGTCTCCGTCTCTTCCTCTGGGTCTTTTCCGCTTTTCTCCTTGTTCTTTCATTTCCTGAGGAAAGTGTTGACAGTTTACTAAAAACAAACAAACAAACAAACATGTATTTCTAATGCCCCTTACATGAAAATTGTGTTTTTGGTGTTCCTATAGCATTTTTCAGATGATGGAGGACATGTATAAAACTCAAAACAGTATTTCTGAGTACTTCTTTAATCAAATCAATGTGAATCAGGAGCAGACTAAAAAAAATTGCAGGTGGAGAAGAGCTTAATGATTATTTAGAAAACGTGCTGGGCTCCAAGCTCTCAACAACAGGGAGGGGAAGGGGGGTGGGGTTGCTTCACACCAACTACTGCCGCTCTGCAAAAACTTATCCTAGAAAATGATACAGACTTTTTTTTTAAATTTTGGCTTAAAAACAACATAATCGGAGTGAGACTTTTGGGAAAATTACTGGGAAAAAGCTAACAGCACAAAACCCAAAATGTATTTTTCACAAGTTTGAAGCTTTCTTCTAGCAACATAAACATAAAAATGAATTTCATATTTTAATTTATTACTGTATTTGATTGTGTTAAACCTCAACCCTACTTTACATTTGAATAAAAATGTTGGAATTTATTATTTTTTTTCTGGGGTTCATTCTACCTAATAATAACAAATGGAACAACAAGTGTAACAACAAATGTTGTGGGCTTTTTTGTAACTTCACTGTGAAAAATACAGAAACAGCAGTCCAAGATATCACTGCCAAAATACTCCAAAACAATTCTACTTTCATTGATGTATCAACACAATTTTCTACCAACTTTACATCCATGTAAATAATAATTATTAGGGGAAACGGATCCTAAAAGATTTTTCAAATCAGTAAAATTGGAAAAAAAACAAATAAAACTCTACAATTATTAGCTTCATAACATATTTACACACAGACCCAAATGTATTATAACATTACAATATTTGACATGGAGGCCTATTTATAGCAAAAAAAAACTGTAATGAGATCATTGAACTTAAGATGTTTCTTTATATAAAAGATGCCCATATAAAATAAAATAAAATGAAAAAGAGAATCAGGGGATGTTCAAACTGACTACTTTTCACTCCTTCACAGTGTTCTCTGGCTGCAGGCTAACACACTTTTGGACAAAAGTCAAGAACGTCATAAATGATCCATACAAATCATTTGTGATCCGATGCACCCCTAACTAGTTTTAGTTATTAATTAGTTAATAATTAGAATGTAAAAAATTATGGAATTTTAGGAGAAGTTCTGACACCAACACTGTTAGGGGTGCATCGGATCACAAATGATCCGTATGGATCATTTGTGATCCGATGCACCGGATCACAAATGATCCGTATGGATCATTTGTGATCCGATGCACCCCTAACCAGTTTTAGTTATTAATTAGTTAATAATTAGAATGTAAAAAATTATGGAATTTTAGGAGAAGTTCTGACACCAACACTGTTAGGGGTGCATCGGATCACAAATGATCCATACAGATCATTTGTGATCCGATGCACCCCTAACCAATTTTAGTTATTAGTTATTAGTTAGTTATGAATTAGTTAATAATTAGAATGTAAAAAAATATGGAATTTTAGGAGAAGTTCTGACACCAAAACTGTTAGGGGTGCATCGGATCACAAATGATCCGTTGCACCCCTAACCAGTTTTAGTTATTAATTAGTTAATAATTAGAATGTAAAAAATTATGGAATTTTAGGAAAAGTCCTGACACTAAAACTGTTAGGGGTGCAACAGATCACAAATGATCCGTATGGATCATTTGTGATCTGTTGCACAGATCACAAATGATCCATACGGATCATTTGTGATCCGATGCACCCCTAACCAGTTTTAGTTATTAATTAGTTAATAATTAGAATGTAAAAAATTATGGAATTTTAGGAAAAGTCCTGACACTAAAACTGTTAGGGGTGCAACAGATCACAATGTGATCCGATGCACCCATAACCAGTTTTAGTTATTAATTAGTTAATAATTAGAATGTAAAAAATTATGGAATTTTAGGAGAAGTTCTGACACTAAAACTGTTAGGGGTGCATCGGATCACAAATGATCCATACGGATCATTTGTGATCCGTTGCACCCCTAACAGCAAATTTTTTTGCCTAAACAAAACTATTTCATAAAATGACGTTTGAGGAAAATCGATTCAGATCCCTTCCTGATGTTCCCGTTAACCTCCTGCCAGGAACAATAAAGTAAATTTGCCTTTGAATCGGATTCATGAGATCATTGAATCTTTGCAGAACGTCACATAAAGTTTAGCTTTATTTTGATTGTCAAACCCAGATCTATAAAAAGAATCCACTGACTTGGAGCGGCACGGACAGCATTTTTCTAAAAGTAAAAGCTTCATTGTTTCATCCTGTCAACGGAGTAGGAACATGGACTCACCACTCTGGCAAATCTCTGCGCTTCGCTCACCCTCTCCACCAGCATCATCACTTCCTCCTCCTGGGTGGGAAAAGCAGGAAGTTTCTTCCCAATTAAACCTTCGATTCGCTGGAAAAGCTCCACATCGTACCTTCAGTGACAGAATGCAACACTTTATTCCTTCCAATCAATAAACTCTAACTCGATCAAAAGTTCCAGTCGATCTTACTGTGTGACGAACGTGATGGACTTCCCAGAACGCCCTGCTCTGGCTGTCCGCCCTACCCTGTGGATGTAGTCCTGAAAAGGCAGAGAGGGCAGATTTCTTCAAGCACGCCTGTGAAGACCAGCGTGAGACGGCCTGAAAGTCAGAAACCCGCTCCGACGTACCTTGGAGTGAGTGGGGATGTCGTAATTGATGACGCAGTCCACGTGAGGAATGTCCAGCCCCCTGGATGCCACATCCGTCGCCAGCAGCACTGACCGGGACTTGGACTTGAACTTGTTCAGAGCTCCAAGACGTTTATTCTAAGAAGGAAAGATATGCAGAGACGCGAAAGATTCTGAGAAACTAAAGAAAGCCTGAAACAGTCTCAATCGGAGTTGTCACTAAACGTAAATCTCATTATTCTCGTTACAAATGTGGAAACTTCTGTCAAACTAAGAACATGTCTGACCCGCTGCTGGTGTTCAGGCTGAACGGAGACATTTTCTTGAAGTTACAAAGACTGTCCTGACAAAAGCATCAGCCCAAACCAACGGACAGAAAGAAACACGGGTACTGATCAGCATGAGAACACCCTTAACCATTTTAATTCTGTTCACTTTATGAAATATTCTCCATACAAATACAAAATGTTTATTATTATTATAAATAAAGTATATAGCATTATGATTCCATTCTGGATACAATTTCAAGACAATCAAAGAACATCTTTGAAAGTCCTCGGAACTCTTATCCTACTGTAAGGCACAGGGGTGGCGGTATCATGGTGTGGGGCACCTTTGCTTGTGAAGACTTACAGAAGCCTCTGTTCATGTCATTGCAGGTATGAAGAAAACCACAGGATGTTTTGTAACAGCAAAGCCACACAAACCGTTCCAATTTTTTCTATGAATTTCTCTCCAGAAACGAGGTCTTAAGAAAGGACACAAGTTTTTTTATTTTGGCTAAAACGGCATAATCAGAATTAAAACACTGGGAACACTTTCATAGTAGATAAAAGGATACTTCAGAGTGGGACTTTGAAGGAAATCTTAGAGGTAGTTGATCATTTTTACACCAGCAGCGGTGCAAACCGTCCCGTTTAGGTGAATCTTTCTTATGCAATCAAGAACGCCCACAAATGTGAGTCAGCTCTGACTCTTCTGACAGGAGAAATGCTGCAGGTAGAAGCTTCTAGATGACCTTCAAACACATTTCTGCTCCTTAAAGGTCAAGCCAAATCCTGCATGAAACAATGGAGTACTTTCGGATTACTGTGTGTGAGTGACAGCCCCCCCCCCCTCTACCTGACTCATCTGTCCATGAAGGGGAATAGCTGTGATGCCCAGGTTCCTCAGCATCAGCGCCACCCGCTGGGCGTTGTTACACGTGCTGCAGAAAATCATGAAGGAGTTTCCAGCCAGCTCATTGAGGATGGACACCAGGTAGCAATCCTGTGCCAAAGTGGGAGATTCAGGTTCAAATAAGGTCAATCTCTGGAGAACAAGCTGAAGACGGTCTGAGGTTATACTAAGGGTAGTAACCTTGTACTTGGCAGGTATAAAGATGTAGTACTGCTGCAGCTTGTCTACCGTCGAGTACTTTGTAGATACTGCACATTTAACTGGATCTTTCAGAGCAGCTCTCTGAAGTTTCTGCACCTGTGATGCAAACGAAAGAGCAGAGTGGAATGAGAAGATTGAGACCCGTGGGCCTAACAAATAAAGTAGAACTTCAGTAAAAAAAAAACGTAAAAAATAGCGTTTTGTACCTTTTTGGTCATGGTGGCAGAAAAGAGGAAGGTACGTCTCTCTCTGGGAATCACCTTCAGGATTTTATCCACCTGTGAAAATGGAAATGATAACAAAAGAGCCCAGATAATCAATCCGGTTGAAAAAGATGCAGATATCTTCACAACATCTGGTCTTATTGGAGGCTTTGGTTTATGACAATCGCAGGATAGCTTATGCAGAACAGGTCTAATGAATTATGGACGACAACACATCACAGTTTTAGTTTGATTACCAAAATAAAATACCAGAAAATAAAAGTTGAAACGCATCCACCTGTCAGAGTAAACCCCTACCTCGGTCTCAAAGTCCATGTTGAGGATTCTGTCTGCTTCATCCATGACCAGGAACTTGAGAGCACGCAGAGAGAAGCCCTTTGTGTTCTCCATGTGATCTATCAGCCGACCCGGCGTGGCTGCAGAAACACGAGTTTTCCGACATTAAAAGCATAAAAAGTGCCTCTTGTTTTTCTATCAAAATAAACAATGTATTAAAAATGAGATCCTGACACTTTCCTGATGAATAAAGTACAAAAGCATGCCAGCACTTGAATGATCTTACCAATGACGATGTGAGGTTTTTTGGCTAATACCAAGGACTGTGACATCATATCAATCCCACCGACGATTACAGCTGCAGCAGAAATGAGATCAATTAGAAAAACTGAATGAAAGGTGAAGGAAGCCCCCCACCCAAAGCCCCCATATCAACCCGCACTTACCGCACTTAACGCCGATGCTGGAGCCCAGAGCTTCGAACTGCTCAGAGATCTGGAAGGCCAGCTCTCTGGTGGGGGTGAGGACCAAAGTGTGAAGCCTCTGAGGGGAAGCCAGCAGCGACTGGAGGATCGGCAGAGCGAAGGCACCCGTCTTTCCTGAACCGGTCTCTGCCAGGCCGATCACGTCCTTCCCTGCCAGAGAAACAATGACGCCTCACGAGTGGAAAGAGCTGCATTTAGACACAAACAACCATGAAGCAACACGGGAGGCTGCAGCCTGAGGAAACCACACTCCTCCACTGTGGCTCTCTGGTTGAAGAAAAGTAGAAAGTTTTCATTTTAAAAAGTAACTGCAAAGTAAAAAGTAAGTAAGTAGAGTAAAAAAAAGTAACTAAAACCGTTTTCAACTCATTCCCAAACAGTTGAACAACAGCAAGCGTCACTCACGAGCTTCCTGACTATAGTAGCCGTGTTTCTCCAACAAACCTTCAATCCTTTTTCCAGTTGACCAAAGTCAAACTAAAACACTGACAGATTCTTGAGCGCTGCGTACCACAGAAAATCAATTTTAAGTCTGAAAGCACAACTACAATACATAATTAAAGCGCAACAGATGAGGCCAATTTTCTCATTTTGAAACAAAATATGGTTTGTAAAATACAGTAGGAGCCCCCTAACAAGCTCTGATTTAATTTAGTTAGATTTGTGAATTTCTAGTTGAGAATCACCCCAGATGGTAAAATAAACAGTTTTTTTTTAATTATTGCTGCTGACTACCTACTACCACTACATTTCCTGCATTGAGATAAGTAGCACAGGGTGTCTTTTATTTTGAAAGGAAGTCATACGAAGTTAAAACTATTTCATATTAAGAAGAAATTGCTGTTTCTTTTTTCCTTATGTTCATCTGTTATTCATGCCAAAAACAACATTTCAACTCCATGTATCATCATAGTAACATAGTAACAAATCAGCTTCTTATTTTTCTAAACGGTGAAATAAGACTTTGGGTTGTAGTTAGTAAAAAAAAAAAAAATGGAGCCATTGGCTCTTTAGTGTTGAACTAATCCTGACTATCATGAATCAGGAGAAAGAATGTGTCCATTGATCAGCTGCCAAACCTAAAAAACAGAAAAGTCACCAGAAAAATGTCTATTTTAAAAAATGTATATTTTACTCTAACTAACATACATACATACATAAAATAAAATAAAATAAAATAAAATAAAATAAAATAAAATAAAAGAATACACTAGTAGCTGGCACGCATCAGACGTCTTTCTTACCTTGCAGTGCGACTGGAATCGCTTCCACCTGGATTTTAGTTGGACTCTTCCATCCCAGCTGATCACAAGCCTCACACAGCACCTCGGTTACCCCCTGTCACAAACGGGGGGTTATACTTCTTTCATTGAGAAATGTTAGCTTTTATACCACTTTTTTACTGATCAGATTTTATGAAAATGCAATAGCTTCGTTAAGCTAGCTAAAATAGAATGCCATTAAAATGTTTTTAAATCTCTCTCTGACCCAAAACCTACCAGATCCTTGAAGGTCTTCACTTCTGCCTCAGCATCTTCATTAATCATCTGCTTTTCATCTTCGTCACAGCTGGAAACACCTGGAGTTTCTTCTGTGTTTTGCTTCGCTTCGTCCTGGTCGGCGTCCGCCATGCTTGTCGTCCCAACGTGTCGTCAGATCTGCAATGCGCAGCCGCGAAACGTGCTGAGAGTGGTGTGCTGGAGACGTTCGCGCGCAACGCATGATGGGAATTTGGTTTTTTTGCCAGAACAATCAATCAATGCCTGTTTTTGCTGTGTACAACCTTCTTGGGTCTGCAAAATGAAGCTAACTTTTACTATAAAAATATATATATTAAACAAAAACATTTTATTTGCATTCAAAGGTTTATGATTTAGTTAAACATGTTGTCATTATTGATCGTTTAACTATTATAATATTTTTCCTTACAATAAAGCCACAAAAAAGCTTTTTTTGTATGATAACGATATTCAATTCAATTCAATTTTATTTATTCAGCCCAATATTAAAACAATAGTTGTCTCAATGGGCTTCATACCGGTAATTGTATAATGAACATGAAGTCATAGAATTCAATAGATAATGGTCAAACTAAACAGACTAGGCTGACGTAGGGTCTACATCCAAGTAAATGATCAGGAGCAGAGACAAGCCACCTGGAATCTGGAGTCATTCCTGCTCCCCTGTAGGGGGGTGGGAAAGAGGGACAATACATGAATCACACTGCACCAAACAGAGGCATGGAGAAGAAATGATATATAAATAATCAAAAATAGAGGAAAGAAGAAGTAGAGGATATAACCCCAGTGCACCATACTTTCCTCATTTTTAAACTTCTCACAGCCTACTAACAATTATTTTTTTTATTTATTGTTATTAAGTTGAATTCAAACATGTTAACATTAAGTTAAATATTATCTGGCTACTTGCTAGTCTGACAATAAGCCTGTCCAAAGAGGAATGTGTTCAGTCCAACTTTGAATGTAGAAACTGTGTCGGCCTCTCTTCCATGAGCTGGGAGCTTATTCCATAAAACAGGCTTGGTGGCTAAACGTTCTACCTCCAACTGTACTTTTACTAATTCTAGGAACCACAAGCAGTCCTGCATTTTGTGAGCTAAGTTTTCTGTTTGGGTGGTAATCCAATCTTTAATATAGGACGGGGTCATCCCATGTAAGGCCTTATAGGTCAGCAGGAGGATGTTGAACTTAGTGAAGTGAAGCTAGCACAGGAGTGATGTGATCTCTTCTGCTAGTTCCTGCTAAAAATTGAGCTGCTGCATTCTGAACAAGCTGGAGACTTCTTAAGGACAACATGAATGAGTCAAACTGTTTCCAAGTCTTTCCTAATTCCACATAATAATACATTTCTTTAAAAGAGGAATATGATGGTAAGCACTACTTACATGGTGGAGAAAAAAAATAATGAAATGACAGCTGTTTTCTAGATGTTTATTCAGCAGATGGCGAAGGTTCATCAGGTCAAACAAAAGTTTTACATGTAGATTCTTTCAACAAAATACAAGATAATATTAAAAAGTGATGTGACCAAACAGCTGCTTTACTGATCAAAGTTTTTCTAATCATTTCAAATAAACTTGAAGGAGATGCGCTTCTGAGCAGACTTTGGTGCTCAGTTACACTAAAAAAAGAAAGAAAACCAATCTAAACATGAGTTTGCTGAAACCGGGGCTCTTTGCTGAACGAAACTGTTCTTGACCAACGCTGTACTTACACTGGCAGCTCTGCACAGAAAATATTAAAAAACACACTTGTTCACAGATCCTGTGGAATATCATGGAGTCGAATCCTGGCGCGTCTCAGAGAAGTCCTTCCATCTCTCTCATGAAGGCTTCATAAACCTGATCTTTAGTCTTCATGCTTGGCTGGGACACGGCGCCCATCTGGGCTGGGTGAGCCATTCCCATAGCCACTGTTGCCCCCTGCTGTTTCTGCCACTGGCCCCCTCCCAGCCCCTCATCTCCCCTCCTCCCCAGAGCTCCCGCCACGGCTTTCTCATGATGAGCAGCCGCGGCCCCCGGCACAGCTCCGCTCTTGTCCCTGCGCACCCTCAGAGCCGTGGGCACGAAGCGGGTGACCTCTGCTTTGGGGTTGATGATTTGTGGTTTGGCAGAGATGGTCGCTCCGCCGGCGCCTGCAGCCAGGCCGCCTCCAGCCGCAGCAACAGAAGTGATGTTGGCGCGCTTTTCGATGGTGGCTGCGTGGTGACGGCCTGCGTTTGCGGCGGCTGCTGTTCCGGGGGGCGGGGGAATCCGCATGGGCGGCGGGGGCAAGTTGCTCTGTGAGGCGTCCTGGCTGCTTCCTTTCTGCCTCTGGACAATATTGGGAGGAGCACTGAGAACATTGGAGTTGAGGGGTGGAGGAAATAAGGAGAGAGGTGGCGCCATAGAGCGTGGGGGGCCTCCTGCCCTTGGGGGAGGAGGTGGAAGGCCTGTGGGGAACCAGACACACTTTAATAATACATTTATTTAAAAAAAAATAGAATAAATGAAAAGTCTAGATTGTGAAAACAGAAATTTTCTGTTTTTCTTATTTGTTTATGAGACATTTTCCTCTTTCTTCTCCACATATACAAACCTGGAGGTGCAGGAGGGGGGAGTCTTGGAGGAGGTCCACGAGGAGGAGGGCCTGGAGGAAGACCAGGAGGGGGGCCCGGTGGAGGACCAGGAGGCCGACCAGGTGGAGGACCGGGAGGCAAAAGACGGGGCATCGGACCTCTCATTCCCCCTGGCATCCCAGGAGGCCTCAGGAAGGGAGGAGCGCCTGAAAGAACAGTTTACGCTTTAATATCGGGCAAAAATGATGCAAACCTGGGTTCAGAGCTGAACAAACCTGGCGGGGGTCCTGGCGGGGGACCAGAAGGAGGACCAGGAGGCCTCATTGGAGGAGCTGGAGGTGGACCGAGGGGTGGAGGTCCAGTCATTGGAGGACCTTGCATGGGTGGAGGGCCTTGCTGTGCCACATTTCCGGCAGTAGGAGGCAGACTCTGACTAGCCAGAGCATGAGGCTGCTTTTCTCCCTCTGTGTCAGAGCTGTCAGATCCATCAGTATATTCTTCCTCTTCTTCTTCCTCCTCATCCTCCTCAGGAATCGACTGACCTGAGAAGAGAAAAGCAGCGAATATATATATTAATATTTAAACAGATGGAGAATAAAAGGCAGCTGTAATGCTGTAGAGATGTCGCTCTCATCCTCACCTGCCATCCTCAACATCATGGCCTGCAGAGGAGTGATGGCTTTGTTCTTTTTCACAACTCTTTTCTTCTTTTTCTTCCCATCTCCTTCTGCTGGCATGTCTGCAAAACGCACACTGCGACCTGCTGGGAAACGAGCCGGAGAAAAAACACAAAACAATATATTAAAAAAACTGCACTCAGGGATGCTGATCAGCATCTTTGTTTTCTTTTTTCACCTCTGTCTTTGTTCTCCTCCCTCTTTTTGTCGTCATCTTGCCGCTCGCTGTCCCCTCCTTCTCGCTCTTCCTCGCTGTCTTCCTCAGAGTCGCTGTCATCGTCCCGGTCGTCTCTGTCGCTCTCACTGCCACTGTCCCGATCCCTTTCCATTTCCACGTCCCTATCTAAACCAGGAATGGAGGACTCTTTACAGAGAAAAGGAAAAGGTAAGAGGAGCAGGAGAAAAAAACCACAACACACTGACAAAGATGTGCCTGAATGTTACCGGCTTTTGTGCTGTAAGCTCTTCGAGAAGGAATTCCATAGAGAGCCAGGACCTGAGGAGGTGGGGGTCCAGGTGGGGGCCCTGGTGGCTTCTTTCCTGGAGGTAAGCGCGGGACACCAGGTACTGATGCCATCACCGGTCCAGTGGATGAAGAAAGAGGTGGCTTGCTAAGAGAAACCAGATGAGAACAGTAAATAACACATTACATCCCACAGAATGCAGGAAGAGAAAGCTTGAACAAAACCAACCCAAAAGTGGTCTTCTTCAGAATGGAGGGAGGCTGCGCCCCTGGCAATGGGATGTCCTGGATGTGAATATTTGAAGGAGCGTGGGGCATGTCAGGTAAAGGAATACTGTCGACCTCCACTGACTCGGCATTCTGGAAGAAAAAATGCAAATATGAACACCTAAAACTAAAAACTAAATAAAAGCCAAAAAGACTTGAAATAAAACCAAACCGCGTGTGTGATTTGGAGGTAAGACCTAATTTAAAAACAGTCATGAGTAATTTAAGAAAAGAATAAAGGATCTTCAAATGAATAAAAGAAGGAAAAAGGATCAGGAAGAACTAAAGCTACCTTGACTGAATCAAAATAAAGCGCTAGCTGGCCTCGCTTGGTCTCGTAGTCCAGTTCCAGTTTACGCAGCTCCTTGTAGGTTTCCGGGTTCTCCCTCTCGTACAAATGGATGATGCGCTCAAATGTCTCACGCAGCTTCTTCCTCTTGTCTCTCAGTACTTTCTCATTCAGCAGAGGCTGCTGAACTGGGTTAAACTCTGCAGACAAGAAAAAAAAAAGCAACATTTTATTTTAAATTAGGACGGAGAGTGACTCAAAAGCTTATCCACATGCATGGACATCAATTTATGGGTTATAATACCACAGTAGTTAATTCTGCTTAACTGAGGCTGCATGACTACGTGTGTAGAGAGTTAGCTCAAAGATTAACTCGGGTCTTAAGAGGTTAAAGATGTAAAATAAAGTGAAAAAAGCAAATAGGAGCTGCTTACCCATCTCATCTAGCTTCTCCATATCTCTGATTATCTGTCTGGGATCCTTCATTTTCAACACTGCTGCTCTCACCATCATCCTCTGCTTCTTGTTCTGTACAAAGAAAAAGCAAAGAAATGCAATCCAGATTAAATTGTTTAGAAAAAAATGAATGAATGAAAAAAGCTAACAAATATTCATCTTAAACACTCCAAGTACCTTTTTTAACTCCCTTTTCCTCGCCTCTTTCCCTGTAAGGTAGGTAAAACAAACACAAATGAGTCATGTTGACTGGATCTGATCATCACTGATCGGTGGACCAGCTGCTCGCACGGGTCGGTACTTACTGGCCTGGTCGGTGGGGTTCATGAACTTCCCACTCTTGGTGGAGGAGGTTGAACGTCGCCCCATTGTTGCGGTCAGTCTCGTTTAACCTGAAGAGTGCAACATAAAAGATGTAAGGTAAACAAACAATTAAAAACTACAATCCTATTCTAAAATGTGGTTAGAGTGCCTTGATGTATGTCATACATGGTATGACCCCTTGATGTTGTTTTATACCAAACTGTGGTGGTAAGTTTTACGATCCCATAACACTGTACTGTGCATTAATATTTGAATTGAAGGAAGTTTAACTTTTTCTCTTTATAATAGTTGCGCTAAGAGGTAAACACGAAACTCTTGGCTCATATTCTTACATAACTTGGTAAAACAAAGAGTGAATTCAGGCTGCTGTCAAAGAATACTGAGGCAAAAAGCTTGGACTCCAGCAGAGATTCGCTAGCTTAGCGCGTTAGCTTGCACTTGTGGCTAGGCCCGTTTTAGCATCAACTGCAACAAATTAATCAACGCCGCCTCTACCTTTACTTCCGGAAAACCTGGTGGACCACGATGGGGTTGTCACGCTCTCCGTGACACCTAAAGCAAAGAAATGAAGCCACAACCGAAAGAAAACCCAACACTTTAGGGCTAAATGTGTATGAATGCAACGTTAGCCGTCCGCCATGTTTACTGGCGCGGGCAAAAGCGGAAACACGAGTTTGACGTCATAAAATTTCAAAATAAGATACTTTCTTTTGGGGAGTATTTTGTGTTTGTTTGACTGCAGACAATGGCCCCCTTTTTCTGCTCACTTTTAAACCATCAGCCTTTCTGGCTGAGATCTAGCGTTTCGGTAGGATTGTTTACATGGAATTGAACTGTTGCTCTGAGATTTAGTTAAGATTCAGGTTAACTGTGACAGCTTATTTTCTTTTTCTGACTGATGCAAATGGGGAAGCTGCCCATCTAAAGGGATAACCCTCTCAATGATGCTGCCATTCAACTGAACATTGTTGAAGAAGAAGACTTTGAGCTCCCACGTCTTCATTGTTGTGTGTTGTGTGTTTGTGGTGGGGAGGTGTAAGAGAAGTGTACGGGTTGTGGTTAATCAGCTGTTTCTTTAAAGTGCCATTAGCTGTCGTGCACCAAGATGTGTGAAATTTGTTTTCCGGAACAATGTTCTCAAGGACAATTTGGTAGTTTAACCCTCCAATTCAACCACTAAATGCTAGGTGTTAAGCAGGAAGTTATTGGGCCCCATTTCTTTGACCTGACTCAGCCGTGGATTTGAACTCACAACCTCCACCACAACCACTCCACCACAAGGCCACTGAGCTGGAGACCACAGATCCAGTGAATAACTATGTGAACACCAGAAAAAGTGAAGTCTCAGTATTATAGTGTCTTAATTGTAATGTAAAATAGTTATAATTTTAAATTAAATGTAATAAAAACATGTAAATTTGACCCCTGCCCACAAAACAAAAACGACAAAAGACTTATAGACATTTTTATGGTACGAAATCCCTTGCTTTGATGAAGTATTTGTTCTCATTCTATTGAGGTTTGCAGTATTGTGGTTTGGAGCATCTAACCATGTCCTGCAAATTAAACAAAAAAATTGTTTTACTCAGGGTTTCTCGTGTCTGGACTGTCATCTTCAGAAAGTTTCAGATGACAAAGTAATTGTGGCCTGCATCAGAGATGGTGAGGAAGGGGGGGGGGGTGTACAGGAGTGTGATGAAAACCTTCAGAGTGGTGCCAAAGGAGCATGCTTCACCTGACTATTTCCAAAACTAAGGAAATGATCCTGGACTTTCGTCTGGTCGCTCCACCGCCTCAGCCTGTCTTTATTGATGGAGTGGATGCTGAGGTAGTCTCCACCTGAGTCTGCAGCTGGTCCACTCCCCTCACACACGAGGGGTGTATGAAAAGGGTCAGAGCAGGATGTATTTCCTGAGGAGACTGGCCGGCTTCGACATCTGCTCCAAGCTTCTGCACGTTTTACCAGTCAGTCATCTCCAGCGTTATCTCGTATGCTATAGTGTGTTGGGGAGGCAGTGCAAAGAAAAAGGGCCGGAAAGGACTGAACAGACTGGTTGGGAGAGCAGAGTCTATTGTTGGTACGAGTCTGGACTCTGGAGAGACAACAGTGGAGGCAAGAACTATGTCCTAACCATTCTCTGAACTCTGCCCTCTCCAAGCAGTAGAGCTCCTGCAGCAACAGGCTGCTCTCTGCAGAGAGGCTGAGATCTTCCTTTGCACCATTAGACTCCATAACTCCACTGTTGCAAGAATATAACGCATTGCTATGCGTATGTGAACACATTTACCAGGATTTTATATTGTTGTACATACTTTAGTTCCATTTTATCTTTTAACTCATACAGTGGAGCAAAAAAGTATTTAGTCAGCCACCAATTGTGCAAGTCCTCCCACCTAAAAAGATGAGAGGCCTGTTATTTTTTTATCACAGGTATACCTCAACTTTGAGAAACAAAATGAGAAAAAAAATCCAGAAAATCCCATCCTGATTTTTAAAGATTTTATTTGTAAATTATGGTGGAAAATAAGTATTTGGTCACCTACAAACAAGCCATATTTCTGGCTCTAACAAACCTTTGACTTCTCCTCTGTTCTCCACGAGTGGAGAACAGAGGAGAAGTCACAGGTTTGTTAGAGTGGTGGTTATCTATAGAAAAGACACCTGTCCACAACCTCAAACAGTCCCACTCCAAACTCCACTATGGCCAAGAAGACCAAAGAGCTGTCTAAGGACACCAGAAACCAGATTGCTGACCTGCACCAGGCTGGGAAGACTGAATTAATAAGTAAGCAGCTCGGTGTGAAAAAATCAAATGTGAGAGCAATTATTAAAATGGTAAATGGCGTATACTTATATAGCGCTTTCTACCCTCTTACGAAGGCCCAAGGCGCTTTACAGTCACAGTCCCATTCACCCATGCACACACTGGTGGTGGCTCCGCTGCCGAACACTGGCGCCAACCTCCCACCAGAGGCAAGATGGGGTTCAGTGTCTTGCCCAAGGACACTTTGACACATGGGCGTGCAAGGCGGGAATCGAACCTGCAATCTTACGATCATGAGTCGACCGCCCTACCACTACACCATGGCCGCCCACTAGGAAACAAAAGACATAATAATAGACCACTGGCTGTAGAAAACCCCTCTTTCAGCAGCTGAATTTCTTCTTTTCTCCACTAACGTCTCCATGATCTGTTTCCAAAGCTGACCAAGAATATTTTCATAATAATTTCTCTATATTATGGACTTGGATGAATAAATGGTGGCAGGATTTGGGAGAACATCACACATCCATTAGCGCACAACGAGCCTCTCCTCTTAACGTCTTTAAACAACGAACACACATCAAACAGTTTTTGAATCTTTTAACTTAACTTTTAATACATCTTTTAGAAAAAAAACAACTGCAGCTTCCAGCTTTTTCTGCCACAATTATCACAAAAATGCACGTGAGATTGCAGAGGGGCTGTAGATCAATACAGACTATGAGTTTTTCCTTTTTTTTTTTTGGATGCTGGTGTGCCGCAGGATTTTTGTCAAGGTTAAAGTGTGCAGTGGCTCAAAAAAGGTTGAAAAACACTGCATTAAAGCATGGCTGATGGGAGGTTCTTGATTTACATAACAGCAATTTCATGAGTCTGAACATTTTTAGATTTGAGCATGTTTTACACTGAGCTTATTGTTGAAACGATAGAGAGATTGGTTTTCAAACCAGCTTCAAACAGGAAGTTCAAATGTTGCCCTGTGGTCTAACATCGCTGAATAAAGAAAAGACGCTTTCACACGGCTGTAGCGGGTTTTATGGAAACATGTGGATCACACAGCTGCAAAGCATGTCTTTCTAAATCAATGAAGGCACAACACCACTATTGGTCAGGAAGGATAAACATGCATATTGGAAGCCATTCACCTGTTTATGAAACTTTTAGTCAAGCAAAGATGTTTCAAATACAAATGTAAAAAAAAAAACAACTTAAAAAATGATTTACATTCTTTAGAAAATGACAATTTTGTTTCAAATCCTTAAAACGTCCCTTTAAAAGAAAACCAAACAGATGGTAGCGGATACAAAATTAATGTTAAAGTATATAAGAAAAGAAAAAAAACTAAACAGAGTGAAGCTGAGGGATTAAACAGAACACCAACACTGCTGTGATGGATAAAGGAATTTTATACAAGGCACAGGAAACCTTAAAATTCAAGTTATTAATGGAAATGACAGTATAAAAGCTCAAAAATCTTTAGAACAATCTGTCACCATGAACCCTTTTTTCCCTTTAATAATATTCATGCATGATCTCAGAATGCACCAGATTTAAAAGAGCACATTTGTGTTGTTTTTTAATTTTTTAGGAGGCCTGGAAATGGATCTGCTGAAACAAACAAAGCTGCCACCTTTTAACAAATGAATGTTTAACTTCAAGTCATGACATCTTCAGCTAGGAAGGCTCCAACAGTGAGCTGTAACATCATATTTGAGGGTGTCAAATATACTTCTAGGTGATTTTTTGTCTGTGTCTAAGACTGTAGTCAGACATTTGCACATTAAAAATGAAAGTCTTTGTAAACACAGATCAGTCGATTGACGTCTTTGCTGATGGACTTTGAGGTGCAGGAATCTTCCTCAGTAAACGGTGGAATAGTAGGTGGTAACGGCGTGGTGGCTCTTCTTGATGTACTTCAGGAGAATGATGGAGCAGACCAGGG
Source organism: Oryzias curvinotus (assembly GCA_023969325.1). Classification (NCBI taxonomy): domain Eukaryota; kingdom Metazoa; phylum Chordata; class Actinopteri; order Beloniformes; family Adrianichthyidae; genus Oryzias; species Oryzias curvinotus. The sequence continues at coordinate 44,248,332 of CM043722.1, forward strand.
CAATGATCTGTCATGTGGACACAGAACAGTACAGTAACGGACAGTAAAGAGCAGCTACGGGACTCACCAGAACGGTCAACTTCCACCCTCAGTAACGGGTTTCAACCAAATCACACAACCAAGCACGGACGTCAAACAGCGCCCCATCTGTTAGTGCGTGAAAACGAGGCGAGGCGCGCTCTCAGGAGAATAAAAAAAACAAAGTGGGGGGTGACCGACAGATGGACTGAAGCACTAAGAAGAGGTTAAAACAACAGAAAGCACACCCTGCTGCTCCTCTCAGACGGACAGAGGAAGAGCTGCTAGTACTGAAGGCTAAGCCTAAGCCTGGATGGGGATGTTTGCTGCTGACAGGGGGGTGAAGACAACGGGGTCCTGGTACGGGTGGGGTGCAGAACCGAAGTCCTGCTGAGGCGGCTGGGGGACAGTCAGGGCAGCGGTGGGCTGAGTCAGGATTATGTACTGGGGAGGTGAGGCAGACTGACGAATCTTGGCATTGAGGGTCACGCCGCAAATGAGCGCTACAAACTTGGAAAAGCAATCATTGGGAGGACAGGAGGGAAAAAAAATAGTGACAGACAGGCCAGAGGGGGAGTTTCAGTTAGAGAGGAGGTCAAAGCGACAAAAGACAAAACAGAGGCAGAACATAAGCTTCAGACTTTAAACAGACCAGGTGCATTTCTTTGATCTTTGTTGCTTCAAATCTTTCTGTAAACTAGGGCATCAAACGAGTCGGATTTGCCTACCAGAAGAGCTCCGGTTCCCACGAAGACGCCCATCACCAGCGACGCCCTGCTGTCAAAGACGTTTGTGATGGTTGTAGGACAATTCTGGACAGAAAACACAAAATGTTGTTCTTTAGTTTGTGAAGCACGACATCTAAACCACAACAGTATACCAGTCAGTTTCACTTAACCTGCTATTTCTACTCATCCCAGTCAAGAATTTGAGGTTACGCAACTTCCTAACTGTATTTTGCAGAAAATCCAATTTAACGTAACTAGCGTGAAGGAATTTGGAATCTGAGAAAATCTGCTATGAGTCCAAATCCGTTGGCGGAGTTACGATGGTTCGTAAAGAGTGTGTTATTTGTTGTCACAGCTTTGGTATTAAAGGGTTAAATAAATAAGTCTGGAGAATTCAGCAAAGTGTCCTGTCTCAGTGACACTCCACATCAGTGGAGGAGTAGAGGGACGCTGGGGACGGATTTGTGCTGAGGGCGACTCTTGAGGTGAAGACCCGCAGTGTTTCACTCGCACTTCAATGGGAAATAATGTCTTCCATTCATTGCAGTGAAACGCTCCAAAGAGAAATGTTAGAATCTGATGAAGACACTTCTATACACACTATAAACAAGAATCTCTTCTAGTTCAAGTTTTGAGTTTTTTTAGGTTTAATAACTAGAAAACACTGCATTAATTGCTGAAAGTTGTACACAAAACATGTCCATTTAATTTAATACAAAAATGTACTTTTCCTGGTGACTAATAACTTTTATTAAAGAGTTATTCAGTTACTAACTCAGATACTTTGTGGATTAAATGGTAACTATTGTATAATTCCAGGTTATTACATTTTAAAGTTATGTCCTTATTTATGATTATTTCTTAAAGGACTTGTGTGCCTAAAGTCACTAAAGTCAATTAAAGAAAACTTTATAAAGACTTTGTTTCAGTTCCAAAGCATCGAACTAAAAGCCAGTATTTCCTCTAGATGTCGTAGACACACGCTGCATGTGTGCCTGGCAGCAAAGCTCAGTTTGGCCTTGAATCGTCTCTATTTACTGTTCATCGGGTTTTGGCTGGGAGGAGTTCCACGGGACTGTAAAAATAGCCTGCAGGCGTTCAAAACGACCGGTGACTCGGTGTTTACTCACAGGCATGACCAAGCCCTCCATGAAGCCATCGGGTTTGGGACAGGTCTTCTTGACGATCTCCACCACGGGGATTCCAGTCACGCCACAGCAGTGGAGCTGTGGAGCCACAAAGACAAAGTCCGCTTTATCCTGTCAATCATTTTCACTAATATTGGACATTATAGACTGATGCCCAAAGCCTGAACATTTAAACTTCCTTTGAGAGGTTTATCGTAGTGAAGAAGGACGTACCGCGTTGTGGATGAAAGTGAGCGTAATGGCCAGGGCGGGGTCATTGTTGACGGCGTACAGAGAATACAGGCTGACGTAGAACTCGCCGAGACTCTTGCCAACCTTTACAGCAAGGGAAAAAAGAAATGATACATTTGATCTTTCTAAATCTTTTATTGGACTGTCACCCAGCTCCTACCTCATCCTTGCTTGTGTAGGCGAGCACTCCAACAACCACTTCAGCCAAAGCCAGGAAGGTGAGGAGGACGATGAACTGAAGAAGAGGAAGAACTCCATAAGTATCTCAGTTTTCCAAATGTGTTTTTACTTCACACAAGAAACTGACAGACTTTCCCCACTGAGCAGAAAGAAGCAGATTTTCCTGACAAAAGCCCCTAACCGAGCTGATTAGCTGAGCCCGGCTCTGCAACCGGAAGCTCCAGAGCCGCATGGGCCTCCTTTATCCCTCCATTCTGACTCTAGTTGGACTTTCAAGAGAATGGCTATTAGTTTGAAGATATAAAGGGGCTTACTTGTTTTAGGAAAATGTGTCATTTATGTTTAGACTTTTAACATTTCAGATAACTGAGCAAAATGATGGTAAAAGCTTTAATCTACCGTCAGATTGGTTTATTAGTAGAATGAGCTTCAAGCTCATTTTCTCATCTTCTGCTGCTCCACAGCGTCTAGTTGCTGTTCAGAGGCAACATTCTTCAAGTATATAAATGCTTTTACATCCTAAAACCTCTTCCATCTTTAATAATCCTGAAGAAAATTAAATATAGGATGTTTAGATTTACCAAAAAATTTAATATTTATATTTAATAGTAAAAGGAGAAGAAGGGTAACAGCGCATCATGATGATAGATTTAATTCAAGTAGATCTGAGAGGATCTGATTTGACACAAAGTATTTTATTTTGAAAGTAACATGTGTGTGCTGCTATCAAGAGTAAAAGAAATTTAAAAAAGTACTGTTATAATTCAACCACAGCAAAAATATTAAAAGGTACAATTTAAGGCTAAATGACCACAAAAACATAAATAAAGTGTATCTTTTGGCTCTTTTTAGTGCTAAAGGTCTAAGGCAGCGTTTACCTGTCCTACAATCGCATGCATGGGAAGAAGCCACGCTGCCATCTACTGTTTGAAAATGTCATTACAAGTGTAGAAATCCATTGGTGGAAGTTTTCACATGTATACGTCATGCTCCACACATGGACTGTATGAAGGGAACTTTATTTCTCTACAGAAGTCTACAGGAATTTGGCTTCTAGCAGGTTCTTCCTGTTTGGGTGAAGGATCACTCAGTCCAGTTCTTTTATTCAGTCAATGGTTTCCCACAAATGTGAATATTTTTCATGACAAAGCTGCAGGCGATTCTACTCAAAATATGGATCAACTGCAATAGTTGTTCTCCACTCGCTAATGTTAAAGGACAGTGCTCATAAGGCTGCAAACACAGTGGATTCACGATTATTATTATATTTGAGAAGTACCAGTTTTATGACAGAAAATGTTGTTATATTTATCCATGTCATCTTAACCCTAGAACACGTCGGTTTTAAAAAGTTACACCATCACTTTTGTAGCTTTTACCGGATATAATATACACGACAAAAAACTAATTGTCATTAAAAAATAGGTCAAAACATGACAACACATGATAAATTAGAGTAGTTTTCTGATATTTAACTGTGGCATGAAAAAGAAATTTTGAAAAACATGTTAAAAAATGACTGATAAATTAGGAATTTGAGAACTGAAATTGCGAGATACTGAAATTCATGTAAATAGTTTTACTCAGGTGAAAATCACCTGGCGATAGAGATTTTAATTCATGCCAAGACACCTCAGCACAGAAAATATCCCACCATTTTAATGACAATTTGTACAATTTAATGACAATTTGGAATTTGTACTGATTACATCCTTTTTTTTTAAAGTCTAGGATTCGTTAATATGAGCATGAATTGAGTTGTCTCAGTGCTAAAATGGCTTTCTATTAAAAAAAACAAACGTAAATTTTCTCTTTAAGGAATTTTCCCAAATCAGAAATTTTGTTTTAATACATTTTCATCTGTAAAATATTTAGACATTTGCAAATTGCCTTTTAAACTAGATTTCCTGTGGAATCCATTTTAATATAAAAACTGTACTTTCTCTAAACTTTTCTCTCAGGCCGGTCTGTGAAAGACGATCTTTCAGTCAGAGACCTTAAAGTATTTTCACAAATGGAATTCAGTTTCATGGTTTTGTTCACGTTAAGAGCTCAACTGTTTAGCAGAAGTGACTCAAGTTACTCATTTCTTTATTCGTACTTAGTAATCTATTACTGGCAGAAATGAAGCTGATGAACCACATCAATCTGCTTTCTGGGAGGCTGAGTGATGATGATAACGGAACTGGGGATTTATTATGCAACAGCGGTGTGGAAAGACTAAACCGTTCAGTGAATTAGGCTATTGTCTCACATATAATGGGAACATTTGTTTGTTCTCTTTGCTGATGTCAAGAAAATCTGATAAATCTGTAATTTTAAAAACAGACCTACAGTAAAAAAGAGAAGTCATTTGTGTCTGTATCACAGTTTCCTTAATCACGCATAGAGGTGTGACGATAACCGAGGTCACACTATCAGCTCTAATCACACATATTTTTTATTTTTCCAAACTTTTTTTAGGTGGCTAAAGCAGAGAAACTAAGACAAGTCCTGTGGTCTCAGGCTGATTCGCTGCAGAGCCCCTTCTGACAGGAAATGGAAAAGAAAAGTCAGGGAAGTCCCACTCCGATCAACTATTGTCAAAGCGTTCCCAGTAGTCTTTAAATTAGAATTAATCCGTTTTTAGCTAAAATAAAAAAATAAATAAAAACTGTGTTGTTTTCTCAGACATGGTTTCTGTAGAGTTTATTTAGAAATTCACCTCTGAGTTGTGGGCGGGGCTAATGGCGCAGAGTAATCCTTCCCTGACTTCCCATCATCCATTGCTCTTCCACTAGTTTACAGTCCCTCACAGCCCCAGTCTGAACTTTACCAGTGCTGCAGAAATGCTAAGCAGTACTGAAGCTATCCAGCCGTACAGATGCCAGCTCAGACGTGGAAAATGAAAGCGTCCGTGGATTTATTCATCTACAAGTGGATGCATCTGAGCAGGAAGCAACATCTGAATATCGTGCATTCTGTATATCTGCCTTTAGTAGCCCCCGCGTTGATTCCATCGCAGACAGGTGATGAAAATGTCAGGATTTGTTGAAATGATGAGAAGATTGTATGATGCTATGATTAGCAATGGCTGTGAACGTTTCTCTTCTCTTTGATGCATCGAGCTCGTAATGAAAAATCACGCGGATCCTTTTCCTGGAGAGGCGCGCACCTTTCCGCACGCTCAAACCGGATCATCAATCTGCTCTCGGAAACATTTAGGACCCCCCCCCCCCCCCTAAATGTCGTGCAGATTCCTCATCAGAGTGTTCTTCGGCATATGCCACCGCACGGAGTTGAAACGCTAAATGGAATGAGCGTTTCTCGGCCATCGCTTCACAAATACCGCTGACACCCGGCGTCTGGGGGCGGCGCTGGAAGGGGCTGTTCACACTGGTCTGCGTCAGCTCGTGAGAACCCGCTTGTTTCTGTGGGTTGGGAGGGGCTGGAGCTCCGAGCCCAGGTTTTTGGGGTTGTTTGTAGTGAGGAATGAACATTTGGACACACTTAAAAGCTCAAAAATTGGATTTGAGCCGATATAAGCCTTTTAACCCTTGTGCTATCTTGTTAACGTGCCGTTAACAGTTGGAAGTGGGGTCATCTGGACCCACTAGACAGTGCTCTTAAACTTTTTTCCTCAATGATTTGTGATCTTCACTGGTGTCCATGAAATCCTCTCCACCTTTATCCACCGTTGTCATGGTAGGGAGAACACGTCAATGTAAGGGTGGGGTCATCTGGACCCCACAAGATAGCACGAGGGTTAAAGCACACTCAATTTAAAAACAAAAAAAAAGCATACTGGTAAACTGTTATACTGTCAAATAACATGAAAAACTCCCAAACAGAGGAATGTATATATACAGTGGTCCCCAACCTTTTTGTCACCGTGGACCGGTACAACGCAAGGCACGTTTACCGCGGATCGGGGGGGGGGGGGGGGGGGGGGGGGTTAGAGGTGCAACGCAAGACATATTTACCGCGGGGGGGGGGGGGGGGGGGGGGGGTACTTTCTCTTTAGTAATGATAATAACAATAATAATAATAAGTTTCCCCTTGTCAAAGCAACTGTTTGTTTTTTGCTCATTTTGGTTGTTTGGGTTTCATTTTAGTGGGGTTTATCACCTGATGTTTGGTGTTGCAACTTTGACGTGTGTTAAGTGTGACACATGTAACAGAGAGAATCCGGTCACTTTTCAAAATAAAACGTTTTTGTCGAAAAAAAAAACAATAAAATGGAAATTCTTTTTTCTTTCTGTGCGTCCCGGTACCAAAATTTCCCGCGGCCTGGAACCGCTCCGTGGCCCGGTGCCAAGTGTCCCGCGGCCCGGTACCGGTCCACGGCCCGGTGGTTGGGGACCACTGTATATATACCTACTTCAATAATTGTTTGTGTTCAACTTTCTACTAAATTGTGTTACTTTTCTGCTTCTAAACGTCGAGAAAATGTTTTGCGTTTAGTCCCAAATCTATTAAGGCCCGTACACACCGGGACGAATATTCGCCAGGCGTTATTCACCACGTCTTTTGTGTTCACACCCAGGCGATTTTCGCTGACGATGAGCCGAGCCAACATGCAATCTCATTCCCTGACATTAGATGGCGCTTAATGTCAAACAGAAATATTCCTGTACACAAGGTGGTTTTCACTCAGAAGAAGAGAGCCAGTATTTACTCGTTCGTCAGAATCAAACAAAGAAAACATGAATATTTCAAGCAGCAGTAGTAGGGTTGTGCCGATGGACGATATCATCGTCCATCGTGATGGGTGACTGACATCCCGATGGAGAGGCCACCATCGTGATGCCACGCCCCCGCCATGTTGCGAGTGGACCCCATAAGCCGCGGTTACATGAACAAAATATCTTGATGGGATCAATGGTCGGATTAGAATCCAACCGTGTACATGGGCCCAGAAAAATGTTTTCAGAATATAAAAACGTTCACTAAGGTCACACTTTCCGTCGGAATAAATCATTCGCACATGCGCAGTAGGGTTTGAAAACCGGAAGGATATAAATTCCGCTGAGCTGCTTTTTTTTTTTTAAACTTTATTGAATGTAACAATTCAATACAAAACTACGTTAAACAGCGCAGAGCGGCTATATTCATTGACATGTCAGCTCGGTAATATACGAGACGATCTTCTAAACGTGCTTTTAATAATGTTACGGTTATTATGAAACACCTGTTCGCTCATCATTTGAATTTTAATCCGTGTGGTCAGTGCTTTTTCTGAACGAAGCCAGGATTAGCAGTATGCTAACACAGGCTAACAACATTAGCTTTGGGTGGCGCTGCATGCTGGCTGCACGTTAAACATGTAAGAATTACATCCACCTTTATTAAATCGGGAGACGACTGGAAACACAAATCCACGTCATTGTTTGAATGTTTTCTAAGGACTGAGCGACATTTCTGCTTTGAAGCTCAAACCGCTGTGTGTGCTGACGATCCGGGCTGTGCTCAGACACACACTTAGACCCGGTTCTGAGTTCGGTAGCTCGTACCCCTAGAGCTGCGGGACGGATCGCAGTCTTAAATATCCCACACATACCACTCATGTACCCCCCCCCTCAAACACAAAGCTGTAAATCCGCGCTCCGCCGGTCCACTTCGCTAGTTAAGTGCGGGAGCGGACCACTTCTTTTCTATTTCGTTACTTTTTTTGTTGAAGTCACTTCCCTCAGTTTATACTGGATCATCGCGGATTAGTCATTAGTTGGGAAATAAAATGAAAAAAGCTAAATAACGAATAGCAGTTATATAAGAACGAAAAATGTAAAAAATACCCCCCCCCCCCCCCCCCGGCGATGTCATCGCCCATCCCGATGGTTGACAGCAAACATCGTCAACGGCCAATTTAGGGGACATCGCCCAACCCTAAGCAGTAGCTCCAGCTCCAGTTCCAATGATGAAGAAATTATTGTTCTGTTGATGATGAAAGACGCCGGAAAAGACGCCGATTTTGGATACATCCCATAGTTACGAGAAGAGAAGAACATGGTGAGTTTTATTGACTGGTACAAGAGCTGAAAATGTCTCATGAGCGCTACTTGGCGTCCATCTTCTTTGCTGGTATGTGTGCTCAGAAAGGCAGTGTTGTGTTTGAGCGCCCCCAAGTTGTGTGTTACTGTAACTTCAGAAGCTCCAGACACGTGAGCAAAAGCGCCATTCTCATTGGTCGAATAGATTTCGACGCGAGGCGTCAAAAAAAAAAACGAACCCGAGGCGGTTTTTTTTTTGACGCTTTGACGCGTGGCGTTTTTTCGTGTCGGTGTGCACACTCTCATTGGTGCCCTTTGTTTAGTCACGAGGCGAATTTCGCCGGCGAAATTCGTCCCGGTGTGTACGGACCTTTAGCTGCATCTCTGCACGGACGAAAAGACCCATTTCGGCTTCACCGACGGTCACCTTCTGAAACCCCGCCACATTTACTCTAAGTGCAATCATAAATCCTGCATTGTCTTCCTTTAACAAGGGCACAAGAGTGACACTTTAGGAAGAAGGCCCCGCCCATCTGGAAGAAAATGTTATTCAAATGAGAGCGGTGATATAAAACACACCCCAATCTGTGGTTTCATCACATTTTCTGCCATCTTAAGTTTCCGTTCCAGTCAGACTGTTTATGAAAGTGATGTAATCTGAACAAAGGGAACGCAGGTTACCGTGGCCCAACAGGTCACAACGATTTCCGCACAACTGGGTCACAAAAACAGCTCACCGTCTGCAAGGCGCATCTTTTCTCGCTGCAGGCACCGTAGTCTCCAAACACCACCACAACCAGCATGACGGAGCCCAGGACTATCAGCACGGTCACGCCTGCAGACGGCAGCGATCAGATGAAAGGCAAACGTAAGGGAAATGCGCTTCAAAGCCTAAGAATAAAAGTCTGCTTAGTTCAGTTCAGCTATTGTCTTCTGTGCCTTCATGTTCATTAAACAACTTCCGGCCCATTGAGATGAATGTTGTTGTAATATTGGGCTATATAAATAAAACTGAATTGAATTGAAGATCACGCTCCGACCTAGGACAAAGGCGCTGGAGTTGAGTTCCTGGATGTTGAAGATTCCTCTGGTTCCATTGCTGAATCTCAGCCACAGGCCGAGTCCAAGAAAGGCAAAGCCCACCACCTGCAGGAAAACCACATCTCACTTTTGGGTTTCACGTCCTCATTTAGAACAAACGTCTCTGTCTGTGTGGAGTAAAAAAATATATTTTTCTAAAGATGTCACATTCCAAATTTAGCCAATCTTTGTGTGAGGTTTATTTAGGGGCAGAAAGAAAACATTCAAATATGTTCAATCATCGTCTTCCTTAAAATGTTGTTAATTCAAATTAGAATAAAGCAGAAGAAAAAAAGAGGAGAAATAAGGAAGGGAGTTCAGAACATGCCTTTTAGACAAAAATAAGACTGTTAGATAAACTTTCAGAGCAAAAATGTCTTCCATGAAAACGAAACCATTGCTGGAATCTGACTCCAGACTAACAACACAACGTTTTCCTTCTGTTTCCCACACTTCGACCGTTAGCTTTTATTTTTTAATTATTATTAGTCAAATTTCCCCAGACTTACCGAAAAGATGATGTTGAAAATGACAAGAATGTATTTGCACACGATCCCACATCCATCCACAGCCATGGTGAGCCTCTGTCTGTCGGTTCAGCCACGCACTTCAAAAGGCTGGAAGGAGGAAGAGGATGATGAGCTCGCGGAACTAAGGCCTTCGATGAAGACTTCTGTTCTGCCTGGAGAGGTGGTAGCATCTAATGATCCGAAGCTAAAACACACACAAGCTTTTTCAAATCCATTTTACACTCTAAATATATCGTTTTAGTTAAATGTTTAGAATAACCTTTATCCTCATTTTAAAATACATAGAAATATCTCCAAACGTGACAGTTTCCTGATCGACACCATTTACCTCCGCTTGGAAAGTTAATCTCCTGCTGCTCCTTCTGCTGCAGTGGAGACTTTCCCTGGCGTTTTAGGTAGGTGTTGGCCCGCCCACATTGCCTCACTCTGCTCTGCTATTGGCTAAGACTTTTGAATGACAGGGTGAGTAACCTATGAGGAGAGAAATAAACATTACGGTTTTAACGTTGAGGGGGGGCAAAAAGCAACCCAAAGAAACGAAACTTAGTTAAACGAAAGCTATGTTGTTTGAGATGTTAGTTGTAACAAAATTATGTTAAAGGATGTGGTTTTTTTTTTATTGAACCGCAGGTATTACAGTAAGAAAACACTAACTACACTTCTGCCCTGAGGAAACACTGGATACAGCGATTATACTCTTTTTAATTTATATTTTTTTACTTTTTATTATGTATGCTGTATTTGTATCTTTTTCTATGGACCGCATCTGAGTCTGAAATGAAAGTGTTGAAAGGAGACAAATACTGGTGGAATCATCATGAATAGCGATGATTTGATGACTCACGTCACACAAACAGGAAATGAGTTGCGTCTGCTTTCCAGGCGCAGAAAAAAAGACTCACTTCAGTCTGTTACACAATAACATGTCAATTCATACTTCTTTCAAATTCTTAATTTGTAAAAACCTAAAGTTGTTACTGAACAAAACAACTAGATTTGGTTTCAGAAACAAAGCCCTAACCTCGTCTGTACAGAACCACAAACAATTAACAACGAATGCAGGATTCAATCTGCCATTTCCAATTGCTGACTTGTATATTAAATTTTCGGTCAAAGAAAGCTTTTAGAAACTCCAATGTAAATTATAACTTGATCCACCGATTACATCTGAAATGTTTGCCTGTACAAATAAACTTTTAAAGTCAACTAAGCCCTTTTTATATCCCAGATTCAGTGTAAAGCCCTCTAAACTGCACTACCCTCTAAAAATAATTACTCACTGTAACCAATGATATATCTAAAAAAAATGGATGGGATGGGGATGTCAGAATTTACCACTTTAAATTCTTTCACTGTGTCCTCCGCTTCAGGACACAGCAAGTCCTCAAACTGGGTCACAGAGAGATGGAAGAACCGCTAACCGCACATCAAGCTGTTTGTGAATCTGGTGGATTGTGACTTGATTGACCCGTATTGACCCGCATCCTGAGGGCATCAAGTCAAATAGGTGGGTCGGAAGAATGTTTTAGTTCTTGTTTGGCTGTGGGGTTTTAATATGATCTCAAGGAGGGCAAGGGGCAGCCAATGATGGACTGGGTTAGGTACATTTGTGAAAAGTAAAAATACAAGAACGATTTCCACTATTGTTCAGGATAGGTTATTAAGTTAAACTAGAACTCATGCCGTGTTTAAACATATTTTTTAAATTTTCTTTTTTACTATTATTTTGATTGTTATTAACATTTAAGCAAAAGATCAGTGGTTGTTAATAAAGTTGAATAGGAGTCTGTTATTTCATATTTTTCTCTGACTTACTGAAAAAGGGTGGATGTGATTTAATAAAAAATGTGTTAAAGTTGGACTTTCAATCAAATCAGGAAGTAATAAATAATGAATAATTAATTACTGCTTATTAATCACTGATGAATAGTTTGGGTGTTTATTGTTGTTGTTTAGTTTTGCTGAGTCTGGTAGTTTTAAGATGACCTTTTGGCTGGGAAACCACGACTCTATCTGGCAACACTGGCAGAGATTAAACCATCATCTAAAGCCATTTTTGAAAAAGAAGCAGAATGATCAGAAGAAATCTGTGAAAAGAGGAAAAAGCAAAGAGAAAGCAAGACATCTGTTGACAAACTTCCAAAGTGCTGGAAGACAGAAAAACTAGGAAAAACTAGAAAAAAAAAAAAAAAAGAACTTTTTCTTTTGCTTATTTAGTAAAACTGACAAATTAGGAAAAAGACAGAAAATCGTCATTTGTTCCTTCTAGGAAGTGAGGATTAACAAATTCATGTATAAAATAAATGTAATGTTTTTTCAAGTAAAAATGATGTATTTAAAAAAAAACTGTATATGGTGTATATAAAAATGTGATTTTAGTTTATAAATTCTCGTTAAAATGTTTGGATTCTTGACATTGATGTTTTCTAAAAGTGAATCTGTAAGGAAGTTATTTGAAGTTTTACCCTATAAGTAATGATTCAAAAAAAAGTTAATACGACCGCTGCAGAGGGCTCCATTTTATTATTCACTTGGGGCCCCCAAACTGCTAAGTGCGCCACTGATACTAAAGGTAAACTAATTGTCTGTACAATCCAAATAGTTGAATTTAAAACCTCATTAATCTTTAACGTATTATTTCTTCCTTTTTTTTTTTTTTTAGCTTAATCCTCTCCCAAAAAAAAGATTGGGGGCAACAGCAACAAAAACATTAGTTTTTGCAAAAAATAGTAGTTGTTAGTTTATCTGTATATTGTATTTTTTGATCTATTCCATTATCAAGAACTACACTGATTTAGTCTTTAAAAAGTTAGGACTATAAGCAATGAAAAGAAAAAATCCAATCCTTAGGTTGTGTGGGCGCCTCTGAAAAGTATGGAGTTAATTCAGTCTCAACAATCAGCAATGCATACAAACTGTTTCACAAATACACACGCTCTGATTCACAAATATATTTGTTATGCAAACGTGTCACATACATTCAAAAATCCACATGAAGTGTTTCACAAATACACACAAACTGTTTCACAAACATAATTTTGAGGTACACTTGTAATATAAACTCACATTGATGTGAATCACAGAATGTGGATTCACAAATCGCCTCTCATTTGTGAATCTCTGTATTTGTGAGATAAATGCATTTGGTGAATATTAAAGACTCTTCTAACATTCCAGGTCAACGAATGTCATCATCGGCTAATGAATCTGTCAATCACATTCATCAGCCAACCATGAATCTGTGGATCATTCCTTCATCCGTTTTTCAAACTAATACCAACAATGAAAAAAAAAAATCTGCTCACATAAATGTAGACATTTATTCTTTTTTGAGAGATTATTAACTTTTACAGAATGGTCTTTTCTCTGAGCTTGCACTTTGTTGACGGTCCCTTGGCAGCAGTCTTGCTGCCGTGTCTCTATTTACAGTTACAGCTTGAAGAGAACAAAATTATCATCAAGAGGCAAATAAAACAATCCTTTTCTTTTGAAATGCATTTGTAGTTCACCCGCTGTGTTAATATAAAATGATTGAGATACTTTCTGTCACATTTGAACTTTTACCAGAAGAATTATTGAGGCCGGTTTATGATGTCATGTTGTACTAAACCAGTGTGGCTACGATCAGTGGAACTAGATGCAAAATTTCTTCAAGGAGCTGAGGAACAATAGGGGGGGGGGGGGGGGGGGGGCACTAGGAGTCTTTTCAGGTTGTGACGAAGCTTCATTGAAGGGTCAAAATCAGAGTCACCAACGTTTAGTGTTTTTCCATCCAACACTTAATAGGACTTAGCAAAACCTCAGCGGTTTTCCCCCCCTCAAATAAATGTTCCCAGGTGTCACACTCTTCCCCGGCCTCCACCAGCAATGTTTGTGCCACTTTTGCCACAACTCTTTAGGTTTTACCCTGGGGTGAAAAATGTGGCACCTCTTCCCCAAACAACATGATCTGCGGCTTCTCAAAGCTCAGACATGATTGAGCTTGTGCTAATAATTCCTGGCCCAGGAAAACCGTGTTGCTGGTTGCGCAAGCAACAAAATACATGTAAGCAAGATGAGTGTTGCTTGGGTGCCTGGGGTGTAAGGTTCACCAAGAACAGGAATGTCACCTGGACCAACAGGAGTTTTTCTGACGGAAGTCTGAAGGGGGGCACACTCATTCAGGTGAATGGAACTGTAATAATGAAAAGGTAACACACATAGCTGCACGGCTACGCACACCCCCCCGCACAACAGCAGATTTGTTTAAAAATGAGCTGGACTGTAATTTAGTATTCTGTATGAATATTAAATGTTATCTGAATGACCAGCTTGGTGGGTGTTTTGTAGGGGCTGGAGGTTTATGGGTTCAAATTTAAAGGTGGGTCAATAAAAACTTTAAAATAGATTCTGATAGCCGCCTGTTTGACATTCAGCATCAAGGATTGGGGGAATACCAGTAAATGACTTCAGAAATTCCCTTGTTGGCTGTGAGTGCAGCTCAGGGGATGGGCCAAATATTTAGACCAGTGTTTTTCAACCTTTTTTGAGCCAAAGCACACTTTATCCTTGACAAAAATCCTGCGGCACACACACCAGCATCCAAACATTAATAAAGGAGAAACTCTATAAAGTTTGCATGTTCTCCCCCTGCATGCGTGGGTTTTCTCCAGGATCTCTGGCTTCCTCCCACCGTCCAAAAACATGCTTCATAGGTTAATTGGTAACTCTAAATTGTCCATAGGTGTGACTGTGAGAGTGAATGGATGTGTGATTGTGGACACTCTACCCTGTATCAGACTGGTGACCTGTCCAGGGCATCTGCTGCCTTCGCCCACAAGTGGCCGGGATAGGCTCCAGCAGCCCCGTGACCCCGATAGGGAAAAACGGAAGAGAAAAGGAATGAATGAAACTCTATAGTGTGTATTGATGTACAGTCCCCCCACAGTCTCACATGCATTTTTGTGATCATTGTGGCAGAAAAGTTTAAAAACTATTTCATGTGTGTTTGTTGTGGTTTCAAGATGTTTAACAGGGAAGACTCTTTGTAGCGCAGAGATGCACTTTAATGTGACTTTAACACAATGCATCATGGGAGATGTAGTACAATAACTGACGTCGATGGCAGACAGACTCGCTTCTCTGAGCTTCATTGTTTTTGATCCCTTGTTCCACGGTCTGACACCCGATACTATGGAAAGCTACACCGCTAAAGACGAGCTTTAGCTGCTATTTTTGTTGGAACTGAGAGCCTTTACGAGCAGAATCTGAACAAGGAAGTGAAGACTTTAACCACTTCTGATTGGTTAGACTGATGACATATGATTAGGGGTCCAAGAATGATTGGTGGAGACAGTTAAAGGGGCGGGACTGAGCTGAGGCTGCAGCTAAATCACGGTCCCGTCATTCTTATCAAAGTGTCTTTAATAGAATCAAATAAACACAAAGAAAAAAGTATTTTATGATCTTTCATTTTCCTAACTACTTAGTGTTTTATCAGGGCCTGTTTGGATGAACACAGAACTGATATCCTGGGGCCAGTTGTTCAAAAAGTTTAATCTGGATCAAAATGATCCGGATTTGGAAATCACATTTCTTCCTATGCAGGATCAGGTAATCCGTCTTACTTTTAAACCGGTTTTTCAAAGCAACATTGGACTGGATCACCCTGATCCAGATACACAGTTTACAAGATTACCAAATCCAGATTACCTGTGCTCTAAATGGGACAACATATCACAACACGGGCTACCAGCTATGTAAAGAACAGGTAGAAGAGCCAACATGGGGTCACTGTAAGAGTGTGTTATTTTCAGACAAAACACAAAAATAACAAACATCCACTTCCATTCATAATTTCTTTTATGACCCCTCATCTGAGTCACAAAAAATAAAAACAAATATACATTAACAAATACATTGTGGATATTTTTGAAAACGTCTTAAATAAAATGGCTAAATGTCCAATAGTAAGCAAAATAAAGAATGTTCAGGGAGTTTATTTATCTGAGGAGGAGAGACCAGCATTTCCAAGCTCTGCTTTTAGGAGGCGGATCTGCAGTTTTGCTTTGGTTTGCTGCAGTTTGGTCAGCTTGATTTGTTCCTCTGCCAGGAGTATCTGTGCTTCTGCTCTTTCAGTCTCTCGTTTTAGAAGTAACTCATAGGCATCATGATTATTTTTCGGCAAAGGATGCTTCAAGCATCTTTTCTGAGCTCCTGTGACTGCTGGCTCTACCAGTGAGGGTCCAGGTTGAATTTCAATAATAGGGCTGAGATCCCGAATGAATGTTTCCTCTGCATCAGGAGGAACAGGCTCACTGTCCTCTACAATCGTTGGCTCACCATTCCCTACAACACCTTGAATGCCGTGGAGAGCTTTAGAGTTCTCACCTCCAACAATGTCCAGAACCACATCTGTGAACAGTGATCCCTCGCTATAACGCGGTTTACTTTTCACGGTTTCGCTACTTCACGGATTTGCATCGTGCATTGTGTTCTGCATTCTGATTGGCTAAAAAAGTCACTCCGCTTCTTCTCTACCTGTGCGTCAAAAACGTTGCAGTTTAATATGTACACGTATGTAAAACAGCTTGCCAAATTTACATTATATAAGTGCAATTTCTCTTTCAATTTCGAGTTTCTCTAAAACCCATAGATAGAAAATGAGGGACAACAACTGCCTATTACTATGTTTTTCTCCTGAACCAAGACAGCTGCACCGCGGGCTTCAAGAGCAGTGAATTACACCTGAGTCACTATTTGTCCCACTGTACTTTGTATCTTTTTCATAATCATTTTAAATTTTCTCCCGTTAAATCCAATTACTCGGGTCGTGGTGGGCGGGGCTAATCTCTGCGATTTGAAGTCTTCTGTTCACATTGATGATTCAAATTATTATTCGACAGTACAGTACAGAAGTTATTTGTTGAAAAAAACGTGTCTAAAGTACTTTTATTTGTGAAACAAATGCTTGAGCCTGTAAAATGGTTTGTTCTTTCTTTTCAATGTATAATAGAGTATTTAATTGTATAATAATTGGAAAAAAAGAGAGGTTTCTACTTCACGGATTTTGCCTATCACGGGTTCTTTTTCAAACGTAACCCCCGCGAAAAGCAATGGTTTACTGTATTCACCTTTCTTAAAGGGTTTGTTGCCTGTTTGGGGGTTTTTGGCTTCAGCAAGGCCCTTTGTTGTTCTGGCCCTCAGATTCTTCCATCTAAATTTCACTTGCTCCAAGGTCCTCTTCTGGCCAGACCCCATTGCATTCACATTCTGGGTGATTTTAACCCAAATGTCTTTCTTCCTTTTGTTAGTCACCATTCTCCCCGCAACAGAGCTTCCTACTATTGAGGCATAATGGCCCTTAACACCCTCCAGCAGTGCATAGGTTTCTGCAACAGTGAAATTAGGTCATTTTGAGTCCATGGCTCCACCTCATCTGTTGCAGTGAACATAGTATTTATAGACCTGGGGCATGATTGATTTAATTGAACACAAGCCACAGCACGTCAGCCAATTGGTGTGTGGGAAATTGACAGCCATCTTATATTCAGCCTTTCTCAGAGGACTTAGAGAGAGGCACTGACATGGCAGGTATTGTCCATCGCTACCACCGTTTTGGTGGAAGAGGATTACCGTCAAAGGGTGTATGCTGAGCGTGCACAACCCCTGGAGCAGTACACCACTGAAGAACTGTATGCTCGCTTTCGCTTTGGGAATGCTAATATTAAGTACATTGCAGACCTTGTCAGGCCAAAACTTCCACGGAGAACCCAAAGGAGTCCCAGTCTGTCTGTGGAACAACAGGTGGTCTGTGCTTGTATGCATCTGGGACTTTCTACCAAGTAGTTGGTGACAATATAGGTGTGGACAAATAAACTGTGAGTGATGTAGTGAAAGCTGTGTCAATTGCTTTGGCCAGCCTGTTGAATCAGTTTGTATCATTTCCAAATGATGTCCAGATTGCCCAGACCAAGCACAAGTTTTTTACTCTGGGGAACATGCCCAATACTATTGGGGTTATTGACTGCACTCATGTGCATATCCAAGCACCTCATGAGAGGGATTGGGAGTACATCAACCGAAAGGGCAGGCACAGCATCAACATCCAACTTGTGGGCGATGCTGACCTCATCACCACAAACTGTGTTGTGAAGTGGCCTGGGTAGGTTTATGATGCACGTATCCTGAGAGAGAGTGCTTTATACAGGGAGCTCCAAACCAACCGACCGGATGGCATAATATTAGGAGACAGTGCCTACCCACTCCTACCATGGCTGATTACTCCTTTTCTTGCAGCATCCACACCAGCGCAGGCACGCTTCAACACTGCTCATTGCAAAACAAGATGTGCAATTGAGCGTTTAAATGGAGTTCTAAAGAGGCGATTTTGCATGCCTTAACTACTTGCGAGTGGAACCACAGGGATCATGCAACATAATACTAGCATGTATCGTCCTGCACAATATTGCTACCAGGCGCAATGTCCCTCTCTGTGATGATGTTTATGATGCACCTGAGCCATTTGAAGAACCAGACCAACCTCTGGCATTCCGTCAGAATGAGGGACTGAGTGGACGTATAGTAAGGGATGCAATTGTTAGACAGTATTTTTGACAGGCTCATCTTTGATGATTGTTTCTTTGAAATTAATATACGGTGATGAATTGAATATATTATTTTTGTTTGTTATTGAAATCTGTTTCGGGGATTATTTCATATTTCATTGTTTTTACTTTACTGAATAGCTTAATTGGTAGCCTATGTCTACCATATCTACTCTATCACTGTTACAACGGTTACACAAGTCAAGTGCTAAATATGAATAAAAGTATAAACACTAAATGAAACATATGTATTATTTGACCAATTTTAAAGTTTTTCTACATTTCCCTCCTGGAATCCACCTTTAAATCCTACCCCCTGTTGGGATCAGGATACTCCAGTTTTTTTGGATCAAAATTATCCAAATCCTACTGACAAGTTATAAAAAAAACACAAACTGAAGGTTTGATCCAGACTAGAACTAGGATTGGATTCTGTGATCTAATCTGATTTCAGATTCCTTCTTTCCCTTTTGAACAACCCATTTTCAAGATTTGATCCAGGCCAATGTTGGAAAATGTTTTTAGATCAGTTAATGAGGGTAATTTCCCACGCCACACCTGACCATCTCTCACGGCACACTACTGTGCCGCAGCACACCGGTTGAAAAACACTGATTTAGACCATAGTTTCATTTTATACTTTTCCTCAAGTAATATTATTTTTATAATACAACTAATTTTACTCACTGTTTGCATCTGGTAAAAGACTTACCAATTGTTAAGCACAGGGGAAGAATGTTCCTGATATGGGCTTCTCTGGCACCTGCTGGACCCTGACCCATTACAGTTAATACATGTGCTGTAAAACCAGAACAAAACAGACTATTTTGGAATCTTATGTTAGGCCAAAACCTCAACCTAACACCAGAAATCCAAATCATAAAGCTGTAAATCTGATTGGTTAAAGCCAGTAACTTAATTGGAAAGTTGCATAGGCTCTAGAAATCAGATGAGTTGCAAACTGTCATGAAATGATGCAGTTTTGTAAGCAAAGAATAGTCCAAATTAATATGGGACCACATTAAACAATCATGCAGGAAATATTTACTTTGAGTTTTTGCTGCTAAAGATAGACACACTCCTTAGCTTATTTGTGTTTTCATTTGGCTTTTGTAGACTCAAAAACTGTTGCTCTTGTTAAAAACCTTGTTTCAGTTATATAATATGTCCTGTAAGCTAAAACCCCAAACTGAAACTGGATTTTTTTTCGTCACTGGATCTTTTATTTTCCCATAAATGGTGTAATGTTTCACCCTGACTGTTTTGTAGCTGCATTAAAAGAAGGCTTTATGTAGAGTTATGCTTGCAGGTACTTCACCTGGGGACTGGGTGGTGTAGGCCGAGATAAATAGTGAGGTGCATTTAAGAAAGCTCAGGTGTGGGGCATTTAGAGATAAAAAGCCATGTAGCCTTTTCAACCATTTATGGATTTTTGGGTGCTTGCGAGTTTGTAAACATTTGAATTTATGTTTGAGCTCCTTTTAAAACCAGATCACCAATTGTGATCCCTGATCAGCCCCACCTGCCTGAACAACTTCTGCCCTGCGGCCCTGACCTCAGGGGTGATGAAGACAGACCCATCAGAGACTTCATCCCATCAAAGAGAGGATAAGGAGGACCTTCTTCCCAAAAGCCATTTAGACCCTCAACCAGAACACCTTGTACATGGACTTTCTGGACTCGCCCCCACAAATTGTGACATTAAACCTCAGCTGTTCTTGAACAGGGAACTGCACTTTACTCTGCACTACATGGTATAGTGTACTCACTTTATAGCCTTTCATTCACTGTGGACAATGTCACACTTTGTAATTTCCCTTTTTTCTATTTCTGATATTTAAGGCAAAATATATACACACATACATATACACACACGCACGCATATACATACACACACACGCACATACATGCACACACATACATACACACACACGTATATACACGCACACACATACATATGCACACACATACATATACACAAATTCAATATATTCAACAAATAAAATTTGTTTAGGTTTGAGGTTAGATTGTCACGGTATATCAGGATGACCCAAATGCAGGACTAGACTCCAAGGTTGAGGGAAGATTCCAGAGTTCTTTTAACGACCAATAAACACCACACTAGGTGGGAAAACTCCACAAACGTAACAGGACTTGAAAGCAGCATGACTCCTGAAAGGACCCAGCACAACCAGACCAAACTCAAGCAACATTCCGTAACAGAGAGCAGAAACGGACACACTTAAATAGAGCTCAAGCAAATTAGGCTAAAGTGCAGACAGCTGTGCACCAATCAAGGAGAGCCACAGGAAATGAGGAGGAGCCAGAACCCACAGCCAACCTGCACACAAAAACAGGTAAAACAAAACAAAACAGAAGATTGTGATTTGAATTTGATATTCCAAATTTGAAAATTAAAAGTTTGAATTTATATATCAAAATGTTTAAATTATAATGATTAATTTCACGTTTGAACTCAAACTGAAACTTGAAATGTGCATACTTGCACGTCATTTATTATTAATTTAGATTGTCTTTAAATGTCAAATGCAACTGTGCTTGTTGATGGCACGGTTCCAGGGAACAGCATTTCCAAAGTTTGTGGCAAAACATGTATTTGAAGTGCAGACAAAAGCAATGGCTATTTAAAATCAACAAGGTCATCATCAGCATGTCTTAAAGCTGAAGCAGGAGCTGCAGCAATTACTGTGGCGGCTCCCCTCAAAGTACTACACGAGCTTTACGACAAGTTGGAAAGGATTTTAAATTCCTTTAGATATGTCTTGAAAGGACAATTTACCACTACAAAGAGTAATTTTTTCCTGCTCTTGCTGTGATGAGACAGGCAGCGGGCGGCGTGCTCTGACCCCCCTGCAATTCATTATTGCAGGTTCAGTTGACAATTGAAGAGTCCATGGAGGTAAAGTCAAAACAGTTTATGGAGTGAGTCACTGACACTGAGTGAAAAAGGTGTTCATTCACTGCACTTTCTATCAGACACTCACATACACATGGACTGCTGGTCTCTGAGTTCATAAAATATTTGTAAAACTTAAATGAGATCAGCTTCTACAACTTCAGGTCATGAAGGGAAGTACTAAAGGGAAACATTTTTTTTTACACTTGCTAGGAAATGACGAATGATTTGCTATTTCTGGCTCAAACTTTTGATTATAAAATATCCCAAGATGACCTCAGCAGAGGAGGATGTTATTACTTCTGTTTGTGTTCGCTTCGGTTTGTGATCCGCCAGGGGGCGCAAAAGCACAACAAAACGTCTCTAATGCGTCCATGAAAATCAGAACAACAAAAAGCAAAATTTTGCGTAATTATTTTTTTTTTTGCTTGAATTTGTGAAAATATGCTCATGGTTACAAAGCTTATAATTAACTACATTAATCTAAATGCTAAAATGTAAAAATATAAATCAAGGTATAGAGTAGGAATAAGTTGAGTTAAGTTTAAAAAAAACAAACAAAATGACGCTGAAATAAAATTTCATGAACAATTATTTTAAATACAAACTCCGTGGTAAAATAGGTTTGTTTTTAGATTTAATCCTTTTAGTCAAATGGGAGGTTTAAAACCCGTTAGATAAAAACATATTTTTGTTATAAATAAATAATACATATAAACAAAAAATATATGTATATATTTTTATAATTTTAAAATTAATTTTCGAAATACTGTTTTAACACAAAAATGAAAGACACACACACAAAAAGTAATAAAAACCGTTGCGTATTAATAATGAAGTGAGGACAGAGGAGAAAGGAGGCGATGGTTGATGGGTGGGGGGATAGGAGACCGACAGCAGACCCCAGACCAGCCCGCCTCCCTTCACACCCCGCATCTCCAATCAGCCTCTCCTTGGTGAAATCTGACCGCGGATCAGCGCAACAGGACTCCCGCCACACTACGGAGTTGTGACTGAAACCAGAGGAAATCGTGCTCGCCAGGTCGGCTCGCCAAGACTCATCCACAGACCTCGAACAGGGAACGGACAAGCGGGAGGAGGACGCCTGGAAGGAGCCACGCAGAAGTTTAACGCCAGAACAGCCACACCGGGGAGAGGAAAGAGGAGCGGCCGCGCTGGAGGAGTAGTATTACGCTCAGCTCATTTCCAACATTTTCTATTCTTGGCAGAGTCTGCTCCCACAGCCTCATTTAAAAGGAGAGCTAGCGGAATGTAATGCTAGCGGGCTAGCATACGGTAGCTAGCTAATTAGCTCGTCAGGCTCGGACGTGGGATTTTTATGAGAAAAAAAGGTCGTAGTTTGGCGTCGATTCGACTTTTTATATGAACCGCAGCCGTTTGGTGGCTGTTGAGACGGGACCCTGACACGGTCATGATGGTGTGCCTCGCATAGCTAACGCGAACTTACAAGAAACAGGACAAGGATCCCGTGTATTGATGTTAGTCTGGTCAATATTGTCAAAAAGCTGAACGTCGAGGTGTGAAAAGCTCGAGGAAAGGTGAACAGAACAAAGACTGAGTGTCCGCCGTCCAATGTTAATGTCGACCGACGTTGCATCCCTAATGCTACCCGTTAATCGGGGAATAATGGACCGCGAAAGAGACATTGAGACAGCAGCCGCGGTGCCTCACGCCAACGCAGCCGGGGGTCCGGCGGCTGTCCGCGGGATGAAGCGGGGGGACCCCGAGCCTGACGCGCAGACAGCCGCTGCCCTCACCGACCTGGCCGGAGCGGAATGCAAAAGACCAAGGATAGACGGCACCGGGAGCGTGGTTGGAGACATCGGACAGGTAGGAACGCAATGTAAACATTAGGGACCCATTAGTCATAGCGCACTTGTTTGTCTTATCCACAGCTTTTTGTTTGCCACACAAACAAATAAGCATTCTGTTTGTCTCCGATTTTTATATAAAAAAAGGCCCATTAACAACAAAGTAGTAGCAACAAATGAGTCTAATTAGGAGAAAAATGTTTGATTGATCACTTGAAACGATCCCCTGATCATGGTGCTTTGAGGGAGCATGCCCAGCCCAGACAAAGGTAACATGATCCAGGCTCCATTGCTGTAGCAGCAGCAGCAGCAGCAGCAGCAGCAGTGAAGATCAGAGCTGCTCATCTCGCCTGTCTCACACAAATAAACCAGTGCCGTGTCAAATCATGCCAGCTTTTGCATATTTCTATGGAAGAACCCGCCGAAGATCATTTTTACTGAGCCACCCCAAATTGTTCCACACATAGCGTGCCATTAATTGCTCCATGCCCCCCCCCCCCCCATCCCTTTTCCTTGTGGCTAGGTGTTAAAAGAGAGGCAGACAGGGATTGGGGGAGGGGTCACCGCAGAGAAAGACAAAGAACAGAGCCTTTTTGCTGGAGGCTGAAGGAGCATGGGGGGGAATCGGGGGGCTTTCTGTACACCGGTCTTCCCTGCTTTCATGACTCGACAGCTGAGGCAGCAAAGCATCAGCAGCCGGTCCCCCTCCGGAGCCGCTCTACTGTAATACAGTACACCACGGGGCTGCTTAGACTCTCTTACTTGTCCTCCCAGGATCTGTTGCTATTTATTCCACTCCATGGCGTTCACCCACAAACATAATTCATACGCCTACACGCTTATGCTTTGAAGGGCCTCTAAATCTACTGGTACCATGGAAAATTTCAGCTAGCGTCTGGTGTTCTAGCCCAGCGATAAGAGCGCAGAGAGTGGTTGAAGGGCAGGTGAGCATGGCAGGAGTCCAAGGGAATTGGTTTAAAAAAAAAAAGATGGACCTGCTTGCAAAGACAGAGGAGTGCTGTGAAGCTGAAAGGTTCAGAGGACGGCGAAGATGATGCGATCAAATCGATCGCTGTGCACTTTTTATGGGATGGCACACGAGTTAAGCCAGCAGCAGCCATGGAGGATGGGTAAACTGGTAAATGAAAGGAAGGCGAGGAAGAGTGATCGGTGGATAAACACAGGATGAGAGAGAAGTGAATTAAAGGTTAAGAGTGCAGAGCGATGCAGGGCATCAAAAGTGGCTCGGATGTAGACGTAAATGGATTGAGGGAGCAAGGGGATGAAGCTGGGACTGGTAGGTGTTATTTGGGGGTGAATAAAGAGTGGGTGATGCAGGGAGAGGGTAGAAACGGGAGCTGTTTGCATCTGTCAGGATGTTGGATGAAAAGAAAGTGACGGATGGCGCTTAGAGAGGAGATGTGCTGCGTGAGACAGTCAGGAGATGAAAGGCTCGCTAACACACTACGCATAAAAGAAAACGACATTGAGGCTTTAAGACGGTAAATCTGGCTCTGGAGTTCCACTCCAGCTGAAGGTTGGATAAGTCCTGGGGGGTGGGGTGGGGGGGTGGACTCCCACTGAGGGAGCGGGCACGCTCCTGACCTTCCAGACTGACTGTAAATCAGCACAGTAATGATAAATGAGAGCCGCCTCCTCTCTTTGTTACGCTCCCCATCTCATACAAACAGCACCCCCCCCCCCCTTTATTTTTCATCCCTGCTTCCACTCTCACATGTCCTCTGATTTGTCCCCCATCTCACCCCCCAGGCGTATTTCCAGATTGCTAATTGACTCGTGGTTTTGCACGAAGCACCCCCACCTCTCCACGCTTTTGTATCAGCCCCCCCCCCATCATCTTTCATTCTCTCCTCATCTTTCCGTCCGCCTCTGCTCAAATCTGTGCCCCCTCTCCTCCGCATGCCTCTCCTCTCATGCTTTCATTTCATGTTTATTTTCCCCCCTTATTGTCTTCACATCCCATTATTTCTTGTGTTTTTTTTCTGAACCCCCCCCCCAATAGGCTGTATTGATGTGTCTCCTCGGGGCAGTGCCCCGGTCCACTCGGATGTGGCGGGAGTACAGTGTCCACCCTCCGCACAGCGCTCTGATTCGTAGAGCCGATTTGTCCTATCGTTGGCAGTAAAGCGGCTTTGTGTCGCGCTAACGAGATCAAAGCTCATTTAGGGGAGGGCATTAACCAGACGGATCGCAGTACAGGGCCAAAGCAGGGGGGGCAGGAAGTAGTGGTTGAGATGAATGAACGTATTCTAGGGACAGGGTTGTGGGGTTTGACGCTGTTGACCACAAATAGTCATTGAGATTTAAAAACAGGGCTCTACCTTCCTGTGTATTCAGAGGCCTTAAGGAGCAGCGCAGGAGGATTTGTGGGTCGATCCTGTAATGTGTATCTGTAGGGCCGTCATTAAAGGACTGTCTGTCTGTCCGGAGCCTTCCTTCCTTTAAGTTCTTTTTTAAAAGTTGTTTGCAACTAAAATACATTTTGTCTATGTAAAGTTTGTAAGTGGGAAAAAAAACTGCTTGGTGAAATAATGTATATATGTATTGTTGTTGCCTCTGGAAAATGAGATTAAATGACATTTTAAAAAAGGGAAAAAATAAGAAAAACAAGGTAATTCCGAACATTTGAATGAAGTTATTTTAAATAGGCCTGCACAATAAATTGAGAAGTTATAGTCATTGTGATACTGGCCTCTACGATACGCGTGTTGCAAACAATGGCATAACTACGATTTATGGCTGCCTGAAATGTTAAACCTTTGTCTATATGAGTGCGAGTGTGACGTCGCCCATAGAAAATGACTTCTCTCTGCCAAATGAAGCCTGTTAAGTCGCCATTATTTTGTGGTACGGTCGTCACCATGTTGGAACCCGAAATCCTCAGTAAGCAGGGATCGGTCCGAGTCAGTCTGAGCCAACGTTTCTCCAATCAGGAGCAAGCTTGTTGGAAGGCCACACCCCTACCACTTGAAAGTGGGCTTGGGGAGTATCTGTCAACCAAACGTTTCAAATGTTTGACATGAGGCTTCATACTTTGATTGAGGCATCTGGAAAAAAAAAGGAAAATTTGATACAGCTTATTGTTAAAATCTGATCATGTTAAAATCAGGTTTATGAAATATTTACACACATGCATATTTTTCTATTGTTTTAGACAGTTTTTGATTTTATAATGAAAGATTTGCTTTCATAAAGTATTCCATCTTCATCAATAGTGTGTGTATATATTAACAAAATATTTTAACAAGTGGTCTGTCAAGTTATGTAACATTTATATAAGGTAGAATTAACCAGCAAAAGTCCTAAAAATGTAAGAATGCTCTCATTTTATGAAGTAGGGTTACAAATGAAGAACAGGAGTTGATTTTAGGAGTTGATTTCATGCCGGTTGTGGGAGTCTGTAGTGTGGTGAATATGTGGTTTGGCACATTGTGAACTGGTCCCTCACTTTGGACTTCCTGCTGCTGTTTAATGATTGCTGGGAACCTTTGAGCTCACTGGAGGCACCCTTGACTTTTGAACTGGTGCTGATAAGCAGAAACCTCACAGATAGAGGGAGTTGCTCAACTCTCATTGTCTCTCTTGCTGCCTTCTGGCTTTGTCCTCCATCATTGCATAAAATACTTCTGCTGTCCGACAAAAACTGTGTCTTATGTGTACTAACACACAGGAAAGGCATCATACTGGAGAAAGGAGCTACCAGTGTGGTTAGAGGACGCTGGATTTAGTTTGGTTAACACGCCAACTTGCATGTTAACTTTTCCTTAACGGTCATCATGTCAGCGCTCTCAGCGTGACTCCTCCCCAGGGCTGCCCCCAAACTGTCACATGTGCTCCCATCTCCACCCACCCTCAAACTCACACGGCGAAATGTCAATGCAGTGTTTCCCCACACTCGGGGTCAGCCGCGATGCTCTGTCACAGCGCGGTAAAGGGTGTCATGAATAATGCGTCTTCACTCAGGAAATACACCTGAAAATGTGAAGGTGGTTTGTGTTTGACAGCCCAGAATCAGTTCAGCTACTGATGGTTAGGGGTGACACGGACATTTGGGAGGTTTAACACCAAATATTTAAACTTTTACTTATTTTTTTGGTCGAAAAACTGAAAACTTTATGAGATGAGTCTATAGATGTACATATTTGGGTTATCATTCATCAGCTGATCGAGACAAGCTGTTGAGTTTTTGTGTCAGACAGAACTGATATATTAGTGAAGTCAAATAGGTCAGGATGAAGGGTCAAACACATTCATGAGCTCTATAAAAATCTCTATGACTTGGAAATTTGACGTTTTTTTTTTCCCTCCCATCTTTAATCTTTGTTTGTTTGGCATTGAGTTCTAATTTGTTTCTGTGTCGCAGCGATGCTTTTACCGGCCAGGCTGAAGTAATTCAATCTGACACATAACAATAATGCAGCCTGTTCAGCACACTGATGCAGCTCATTAAGCAACAGAAACCATGTACAGGATGCAACTTTAGATGAACACATCTTTCACGGAGTGTCTTTTATTATGCTCGTTTCTCATTACTGCAGGGCTGATGTTGAAGGACAGAATGGGACGGAAATGGAGCTCAGACTTTAGAGCTCAATGAGCCGCAGAAATTAACGTTGTTTCAGGGTTTCTTCAATTTGACAAACCAGGCGTGTAGCCGCTGGCCATAGATCTGTGAAATTAGGTCAGGATTTGGATAAATCTGAAAATTCCCAGTCTTAAATAAGTAAATATTTGTTGCAAGTTGAATGTTACTTGACATTTTTTTTTCTTCTCCTGCATGTTTTTCCTTCATAAATTCCACTTTGTGTTAGAGTATTTTTACTAAAGCGAACTGGAGTCACTCCGGTTTGGTTACAAGCAGGCACCTGTAACTCCTGCAGCTACAGGAGCGCACGTCTGCCTCCTCCAGAGCCCGCATCCATCATGTTCACCTTCAGCGTTTAGCTTTGCTGTGTCTTCTGGAGCACGGCGCATCAATCACATCACTTTCTGTCGTTGGCGCTTTTCCGCATGGACTGTTGTACTAATTCCCTTTTCTTTCCATTTCTGCATTGATGCTGTCGTCCTCTAACCCTGTAGGATTTATCTGCTGATGTCGCATCATGTTAGAGCAGCCATTTCTCTGAGTTTTTAATGACATCTGCTCTTGCCGTGGTGATGTTTGGCAGGAGCAGGTGGGGTTTTTCCTTGGTAATCCGACACCGCAGAGCCAGACATGGTTTCCTCCTCAGGTTGCTCTCTCAGGGAACACTGGACGCCTGCAGCAGCCCGCCTAATTACCCCCTCACCCCCTCTCCCTCTGGCACTCTCCCTGCACTCACCATCTGTTGAACCTATGTCTTCTTTGCCTTCCTTCATCACTGCTGGTGCTTCCCTCCTCCTCCTCCTCCGACCGGTTTGCCTCAGTGACTCCCTAACTTCTCCTAAAATAGCGAGTAGGAATGGAAGAAAATAAACAGGAGACGCCCCCTTTGCTTTTGCCAGACAGGGCGACACATTATGTGACTACTTTTCTCCCCTTTTACTGATCCTTCCAGTCTCCAGTGGCTCCGCCCTGCTCACAAACCGTAAAGTGATTGGAAAGTATGACAGAGCAACACAAACATCCTCAGTGTGTGTTTCACATACATTTTTTTTTTATACTTTCAAAAGTGTTGTTAAAAAAAGAGTGCCTTTTTGCTCCAGTGTGACGGAGGGATTGAGTTCAGCCCCCCCAATCCCTTCCCCCCCCAATCCCTTCCCCCATGCCTTATGAAAATATAAATCACATGGCATTCTTCACTTATGACTCATTGTCTCCATTTTGAAAATGTGCTTTTCCTTATTTCTCCCATTTTCTTTGCTTTGGCCATATTACCCACATTCCTCCTCCCTCAGCTCTTCGTTTCATCTAATCCTTTCCATTCTTTCCTTTTTCATCTGTCCTTCCCCCCCGTCCCTCTGCCCAGCCTCCTCCCTCGTCTCCTGCAGACAGATTGATTCCAGATGTTGCTAAACTCTCTCTGTGAACTCCTCCATCTCTGTTTCTTCAGTCTGCTCACTGTGAGGCTAACCGAGTCCACAATTTGATGGCGGGGGGATAATTTTGGTTTACGTGGAGCTGCTGCTGAAGGTTTCCTCCCACTTGTCTTTACTAGTGTGTACGCCCTTGTTTTGTCAATGAAATGCAAACTCTCAGCTTTAAAATGAATGGAAAACGCACAAATCTGTTGTTAGCACTAATAAACGCTGGTCTGTGCGTCTGTAACGCTGCCTTGTGTTCATTACATTGCAGTCACGTTAACTCTCAGCGTCTGCTCTGTTTATTTAATATAGGAAGACTCCTCGTTCCCCATGACCTTCCTCAGAGACTCCTTAGACTTGTGGTTTTGCTCTGAGCTCCCCCCTCACGGCATTTCCACATGTGCTGTGTTTGCAGCCAGTCTTCTGCTTAATATAGGCTTGTCCATTCCCCTGAAAATGTGGTGCACCAATAAGAGCGATTCCCCCAGGGATGGAGCAAGAGGGGGAAATTGGTTCCAGATGAAACAGGAAGTGGAGAGAGCAGACAAAGAGAGGACTGTTCCAGGCAGGGGGAAAGGGACGACGGCCCCAAATTTGGAAAGGCATATCCAGAACCAGAGTTGGGACATCAAAAGAACATAGTTTGCCTATCTGGAATCTTTTCCTTTGGCCAATGCTTTTACATCTTAAGGGGCGTCTCACTGCACAATGGCTCGTTGACATTTAAGATCAATAAAAACAGTCATCATCACTGACTTATCGTACAGTATAGATCAGTGTTTTTCAACCAGTGTGCCGCGGCACACTAGTGTGCCGTGGGAGATGGTCAAGTGTGCCGTGGGGAATTGCCCTCATTAACTGATATAAAAAAAATTTCCATCTCCAGGATTTCAGCTCTCTGTTCATCCAAACAGGACTTGATAAAACACTGAGGAGTTAGGAATATAAAAGATCGTAAAATACTTTTTCCTTGCGTTTATTTTATTTTATTAAAGACATTTTGATAAGAATGACGTACCGCGATTCAGCTGCAGCTCCGGCTGTATTTTGTAAAAGTCCCGCCCCTTTAATTGTCTCCACCAATCATTCTTGAAGGCTTAATCACATGTCATCAGTCTGACCAATCAGAAGTGGTTAAAGTCTTCACTTCCTTCCTTGTCCCGATTTAGCTCGTAAAATCGCTCAGTTCTAACAAAAATACCAGCTAAAGCTCGTCTTTAGCGGTGTAGCTTTCCACAGAATCCGGTATCAGACCGTGGAACAAGAGAACAAAACCATGAAGCTCAGAGACGCGATCTCCACCGGCCGTTTTATGCACTACATCTCCCATGATGCATTGGGTTGTGAGAGTGACCGCGCACAAGATCTGTTGTTAAACGTCTTGAAACCAACGAACACACATCAAACTGTTTTCAAATCTTCTAACTTAACTTTTATTGCATCTTTTAGAAAAAAAACAGCTGCAGTTTCCAGCTTTTTCTGCAACAATTATCTCAAAAATACATGTGAGATTGTGGAGGGACTGTAGATCAATACAGACTATGAGTTTCTCCGGTTTTTTTTTTGTGTTTTTTTTTTTAATTTTTGGATCCTGGTGTGCCGCGGGATTTTTTTTAAGGTTAAAGTGTGCCGTGGCTCAGAAAAGGTTGAAAAACACTGGTATAGATGGATATTAAAGATCCACTTCCATTTAGTGCTTTAAAAAATGCTTTAACATGTTCCTGTGGCATTTTTCTGAAGGTGGAGGACATGTGTAAAGAAATTTAAGGATAAAATTGTATTTCCGAGTATTTCTTGATTTAAATTGTTGTGAATCAGGAGCAGAAGGAAAAAATGGCGTCTGAAAAAGATCCTATTTGTTCTGTAGAAAATACGCTGGGTGGGCCCAAGCTCCCCACTCTGCTCCGTTCTGATGCATCCACCTGTAGACGACTAGATCAGTGTATTGTACTCTTCAGAGTATAAGTCGTTTTTTTTTTTTTTTGGATTGTTTTTCCAGGGGTGCGACTTATACTCATACTGGATAGCTCCAATATTGCTGATGCTTTTGTTGCATCAGTAATGTCAGGTTGGGGATGTGTGGGACTGTAAGCTAGCTGGAGAGCGTATAAACATAGAACTCTATGCAATGGGGAAGGGAATTGGGGCGGGGCTGCTCCATGTCAACTATCCCGCCCACAACTCAGAGGTAAATGTTTAATGAACTTCTGCTGCTCTGCAGATAACAACGTTTTTAGATTAAAGCTAAAAACGGCATAATTATAATTAAAAGATCACTGGGAATGCTTTTAAAGTAGATTAAAAGATGATCAGAGTGGGCCTTTAATACACCAAAAACAAAATAAATGTCAGTTTGAGCTGTAAGCGGGAATACTTTCATACCGGCAAGAGACGATTTGGACAGTACCATTGAAGAAGAGCAGCAGTATAGTGAGGCAAGAACACAAAAGCAAAAAAGAAAGAAAAAAAAGAAACGCATGGTATCAATAGTGACCTTTATCTCAAATTAGAGTTTGGAATTGGTTTTTATTTCAAGGAAATCCAAACAAAAATGAAACTAAAAAGGACAAACAAATGTATACCTAAACTTTGGGTTATTAGTCAAGAATTAATTGGAAAATATATTCATACATACACATGTAAATAATTAAATTATTAAGAAAAGTGACATCTTGTGGCCAACTGCAACTATAGCAACCTCTTGAGAGTGTGACTGAAACGGTGACAATTTAAAGCTCCGCTAAAGGTGTCGTAATTCACTCACCACTCCCTAACCCCTAAAAGACTATAAATATGGTGTTATCCATTTGCTGAGGTACAAACCTCATAAATATGACCATTTTATGAAGATTATTTATGAATCCAATGGATTTTGATGATGAAAACATGGATAATTTATACAAAGGAAATTGTTTTTGGCATTTTTCACATGACAAATTTTTCAAACCCAAAGCATTGTGGTCTATATCTCACCAATGCAGTGAGCATTGATGCACACTGTTTATTTTGTTAATACTTCTGGGAAATTTCCAGAACATTGGATTTTGGAATTGTTGACAGGGCTCCAGACTGCGACCAAATGGTCGCATTTTGCGACCAAAATTTGAGAGTGTGCGACTGAATTTTACATCCAGTCGCACATGCGCGACCAGTAAATTTGCCTCCCCCACCCTACGTATTTTTTATACATTAAACGTGGAAGGGGCACGTCAATGATCAATTAAATA
This sequence comes from Oryzias curvinotus, assembly GCA_023969325.1. Lineage (NCBI taxonomy): Eukaryota > Metazoa > Chordata > Actinopteri > Beloniformes > Adrianichthyidae > Oryzias > Oryzias curvinotus. The sequence goes on from CM043722.1 coordinate 44,280,801, forward strand.
ATCAATGTGACGCGAGCGCACACGCACGCAGGCAGACACACACACTCGCGCACATACTCATGAAACGCGAGCACACACTCGCGTGATGCCCGTCTGTGAGGCGGCCACTGCGTGTGAGAAGAATAGGGAAAGCCGCTGTAAGTGGCTAAAATGCGTGGAGGGGGAGGGGCCTAGAGATAATCGAGCGCGCCTTAACATCTGTGGGAAGGAAACGGAGACAAATAGCATCACAACCTGACATGTGCGTCTGAGCTATGAGTAAGTGAACTATTGATTCGTTCTTCCAACCTGCGGCTAGTGTACCAGAGTATACAGCAGGGGTCTCAAACTTGCGGCCCGCGGGCTATTTGCAGCCCCCAAGATGATATTTTGCAGCCCCCGCCTAAATGTGGAAGTTTAATGTTACTGCAGCCCGCCAGTTTTAATGAATGACACTTTTTCATTGTCGTGCACGGAGCTGACCAACCAATCACAGTGGGGTTTGTCAGTGGTCCCCAACCACCGGGCCGCGGACCGATACCGGGCCGCGGACCGATACCGGGCCGCGGACCGATACCGGGCCGCGGACCGATACCGGGCCGCGGGACACTTGGCACCGGGCCACGAAGCGGTTCCAGGCCGCGGGAAATTTTTGCATCGGGACGCACAGAAAGAAAAAATAATTTCCATTTTATTGTTTTTTTTTTCCGACAAAAACGTTTTATTTTGAAAAGTGACCGGATTCACTTTGTTACATCTGTCACACTTAACGCACGTCAAAGTCGCGACACCAAACATCAGGTGATAAACCCCACTAAAATTAAACCCAAACAACCAAAATGAGCAAAAAAGAAACTTCTTTAGAAAGTTGCTTTGACAAGGGGAAAATTATAATTATTATTGTTATTGTCATTACTAAAGAGAAAATACCATCCCCGGTCCAAAATTAAATTAAATTACATTAAATCTGTCTTGCGTTGCACCTCAAACCCCAACCCCCCCCCCGTCCGCGGTAAACGTGTCTTGCGTTGTACCGGTCCACGGTGACAAAAAGGTTGGGGACCACTGGGGTAAATGACTCTTGGGGGCGGGACAATGACAGGGGTTGAAAGCAGGACACCTGACAGCCCCCAGGAGTTCCTTACTTTCCTTTTTAGAACGTATCTATTCGCTCGTAATTTTCTAAATACATGCAGTCCGTGCTGAACTTTTCTCTGGGTCACAAAGAACCGGAGGAGGTTAAGTTGGAGTTGTCCTTAACATTACATTTAGTTTTAATATTCCTCTCCCCCTTTGTGTGATCTGTGTTATTATATATTTTATGATTATTTTAATGTTTTGTAATGTATGTAGCCTTTTTTTAATGAATTGGTATTTTAAATTATTTTAATTGATCACTCAACTACAAAAACCATCAGGACACATGTCCCATAATGCATTGTTTTGTAGTCATCTGGGCAGCTTTCAGTCAGTTCAGTACTAAATTTCCAGCTGTGTTCGCTCAGGTTGGGGCCTTGATCCCGCCCCTTTCTGGTGATATTTTTGTGATGATTGACAGGTGATGTTGGAGCAAAAACAAAAATATGTCTCACACCAGGTGATCTGCGCAGCGTTGCGTCGACCTGGGTGATCTCAAACACGCTTATTGTGCATCTTGGTTGCACTTATTTGGTGTCACAAAGATAAATTTCCATCTGTTGTGTTTACTATTTGTACTGTCATGACAGCAACGGTTCTGTCAGTTTACCTGTTGTTGCATCTTCAAAAGTGCAGGATAAAATGTGACACTGAATTTGAAACAGCACATTGTAATTTCTGCATCTATTATTAAGGTATTTATTAGTAATACAGTGGAAATTAGTAGATTTGGTTAGCATGTTGATTTACGGTATGCGCCCCTAAATTTTCTGGTTGTGCCCCTAAAATTTTCAGTTAGGGGCCACTGTGCTCCTAGTGAAAAAAGTTAGTCTGGAGCCCTGGTTGATACAAACACCATGACAAATGGCAAATGCTTTATCTAGTGCACTAATGGAGAGTAGTGAGTGAGCTCTGACACATAACCAGGTTAGATTAGGGAAAGCAGTTTTTGAAATGAATTTCTTCCAGTGTGAACATGTTTGTATTGAAAAGTATACCATTTTTGTTCTTTTGTTAATAGATGCACTAATTAATGTGTGTAAGGAGAAGCATTGAAACCTGCAATCAGGTTTCTCCCCATAACCAGGTTGACTTATGACATCAACTACAAGCTAATGTGGGATAGTTTACAGTCAGTTCCTGCTGATTTGAAAAGATGCTTTCTTTCCTACATCCTCAATTATCATGCAATATCATGCAACACATAAAAAACACAATTTTAATGTCTTTTTAGTGTAAAGATAAGAATGGGAGGAAACATTTCCATATAGAATTTATAGATACAAAGAAGTTCTACATCTCTGTGTGATTGGTCCTCTTTTCTCACTCTTCTTTTCATTTCCTTCTTGGTCCAGAGCCCATCTATCTTTGATCTCAGCTCTCAGTTCTCCATTCCCCAGCCTCACAGAGGCTCCAGCGACATAACCCAGAGCTTCTGCTTTATTGTGTGTCTGTTTGACTATTGGAGCTCCGTGTCTCTCGGCTGTCACGGCAGCTTTCTGTGGCCTTGATTGGGTGGATGAATGCTATTAGGAAGTGATTCCCACAGCAGGCAGCTTGAGGTCAGGGCCAGGAGGTTAACTCTGTTGACTCTCCTCTGAAGCTGGAGCTGCCGTTTTCATTTCTGCGGCGTTCGGCAGCCCACACTAAAGCTGTTTGCTTTTATGGAGGAGTTGTGTCAGGATTAGAGCCTGCACGTCGATTCCAAATCTTTCTGACCAGATATAATTAAAGCATCAACAATTGAAGGTGCATCAACTCTGCCATCCAAGATAAACTCGTGCAGAGACCAGAAAGTATTTTGGTCGCCTACATCTGGGACTTGCGCCTCCTCTCCTCATGGAGGAAGAGTCGTGCTTCTCGCTAGGCCGTCATGTTTTCTCTGCATGGCGTGCCAGCAGGTTACGCTGTGCCAGCTTTCCCACTGCTGTCAAAATATCAACGTTTAGCTCACTTTCCCCATTGTTCCCCACCTCCTCCTTCTGCCCCTTCTCCTCCTTTGTCTTTCTGCTCTGGTCTTTCGCTTGTGTCCTCCTACTCAATTACAGTAGGGGCTCCAGCAAACAATGGCGCCTCTTGCTTTGGCAAAATGAAACTGTGGAAAATAATAGTTGCAGAGAAAAGGGGAAAAGAGACAGAAATAATCTAATTATAAGTAATTATGGAGCAATTAACCACAGCGGTGACTGACCAGGCTTTTTGAGGAGGTTCTACTTTAGGACTTGGATGGATTTTCATTCTGTAGAAGTTGGATAAGCTGCAGTTGTCAGTCAACAGTCATTTCATCCAAAAAGTTCAATTTTTATCTGATTATTAACATGTTTTATGCTCAGTCATTGTGTAGACTTTATTGTAACAAAGTTTATTATTGTTATTAAAAATGAAACTCTTCATCTGAGATATGTAAATTAGTTTGTTCTTCTTCACATGACTGTCTTTTGGAAATTTTCTTTGCATTTTTGTGTTTTCAGGACTGTAAAGGCTTTCTGTACCTATGAATGCAGAAGCTCGTTTGTTTTGTTATTTGTCAACTGATCTAATTTAAAAAAGTGATAATTGGGCATATATAAACGATGCACACAAAGCTGCTTAAAGTTACCAGTTCTCTAAAAGTAAAACATTTCCTTTTTATCTTAGGAAACACCAGATCTGTATTTGGAGGTAGAAAACGAATGTACACTTTTTTTGACCAAATTTGACCAACTTTGAATATTTATTGCAAAAGAAAAGAAAACATCCTTTTTACATTTAAGCTAAGTTTAAACACCCGCCGCTGCCTGAGCTGCAGCAATTTCAAGGTTTGCCTTTGGCGAGGTTTCACAGCAGCTTAAAGAGGAGATACTTGGATTTCTCTTTATACCTAACATTTTGTATCTAAGCAACTAAATACACGGGCCTTTGAAAGGCAGCAATTAAAGCCTCGCTGCTGTTCTTAAGGTGAGAATATGTTTGTTTCACACTTATTTTATTGTAATTTCCCACGACAATGCATCAGATGATATTTTAGTTCTATTTGCTGACTTTTTATTTGTATGCATTAGCTTTTTTTTCTTATACAAAAAAATTCCCTTTCAGCTGATTGATCACATGACCCCTGCTCTGTGTAAACTGTTCAGTAATGCATGGCATTCAGTTTACATACAAAGTGAAGGCGTGCTTCGGTTAGAACTGGTACCAGTATTTATTCATAGTTGTCCCGGCATCCAAGCACAGAAGGAGGGCAGTTTTTTCCACATTGCTGTTATTTAACTGTTGAGGGTTTTGCAGTTCTAGTGGGGTCACCACTTCAGATGAAATGAAATGAAATGGAAGCCAGCTTAGAGAGTGTTTTTGTCCATCTAAGGAGTTTATACCATTCCAACAAGTTTAAACTGGTTGTTATAAGTGTGGATTGCTGGGATTGATGTCTTTATCTAACATTTAAACCAATTGGATGTCGTAAATTCAATTTCTGCCAACAGAAAGACTATTCAGCCATAAGGGCAGTTGTGATTAATGCTTTACCAATGTCTAGAGCAGTGTTTTTCAACCAGTGTGCCGCGGCACACTAGTGTGCCGTGGGAGATGGTCAAGTGTGCCGTGGGGAATTGCCCTCATTAACTGATCTAAAAACATTTTCCATCTCCAGGATTTCAGCTCTCTGTTCATCCAAACAGGACTTGATAAAACACTGAGGAGTTAGGAATATAAAAGATCGTAAAATACTTTTTCCTTGCGTTTATTTTATTTTATTAAAGACATTTTGATAAGAATGATGCTACCGCGATTTAGCTGCAGCTCCGGCTGTATTTTGTAAAAGTCCCGCCCCTTTAATTGTCTCCACCAATCATTCTTGAAGGCTTAATCACATGTCATCAGTCTGACCAATCAGAAGTGGTTAAAGTCTTCACTTCCTTCCTTGTCCCGATTTAGCTCGTAAAATCGCTCAGTTCTAACAGAAATACCAGCTAAAGCTCGTCTTTAGCGGTGTAGCTTTCCACAGAATCCGGTATCAGACCGTGGAACAAGAGAACAAAACCATGAAGCTCAGAGATGCGATCTCCACCGGCCGTTTTATGCACTACATCTCCCATGATGCATTGGGTTGTGAGAGTGACCGCGCACAAGATCTGTTGTTAAACGTCTTGAAACCAACGAACACACAACAAACTGTTTTCAAATCTTCTAACTTAACTTTTATTGCATCTTTTAGAAAAAAAACAGCTGCAGTTTCCAGCTTTTTCTGCAACAATTATCTCAAAAATGCATGTGAGATTGTGGAGGGACTGTAGATCAATACAGACTATGAGTTTCTCCGTTTTTTTTGTGTGTGTTTTTTTTAAATTTTTGGATCCTGGTGTGCCGCGGGATTTTTTTTAAGGTTAAAGTGTGCCGTGGCTCAGAAAAGGTTGAAAAACACTGGTCTAGAGTATGGGCGTTAGGGCACCGTACAGCAGCGTCATATGTACATCACCTTACATTAGCCTTACAAATACTTCATGTTACACTCACCACATGTACGTCAATCATACGGTCCAGTGTGACCTGTGTTGTGCTTTGAACCAGCTGCCTCTATCTACAACCTTCAACGAGTCCGGATGGCCCCAAATCCCTGCAGCACCTGTACGGGTCTACCCTTGTACAAGTGAAAAAAAAAAAAAACTTTGATGCAAATATGCATCAATAGGCTCCATCAAATCCTTCGGCTCCAAAATGACCTTAATATAGTTTCTGCTTGAAAGCAAAACGTGAGTGGAAATAGATTCAGGTGTCAAACGGTTTAAATGACAGAAACAAAACAAGTTCAGCGCGTTACTAACTATTATGCAAATGATATTTTTCGATGACTTTTTTAATCATCCATGAGTTTAGTTGAAAAACAAAGAATTGAGTCTTTTTGGCACTTAAATATAGTTTGCAGAATCATTTGGAACGCACTGTAGATAAATGCCGTAAAGTTTGTTATTGTACAACTTCACTGCAAAAACTCAACATCTGAAATATTTTTTGAGTAGTTATAGTTACTGTACTGTACATGTAAAACACAGTAACTCTACAGGCAACATTTCCCAGAGGTGGAAAGTAAGGATGTTTTGTCAAACTTTATGAACATTTTTTGTTTCATTCTTTTCTTCATAACATTTTTTTGCTTTTTGTTTGTTAGGAGAATTAGCCTTAATTTTTGATGGATGGCTCAGCAGCGTGTGAACAGGTCTGACTGACGTGCCGTACCTTTTCAGTGGGAGACAGAACTGGGCTGCAGGCAGGCCAGTCAAGCAGGCAGATCTGTGCCTTTGAAGCCAGGCTCCTGTAAATTGTGCAGAATGAGGTCTGACATTGTCCTCCTGAAAAAAGCATGATCCCGGGAAAAGATGTCGACTTGATGACAGCTCATATCTTTTCAAGGGTCCAGAATTCGCCTCTGGATCAGCGGCACTGCCACACAGAAGACAAGCCAGCCCTTCTAGGTGCACTGATGCATGTCTGTCCTGCTTCTGAGTCTCCATGATGAAAGCCCAGCTTGTTTTGTTTTCTCAAATTTGGCCACATAGTGTGGCCTTTTCCCTCAAGTAAATAGTACTCAGCTTTTGATGGAACATGATACCTTAAAACGTGTCTATTTAACAAAGCCTGTGCCTCAGAAATCTGACATCCATCTGATTCTATATCAGGACAGAACTTTTTTTGGCCATTTTTAGGGACTCTTTTTGTACTTGTGTGACTGTTTCTTATTCAGTGCTGCTGAAAGCTTGAGGGCATGGCATTGCTTAATATTTTTTCAGTTTGTTCTGCAGATGTTGAAATCGCTAAAGTAAAGTTTATTTTGCGATACCTTTTTTTAAGGAATAATTCTGTGTTTAGCACAGTTTAGTTAGGTAAGATCTGCTGTTGCTCAGAAATAATCTCTCTTTGAATCAAATTGCATCACAGTTTGGCTCTGCTTTTCACATTGTTTCCACAATTTTCTGATTTTTCTGTAAACAGTTTTATTAATTTAATGATCTTAACCAACAGTTTTCTCTTTTATGCCATTTTTTTTTCTTCCGCGGTGGAAAACCTTTCCTGTTAGTTTTTAATGAAAGCATTAAGTTCAACAATAGTAGAGACTGTAGTTCCTAAATGTCAGAATATGATCATAGTTAAGCTAAAGTTTACAGTAGCAAAACAAGTACTGTATTTGTGGAGTATGAGTTCTGGCATATGAGCCGCAGCAGCCAAAAATTGCATACAAAAAACAAAGAATGGACTTTTCAAATCTTAAAAGGGAAATCGTGCTTGTTTGGCTTAATTAAATATAGGAAGAATCAATCAGCACAACATATGAACGATTTATTTAGATAACCGTAGCATGAAGAACATGCTAACAAGTCAACTCAACTCTTTATATGACTTCAAATCAGTAAATCCTGTTGAATTCTACCTCCTCTGTGTTGCTTTGGACCAATTCCGCCAAGCCCAGTGGAAAACTCAGCGATGCTTCCTCTGCGTTGCTGTCAATAGCAAATACTGATACACACACCTGCAGCCAAACTGCGCAAAAACTGCAACTTATACTTCAAAAAGTACAGCAATGTTGAATTGGATCAATCTGTAAATCAAATCATGTTATCAGTCCTACTCAGCCCCATGTTCCCAAAGGTCACTTCTGGTTAGCTAAGGAAGAAATAAAATGCTAGGAGTGTACCCCCTAAAAACTGAGCTAAACTGGTCTTTTTGTCCAATATCTACGACCTTTTAATGCGTCACCAGAATTACTTTCTAAAACAAAATAAAAACTTGACGACTTTTATATGTGGAGAACTCCTCATTATGAGCCCTCCAGTTAATACTTTGAACTCACCTGCATTTTTTTTGTCCTCGCACATATTTTGTCCAAAGAGGGAGACGTTTTGCACGCCCTTGTTTTCTAAAAGCCCAGTGGCACTGCTCTCATCCCTGCTGTTGTCTCTTGCAGAACAACGAGCCTTTAAACCCTGGTTTCCATGGATACCCACCTCACAGTCAGGTAAGACATTAGTTTTCTTCCAGATCTCCAAAGCAATAAATTCAAAAATATGTCTCATAGAATCACTTGGAGAAAGGGCCTCGTGCTTTCTAAAAGAACACACACATGTGTTCTCTTATAATTGAGGATTGTTTTTAGAGGTTACGCGAGTATTAGGATGATAGGGACAGATTTAGACAAACAAAGCAGTTTTGTTGAGACTACTTATCACATTTCTATTTTTAGAATCTGGCAAAAATCTTTCTGCTCTTCATTTTTTGGCAGTTTCCTCCAAAAACCACCATGAGATTGTGTTAGAAATTGCTGGAGTAATGTGATGTTTGCTTGTGCAGCTGTTTGTGGCCAATAACTTCTGTTTCTGAGAGATGCCTTATGGAAGAAGAGTTGAAAACTCTGTTCATCCTTAGAAAGTGGAGAGAAATAAGTCTGTCACGTGCTTTGTGCTAGAATCTGTCTTTGCTCGGTTTGCAGACCTTTTTTTTCCCCCACAATCCTTTTCGGCGTGCTTTCAGTTTGTCTTTATCCCTCTCGCTGTTCCTGTTTCCTTTTTTACTCTTCCCTCCATGCATAACGCGCTCAGTAATGAGTGAGTTATCGCCGTGGCGTGGATGCTGACTGTTTAGTTATCTGCCTCTTAGCAGCAGAGCATCCAGAGTGGCTCAAACCAACCCGGGACCTGTGTGTGCGCTCATCCTAATAGGTTTGTGTGTGCGCTTTTATCTCAGTGTGCACACTTGTCTCCAGTCTGTTTGGGATGTGCAGCTCTCTGGCAGTGCCACAGGAGGGGAGTGTTGATCTGTGAGCCTGTGAGCCCCCAGCCTCTCTCCTCCCTCTCAAGATGGGAGACTCTCCTCCAGCACATCCCTGTCACTTACTTGCTTCTCTTCTTTCCCTCCGTGTGGCTTCATAGACCTGGCCAAAGACCGACAGGGACTCCCTTCAAGTTTTGTTTTCAATTTCATTCAGATTTTAGCGTCTAGTTGGATGTTAAGTTAAAAAAAATACAAACAGAAAAGATGAGAAATAGTTGAGATGTGGAGCAGAAATAATGTTATTTTAGTTGACTTGCCTTCAGGGCAGAAAAAAGTGCAGACTTGCATTTCATGCTTGACCCTCACCCCCCTGGTTTTCAAAACAAGCACTCTCTGGGAACATCAGGTCTTCATAAAGCTGAGCTGAAAATGCACACTTCTGCGTTTGCTTCATAAATGATGTAGAAGTCATCCTGCAAATACATGCTGCCCTTGAGCAACTGTTTTGGGGTTCTCTGCTGGTTATCATGCAAATGGGCTTAGCCAAGCCTAGCGTAGCAGAATTGGCTTGTACACCGCTGCAGCGCATTTGTCTTGGTATCGCTCCTGCCGTATATTATTTATGCATGTTTGAAGCGCCTGTAGGTCGGCCTGTGTCAGCAAGTGTGTTAAACTGACAGGCTGCTGTGGGTCTCTGCTGCTGCTGCTGCTGCTGCTGCTGCTGCTGCTGCTGCTGCTGCTCTGAGTGATAGCAGGAACATGGATGTGTGTGTTCGTGGCCCCTAGACTCCCGGGGTCACGTGTGTCAGGCTGCTTGGATCACAGAAATGATCCGGGTTAACAGGACGCATGTAAACACACGTCAGTATTTGCCGTTGTGTGTCAGAACCAAATCTCTTGTTGCAGGTCAAAGCAAAACTTCTTTTATCTGCATAAAGGAGTCCAGCATCAGATATTGATTCTTGGAATGTGGTTGAAACTGCAGCCTCTGCTTGAATTAGCATGAAGGGAATGGATTTAGCCCCCTGTTTAAATCCATGTGTACACAATCAGAGCACATCTGTGTGTACCTTTTATGCATACATGAGTGTGTGGCTGTGTGTGTGTTTATCGCTGTGTTCAGCCTGTGTACTTAATCCTGAGATCATCCGCCATTCATCCTCTCATCCTCTTCACTTAGAGTCCTAATCCTGTCATCCCTCGCTCTTTTTTTCACCCGTCCTTTATCCATTTATCTCCCCTATCCTGTTATCTCTAGTTACCATCCACTGCCCCCTCCCCACCACCACCGTTCTAGTATAGCTTTTCTCCTTTTCCCCTCCTCCCAGTACCACTTATCATCCCCTCCCTCCATCCTTTCTTCCCTCTGGACCCAGTTCCAGCCAGACTCAGCAGATGTCTGAATGCTTGGCATCAGGGCTTTTTTTCCGCAGAGTTCAGTCCCTCCCATATGAAAATGCAGTGCAAGGAGCTGCACTCTCATCTGTGCAAATTAAGAGCCTCCTAACAATGCAGTGTTGGAAAGTGAAGGAACTGAGCCAGAAAAAAAAGGCGCAATGCAGCGAAATCCAGATTCATGTGCAGGTTGAGCTGTAGGCGCTGGATTTGGGGCTGGCTCTTCCTCGCCTTTTTTTTTTCAGTACCTTCCTCCAGCGTGATGAAGACAGCTGCAGCAGGGAGATGCAGATCTAGGAGCCTTCCCACGCAGCTAGCTACCTAGCTGTCTTCCGGCTGGCCTACCTACCACTGCTTTTTTGGAGCTGACAGGCTGCCACACAATAAATAAATCATCAAAAAAAGCTGCAATGCAGTGGGGGTCGCATTCGGGGTTCTGTACTGTCTGGCAGCCAGTGCGTGGATAGAAGACAGCATCTTCCTCTTTTCCTGCTTCTGGTCTCTCCAGAGGCTTGAAGAAAGAACAACAGCAGCAGCTCTATGGCTCCATCAAGAGACAGGGTTAGATGGCTTCATGGAAGTATGGATGCTTTGATGGATAGGAGGAATTGACACTGACGAGGAGGAAAAGTTTTTCAAAAAAAGGGGCGGGAACAAGACGGAGCAGGAGGAGAAGCAGGACGTGTAACGTGAGCGTGTGAATGACAGACGCAGAGCAAAGACAAGAGAGAGGAGGAGGAAAGGGACTCAAGCTGGCAAGAGGAGAGAGACAGAAAGGCCCAGGAGGGATCTGAGCGGCTGGGCCGCCGAGACGAGGAAGAGTGGCTGAGAGTGACAGGCAGACGAAGCTTGCGTGCTGGAGAAGGACGCCGGTGAAGGGGAAGGAGGGGAGCGAACAAGGGAGAAGTTAAACTGCTGAAACAGACGTGAACCAAAGCCATCGTCAGCTCATGGTCCTGGAGCAGAGGCACAGGGGAGGAGGAATTGGAGAACGAGAGGGGGAAGAGGAGAGGAGGAGGAACGAGATAGTGGAGAGCTGGTCAGCAGTTGTTCCTCTAGATCAGACCATGATGGGGCTGTACTACCCAGCTATACTCCCGGTAAGTTCTTCAGCAGTTAACCACCATGCAACCATGCAGTGGATTGTGAAAGCAAAGTACTGACTAGATTCGATGCGTGTGCTTTGGCTTCATGCAGGGCCGTTATTGGTTTGCTGCTCAGTCTGTTTTCTGTGCTGACTTGGCCCAGGTGAGGCCTTTGTGAGATAGTTGGCAGAGTTTCAGACCAACAGCAAAGCTGGTTCTTCATCTTTTAATGATTAATTTTAAGGCTTTGTTTCCCATTGATATGCAATCGTGATACTTTTTGCTAACGCTGACTGTTTTGTTGTTGTGTTAGCTGGTTGGAGATGCACACATCCCACAGTATAGTTGATGTTCAGTGCTAGGCTGAGCCAGCATATGGTGGGTGTGTCTGTGCTACTTTAGCTGAGAGACAGCCTGAGGATGAGAGCTGCTCTCTGGCTCTGTTCTAGCATGTTCTGCTCTCTGGTCTTGGGCTCCTGGGCCTGAGGGCAGGTATTGGGAGTAGGGTAAATGGCAAATTTGGGAATGCAAGAAGACGGGTGCCGTGTGCACGGCCTGTGTTGACATGCAGGTTTTTTTTTTTGTTGCTTTTTTTTTTTTGGTACTGCACCCCTATTCCTATGCTGACTGCAAACAGTGTCACGTTATATTTCATAGCTGTGCATGTGTCACATCATGTCATGTGCATGGAGGATGGAGGCGGGGGTTTGTCAAACAATTTAACATTGTCGTCCAAGCTGTCCATGCAGTTTAAACTTCATCTGTCCACCGGATTGAGGGGGACAGGTGCCAAGGCACGCTGATACACCACACAGACACTTCATTGGCTTCTACAGCGCAACTGACCCAATATACCTTCATGCTTCAGAATAGGACTTTAGATGCAAACTCTTTGAAATATTGACTAATGTAGTTTTTGTTTAAAGATATCTTAGTTGAGAGGAGAATTTTTTGAAAATGATGATGTTTTGAGGTTTTTTTTTATTTTTTTAACTAGGCACGTGGTTATCCTTTGCACCATGATGCAGCTTCATGTGGGCTAACCCATGCAGTGGCTCTGCATTTATAATGATCCTGTCATCGAAATTCTGGACCTTTCCGATCCGGTAGACCCTTGGAACTACAAAATAAAAACATGTCCTTTTCTGCCTTTTTAGAAATTATTACAAAAAAATATAGAGAAATTATGTCGTAGTTACAACTGGTTGTTATAGGGTAACTGTGGGCAAAAAATGTGCAGATGTGCAGGTAATGCATACTCAATTTTAAGGTTGTAGACCCCTCTGTGAGCCCGTAGAATGAAAATTCATGCACATTTTATTGTTCTAAGGTGAAGTAGGGGAGATGTAGCAGAGTCCTAGGATTGTTCATTTTTTCTGCGCACTGCGCAAGGGACCCATTGGTGCTGTTCAAGTGAAAACTGCGTGCTCCTTACGTGTAGTCCGACCCTTAGAAATTAGGAAATCGCACAGCCGGAATGTAGTTTATTTGGATGTCCCAGGGGTGTCTTACGGACACTGACAAATCACCAGCGCATCTTGTGCGTGCAGCATTTGCGTGCAGTCAGTAAGGAGACAGAGCTCGTATCTCACTAATGACTAAATGTGGCGTAAGAGAACCATACAACAGGGTCCCCCGTACGTCATAATTGCGTGTAACTTACATTAGCCTTATGGTACAATTGCCACACGCACGACAATGGCATGTTCCTTGAGGTGACCGCAAGAACCAAAAGGACCACAAGACACACCTGCACTCCTTTACATGTGACCTGTCCTCTCTAAGACCCTCTATGGGCCTGGACAATCCAAAAACCCACATGCGACTAAGGCAGAAGGGATTTATTTCTGTTGGAATGTACATGCTTTCAGTTAAGTCCAATTTTCCTCAACTCTAATATCTTTTCTTCAATTTTCTTTGTCTTATATTTTTTGTTTATCGTCTGATTACACCTCTATGTCTTCCCCAACTGCACACAAGATTGTTTTAAAGCTAAACACAATGCACACCTTCAGGCTGACGGACTCCAAAAGTAGGATGGGGGTAGTAAATCGAAGGGCATGTGGGCAGCAGTGCTGGAAGGCAGTATAACTGCGGCAGTTGCTCAGTCCTGCCATCCTGCTGGAAATTAGCTTTTTATTTTGGGCTCACATCCCTTTTGAATAATGGAAATAGACTCTCCAAAAACTTTGGTGGCACATTTTAACTGGTGGGGGCGTCGTAGTCCTGACAGATGATTAGCACATAGATGCAGCTTACTGCAGCCTGTCTTTACCTGCTGGGCGCTAAAAGCTTGTTGGCCCGCCGACTGCAGATTTCAGATTGAATCCAGCCAACATAAACCACGGGGAGCAGATGAATTCAGCAGTGCTCTCTAATATACCTCACTGTTGAGCTGTTGGGTATTTTGCTTGCTAAAGGCTTAAATATATGACTGATGAGGACAGCTTTACAAGCTGCTCCTCTGTGTGTCTAATGTTAGCATATGAGCATTTCAGATTTGAGTAAAAAAAAAAAAATTCCCCTTCCCTCTGACGAAATCAAAAAGATAAAAATGAGCCACATTTTGGTGACGAAGCTTTTTTGGACACGTCGTCCAGCTTCACTGAATATTAGTCAGAATGATAAATCGGCTTAGTCAGATGTTTAATTAGCACCACTTATGGCTTAGCCAAATGTTTTACATTGCAGAGAATCCCAGACCTGGGGCCTCATTTATAAACGTTGCGTACGCACAAAAGAAGGCGTACGCCACTCTCTACGCAATAGTTGAGATTTATAAAAAGCAAACTTGACGGGAAAATGTGCGGTCCTTCACGCAAGCTCTGACCCAGGCGTACGCACAAAAACGGGTGAAATGAGAAACGGCGACACCGTCGGCAAATGGAAGAAACACGTGAAAATGACAATACTGCCTCTCATAAATAACATGAAGACTTCACAAAGCAAGTCTCACAATGAACAGCTACACAAACACCCGTTTGATCGATCAGCAGTGAAACAAACAAAAAGAAAATCAAACAAAAATTACAACAGAAATTCAAATGAACACATATTTGCAAAAAGAAAAGTGAAATATGTTCTGCAATATTGGCATGTTATGCAATTCATCCTCATAAATAATATAGTTAACAGAATGAAATAATGTACAAAACTGATATTCTCGTCAATGTGTCTGTCTGGGGGAGCAGATATAGTCAAAGTCAAAGTCAAAGTCAGCGTTATTGTCAAATATGCTGCATCCGTAAGACATACATCACAGATGAAAATGCTTTCCTCTCACCCATCAGTGCAAGCAGCATATAAAATAATAAATAAACGACTTAAAAATACATTCTTTTAAAAACAATAAAGCCGATAGAGCCGCTGCGTGCGCACGCGCCGCCAGATGCGTGTGAATCAGACAGACAGACAGACAGACAGACAGACAGACAGACGTATTAATTGTCCACTGGGGAAAGTTGTTTTCATAGTAAAACATTTCTTCGTAAGCTACAGAATTATGGTATTCATGCATATGCCTTTAGTTTGTTTAATTTTTGATAAAACAATGTATGGCGTATGTCTCAACCATTCAGAAAGCAACTAGAAATTACATTTGCGCTGAACAATTTCCCATTTCCACGTGGATTATTACCAACATCTGTAGCTTGTCATCAATTAAATGGATGGAGATAAAATGCCCCATCACAATGCGTAATGACGCACAATGGCTCTTGCGCTCTTAGAAGATGTGGCAAATGACGTTTTTCTGCCTCGACTTTGATGTCCGCCTTTTTGGCAATAGTAATGCCCACACTGTGCCCTCTAAACAACATTTTTCTCCTCTTTTCCACCTCGCCAACGATAACTTCTACTTCACATTGAGTGAAGTTCCGTTTTTTTATTTTCTCTCTGTGTTTGCCATGGTTTCACTATCAATGAATATTCATTTGTGGGCGTTTCACGGACTTTTTATGGGCAACTATGGGCGTGTCATGAAGCCGCAAAAGCTGCGCTGCATTTAGAATTGGTTGTGATTTATTAAGGGAAAGAAGCGTAGGATGTGCGTGCGCACGGTTTTATAAATCCTAATATTTCTGTGCGTACGCACGTCCTATGTTTCATCCGTACGCCACTTCTGACGCAAATCCTACGCAAAGTTTTATAAATGAGGCCCCTGGTTTCTGTACAAGGCTGACTTTGAAACTGCCGTGTCTAAATGCTGATTTAAAGTCCTCTTGGTTTTATGGTCCTGTGGCTGCCTGGATGACTTGATCAACCCTGGATGAGAGGCCAGAGATGCCCTCTCAGGTCCGGAGAGCTTGCTGCTCACTTCATGTTGAAGCCCTACACTCAAATCATCAGCTGCCTGTGCGTCACCCTGTAAGCATCCAGGTGTGTAACAGCAAGGTACTGCCATATCTAGCTTTAGCCATTATTGCGGTTCCAAGAGATCAGTGCTGTTTCTGTTTTCCGACTCTCATATTTATAGCTGCAGATGGCGGCCCAACAACAACATAAACATGTTACTGCAGAGTCTCGGTTTTGTTGCTCTAATGGACTGTGTGAAACGACTCCACCTCGGGGTTAACTGCTTTCACACTGCCTATAAAGCTACGGTGACATTGTCCGAGACTAATGCTGCTCTGCCATTGCCCCAGGCTCTGAGGCTGCTTTATGCAGCAGGATGTGTGAAAGCTCTCCACATGTCACATGCAGACGCAGAGGCCCGAACAGATGCAGAGTGGACGGCCTGTAAACACAGGTGTGAACTAAAGACACGGTCAGATCTGATTCCTGGGAATCACATGCATATGTGGTGCGGAACAACTGTGCTGTTATCCCTTGAGCTTCATTTAAGGACTACAAACTCACCTGGAGTTCCAGTTCTCCTGTTTCCAGAAATAACCCTCAGAGAATTTTAATGCTGTGTTCAATTTTCAGCTTTAGCTGACAGTCTGCAGTGCGCCAACATTTCTTTGTTGATCTCATCCACTCTAGATGGGCAACAAGTCGGTTTTCAACAGCAAAGCTCAATTAAAACACACTGTGCTGACAGACGGTCCGGTCTGTCTTAAAAATAAAACACTGCATTGTAAGTAGGACCAAGTGGAAAATCCTTTTAATTTGAGAGGTGGTACAGAGAGATACCATGTACAGCAGTCTAAAGAACTCAGATGAGTAAGTATTAAGTGGTATTTTGATGTTCTTTAGGTCAAGCTGAATACTGAATCCTGGCTGAGCAGTGAGTGGATGTCAGAGCTGCAGCTCCAAAACTTTCAGTCATGGATTTAGAGTTGAAGTGCAGATTTTCTCCTCCAAACAGAAAAGATTTACTATGAAGAAGTATGCTGCTGTAGGACCTGTTCTGATCTGAACCAAGGTAGCAACATTTTGGCTTTCAGGCAGCTGCATGGTGGAGTAGTGGTTAGCACATAGCAAGAAGGTTCAAATCCGGGTTGGGACCTTTCTGTGTTGAATTGTTTGTTCTCCTCATGCATGGATGGGTTTTCTCCAGACACTTCACTAAAGCACCTCAGATGTGAATGTGAGTGTGTGTGTTGTGCGTGTGTGTGTGTGTTGCCCTTGTGTGGCCCAGCAATGGACTATCCGGAGTGAACGCCGCCTTCACCTGACAGTAGGTAGGTTCCAACAACCCAATGACCCTGACAGTGGGTTTAGAAGATGGATGGATGGCTTTGTCGAACCATCTTGAACAAGTTAAGCCAAGCTGGGTTAGGCTTGCTTTGTTGTTGTTGGGCAGAATATAATGTGGAACATCTGAGCAGTGGGAGAATGTATGTTGCACGTACAGGTGCACATATGGATGGTATGCAGTAAAGTTACTGTTTATAGGGAGCACATGTTTGAGTGTTTTTCTTTACATAAGGGTTGAATATTGAATCTACAGAGATTTAAAGCTGTTTCATTCATCTGCAGTCTTCAGACTAAGGGCCTAAGAGCAGGGATGCCCAGTTTAGTTTAGCCATTACTTATTGAATTCTATGACTTTATGTTCTTTATGGTTCATGTTTATTACACAATTACCGGTATGAAGCCCATTTAGATGACTATTTATAAATTTTGGGCTATATAAATGAAATTGAACTGAATTGAATTAAACACTTCAAGACCCAGTTGGGCCTGTTTTACCAACCAAAACCCAATAAAGTCTGTCACCATGTTTTTACAAAAAACTATGTCTAAATACAAAGTACTTTTTGATAAATATGTACATTTTTGACAGAAATACAATACTCCCTTCCTCAAATGAGCTTGTCCTGCTGCAAGATTTTCCTCTAATTTATAAATTTAACAATAAAAGTAAAAGTGACATTTTCTGCTGCAGTGCTCCGGTTGGGTGTGACATCTTCCTTCTCTCATTAAACCTAAACATGAACAAGACAGCATTTACTAAGGATCTGATAATAAATTACATGTAAATACAAGCACATATTTTATGGACAGCAGCTGGTCATTGTGTTGCAGCAGAATGGAAAGCTATGTGCTTTCAACTTATTTCAGTGAAAAAACTGTTTTTAAAATTATTTTTAGACTTTGTTGTTGCTGCACACAGTGATTTAGGCAAAAATGATCAACAGCAAGCTTTTAAACTCAAACTTCTATAACTAACAGAAGTTAAATAATTGTTAGTTACATAGTCCTTGTTTATTTAAATTAATATAATTTAAAGGCATTAAAGTCACAACAAAAGAACAGCAGGTGGCTCTTGAACCTCAGGTGGCAGAGAGCCCCGGTTTTATTCTATTACAATGTGTGTTTTTAATTATATCTTTATCTTGAAATTAGAAACGTATTTGTATATAATTAGTAAAAGGTTGCAGTTCAGCTAACAGAGCTGTAGTTTTGTAGAAACACCAGTTACTATTGTGTGTGTGTGCTTTGTTATTTTAATCAACTGAAGAACAGTTAGTTTTACACAGAACAGGTGATCCCAGTATTGAGCTGTGAGCTGCTGGATCAAGGGGTGCATGAAAACGTTTCACTGAGAGGTAAACTGCTCTGAAAACCACAGAAGTGATGCAGTTGAGACCATAGTGTCTGCAGTACCGGATCTCCTAGGTTACCTACTGCATGCTAAACAGCAGAGCAACAGTGTACTTGTACACTGCAGCAGGAGGCTTTTCTTCTTTAAAAAAAAATAAGCAATGATAACGAACCCATCATGCTGTAGTTAAATCAGAAACAAAAACATAACAATATCTTTTTTTTTAAACAAACTTGATTTAAAAATAAACAATTTGTTTGTTTACAAGACTTAGATACTTGGATAAATATGACCTTAGATGGACAATGTTGTTCATTTTAACATAAAACAATGTTATTATTGAATATTTCTTATTTTATTTTATTTTTCAGCACTACCTTATAATAATAATTAAAAAGAAAATTAAGCTAAAAAGAATCAATTTTTGAAGATGGTTAAAATGATTGATTTATAATTATATGATTTTACTTTCTCCAAAAATGTATTAATTTATTTATTCCTAATGAAGCTTAATTTGTACATATTTTTAACTTTTGGTACTTGATCAAATTTTTTCTATGAAGATTTTTGAAACAGTGCTATGTCTGTTTTTCTGATATAGTATTATTTTTTAATCATGTACATGATTTTTCTAATGAATATAATCTGCATATATTTTAGGTAACCGATCTGCATTTGTTATGTTGATTTCTAAAATAGTTATGTCTATTTTTACATGATAATTAAGTAATTCCTCTTTGTCAAGTGCTTTATTGATACCTAAGGATTCTTAATTCTGTCTGATAAATGTTATGAATCACGTACAGCTGTTTTTTGTAAATATTCCATTAATGGTAACTTACATAGATTTATTTCACCTGTATTCATTCCAGCAGTTAGTTTAATTAGGATGAAATGTCTCGTTGTTGTACTGTGTCTTTGCTTCATTTCTAGCAACACTTTTCTCTTAATAACCAGATACATTTGAGCAAGACTACAATCTGTGATTCTAAATCTTTTATTTTATATTTCATCTTAGTAGCTGCATGCTCGACATACAGTCCAGCTGTTCCATATTTTAGCATTTTCACAGAAGAACCAGCTGAGATCTGCATTAGATGTGCATTAGCTCCATATTTAGGGCGCCCTGCCTGAGGTGAGGCAGAGTGCTTAAAAGAGGGTTGTCCCTGTGATTATGCTAATATTTCTGATGTTGATGATGATCAAAGTTGTCAATAAGCGCTGAGCTGCATGTCACAGATCTCAGCAGGGCCGCTAAAGCTGCTGACACTGACTGACAGCATCAGATTAGCAGGAAAGGGGGAACTGGGAACAAATTGCCCGAGTTGTAAGTTTCTTGGTAACGACTTTCAGATATGGTTGTTCTGGCAGAACGATCAGCCTCTCTGCATCTTTTTGGAATGAAAGTCGTCGCTCTCACCCTGCACCAGAGGAAGGCACAGGACACCATTAACCTGCGCTCGTACGAGGGTTGTTGGAATTAGTGCAGCCAGTGAGCTCAGTGGGATGGAATTGTCGTGATCGAAGCATGTGTGCGTAGATTGTTTTGACTGCAAACTTCTCAGCTAACGTCTCTGTTGGTGGTGATCATCCCGGAGGGAAATATACCAGCAACTGTAGCTGTTTAGTGTCTGCAGCTTTTGATGCTACTATAAACTGTGGTTGTTGAACATGGCGGCATGTGGAGGACTGATTAGTGCTACAGACTTCATTAGAAGGAAATAATTGGCTAAAGTTTTAGACAAATGACCATGTAGTTTGCATTAAAGTTTGTGTGCATTTAATGGAGACCTTAGGACAGAGAGCGAGAGGAGAATGTTTGTGTGTGTGTTTTTTAAAGCTATAAGTGAAGGTTTTACTAATGAAAATAATAATTTTAGAGATTTTAATTTTGCTAACTGCCTTGTGTTTTCATCTTTAATGACCAACATACTGAACCCTCTCTGTGGTCTTATATTTGTCAAGTGATTTAAAAAAAAAATGGACATATTTATGTTGATGCTCAAATCTTTTTAGAACCAGCCAGCGGGGGTGTCGTGCACCCACGTCATTTGCCATTTGCAACCAAAAAAAAACCCCTCGAAATGTCAAGCTGACACGGAGCAGTGGACATCTCCGGCTTTTGATTGCAGCTGGAAGCGTTGCTGTGCAGGAACTGACCCGCCTTTGAGCCTTTACAGGCTGTTTGTCTTTGGGATGTGGGAGGGGCCAGAAGCAGCCCCTTCTGCTGCTTTTCCAGAGGATTAAGAAAATGTGCTTCCAATTTAAGTCGCCGACCTTTTTCAGCAACAATAAAAGAAGGAATCTAAGATTAGATGCAAAGTTGGTGAAGCGGACACTAACTGATAATGTTTTAACAGACCCCATTGATGCCGATTTATGACTCTGACTCTGAGCTTTAACTCGAACTTTGTTGATTGTTTCTGGATCTGGTGTCTTGCTCTGAACCGTGGGACTATTTCTGTGCCTTGTTTGATTTACAGAGGTAGAAAGGAGACTCTTCTCTGCACGGCCATACAAGGATATGGCCCTGTGCTTTGATAGACACTGGAGTGCAGTAGAAGCTTTGAGCTTCTTGAGGAGTAAGTGATGGTGGTTTTAAAAGGGGGGGAAAAATGCCCTCTGGCTTTCATCATGCGTGGCAGGCAATGCTATGACCAGGGAAGGGAAAAAGGCTGGGTGGTGGGGGGATAAAGGCAAGCAGACTCGCTGCAACCAAAGGAAAAGAAAATAGATGGATCGCAGAGGGAGAGGAGCCTATACGTACAATCGCATATTTCTGTCTGCACCCAGACAAAGTTGCAGACAGCACACATTTCCACTGGAAAAATTGTCATGAATTTATGTGATTGATGCGTTTGAGCAGCTTCGCCACGTGGCTGTTTGTTCTGCCTGTGCGGCTGCTCCGTGCTTCACTTACTTGGGTGGTTGGAGGCTGAAGTCGTCAAACAGCTTGTCGCTACAAAGGATTTGCATTAAAAAAAGGCTCCTCTTTGCCCTCATCCTCTCTGTGTTTGTTAAAACCGTTACTCCCCAGCATTTTATTAATCACACAAGTCAAGAGAGGAACTCAAATTCTGTAACAAGGCTTCAAGTTGTAATATTAGCTAACTGTAGAAAAAATGTTTTAAAGTATTTTTATTTTCAAACTCACAGTCACTTTTCAGTCTGGAAAGTTGGTCCTCAGACCGCATAGAACTCGAAAAGATTGCCTCATTATTTCCCATAATCCCCAGTTCCTTCCGATTACGTCTCTCATTCATTTTTCCATCATTTCGTTTTTCCGTCGCCCCCTTCCTTGTTTGACTTTACGCTGCTTCCATGTAGGGCAGTGAGGCTTCCTAACAGAGAGGGAAAGCCTGTGTGCTCCTCATCAGGTTTCCTCCCTCTGTGACTCAGCTTCTTAGTTCTTCAGTTATAAAAACATTCTAGAAAACAATGTCATTTTTCCTGTTTGAAAGGGCCTATATCATGCAAAATATAATTTTTTGAGCTTTTAAGTGTATTATAACGTTAATTCCTCACCAAAAACAAGCCCAAAGCAGTATTTTGTTCCATTCACGCATCTCTGAGCATTTAAAACCCTCCTCTGAGCACCAGCCCCTCTCAATCCACGTAAACGAGTGGGTTCTGGCATTGTGACGTCACAAAGTGAGGAACAGCTCCTTCCAGGGAGAATCTGTGATGCCAGCTCCGCCCCCAGGCTAACACACCCACCCACCCACTTTCTCCTTGGAGCTAGAGGTGATCAGCAAAGTGCTTTCATTTTAGATGCACATCCACATCTGCAAAAGTTTGGATGTTATTTGGTTTTGTGGGAGAAACGCAGACACACTGCCAGGACCGCCTCTAGGTTGATGTCATGAAATGGGCGGTACCCTGATAGAGCGAAAGGCGGTGCCTCAGAGATCGAGACGTTTTACTTCCGGGTAGGAAAAAGAGCTGCAAAAATAACTCATATTTCATAAAGATTTCAATCTTTAGTGTGCTAAAGGTAATAAAATATATATGAATATAATTTACTCTGAAAGGCTTAAGAACAGCCTGATGCAGGCCCTTTAATAACTCGTTGGGTATAAATGGCACACATTTAACAACACAAGTCGTTTAATTAAAAACAGCAAAAACAAAATTAAAAGATCACTTGAAAAACATCAGAGTGGGACTTTTAAACACATTCAAAATTTAAATGAAAGTTTAAATATCAGCATAGCAGTCAAAATCCCAAAACTTCCCACTAGAACGCTTCCCAAATGTATAGATCCGTAGGAGGGTTTTTTTGCATTGGCTTTAAGGTTTTGGCAGTATTGTTTGTCACATAGACCAAGAGTTTGTCTGCATTTTTTCTCTTTGTTTTTAGAGCACAAAGCAGGGTTTATTTATTTGTGATGATGGAATCACACTTAACTGAACTATACTTCCATTTAATGATGTCAATATTTAAAATAATTACAGAACGAACTAAGAAATCCTGCTCATTTACTGTATGGGAAACATTTAGTTAGTTCTGGTGAAAATGGCTAAATGTTTTTACATCAACAACAAAAAAGGTCCAAATAACAATTAAATTATAAAAGCAATACTTGGTCAAATAAATGTAAAGTAATTAGCAAAGTAAAGGGCAGAAAATATTTCTTTCCTTTTCTCTCTTTTTCAAAATATTTTTCTGAATAAAAAAAAGACAAATCCCTGTCATTTTTAGCGGTCTGGATCAGCTGCTCTCTGAATCACATTATTGTGAAAGCAGCAAAGACAAAAGGCCGTGATGGCAGGCTGCTATTTTTCCGAGGCTCCTTAAACCTGAAAGCTCAGACACTCGCTCTCAGTAATGATGCGTAGTGTCGGCAGCAGAGGATAAGACTTGTCCTAATCAGTAAATCTGGTCACACCGCACGGAAACCCATCAATTATCCTGAACAGTATCAGACGGGGCGTCTTATTTTAATAGGAAAACACCACAGGCAGAGGCTGCACCTTTCCCCGAGATGATGTTAAATTCATCAACTGGAAAATGATCAAACATTCAGGTCTGGATTTCACCGCCGACATTAATATTTCATTACTGATTTCTTTGTCTAAAACCAACTTTATTCTGCTGTTTTTTCATAACTAGTTATTTAAACTGAGTAAAGGTTGAGCTTTTATTAACAAAATGATGAACTCCAAAATGACAGAGGAGCCTTCTTTGCCCAAAATGTCCAACGAATCCTTTTAAAGAAAACAGTTAATTAATCTTTTCTGTGTTCTCTAAGTAAAGCTTAATCTGATGTTGGTCATTTGTTTGTTGTTTTTTTAAACCAAGCTCTACAAACATCTGACACTTCTGGAACACGGCATGTGGGACTTACCGTAATGTTTTTCTGCTGACAGTGCAAAAGGGGGCTAAGTCTGCTGCAGCCACGCCCAGCGTGTCTGAGGCTTCACTGAACCAATGCCTCTAAATGAGATCCGTTTTCAGAAAACAGCAAGTCTGGTTTTTCTTTGAAATCTTTTAATCACAGCTGTTTGTCCACTTTACATCACGTCTTTCCCTTCAACTCAGCGTATCAGTTCAAGCTGGATGTACCCCCCCCCCCCCTTTTTTTTTTTCTTTTGACACGTATTCAAGCTCCTACATGCTAGGATCACACATGTCCTAACAAGTATGAACTCAGAGAAGACCAAAAATGACAGTTTTTATTTCTAGATTATCTCCATTTCTCATTGAACGAGGCTCCAGCTTTAGTTGTTGTTATTTCTCAGCAGGTGACAAAGCCGTACTTCATGCAGACTTCAATCTCCTGTGGCATTCATTCCTGACGAGCTGCTTCCCTCATTAAGCCACGCCACAATCACAGTTGTAGCCTGCGAGATCCTCTGATTCCTCCCATCCTGTTTTTGGATTACTCAGCCTTCTTTGATGCCTGCTCTGTCTGTCAGGCTCAAACCCCAGCAGCTCTGTGTGCTGCAGATGGGCCGCTCAGCCTCAGCTGCCTGTTTACAGCGAGGACGGCCGCTGCACAGGAGCAGCGAGCTGGAAGGCTTTAGGATTAGAACGTAAGAGCCCATTTGCTTTGCGGCGTTTTAGTTACTCTGCCTAATTAAAAAGATTGTCTGGAGACGGCGTGTCTCTAGGCGTCACCCATCGCAGACTCGGGCCTTGGCAGAGACCAAAGCAGGGGTTGTTGGTGAGTGTCAGGCTGGAGGGCTGCACCAAAAATCTGTTTTTAGACTGAAAGATAACTGCTGAATAGCTTTTCTATGGGTTTGAGTTTATAGGACACTGCACTGCTGCACTGAAATCCCCTTTAAGTTTATTGTGCTAAAAATTCTTTCATTTTCGCTTGGAAATGAATAAAAACAATTACTTGAATGCAGAAAAATACATGTTAAATATCTTATTGTGAAAAATGATCTTCAATTCCTGTTTGAGGCTGAGAGAAATATTGTTGTTTCATCTCGTCTGCATCTAAACCTTTTCTGCTCGTATTCATGACCAAAGATTTAGGAGTAATTTGAAAAGACTTGGAGGGGAGCGCGCTAGTGCAGTCACCACACGTAAGAGCACAGAGGAGAAAATGCTGGATAAGGATCCAGAGTCCAGACCGTAAAGCTGCAGAGCCCCCCCACATTACCTTTAATGTAAATGAGATGCCCAAAGGATGGTCCGCAAACGCTGAAATAGGTGTTCACACCATGCAGCTTGAAGCTGTGAGGACGCCACACTTAACTTCCTGCCGTTTTCGTCTCCATCTGTGTGGGGCAATCCCAAAAGCACCTCTGCATGTCAAAGTGTGTATCAAATTTTGTGAGTCTTAATAATAGATGTGTTTGCTGTAAATATTTCATGGTTGGCTGACTGAAAACACATGCCTGTCAGAGATATGGAGGTAGAGTGAGGGGGGGGGGATCATGCACAGAACGAGGGGAGTGACTGAGAGCGAGAGTGAAATGTGATAGGAAGAATTTTTAACCCCCTCATTCTGGCTCCATCGCCGCTCTGCATTCGCTGCACAGAACACTCCCCGACAACAAACGCTAATGTGCCTCCATCTCTTCTTCCCTCTGCCCCCCATCGCTTGGCGCCACAGGGCTCGCAGGATTCGACTGGAGGACAGGAGGCTCTGGTAGCTCCACCCTTTGCAACCTTCCCTCCTCCACCCCCGCCTCAAAACGGGCTACCAGGAGCGGACTTTGGCCCGGGGGCCATGTTTGGTGCTGGGGGCCAAGGTGCAGCAGAGCTAGGGGTTGGTGCTAATGGAGCCGCTACCACACCCAACAGCAACAATGTAAGCACATAATTATTGTTTGATTTATACTTTTTTTTTTGGTATTTAAACCCAATTAAAAAAAACGCTGTTTGTATTTCAGGTTGGTTTAATCTGCTGTCAAATGTTTTTGTTTCTCCTTTGATTTCAGTTGTATATTAGATTTTTGTTGAAACTTTTGTGAATTGTTCCTGAATTAAATGGAACGTCTCCTCATATCTAAGATCACTGTTATCAGTTTTTGAATAAAAACCTTTTTTGCCTTAAAGGCCTGCAGAGACAGAGACGGCACACCACCACCAGCTGCAGCTGCTCACTGATTTTTACCAGCTGATGTTAACATTGTTTGCATTACACCTCCTGAAAACCAGCATGCAGATGACATTCACCTCAAAAACCTGATGAAAGCTGCTTTCTGAAGGTTGTTGCGTCATGATGGGGGATTTAAACTTCCACTCAAACGAAATGCGTCTGTTTTGGCTTTTTCAGCTCAACATTCACAAAAAACATGTCATCAAATATCTGCAGGGATTTCCTTATCTCTCTTCTTGAATGCCTTTTGTTTCAATGTGTAGCTCTAAAGCATCAATCCCAACCTTTTCTTTTCATTCTTTAATAAAAGGCAAAGACAGAGGAGGTGCCCCAAGGTGAGCCGGGTGTACAGTGTGCTGCAGGAGGAGCGGGAGGGTCTGCCGGAGACTCCTCAGAGGCCAAAGGGACCCCAAAACGCCTCCATGTCTCAAACATCCCCTTCCGCTTTCGTGATCCAGACCTGAGGCAGATGTTTGGGGTAAGAGTCTTGGAATGGTGTGGTGCCTCATGTTTTTTAGCTGCATCAATAAATCAAGATGACACTGTTGGTGCTGCGCAGGGGAAGTGGCTCCCCCAGAGGGGTCAAACTTAAAAAAAAAATAAATAAAAAATCCTTCTAAGCTGAACAGGCTGGGAGTTTCTTTAGCATGACTAACAAAAGGGAAGAAAAATAACAAGGCAGCAGGGCTGAAATCAAAGTGGAAGAGGGCTGTGTGCAGCGAGAAGTGGTCTTTTGTGTAATAGTGACCCCTAGTGTACAATAGCTGTAACTACTGTTGTTAAAGACCCGCAATGAGCAAAAAAAAAAAGAAAAAAACTAACCATGGTGTCAAATTTCCTCAAAAATTGCGTACTGGAGCATAAGTGTCCTCATGAGTTCATTCTCCTGGGTGCACAGAACGGTGCTTTGCAGCGTGAAAACAGACTCGTGAGAGCGTGAAGCTGTGTGCTCTGTCCTCCATGCCCCCGCCTCCGCTCTGCGCTCTCAGGAGCAGCTTTCCATTTTGACAATCAGGAGGTGGAAAGTCAACTTTTCATCTAACCACTCAGTGCTAAGCAAGTCTGTTTGGTAAACGGTCCATTTTAAAAGAAAATTACAAGTTTTGGTGGGTCAAACTCATTACCGTTTGATTTTTATTTAATTGATTCCCTCTTTAAACAATGGCTTTTGTCACCCTCCACCCCCCAGATTTTTTAAAATACATTATAAAACATTTTATAAGTTTTTCCCAAGTATGTTACTACAAATAATTAATAATGAAATATAAAACAATTATATTTTCAATTTTGAAACATAAAAAAAAAGGTTTATACATCTTGTTGAATGTACTTTTGTGACTTTTCAAACTCAGTTGGACAAGGGGGCAAAACCTAACAAAAACACACTTTAGGTCGTGGGCAACATTATGAACATTTATTGAACTCACTAAAACTTCACTTTGAAAACTTAAAAACATTTGAAACTTCTAATTTTTAAACATAGAAAAAGACAGATAAATATTTCCAGAATAAAACCATCTTAAACCTGAAATAACTTTATAAAGATATATCCTGTCATCCTATCCTGTTGAAATGTGAACAGGCTGCATGACAGAACTAACAAAACCTAGAAATATAAATTAAATGTGTGCTTTTTAGCAATGCCAAATCATATCATTGCATTTTCTTAGTCTCTGTGTCATTTTTCCAGAGCTGGACTCCTGGCATCGTTTTTTTTTAGCATCATTTTGTGTTCATCTGTGTTGGGTGTGACGGTCTGTGCTGTAGAGATTCTCAGGATGGACCGCAGGTGCTCATCCGAAATTTGCTAACTTCATTTATTTGACCCTTTTTGCAGCAATTTGGGAAGATTCTGGATGTAGAGATTATATTCAATGAGAGGGGTTCAAAGGTACGTAACCATTTGTCTTAATTTCAGGTGTGAAATTGTCATTGCCTGCATTTCAACATTTCCTAAAAGCGCTAGAGATTCCACGTAAAGCTGCGTTCACACCGAACGCAATTTGCGGGACAAATTCGTGTCAGACATCGCTCTTTGGACGCGTGTCAAATTCGTTTCTGGACGCTTTTCCAAAAATGTATTTATAAACTAAACCCTCCAGACGCGTGTGGGAGGAGCTACCACCTAAAGTTTTTGGCCTCATCGCTACATGGAGGCGTTAACTGTTTGTCTCATTTACAATCAGCAGAAGAAACTGATGATGTTGGGAGATGAAGAGCTTTATACAAGCGTTAGTAATTATGTCTCTATGTCTGGGTTCATGAGGTCATGCAGAGACTTCAGTACGGCGAGGTTCAGCATCGACTGCAGAACGGCCATTGTGCACTTCCGTCTCCCAGTTTGACGACCTGCGTCCCGCGTTAGTCCGTGGAGGAACACAAAAATTATATAATCTTTTTATTTCAGTCTCAATAAGGAATGAAAAAATATTACAAAGTTCAGGAGAAAGATCAGATTCTTCTCCATGTTGGTTTTGGATTCCCTCCAATGATCGTGTCATCAACACGTCACGTGCCAAAGCTGTGCCATCCGTATCATGTGGTGATGCAATAGAGGCGCTGCTGCCAGACTGACGCGTCAGACCTGGACCTCAAACAGGACCTCTAAACGCGTCTGTACATTGACTTAACATGAAAACTGGACGGCCCTGACACGAGAATCCCGTTTGGTGTGAAGGCAGCTTAACTCTGTGTGTTGTGCTCCTCTGTGTTCAATCACCTCCTTATCCTTACCTGCTGTGTGCCACAGGGCTTTGGCTTTGTGACATTTGAAAACAGCGCAGATGCAGAGAAAGCCAGAGAAAAGCTGCATGGCACCCTGGTAGAAGGACGGAAGATTGAGGTATTTTCCTTTTCTCTTTTGTTTTCTCCCCTCTGTCGTCTCCTTGTGTTCCCATCATAATTCTGCTTGATCACTGACAGCTAGCTAGCTCCCATCTTCCCTAAAGTGATATGCTCTGATGCAGCCCACTGGTATCCCACTCTCCAGTCCTCTGCAATCTGTTTCTGGTTATTAAAAGTCCAAAGAGACCTATTTCCTTTTTTGATTTTGTGTTTCATCATTCTGGGAAGGATTGGGAGGGTGCAAGAACAAGACGAAAGCACAGCATGTGTGTTTGACCTCAGCAGCATTATTTCCACATTAACCTACTGCCTCTTCACTGTTTGTTGTTTTTGACTGATGCCAAACTTACTGATGTCGAAACTTTTTGTGTAACTGTTGGAATGATGTTTGTGTAGCTGGCACTGGAGGGCACGAGAGCTTCGAGGGGAAAGGATGATGCATGGCAGATCGCTGTCAGATGCTCTTATGTTTTCTCCCCCAGTGTGGAAATCCCTTTGTGTGCCCCCCCCCCTCTCGATGCTGTGGCTGATGTTGTTGTGACAGCTAATGGCTCCCGGTGCAGCAGCAGCATGCTGGGAATAGCGGCGACACTGAAGCATGATCTCTTTTTTTTTGGACGTCTTGAGTCTTTTCTAAGAAACACTTGAATTTTTTATGTTTGTCTTTGTGCTTCAATGTGTTTTATTTCTATGAGTTGTTCAACCTTTAAGTGAAGCATGTGTTGAATTTTTGAGAGCAGTTTCTCTTCATTTGAATGGGGGTGTTCAGCCACTTCTTCATATCCCATCACTTGGCTTAAGCCAAGGTTTCTGCATGGGCTTACTGTGGTGATTGGGTGTGTGTGGGTATGTGCGAGTCAGCCCCTGCATGATGGATGAGGCTGGATGCTTTTATTTTCACACTCTCAGTTTTGCTGCAGTGTGGTTGAGAATGGAAAAGACTACCTGCACTCACTGGTGCAATATACACCCTCCCTTCACCCCCACCTTCAGCCAATCAGCAAGCTGAGTGGATGCTGCTGGAGCTGGCTTAGCCTGCATCAGTCTCACCTCTGTACCAAGTTCAAAGCCGCGCTGACCCTAGCATCGTTTAACCTGTGTTTCCTTAAGATTTGCATGACTTTAGTCACCTTTAGCCAGCAGTAGGTGGTTTGTTCTTTGCTTTCTGCAGTCACTTTGCATGTATTCTGTTGTACTTCAGTAGTGGTGATGGTGTGTAGCAAGTCATTAGCAGCATGGTGGACCAGCAGCAGGAGTCCGTCTCTTTTTGTCTGAAGGCGCATGAGCTGGAAGGTTGCAAAGGCTGGCACAGGAGGACCTTTGGGTTTCAGTTTGATGAAAGGCAAAGGGGCTGATCTTGTGTTTTAGAGGCGATTCTCTGGATGATGTTGCTGCAGTGACTCTTGCTTTGAATGGTCGCATCATTTCAGAGTTTTTTTTTTTTTTTTTTTTTTTTTTTTTTAAACAGACAAAGATAACGTGACACATTTTCATTCAGAAGCTCTGAAATACGGGCCGCTATGTCAGTGACTGTGTGTGACTGCAGTGTTCTGCTATCCACTGGCATGGGTTTAGCTGATCAGGTGTGCTTCGGTGTGCATGGTTGATATTTCCTCATGGATATTTTACACGAATTGAAGCTGCAGTGTAGCCTTTTGTGCATGTTTATTTTATTTGGCTGTTTAGTCACGGTGCATTAAATATTCTTGTTAGCATGAAATAAGCTGCACCTGCGTGCCTCATATTCCAGCGCAACCACAGCAGTGTGGGTAATACATTTACAAAGGAATGCGTATGCAGACTAAAGTGTTTATTGTGGTGCATGACAGTGGAAGGTGGTTAGTCGTGGTTTAAGAAGCAGCTGCCATTGTTTGCATGCATGTAGTCTATATGAAAAAGAATAGACAGAGATTCTTGTACCGTACTTAAAGCACTCTACTTCTCTTTGTCTGGGATAAAACTCTGCGCTTTGAAGAAGTCAGTTACCTGTACACTGCCAGTGTGTCCATGTAAGTGGCCCAACTCCAGTTCACCTTGTCTTTATCTGCTCCTCTGTCATCCCATTTCACCAATATTCACTCTATATATAGTCGTCCAGGTCGATATATATAGCCGTTGCAGTGTGTATTTCTGTTCAAACCCATGAACTTACACACTTCATGCATCTCCACCCGTCCATGGCTCTGCTGCCTGTGTTATGGTGTCTAACATGAAGCAGTCCTCTTAAGGTGCGCTAACATCTACCTGCTATGAGAAGCAACATCTATGACTAACACACAGTTATCTGCTAAAGATCAACCTTTTATTGAGATACTGAATCCACCCCCCCTCTCTTACATTACACAGAGTACATTCGGGTGTCTTGTTTGTTTTAACGGTAGCTCATTTCCAGTATTTGCCTCATGCAATTCCAAACAGGGCAGCCTGTGTTGTGTTTGTGGCTCCTTTGGCCTGTGAGAACATGCTTCGGGTTTTCTCTGCTAGCTCTTGATTTTACATGAGGCACAGGCCGTTTCTCATATTTCGCTTTCATGGAGCCAGACACTAAAATCTTCAAAAGTAGTCTGAAGTAGTGCTTCTTTGGTGTTCTGAAGCACCTTGTTTGCTTCTTTCATTTTCTGTCTATTTTTGTACCAAAGGAAGACAATAAACCAATAAAGTACACAAAAGAATAGGTACATTATTGGAATTGGCAGATGTTTAAATTATAATTACAAAGCCTTATGGGGTAGCTCCATATAGATGTTTTGACCATGGTGACGGTGTTGCACCTGCAGTCGACTTCATTCCAAACCTGCATCTCAGAAATTCACTGAAGTTGGTTTCTTCAGTCGGAGATGAGGTCACATGAGTCATCCTAAAAACGGAACCCAGTAAGGTCAACAGTTTCCCACTGTGTGGAAAAAGAATGTGAAAAAACCTTGGCATCGATCTCACCAATCCTGCCCTGACGTTTTACTTCACCTGCTTTTGTTTTGCCAAACTTTCATATTTTTGTGCTGAAGTGCAAAAAAAAGCACTGACATTCTTTTACAAGTACCAGTGTTCTGCCACAGTGGGCACAGCTAAGAAAACCCGCTGCTAGTGGTTCTGCAAATATACATGCAGATATGGGGTAATGCATGGGTTGGAAAATATCGCATATCTGCTAAAAACATTTTGCTAAATGTTTGTTTTACTCTTGACACAAAGTCTGGCTGCTTTGAAGGACATTATAAGAAATGGGAAATGCCTGTAAAAATATGGACGTTTGTTTTACTATAGACTTGTACATTGTAAAATACTTAGAAAAAAGGCCTTACAGATGGATGGAGAAGCGTCTGTGTTGCTGGAGTGGAAAGGGCTTGCTTCTCTGCTGCGCAGAGTTTTAGTCAGATAAGGCAACGCATTATCTGAGAGTTGTTGAGGTACTTTGTATGTAGTGCTTCAGTAATGCATGCAAAGTGGAAAAGGTATGAGGTATAAGGGAGACTCATGGGTAAGAGCGTCTTTATCAACGCATGCGAGCGGGGAAAGGATGGTTCTACATGCCTGCACACGCACCTTCTCACCAGCCAAAGCTGCCAGCACACACAGCTGGCCTCCAAAGCCTCCAGCTGGTTTTAGCGTTCTCTCCAATGATTCTGGTATTGAACCTAATGATCAAAGTTATTGTCTTGGCTGGCCTGAGTTTAAGGCTTACCTGTTGCTTCTGTACCATTCATGGGAGATGACCTGCACCTCCCACCCCCTCCCCCCAACCACACACACTTTTGGAATTGACCGGGCCTGCTTTGTTATGGAAACTTTTTTGTTATTGCATGACCTGATCTCCGAAATGTTGACTGACCTGCGAGCTTGTCCATGTGAGTCTGTTCTGTCTGCAAGAAAATAAGTGTTTGAAAGAGTTGATTATTTTTTCTCCTTGACCTTCTTTCTTTCTGTATGTTGGCATTTCTTTTTGCCAGTCAAGGTTTTCTTTTCTCTTTTTGGTCATTCTAAATGTAATTCTAAGTTGATTTCAGCCTTTTTTTTTGTTCATTTTATTGTTCTCTCTGCTCAATCTTTTGTCTACTTTTTGTTTGACAGTTCTTCAGTCCATTTGTTTGTGGTGACTGGTTAAGAACAGGAAGGTTAATTCACTCGACCCATGCCCAGAGTTTCAACACACACTAACCTCATTGTGGTGTAATTTTAACCACACTAAAACAAGTAGTTTCTTGTAACATTTTGGAAAATGACACAAATGGTCCAGAACAGAATCGGTGGAGCCAATTGGCATCGGCTCTTCGTGCTTTCCCCAATCATTTATTACTATAGCTGTTGGGGTTCTGACAAGGTCCCCCCACATCACTCTTTATTTACCATTTTGTTTACAGCATACATTACCAGAGACCCTTTTTTTTAACCCACATATGTAATGATGGTCAGAGCATCGACAGCTAGCACCTTCTCTCCTTTTTCTTCCTCTTTCTTCTTCATCTGTTCTGAACTGTTGCACTGCTGCTGTCACGTCTTATTTTCACACGGGACCAGGATGGGTACGTTTAGGCTCTTTTGTTATTCGGATTATTTGTTCCATTATTTATTATATTTTTTCTGTTTCCCTGACGACTTCTGTGTGTTGTTGTCAGTCTCCCCGGTAACCACTCGCTGTTTCTACGGCAACGGTAAGTTGTACAAACATCACTGAATTGATCCCTTGCTATGTGCCCTTAGAAAAAGGCATTTGATAAAGCACAGATACTGTTTTTTATTTTTTTATTTACACTTTACAAATGACATTAGGAGATTGACAGGCCCAAAAGGACAATTGGGTTGATTTAAAATTACTGTGAAACCGATGGAAACATGTTTCCAACAAGTGTCTCTAACTGTAAATTGTCCTCCATATGGTCACCCCTCCATCTCATTAACCCCTCACCGGAATGACCAAATGTAATCACCCTCCACACATGAAATTTCCAATAAAAATGTACTTCTTCCTAATAAAAATCAGCGGAAACAACGCATAGCTTTGCACCCTGTTGCTGCCTATGATTGCTGTGAATGAATGCAGAGCTGCAAGCCAAACACGGCTCCTCAAGTTTCATTTCATTGACTTGTTTGCTTTCGGCATATGTAACTGTTGGGACGTGTGCGTTTGAGAAATGAAGACGCCACAGACAACAGAAGAGTGTTGAGGCATCTTGACAGATTGTGCTACAGAAAGTTGGTCAGTGTTGTGTGACCAGTGCCTGCCTCTTCTGCAAAGACATGAACCAATCTTCCTCTCGTCTTAGGAAACACAAGTTGAAATTCAAGGTCGATTTACAAAAGCATTGATACTCTAAAGGAAAGTACATCTTCTACTATTTCACATCCTTTTGAAAATCCAGACATGGTTATAAAACATATTTGCATTCCAATAAAATAAAGAACAATACAAACTGAAGTTAACAACCACACATTACAGTAGTATCAGTATTTACTGTAACCAGAGCACACAGCGTATGTAATGTGTGATTAACCGAGTCCTGCCATTTGTGATGGTTCAGGAACTAAAAGGCTGTGGCTGCTTATTGGGTGTACTTAAGTAATTAAATATCAGTCATTTTGACTAAGTATAAGTCATACAAACTGCTGAACGCAAGTGGTGAAAGCCTGTTTATTCAAGCAGCCACATAACAAGCCACTTTACAGTCTATTTCCGTCTAAATATTATTTACTGTTCGAAATTTTACCCTTATGTAACATCCTGTACAGAATGAACAGGATAGCTTTGGTTCTCAAGGCAGTGACTTGTGTGAAATAATGGCTCTTCATTTGCACTCTTTTAGTTCATGAATTAAAATTTGGGATATTGGCTGAATTTGATCAGATTTGGAAGGAAATGTTGAAAACATGTTTTAGATTCATTTTTCTTTCATTCTGCACTCAAACGTGGATCAAACTCCCTGGATTAGCTGTTTGTTTGGGGCGACATGCCTAAAGCAAAGCCTCACATGGTAGCAAAAGAGAAGAGCATTTAAAAAACACGTTTCTGTTATACTGTGGTTAGTTTGTTGCCTTCAGGCCCCCATTACCTCCTGTAAAATTCTGGTTCCACTTTAAATTTGAGCTGTGGATAGTTTTTTTTTTAAAGATGTCTGGTGCTTTGACAGTTTTCTCTCTCTGCACTGTGGTTGATTCTCCATCCACATTTATGCTGACGCTTAAGCCAATCGAGTTTTTCTGAAAAGCAAACCAAAACCCTTGTTTTTAGACTAACCAGAGTTCAAATGTCTGAGCTGCACAGGAATTCAAGTGAGCTTTAATAAATGAAGAGGACTAAACTAAGGTGGACCAAACAACAGTTTTAGGGCATCTTTATCTGTTCAGATGCTATAACTTGGCAGAAACTGCTTTTCAACATGACAGGAACTGAGCCAAGAAGCAAACAATACAGCAGATTAAAAAAAAAAAAAAAAAAAAGTTGCATTGGCACCAAAGTCCTGTCGCAACACGGTTGAAGTAATTTAAATCATCATTTTAGCAGTCAGAACTTGTGATTGAACTGGAGAATGATGTTCTAATGCAGAAGTAGTGAAGACTCTCCTCCATTCTGGATGGTTTCAATAGCAGAAAACATTTTGAAAAAGGTCATTAAAGTCTCTTAGAACGGAGGCTAAATATCTTTAACTTGATGACCTTTTTTAAATTAACATTTTCCACTATGCCATTAAAGTAGTACTTAAAAAGATAGTTAGCAGAATTTGGTTCATATTTTATTTCATCATTCCTAATTGATAGTTGAGAAAGCCTCTTGGAGGAAAATGTAAACCAAGTCCAACTACTTTATAGCCACTATTTTGATGGAATCAACCTTGATGAACACAAACTACACACGTATGGTAATGTGTTTTTATTTATCTAACAGCTGTCCTAAAACAGAGAATGTACTTTACTTTAGATGTGATGTTTACCTCAGATCTGGGCTGTGTTGCACCAGCTTTTCTTTGATGTCTTTGGTTATTATGTATTTTAAAATTCTTCCTCTAAATTTCAAATTTAAATCTATTATTAAAGAAAATCCATTTTTTTGTATTCAGATATTTCATATTCAGATAAATACAGGAAATGTAGAGTAAATGGAAGTCATTTTGGTTGTGGCAAATATGGTTACTTCTAAGACGGCACTGAGCAGATCTGGTTTTATCCACTTAATCCTTTTTATTTTTGTACAAGTAATGGTAATTTATCTACATCAAATAAATTCTTAATGATTGAAAAAGTAACAATTTTCTCGATTTATGTAAAAGAAAAAGAAAAAAGAAAAAGAACAGCTGGTGCAACATGCCTGAAGTCACTCAGTTTTCAAACACCATATGCATCTCTAAACAGATTTGGGGTTTACCTTGCTGTGTTTTGGGGTCTCTTCTGCTGTTTTTCTTTCTCCATTGGTTTCATCTCTCCCCTTTGGGTTGGTTTCTTGTAGTGGACTGTCTGTGTTCTTATTAGATGTAGTCGTAGTAGTCGTAGTGTACTGGTCTTAGTTTGTGACACACAGTTTTACTGCCTGGCATAGTGTCTCATGTTTCTTTTGATTTCTTTCCTTTTTTGGGAATGAAGACTGCTCTTTTCTCTTTGTCTTTCTTTTTTCTCTCTGTTTCTCTCTGTTCCTATCTCTTCCTCTCTCTGGTCCCTCCATTCTTTGGTGCTCTGTTTCTCAACCCACCACATATAATGAGGTTTTGAAGGAGAATGGTCACCAAATCTAATTGCTTTATTTGAATGATGCACCTTCGTGTATGTGTTTTGTTTTACACACAGTCATTTTTGGTTCTTTTGTTTTGCTCATGGAAACTTTCTCCCCTCTTTCTCTTCTTCTCCACTCTGTCTTTACGTTGTTTTATTGATCTTTTATTTAGATAAGGACTGGCTCTGTCTGTTTACCTCTCACCTGCATCCTCTGAACTGACCTGTCCCATCGTTGTCTGTGTTTGATGTGGGAGTGCTGCAATTGTTTCGATTGATCTCTATGCTGCATCCGATGCTTGCTGATTGGCTGGATTTTTTTTTTTTTTTTTTTGGTTTGTTTGTTTGTTTATTTGAGTTTGGTAATCACTCTGGGTCATGTGATGCACCCATATATGGCTGCGTGTAATTTCTGTGTTAAACAACTTAATTTTGTTAAACAAATGTTTTTGCACTCCCTCTTTCTCTCCCTCTATTTTTTATTTCATTTAAATATATGAATTCTTTAAGGTATGTAAACCCCACAAGTTTGATTTCATATGGAAATGTGGTTTATTATTATTATTATTACTATTTTTTGTAGCCTATCCAGGCTGGACTGGGAGGGCAAAAGTGGGACGAGACGAGATGAGCGTCTCATTGATTATTAACACTTTGAAGTTCATTATTGGTCCATGTTTATGTGCATATGTTCCTGTCTACCCGGCTTTGATTGTGCATGACACAAATACACTTGTTATTGATTTTCTGCACACATCATTGGCTCTAGTCAGAGGTGAAAACCCAAATTCCTCTCTCCTTAAAAACAGAAGTTTGCTCTTTATTTGATTTACGCTTCCAAACGTTTCCATTCAGACCCACAGTTATGTCACAAAACCTTAATGTAATTGTTTGGCTCTGACCTTGTCATCTGCTATGAGGGAAAAATGAGGTAAACCTCATTCTCATTTGAATGCAGCACTGCAGATAAAGACCATGACTCACCGGGAGAGGGGAATGCGAGCAGCAGCAGAGGCTTTAATGGCCTTCTGGCTGTGCAGCCTGCATGCAAAAAGAAGCTCTTGCTTTCCCGTCTCTTTTCCTTTGTCGCATGCAAACACTCTGCTCGTCTCGCCAAAAAGGTCAGGAATCTTTAGCCGACCACACATTTAAATGCGCGGCTTCGACGGCACACTCGGGACGGAGCGAGTTATTAATGTGAGCCACTGTCTCCGTCTCTTAAAGCCCATCAAAGGATGATGAAGATAGATGTGGGGGCCTTTGAAGCTTGGAGGGGAGATTATCAGCCATCTTGGGCTGAAAGCATTAGCCTGGAATGTCAGTCATCATGCACACATTCCTAAAACTAAATCTGCGGCACCCTCCACCTGTGCATGCCCCTAAAAATACGCAGTTTCTTTTCTTCTTCCAATCTTGCATTTCTCCAGTGACTCATCCAAATCTTATCTGCACAAATTGCTTTGTGTTGCATGGCTACACAATTTAACAATCTCCACTTTAACACACGGATAGCTCTGACTAAGCTGGCAGCCATGCCACTACTGAATATGAAAAGACATCTCGACATTTTTATGTACCTCTAGATGCTCCTGGATTCTTTTGATTAAAAATCAAAATACGGCACGAAACATGGAGGCGGTCATCATAGCAAACATGAGCGTAGACTTTCCGTTTTATTTCCTCTTCTGGCTGTGATCCATCGTGTTTTTGCTCTTCACCGTCTGCCTCTCTATCCCCAGGTGAATAATGCCACGGCCAGGGTGATGACTAACAAGAAAATGGTCAGCCCTTACCCTAACGGAGAGGCTCTCAGCACGCTGCCCTATGGTAACAGCCAAGCACACAAACGGTCGTTAAAGCCGAGAGGAAATGTGCAGGTTGAGAGTTGGAGTGCTATGAATTATAGATTTGTGTTGGTGTGTGGAAAATAAACTGACACTACATGATATTTTAGTGTGTCTCAGGTTTCCAGGCATTTTTTAAGGATTTAAAGACAGCAAAGTTTCTCCTGTTTTGGTGCTTAAATTAAATCTGTCCTTGTTAGGCTTGTTGCCTTATATTTCAAGTAGAAAGGGAGCTTTCAAACATTTGGGGGGGTCAGTAAGGAGCCAATACTTGCACTTTATTGATGACTAGAGTGTGCTAGAAGGGCACTGTACGACAGCATCACCCGTATGCACCTGCATCCTAAATCCTATAAATACTTCACAATTCGCTCAGTGGTACGTTCCATTTTCATGCAGGTAGCCTTTTAGTTTGACTTTAGAATAATTTGAACTGAATGTGAATGAATGTGTGGATGTTCAGTGAACGAATAAACAATAAAATATCAAACAGTGTGGTGCCTTATGTGAAGTAGGATTGCCTTTTCACACTGGTTCTTCTCCTCTAACTGTCCTTTGTGACTATCAGCAGGGTGGAAATTGAGTCCAATGGTGGGGGCCGTGTATGGACCGGAGCTTTATGCGGGTAAGCCTTCACATTGGAGGGTAATTCTGGGTTAAAGAGCACATTCACACCTGTGCTGTTTCAGCCTAACCACAGGAGAACCTTCTGTCTTCTGACTTCAGGCGTGTTTGAAAAGGGAAGGAGCCATGATTTTTATCAAGGAACCATTAGGCGTCTTTTTACACGAGCAAGCCAGTCCACATTCACCTCTATGTGAAATGGATCACATTTACAACAAAATTAAACAAAAGCTGGAGTTTGGTTCCAGAAGTGTTTTTTTTTTTTCTGTGTTGTCCATGATCTGCTTTTGCTTACATAAAACCCAGCTTTCCCAGTTTCAACTAGAAGCACAAATGAGTGGGTCACATCATCATCATGTTTCTAATTCATCTCTTTACTTTCATTGGTTTGAGCCAGACCTCACCTCCATAAACAATTCACTTGGTTCAGCAAGTGTTGAAATTTGTCTGAACTTTGGTCTTAGTTTACCCCTAAGTTAAAGCAGGTGCTGGTTCACTCAGTGGCTCAGTGGAAAGAGATAGTAGCAGTAGTGGTGTAACTCAGTTTGGATTGACCTCATTCTAAAACAGACTAAAACAAAAACAAAAAGGTTAAATAGCTGGAGAAAACTTGTCTTTAGAGCCTGTCTGAAGCTGAATGTTCAGCAGTAAGCTTCCATTTAAAACCAACATTAATATACATATTTAAAGTTATACAAAATACAGTGAGGCAGATCTGAACACCTTGTGATTTTGCAAATTCTCCCACTAAGAACTCATGGAGGGGATGACGAAGAGTTGAGAGAAACTAAAGGTGATCATCAATATATGAACTTTGTAGTAGAGCCTGTTCCTTGTTGCTAGTCACCCTCAACATTAGCTGCTTAAGATTTTTAGCTCCAAAAAGTGCAATGTGAAAGCATAGCTCACCCCTAGAAGGGATGACATTTTGTTACTTCTTGTTATTCCTTGCTAATTTCCTCAGTCTGCTGGGCCGTCTTGGTTCAAATGAGCTTAGTGAGATTCTCTTTCCTATTTCACTTCTCCTCCATCTTACCCACATTTGCTCATGTCCTCCTCCCCCTGCTCCTCACCTGCAGTTCCAGGTTTTCCATACCCCTCCGCCGCAGCAGCTGCAGCCACCACAGCAGCGGCAGCATTTCGCGGGGCCCACCTCCGGGGCCGCGGCCGGCCCGTTTACAGCGCCGTGCGGGCCGCCGTGCCTCAAGCTGCCATTCCCGCCTACCCTGGGTAAAGAAAAACATACCTCTTCTGTAAACATCAGCTGTTGACCTCACATGTGCCCCCAATTCTGTGGAAGTTGGAACATTTCACAAACAGAAAACCTTCCAACATCTATTTTGTGCAGTGCTTAGGCAAATCGACTGAGTGGCACCTTGTGAATAATGACAGCAAACTCTGTTTGAGCAGGTCTCTGTGCAGCTCAGCCACGTCTACATTATTCACACCGCACTCTTCTCAGCGGTCCAGTTGGCAGAGGGTCTGTCATATCAGAAGCCATTCAGCCGAGTGTGACACCCTGATGGAATTGTCCCATTGAAGGTTGATTTGAATAAGCAGGCAGATTCCACCATCAGCAGATTTGCATAAGCACCCACAAAGCAACTGTTTGCACAGATCTGCTACAAGCGATTCACTTTCCTTTTGACCTGTTTTTGTTGTTTTTGTCCCCTCACTTTGTGCTCTGTGCATGCCATTGTTATGCTGTGATGATTGGCTGACGGGGTCGTGACTGCTGTGATTTTTTTTTTTTTTTTTCTGACCGTAAGCATAATTGACCGAATAATGTTTTTTGGTTACTCACGAAGATCCAATTAAACCCAGCTAAGCGAGGTGAAATTGATGAATGCGGCAAATGCCCCCTCCAAATCTGCTCCACTAAAACCTACACCCCCCCCCTCCCCATGCCTTGGTTTCTCTTGTAGCTGGGGAACAATGGTGGTTAAAGGTCTCGTTTCTGTTTAATGAACTTCATGTATGAGCCCCACGAGTGCCTCGTTTCATGTTTTAGCTGCACTTGTGGCGCTTCAATGGAAGTTGTTTCCGCTGCATGCTGCATGGGTGTGAAATAACCACTTTTTCTCTGTCCTCCTCTCTCTTGCTGTCCTCTCTCCTGTGTTTTGCTCTATTGTGATCCTCCTCCACCCTGGGTTTGGGACTGTGCACCCCCCCTCCTCCCCATCATTTGCACTCCTGGTACCTGTCTCCAC
The DNA here is from genome assembly GCA_023969325.1 of Oryzias curvinotus. NCBI lineage: Eukaryota > Metazoa > Chordata > Actinopteri > Beloniformes > Adrianichthyidae > Oryzias > Oryzias curvinotus. The sequence goes on from CM043722.1 coordinate 44,321,901, forward strand.
TTCCTCCTCTTTCTTTCCCTCTCTGCTACCTTCTCCTCCTCCCAGCGTGGTGTATCAGGATGGGTTTTACGGAGCGGCAGACCTCTATGTAAGTAATTTTACTCCCAGACTACACGACACATCTGTCCCTCCCGTCACGCCTTTTGTTTTCTTCTCTGGGGTAATTCTGCATGTGCATGCAGTCATGCGCTGCACAGAGCTGCCTGCAGAGTGGTGAAACACATGGTCAGACCCACAAAACCCTCATTTACAAAGCATGGAAGGGATTTTTGACAATCTCCCCCTGCAGGAATCAAACATTTGCTTATGTGTTTTCACATGTAGCCGAGGAAAGTGTATGTTTTTGATATCAAAACGGTAAAAAGTGACTTTACTTTTGCCACCAGAACAAAGGCTGCTCTGTAGGCGGATGTGGCTGTGTGTGTCAGTGTGCGTCAGTGTGTGTGTGTGTGTGTCCAGGTTGACAACAGTTGTTTCTGTTCTCTCTATAGACTAGTGTTTCAGGACTCAGTCCTTAGTCCCAGATTGCCTCAGGTAGGGTCGACTCATCACAGTGTGCATTGCTTTACTTTACTGCCTCCTCTGATTTAAGAATCATCTTCTGACCCGGAGCTTTTTTCTCTTTGAGTTTTAATAAAGGAAGTTAGAGCTGCTTTAGGATTTCACTCTTTTTGTGTGTGTCTACTAACTCACTGAAGTGTGTTGCTGCTTCCAGTTGTGGTTCAGAGAAGAGTTTGTTGACTAAGCTACTAAACTTGATGACACAGAAAGAGACTCATCCTTCCAGTCTGCTCCAAAGAGACCTCTTCTATTTTGTGTCTGCTTGGCTGGTTTGGGAGCAGCTTCTCTCTGTGTCTATACCATGATAACGCGCTTGCAGTCTGTCAAAGCTTTCCACGCTGTTCTCAATCAACCCCATTTATTACAGCAGCAAATATAAATCTGAACGTTTCATTTTCTGAAAATAGTATTAACATTTTTTAATGTTTTGCTAGAATAAAAACACCTCATATGACCAAAATTTAGTGCCCCCTCTTGTAGTTTTATGCCAATAACAGTGATTGTATCAGACAGGCCCAACATCACCACAGCTTTGATCTCTTTGCTTTTTACTTAATAGATAAAATAAAAAAGAGGTGGAACACACTAAGCCCATCCCCATATATATTACTTCTATTAATCTAAGAGGACATGTCGCAGCTACTTGCTACCATATTATTAGTTCTATACATCTATAAAGTCATAGTACTTGTTAGTTTTCTCCCTGTAATATTTCTTTTTTTCACACAATAGCACTATATTAAAAGGCTTTATTCAAATTTTTGTAAAATCAGTTCATTTTCTGCTCATACAGATGCAGTTAGATGACCAGAATATCATGTTTGTTTGGAACGTAGGACACAAAGTCTCTGAAGTTGAAGGAAAACATAAGAACAGTTTTACAGATCACCATAAAGTGGAGTTTTTTTTTTATCTTCATGCTCCAACTGGAGCCTGACTCTATGCTAAAGCATGGCGGCGGTGGAGGATGATGATGGCTCCTTTTACATCCATGTGATCTGCAAACACTTCTGTTGTGAAGTAAACAACAAACTCTTCTGTAGAAAAGCGAAAGACAAAGAAAACTTTCATACGTCAAAGAAACTGACTTTCAAATTTAATACTTATTTTATCTGATCATTAAAAAATCTCTGATTTTGTTTTAAATACCATCCCGTTTCCCAGTATTTGACAGAAGTCCTTACACTGAAGCAACTATTTAAAACCTCTTGCTTAGGGCACACATTTGTAGGTTTCTCTGGATGAGAGTCTTTAACCTGCACTACTGTATCTCAATGTACTTCACCTTTCTGCATAGCCCGTCTGGGGTTGCCACAGTGAAGCAGCTTTAACTGATTCTTTCACTGAGAGAGTTTTTATTCTGGCGATCCTTCTTGTCACAGCCCTGTATTTTATCTGGGCTGGGGACCGGCACAGGAGGACCCAGACCCAGCTCCCCTTGTGGCTGCATACATTATATAATCAAAAGTATTGGCTCACCTGCTTTGACTCTCATATGAACTGAAGTGCCGTCCCGTTCCTAACCCATACAGTTCACTACGATGTCAGTTCACCGTTTGCATTTATTACCGCTTAACTCTTCAGGGAAGGCTGTCTACAAGGTTGAGGAGTGTGTTTCTAGGAATTTTCTTCCAAAAGTGCATTGGTGAGGTCACACACTGATGTTGGTGGAGAAGGCCTGGGTCTTAGTCTCCGCTCTAATTCCTCCCAAAGGTGTTGTATGGGGCTCAGGTCAGGACTCTGTGCATGTCAGACTCTGTCATCCATGTCTTTATGGACCTTGCTTTGTGCTCTGGTGCACAGTCATGTTGGAAGAGGAAGGGGCTCACTCCAAACAGTTCCCACGAGGTTGGGAACATGGAATTGTCCAAAATGTTTTGGCATCCTGAAGCATTCAGAGTTCCTTTCACTGGAACTAAGGGGCCAAGCCCAAGTCCTGAAAAACAAGCCCACACCATAATTCCTCCTCCACCAAATTTACAATACTGTGGAATATTTGGGAGAGAGTAAATTTCCAGACTGAATTTGTAGCACAGGTGGGCCCCTATAACAGTCCCACACTGGAATTCCCTGAGTTCCTGAGAGCTGCCCACAAATGTTTGTGAAACAGTCTGCATGCCTGAGTGCTGATGTTACACCTGTGGGCAGGACAAGTGATTAGGACACCAGATTCTGATCATCTGGATGGGCGAGCCAATACTTTTGGTAATATAGTGTAGGTAGGCAGTAGCGTGAAGGGTCTTGCCTAAGGACCCACATTGGCTTAAGCTCATTGGGCTCCCTGGGAATCAAACCTTGGTTTCCTGCGCACCAGCCTTACATCCAACTAGCCATCCAGCTGCTTCAGACTGGATCTCACGGTATCAAGGAAAAAAAAGCCCTAAAATGTAACTCTCACATATAAACTGTCTTTTCGAGATTCTTGCCTGACAAAACAATAGCAGAAGGAGCTTTTGTTCTATAGAAAATTCTTTTGAATAAACTTTATTAGTTTCCCTGGAGTTATTTGATGTTTTTAAAGGAAACTATTAAAAAAATGATTGTCTGAAGCTTTTCTTCTGTCAGACTTTTCTGATGCTGCTGTAATGGGTGTTCCTCACATGTTCATTCATGTTCATTTCGCGGTTTAAACTGCTGACTTTGCTCATCAAAGTTTTAGTGTTTGGTTCTTTGTTTCCTCTGAATCACGGTCGGCTCGTGTCCAGAGTCGCTCTAAAAGCCCTCCGGCCTCAGAGGTTAATGTTGAAATGGAGAAGCTGCCATCTTCCTGAATTAACAGCCCCTCCCAGGGTAAAAATCGAAGCATGTGCTGATCAGCTGCTGCGTGGAGACATGAAACCTCACTGCTCCGTGACCTCCTTTCGCTCCTTGCACTCCGAGGGTTTCATAACAGTGTTTCCTGCTGTCACGATGCGCTGTGTTCTTGGCTTTCCTGAGCAGGCCTTTTTGCAGAGGGATAGTGGATTATTACTGTTCTTTAGGCTTGAAATGGAGTTTGAGCTCCTGCATGTTGGCTCAGTGTGAGGAGATGATTTTAGTGTCTGTCAAGGCTGGTGTGGGTGTGTTTGTGCGCCTGTTTCTCACCTTTTTTGTCTTTTCATCGTTGCCAAAAAACAACTAATGATGGTAATAAAAGGGAAACGTCTGTCCGTGTCCTCAGACTGTGGGTGTTTATCTCCATGTGTCTCTTCATATCTGATTCTGTCAAAAACAGGGAGGTTTCTGTGTTTCCTCTACAGTTTTAGCTCCCCTGTAGTGAAAACAAAACCTTTTTCCAACCTCACTGCTGTCCCACAATAATAAAACATCACTACACAAAACACATCTCATTATGACACCATCAATGCAAAAAACTGACATTTAGAATAAATGTTTTTCCTTTTTTATTCATTAAAAATAATTAAAACAACAAAAACAGTTGTACCCCCTTGTGAATTTGACTGTGATTGCTCCAAGCAAAAAGGATCCTTTTGAATAAAAATCGTGTTTTTAACATGTTCTTGTAGCATTTTTCTGAAGATGGAGGACGTGTATAAAAAAAAAGAAGATTCAAATTGCGTTTCTGAATATTTCTTTATTCAAATTGTTGTGAATCAGGAGCAGATGAAAAACTGCTGTTTGAAAAAGCTTATAGTTTTTACTTAAGATCTACAATCTACAAACTTCCTGCTCTGCTCTATTCTGATGCTTCCACTTGTAGACAGATTCACGTACGTCTTTGTTTTGCTCATCTAGGCTGGAATCTGACTGTAGCTGTAATGTTGCTCGACCATTTTTGTTGTACCGGTAAAGTTAGGTTGGGGTTGTGAGGAGCTGTAAGCTAGTTAGAGAGAGTTTAAATAATAGCATCATGGGAAATGAAGGCAGGAAAAGTCTAACAAACTACTGCAGCTCTGCAGAAATACTAGTACTAGAAAATGACAATCAACATTTTGAGAAAGAAAATTCCATAAATGAAAATAATTACTTTACCGAAGGTTTTGTTCACCTAAAACTGACACTAGTGGGTATAATCACATAAAACTTGACACAAAAATCAACACTATCAACTTTTGGGATACAACTTTAAACAATAAACTGAAAGTTTTTTGTCACAAACACATCTATAAATGATCACGCAGTCATCACAGCGTTAGATTTTCTTTAGTCAAAATGTCAGTTTGTTGCATTTTCTTTCATTCACACATCCAAGCTGATGTTTCCTGAGGGGTATGTTGATGACATATGTTTGCGTGTGTCTGCAGGGAGGTTACCCTGCTGCTGCTGCCGCCGCCGCCGCCGCCTACCGCTACGCCCAACCTGCCGCTGTGACCGGAGCAACCGCTGCAGCTGCTGCCTACAGTGACAGGTGAGGCACGCCAAAGAGCTCGGTGTGGAGCGCCACGTCAGAATGAAATGCAATTTTATCACAATGTCACACCCGAGACTCGGCCGGAGACCGGAAAAGGTGAAGGGACTGTTTTGGTCAAAGGTGGCCCGCCTCTTTCCTCCGTCTAAAGCCATCAGTGGAATGACTCTCTGTTTCTTCAAAGAATGTAAATAAACGTCCCCGTTGTGCTCTGTGCTTCCAGTTATGGTCGGGTGTACACCACAGATCCATACCACGCTCTGGCTCCAGCCGCCGCTGCATACGGAGTGGGAGCCATGGTGAGGAACCCTGCAGGAGCTCTGACATCATCGGGATGAAAGCTCGTAGCTCCTGAGACGTCAGCTTTACGTCACAAACATTCCTTTAGTGGGAAAAAAAACAGACCCCCCCGCCCCCCATAAGGAAACAGGAAGTTTGGGAAGGGAATGAAACAGAGAAAATCTAAAAATGAAAAAAATATTTTCTTTCAAAAATGGTCGATTCAGGCAAAAGGAAATTTTCTATGACTTTGTTTCTGCAGGGCGGCAGTAATTATTAGAAATTCACCTCTTTGGTTGTAGGCGGGTCCGTGGGCATGGAGCAGCCCCCCGTCGCTGAGAGCTCTCTGTTTACACGCTCCCCCACTAGCTTACAGCCCCTCACACCCCCAACCTAACATTACCGCTATAACAAAAATGGCGACCAATATTGAAGCTTTTCGGCATGAGCCACATGTCATCTCAGACGAGGAAAACGGAGACGTTAAGGGATCTGTTTGTGTGCAAGCGGAAGCATCAGAATTGAGTGGAGCAGGAAGCTTGTTGCCCTCCGATTGTAGTTGGCACAACAGCTACAGGTTTTTTCAGATGGCATTTATCTGCTACTGATTCACAACAATGTGAATAAGGAAATACTCAGAGATGCAAATGAAAATGTAACTTTCTTTATCAAAATATATGAAAAAAAACAAAAGAATTGTCCTCCATCATCAGAAAAATGCCACAGGAACATGTTAAAAAGACCAAAAACACAACTTTCATGGGGGTGGGTCTGTAACCCAAAAACCTGACATTATTCTGTTGGGATACAAGTTTAATTGCTAAAGTTTTTGAACATTGTTAAAAAAATAAATATTGCTGACTAAAAAAGCCAGTTAATGAGCATAGTTTATAAAAGAATTGCGTGTAATTCAAAAAAAAGAAAAAAGAAAAGTGGTGAAAACGATTCAAACGACTTTGTCCAGCAGAACTAACTAGAGTTTAAGTGAAAAGTATGTTTGTCTGAAAAAGTTAGAATCATTGAAGCACGTTTGGATTATTGTTCTTTATATCTGAGTGTGTTTCTGTGTGTCTTTCAGGCCAGTTTATATCGAGCGGGATACAGCAGGTTTGCTCCTTACTAGAACCAACAAACTGCACCTGAGGAACCCCCATCTGCCCCAGCCCCCGTGTGGCAAGAGCTCCCATCCATTTCTCTGCTGGCAGACTAGAGTTCCAACTCACCCGTTTAGTTCTTCTTACCCCCCTTTTGTAGCCGGAAGGCTCATTGCCTCCTCAGTCTGACGTAGAATCGGTGAGAAACTGCCAGGACCCCCCCCCCGAAAGCTGGAGTCTGCTGTTGCTTTGCACGTCCGGGCAGGACTCGGGATGTTATCGAACGCTTGAGGACCTGAGGGGCGGAGGACCGCTGCTCCTGCTCCATCTGCCACACTACAAAGCCCTTTCTCCTCCGAGCCGATGAACTGGACCCTGTGAGCCCCAATCTGAGCTGTACAGTTAGCAGCAGGCGACCAGCGTCCTCCACGTTCCCCCCGTTCTCAAACACACTATTGTACTAAGGTACTTTTAGACACTACATCGATATCAAGCTACATCCTTCCACCACCATCCCTGCAGTTCAACGCTATAGAATCAAGAAAAAGAATCCAAAATCAGGACATATAGGAAAATATTGTTTACTTTTTCCAAAGCTAGAATCCTGAACTCTCAGCAAACCACTCGTCTTTCTGCAACTATGTACTATATCCTCCTCGATTTTGTTGTCACTTTCAAATGACAACTTTTGTCCCAAGTGTTGGGGGGGAAAAAAACCCTCCAAGAAAAAAAAAAAAACCAAACGCAAAAAAAGAAAAAAAAAAACAAAAAAAAAGCGACAAAGAAAAAAGTGACTCTTCTTTTCTGCATTACCTCAACCTCCTTTTGTCTTTTCTGCCATTGATGAGGAGCTGCATAGAAATGAGAAGAGATGTGGACGTATTCAGTCTGTTGACTCATTTCTGCACGCGTTTTGTGGATTCTGTCTGCAGCATTTCTGTCCTCAGATAGTGAAATCTGGGTTTCAGCTTCCTGTTTCCACTCCTCTTTGATCTGCCAGAGCGTCTCCTGTGCATTTCTGCATCCTGAAGCATCTTGCATTCCAGCGAAGCAGCCCATCAAGTGGGAGACAAACGACACAGATTAGATCTGCAGTCAATGAGAAGATCTGGACTTAGTGGATCCCATCAGGAAAGCTGCGGCTGATCCAATGTAATGAAGTGGGAAACGATGGGATTCTGTCATCGATTGTCTATTTATATTCATTTTTCTACACGGGGGAGTCGTTTCCGTCATCATGCTGTCACGGATGGCTCACCCTAAAACGGTCAAGGACGTCCTGAAAAGGCGACCGGTCGGCCATGTTTGTGTTTTGTCGACTTTTTTTTGCAGCTGTTTGGTTCCAAAGACTTTTTTTTTTTAAAGAGAAGCACATCGTTTTAGTCCCGATACATTTCCTACTTTTGTGCTGGTTTCTTTCCTTTTTGTTGTTTGTGTCTGTGGGTTTTTACAGTGCAGTGTTGTAGCAGCACCCGGAGGCAAATCAAAAGGTGGCCGTTGTCGTTTGAGGTTCCCCCGGTCAGCATCCGTGGTTGAAGCTGGCTCGGTCGATGTGTTTGCTGCAAAGCAGATCCGATCAAACGGGAGACATGAGGGACGCGCAGGAGCACGGATGGGAGGATGCCCAGCAGGAAGTGCCCTCCAGCGCTGAGCGTGGGGGGCTCCGGCGGGGCGGGGCATGTTGTGAAGCTGAGCCATTATTCATGAGCTGACAGTCACGGCGCCCCCGCCGTGCTGAGGGGCTGCAGGCTGGGCGCTGTGGGGATGAATCTGTTGTTTGGTGTGACTGTGCGCAGTAGGTCCAGTGAGTGTTTCCGACGAGCATTACCTCCTTTTTGTGTTATTGTGCTTTACGAGTATTTTCAGATGTGTGGCTATGCATGTTATTGAAGGCGGGAAGGCGTGTTTTTCCATTTGTGCATGAACTCAAATGCTGGAGGGCGAGGAGGAGGTGTTTGTGATGCTGCAGGAGTGACAGGAAGTGCAGAGAGGCTCCATGGGTTTAAGACAGCAAAGTCAGTCAGGTTTGGGATTCTGGGTAATTTCAGCTGCAAGCCTCTGTGGTCGCCACGGCGATCTCCAGTCAAATCAGCCGCAAACTTCAGTCAGGTTCTGAAAAATGAAGGTGAGCGCGTTTCGGTGAAGGCTCTCCTCAGCTGCTGACGTGGACCCCCCCGCCCCGCGCTGTGGGACGTTCTGTACAGAGATTTAATAAGTGGGTTTCAATTGCATGTGGACACGTTTATTTCTTTTCTTTTTGGGGTCACATGCTCTTAAAAACCCATTTATCCAAGTGATTCTTTTTTTTTTTTAAAGTGACGTGTTTTCTCACAATGTTTAATTTTGCCATTGTTGTATGCATCTAGTTTATTATCCTCATTATTATTGAATGTACATAATAAATAAACGGTTTGGTTTTTATTAAGGCTTCTCTGACCATTCTTAACCGTCCTTAGGATTTCCATAAATCTATACACGAATGGAACCGCAGAATATTGACGTTGCCAGAAACGAACAAAGGTTGCACACCACAGTTGCAGTTGCATCGATTCTTCTAAACCCAAATCCTCCACTGCCTCATCCCGCCAAAAGAGAAAACCTTGGGGAATTGAACACGCAAGCGGCGTAGTATTGCCCAAAGTCGCTCCCTGCCTTTGCCGCTTGCTTTTCATTCGCCCTCATTGACTGAGCTGCTGGTAATATATATACACACGCATACGTATTTCTGTTGGTTTTATTGCCACAGCAACTTTTTAAATAAATGTTTTGGTCACCCAGGGGTGACAAACAGGTAAATGTTTTTTTCTAACGCTGTTCAAACTTTACAGCCAACATTTTTTCCCAAGTCGCTTCCCAAAGATGCTCGAGGAGGCGATAGATCCTAATCCCTAGGAGTTTAAATTTGTGGATTTTCTTGGAAAATACGAGATGGCGACCTCTCCTGAGGTCAAAGGTCAATGAAACTTCAGTTCCAGGCGTAGACTGTGTGTGAAATGTATTTAAAAAATGGCTTAAAATAAAGTTTTCTTTTCCAATATTGTGCAAAAAAGTGAAAAATGTCATGCTTTGCTACAGAAATGGCCACCAAGCTGTAGGTCCTGTTCCCATCCCATAATAATTTGAAAGTTCCTTTGTATATCCCAGACATGTTTTGGTTTCGTTAGTGTATTTGGAATATTACTTTTGAGAGATTTCGGGCCCATTCATGTTTGTGACGGTTTCTCCTGCTGTGATGTCATCATTTCTATGGGGAGGGGGTCGTTCTCTAGGTCCAAAATTCTATTTCACCGGGTACCAGGTGCATACAAATTCTGGAGAGTTTTTGAGCAAATTTGTGCCTAAAGGTGCAGCAGAGAAGAAGAAAGCGATCTGGTCCTTGCCGTCCAGGACTGCTGTGGGACATAACCAGCTTTAATCCGGTGTGGAGTTAATGACTAAACGGGTTGGAGATTGCACCGAACCTCATATCTGCTAATTACCAAAATCCACTAGAGGTCACATGCCAATTTGATGGCACGCTCAAAGTAACTGAAGATGGCAGAAAAGATTGAAGGCGGTTTGATTAAAAGACGGAAAAACATGGATTTTTTTGTGTGTTGATGGAAGCCTCATGTTTGGATCAGTTTGTCAGGAGACTTGCAGCCCTTCACGCTGCTGCTCTTTTGACTCAACATTGCCATCTGGTGGTCAAACGGCAACACTTTCTATTTGATCCATTTATTCATTTTTTTTTTGTTTAAAAGACAATTTTAGAGCTTCATCGGGTCATTTTTTATTAATGCAAACACTCTACAATCAAAAAAGCATCTTTCTGTGATTTTTTAAGTCCTTCAGTGGGTTTATTTTCACACAGGAGCAACAGCAGACCTTCAGATAAAAACCAGTGAAGATCCAAGCCGCCATGCAGAGCTGACAGCCTTCCTGTGCAGTGATGTTGTCAGACGCCGGCCCCCATGCGCTCCACAGCAGCTCAACACCTCCAGAGTGACAGTTTCACATCTCCTTACATCTCCTTTACCACTTCAGGGGCCATTATGAACCATCTCTGAGCAGCATGCAGCCCGCACACGCCTGAAACGCTGGCTTCCAGCTGTCACACAGATTTCCCATCAGACGAGAGCTGCCCCGTCTCCCTGATGAGGGCCCCGGCAGCTCCATCCGCATGTCCTCTCCGCTATATACATGATCATATTTACAGTTCTACAACGCAGACCCTTGCACCCTAAAGGTCACCCGGCTGTCTCAGCTTTTAATCATATGGCTCGGTGTAGTTGGTGGTCTTAGGGCGGGGAATGGTGTAGTCCTTGGCGGGGTCGATCTCCTGGAAGACACAGTGACGCATTCATGTCATGCTGGACCTCACAGATCACATGTCTATTTTTGGCGCTTCCTGCTCACCTCCATGGAGAAGCCGGACTCATAGGGGGATCGCAGTTTTGGATCAGTCCTGTCTGTGGGAGACGGGGTCGATAATTATCATGAGCAGATCACCATAGAGCAGGGGTGTCATCTCATTTTCACCGAGGGCCACATCAGCATAGTGTCTGTCCTCAAAGGGCCAGATATAACTTATACATGTAACTAAATTTTATGAAAAATAAATGTAATTACTCCTTAATGTTAAATAACTCATCATTTATTTATCATAACTTTTTAAGTTATGATAAATAACAATTGTAGTTGCAAAGGAATCATATGTTTGCTTGTTGCTCCAGCATGAATCCTTTTAAATTGTGTCCGCTTATTAAAATCTACATAACTCCATTATTGAAGGATCAAACTGTCCAAGTGAATGAAGAAAAATAAAATAAAACGGAATCTAGAAAGAACATGTAACATTTGACAAAAAAAGGGCTGCACACAGTCTTGCATCCACTTGATGGTTTGATGACAACAATTTGTCTGCATGCACATATAAGACCTGCAAACACTGAATAATTACAGCAGTTACACATAAATAATATGTAATCAACAAAAAAAAATTATTTCAAGAAATTAAAAACTTTTATGTTCTTGCGGGCCACATTTGGCCCCTGGGCCTTGAGTTTGACACATGCCATAGATGGTCTGTTATCTTATATTAACATGTGATTTGAATTAAGAGTCATTTAGTAAAATGCACAAATGTAACTGTTGGCTCTCAGTTTTGTTCAAAATAACTTATCATAAAAGATGATCAGTTTGAGGACTTTTAGTCTTTTTCAGGTGAATTATTTGGGATATTTTACTTCTTTTTTAGTTATTCCATTGAAAATGGTTTCTTTGGTGTTTTTAACAGGTATTTGAGGCCTTTTTGATGATGAAGGACACATGAAAAGAAAATTCAGTTGAAAATTACATTTCTGATGTGAATCAGAGGCAGAAGAAAAATGCTGTTTGAAAATGATCGTATTTGTGACGTAGAAATAAAGCTGCTCCCTGCTCTGCTCCATTCTGATGCATCCGTATCTAGACAACTAGATCCATGTTTGTCTTTGTTTTCCTCGTCTGAGCTGGAATCTGGATCAAAACTGTACGACTGAATATCTCCAATATTTTTCCTCAATTTGTGAGTAATGTTAAGTTTGGGGGTGTGAGGGGCTGGGAGCTAGCAGGAGATAGTGACTATGACGGTGTCTTGAGGGTGACGGGAAGTGGGGGCGGGCTTACTCTGTGCTAACAGAACACAAGTAATAGGGACTTTTAAAGCATCTTGTGCACATGAATAGAACCCTCGTCAATTGTTTTTTTTAAAGGATTTATTTACAAATTAAAAAGATTACACACACATTTACTAATTTTGCAAACCATAAATTGTTTATAAACATTTTTTTTTTAGATTTTCAATATTCCTCTTAAATGCTTAAAGAAACTGCTGCACTGCAAAAAACTGAATCTTAAGAAAGTAGAAAGACCCTTGTTTCAAAGCCTTTCTGAGGCTCAGCAGTCAAACAGGTGGGGCAGCTCAAACTCACACTGCCTTTTAGACCACGCCCCCTTTGACTGCTGTTACTATGACACACAATAATACAGAATCACATTCCAGCCAGCTCAGGACATTCTCTTAACTAATGACAGAGCTGTCATGAGTCTAACAGCAAGATTGAAAAGGGATTGTGGAACCAGATTGTATCGTTTTTTTTTTTACTTCAGACTAAATTCAATGAAGACACTTCTTTGTAACCAACCACCTCCTTTAGTTTCTATATCTGCCTGAAGGCTGGAGATCATGGTGTCTCCGTAACTCCAGTTGTGCTTTAGCTCCTCCTCCTGCAGCAGTAAAAGCCTGCTTGTACAGTTATCCACCTGTTTTTATGACCTGATGATTCATAGCTTAAAAGTGACAGAACTCTTTTCCAAGCTTTCCTTCCGATAAACAGAAAGATGCAGTTAAAGTGAGACACTAGAGCACAACCAAGTTGATGAATTGTTACTTAAATTAAATTAAACTCTTATAAATTGTAATAAAAATTGTACACAAAGACTGCTGTACATAGGGCCAGTGTTTAATTATGAAATTAAGAGTAAATTCTGATTTCTTCTTTTTAAAACCTCACCTAAAAAGGCTAGATGAAAAAAACAAACTTTAATTTGAAGCAGATGTAAACATGAAAGCAACTCCAACCAGGTGAGTCCACCTTAAGCTACGTTCACACTGACCTCAGCAGCAAGAAACCACTTTCAATCAAATATCTCTGTAAATTTTCCGCGTCCCAAACTCTGGCGGTCATGAGCAGCTGCAAACGTTTTTATAGTTTGCAGGCTCTAAGTACAAACGCGCGGCCACTAAACACGCGTTGAAAGTTAAACCAAGTTAAACTTTGACCAATCAGGGACTTGGTTTTGGTAGTGACTTACGGCTGGCGTCCTTTTTAATTCATGGAAGTGTCAACCATTTGAAAATTGATCATGAAGGAGGAACGATGATTGCAGTTTGTGCGTCACATGCCTGATATGAACGGAGCTCAATAGTTTTAAAAAACGAAAAACACAGGCATGAACACTGAAAAGCGTTTTGAAGCCAGGCTGTACATTTCTTTTTCAGTGTGAAGCGGAACTTTTTATCATGAAATTAGAAACGGCTGAAACCTGCCTCCAGTGGTCAGTTGAGGAACTGCGACACATAGTTGTGTTTGCTTCAAATGTAGAACGGAACATGCTAGATTGGAGTTTAAACAGCTGCATTTTGGAGATTTAGCTCCAGTGTTCTTTGAATTACCGTAAGTCTTTGAACGTTTATTAAATGAATGTAATTCCCACATAATCTGATTTTTACAGTAGGGAAGTGTCAAAATCCAGGCCTCGAGGGCCGGCCTCCTGCTGGTTTTCCAGAAATCCTGCCTCACCTGCTGCTGATTACCGGGATTAGGTGTGTTTAGCCAACAAGGAACTTCAGAGACAGGATGGTAAGAAAACATTTAGGACCCCAAGAATTCTGACACCCCTGCTTCACGTAATCAGCATAAACCGGCTGATTCTGTCACTGAGAAAATTGGCTTTTCTCAGCCTCAGAATCTGTTGGAATCATGTTAGCTGCAGGTTTTTTTTTTGTTTGTTTTTTTGCCGTTGGTGTTAAAGGGTCACGCTCAGCTATAAACGGAGAAATCTTGGTTTCTCACCTTGGTTGATGTTGCTCTCAGTCTCATGCCTCCCATTTTCCCTCCCTCCGTTCTGGCTCCCCGGCCCCGCAGTGTCCACGTTGGAGCTGGTCCAGCCCTGCGAAGTTCAGTGGGATGTCGTTGGAGTTGGCCTCTCCACTGCAGAAGACGGCCACCTGGACCAGTCCATATCCCATCAGGAAGACCCAGCCGTTGGCCACCAGGGCAATGCTCAGCACAGGGTCATCCCAGGCGGGTCGACGGCCGATCTCAAGGTTTCCTCTGGTTAGCATAGCGATCCACGCCACCCAGATGGAGGCAGACAGGAGCAGGGTGATGCAGATCAGTGTTGCCTGCATTCTCCACTGCTGGTTGGTGGGCCCTGTATAGCTGTAGCTGTGCATGGAGCAGGAGCGGCACAGGATGTGGAAGGACAAGATCAAGCTGATGACCATGAGGCACAGCACATAGATCTGCAGCATGGCGAACTCCGGCTGGCTGTACTCGCAGGGCTTCTTGTCCCTGACCAGCACGATGATCAACCACTGAGTGGAGATGATGACCTGCACCGCCGAAAGCCCTAAAGCCAAGCCGGCCTCACCCCACCCACGGGCAGCAGCGAAGCCTAGCATGGCTAAGCAGCGGGCCAGCAGGCAGGAGAAGGCCAGCGAGAAGAGAACGCTGAAGAGGAAGATCCTGGTGGGGCAGGTCAGGTGCGTGTGTTGAATTATAAAGGAGAAGGTGGTGGCAAAGATCCCAGCTGTGGCCAGCAGGAACAGGGATATGCAGAGGACTGTCCCCCCGAAGCAGTTGCTCCAGAGACGGCGGGACGACCCACATGTGCACAGGAACCTGACCAGCAGGCAGAAGAGGAGGCCCGCGCTGAAGAGGAAACCCGTGGAGGCCAGAGCCTCCACCACGATCCCCCATGCTGCCCGACGGTCGCACAGGTACCTGTATACCGGATCCAGTTTGGCACCGCAGCCTCGTACGCCCGTCAGGTAAGTATTGTTTGAGGAGAAGGTGGAGGACGCAGGGCTGTCGGAGCTGTTTGTGGACGACTGGGACAAACAGATCAGAGGCGCAGAGACGAGGACGAGCCAAAGGGACTTTTTGACAGAAAACGCCATGATCACCTGAGAAGTCCCAAATCCTTTCAGGAAAAACTCTCCTTGAGGCTGATATTCCTGCAAGAGGAACCCAGAGTGAGTCTCCAAATTACAGAGAGCAAAAGACCGATACTCTAGAAGCAAACCAGGAAAAGTGTTGTGAGTTGGTGTCGGAGCAGGGAGTGAACAAACATGCCAGAACAAAGCAGATCTAAAGCTTCAGGACAAAACAAAAAGAACACAGAGGAATTCAGAAGGATCCCCAACGGGAGCTTTGCAGGGCAGAGATGTCCCCTCACTCATGTCGGATCGTCCCTTCCTGCAGCTCAAAATGCAGGTGTAGCTGCCTTGCAACATTTTTTAAGACTGTTTTTCTAGTTCTGAAACACACAAGAAGTCTTTTCGTTGCTGCTTATAACTTTGGACATGGAAAAAAGTTTCCATGCATGAAAGATCATGGAGATTTGCTGATTTGAATATGAAGCTGTGAGCTCATTGATGACAGGCAGCTTCGATAAGATGGTATCCTGCTCTCATTGTCAAGAAAAAAACAAAAAACACTGGAGATTCTTCCTTTAATTCAATCCATAAAGAAGAAAGACGCTTACCTTTTCTGTCTCTGATAGAAATTCCTGGAAGCTAAATCCAAAGTTGGGTATTGAGATCGCTCAGCCTCCTATGGCAATGGTCTGATCATGTCAACTAAGTTGAAGGGTAAAAAGAAAAGCTGGTGTTTTCATCTCACCTCACACAGATGATCTAAGCCTGCACCCAGACTCGTTACAAAAACCTCCAGGCTGTTCCTCTCCTTTGTGTCCCTCCCTGACAACAAAGGAGGAGCTCCAACACCTGGAAGTCAGGACAGCACCAGAGTCATTTGCATCCCAATTGTCGATAGCGTTTGGAGCAATCAGAGGGTCTGGAGCGACTGTGAGGTGTTGTCCGTGTGAACGTTGGCGTTTGGGAAGGGCCTCGCGGCTGACTCATCTCTGTGGCTCGGAGTGGGAGCAGCTGCTGTCTTAGTTACGGGGAAAATCACAGAAACAACATCAGAAATCAATTGGATTGCCTGGGGGAGCGTTTCATCACGTGCAGAGATTGCCAGACCAGAATGTTTGTGGTCTTTTACAAGCTCATACGGAGGACTGCAGCTCATGCCTGAACAAGTGTGAAGGGTGTGTTCAGTTCAGGCTGATCTCACTGCTAATGCTCTGTGACTGGAAGCAAATCAAAGCTTTATAGTTTCTAATAACCTTCTTGTAACGACACTCTTTGATTAACAGAAAACAAACAGAAACTTGTAAGTTTGGGTTTTGTTTTGTCTTTGGAGACCAGGTTTGTTGTATTTTGTTTAATAACTTGAGTCATAACCACCTCTGGACATTTAAAAGACCATTGCAGGACATTTCATGTCTTTTTCAGCAGCATTAAACTTTGAATTTGTTCACAAAGCTTATTTAAGTTGTAAACTTGAGCAGTTTTGTGTAATGACTTGTCTCACTGAGGCCATGTTTATCCGTCTTCTGACGTCTTTTTGAGCCGTGGGGAGGAAGCTGGAGGAACTCCACGCAGAAACTTCCCAGTTGGGATTTAAACCAGGGATTCTTGCTATGAGGTGAGAGTGCTGTCCACTACACCACCGTGCAGCCTTGAGGCCATGCCTCTGTTGATTTTTAAGAAATGGACCACTTATTCTCGCATATTTTGCTAGGTGTGGGACTTTAAAGGTGTCTTTTAAGTCCCACTTTCTTCTTTGAGTTATTTTCAAATCGTTCCAGTGGTCTTATAAGTATGATTAAAGCGTTTTTAGCCTAAATTAGAAACACCTTAAACGTGAGAGACAGAATGTAAAAACATATCTAGGAATTTGATTTTTTTAAAGACACCTTTCCACACCCTTAAGCAGTCAGACTGTAACCTCTCCACCATGACCAAAGCAGGGATGAACCACTCTACTATGAGCAAGCAGCTTCATAAGAAAAGTGATCGATTGTTGGAGCAATAATTAAAAAAAACAAAAAACAAAACACAAGATCACTGACAATCTCCCTCCACCTGGAGCTCAGTGCAACATTTGTCAGTCATCCTACCAGTTTTCCCATTTAACCCTTTAACATCGGAGATGTCGTCTGCGACACCTAAATGCCACAATCTTTGACCTAATGTAGCTCTCTCACCATTTATGCGATCCCCGTGAATTCACTGATTCTGACAAGGAAAAGCAGCTTTCTTATTTCATATTTCTATTGATATGCAAGCCTTGCATCAACAACATGCATCCAAAGCATGATGCTTCCACCCCCATGCTTCATCCTTCATTTTCTACCAGTCCTCCTCTGGATCATGCAGATGGTCTCTGGAGAACTTAAGACGGGTCTGGACATGTACTGGCTTAAGCAGGGGGATCTTTGGAGCTCTGCAGGACTCGAAGCCATGATGGTGTAGCTGTGACGTGCGCTGAGGTTAATGGCTGGTGAGGCACTGACGTCATCAGTCATATTTACAAACATATGAACCATACTGAGTAACTTATTCACCATTTGATTGACAACAGTTAACGTGTTTTGTTTAAAATATCATTTCAACATGTTATTTTTTTTCCATATACAAACTGCAGCATAGAAGAAAGCACAAACCTTATTATCATCTTACCTTTACTTGTAAATAAAGTCCATACGCCGCTCCTTCTGAAGAAAATGACTTGCCGCTTGCTATCACTTATTCTATTATTTTTTAGTGTCAGAATCTCAGGGCTCACCAGCGCCCCCTAACATGAGGCACGAGAACTGCTGGCCTCACCCAGCGGCTTTTTTGCCGGCGTTTAGCACTCAGCACAAGAAACACGTCCCTCACATACAGTTATTTATAAAAACAAACACTGTTCATCATATACATCTGCTAAATTATGTAAACTCAGCTCATATAGTACAAGTGATTGAACCGACATACAGAGAGACAGCAGTACCGTCTGACTGCATAGCGCAATCCAAGGTGAGGCTCAGCGGGCTGGTGCCTCATCACACGTCGCTTCTTAGTATCTGAACGGCAAATGTGGAAATTCAGCGATTTTGAAAAGAAAAAACACCTAAAAATGGTACATTTAAATGGAAAATGACTGCAAAGCACAAATTACTGATTAAATATAATAAATGAATTTACTTTTTCTCTTTTCTTCCCATAATGACAGGTGAGGCACAGCCTCACCTGCCTCTCCTGACTGCACATCACTGTGGTGTAGTGTGTTACCATAGTAACCTTTGTAGCTGGGGTACCAGATCTCTTCAGGTCTTTGACCAGTTAATCCGTGGAGCTCTGGGCTGTAACTACCTAACATTTCCTGTGTTCAGGTGTTCAGAAATTAATTTGGAAGAAATGTGCTAAACTAAAACAAAATCATTTCAGGGACAGGTCTAAAAAAAAAGATATCCTTTCTTTTACAATAAAAAAGAAAATTTCATACAAATCCTTATCTGACGTTTTACTTTTCTAAATCAAAAATATGTTGCGGTTTTTGCTTTTGTGGTAAAAAAAATGTTTTTTTATGACAACAAGCAGTGATCATAAAATCACCTTTGTTAGTTTTTTTTAAAAAAGGGAGTCTTTAGGAAATCAACCACCTGCTGACAAACAAGCCACAGATATTTAGTTAGCTTTGCTTTCGGGTATCTTACAGTCCACCTTGGTTATTTCATGGAGGTTTTCTCGACGTCTTTATTTAGGTAAAACTTGTCATTTAGTAAAAGAAAAAGAAAAAGAAAAACAATTTTAGAGCCTTTCTGAACCTTTAAATGTTTCTTTAGAATTTGGAAAAACTTCTCATCTGTCATCAACTTGTTAACACTGTTTTCTTACTACAGTTCAAAGCTATGCAAACAATGTCTTACAGATTATTTGGACTTAATCCAAGTTTTTGTTCTGGTATTTTGGAACCACTTTTATTATGATGATGGTCTGTTTAGTTTTGTGTAAACCAGATGTGTCCAAAGCTTTAGCAAGAAGACCAGATTTTACTTTGAATATGTTTGAGACTTTGCAGGAGCCAGACATTTGCTAACCAGTAATGCAAATAGAAATATTCTTTACATGTATCATACATTGAGTTTGAACAAAATTACTATGTGTGAAGGCCATGTGAAATTGAAGAGCAGTCAGAGAAAAAAGCAGAGCTTCTAACAAGCCTAAACAAGGCTAAGGTTCATTTAACAGCATAAAAATATGGCAAATAATAGAGAAATAAATTTCAAATTCTTAGCAGAAAACAATAAAATAAAACACAATTTACGGGGCAACAGTGGTTCAGGTGGTAGAGCGGGTCGTCCAATGATCGAAGGGTCGGCGGCTCAATCCCCGCTCCCCCCAGCCAGCCGCCGCTGTGTCCTTGTTTAAGACACCTCACCCTCCCTGCCTCCAGCGCGGCTTCATTGATGTGTGAATGTGTGTGAATGATCCCGGTGATGGTCAGAGCGGTCATAGGCGCTAACTGGCAGCCACGCCTCTGTCAGTCTGCCCCAGGTCAGCTGAGGCTACATTAGTTGATACCATCACCACGTATGAATGAGCAGGGAGTGAATAATGGACAAATTATAAGTGTTTTGAGCACCAAAACAAAAATGTGCAGATAAATCTAATCCATTAAATCTTTGGTCTTATTCGTGCGTTTACAGAATCACCACATTTGAATCAAACTAAATTCAAACTGAAAGTGTTTGTTGAGTAGATTATTTAGCATTGTCAAGTTCTTGTCTCAAAAAGTAGATCAAATTGTGATAAAAGGTTGGAGCAATTTGTGTTCTGCTAAAATGAATACAAAAGTCATAAACTGAAAATAAGTCATTTGTTTTGGTTAAAAAAGTTCGCTCTACTGACGGCGTTCCTGCATTTACGCGTGCAGATGGTGTTTAGGTGTTTTTGGGTGTGGCTGCAGAGCTGTGATGACATAGGAAACAGTTTTTTTATTTTTATGTGTTTGATGCTTCGGTCAATAGTGCGGGCGTCCATGTTTAAATTGTTGTGCCTGGTTGAAGTGTGCTGGATTTCGCCGACAACCAAACAACGGTGTCAAACAAAAGTAACCCTCTTGTTTTTCTTTATATAATTAAGCAAATGCAAAGCAGGAAAAGACCAACACAAGTACTGAAAATAGACATATTTTTACTGCAGCTATAAATACATCGCGTCACATTACAGGCTCTGTTTGTGCTCACAGACTCAAAACACACGCAGTATTTGTCTTTATTTCCTGTTAGGTGGGTTCAGCAGGAAGAGAGGAAGATGGAGAAAGAGGTAAAAGGGATTTCCTCTTCCACGATCGCCTGATAGTGCATTGTAGCTTCACCTTTGCAGCGGGGTGCACACCCTCCTGACATCCCTCCCAGTCACACAGAGTAGAATATACAACGCAAAAGACAAGAGGAGGGAAAGTACAAAAGGTGAGACGCAAGACGAGGTAAAAAGGTTCATCTCTGAGAGTATTTACATTTTAACAGACAGCTAGAGGCAAATACGAGCTAGTGTTTAGCTAGCGCTTTGGCTTGCATCCGTAGCCGCGAGATAGGAGGAGAGGAGGGAAGTCCAGGGAAGGGAAGATGAAGAACTGCTGTAGATGGATGAGGATAGGGGAAAAAGGGAAGTGGAGGTTTGTTCTCGTCTTCTGATTTCAAGTATTTATATGTTACAAGTATAATAATAATAATATCAAAATAATAGCTGCATCCACTCGGTGGAGCAAGGCATGAGGTAGATAGACGAGAGGGCGTTAGGGGTCATCCGGACGTCTTATCACGGCGTGCCGAACGTTGATGGGCAGAAGTCAAGGCGGAGGGGAAAGGAGGTTTAGATGATGCCGTATTTGGCCAAGTCGCTGAGCTCCATGTCGCCGAACGCCTCCCATGGGCAGACCACTGTGATGTCTGTGCCGAGGCCCTCCATGCCGGGGATATCGTCACCAAAACTGGAGCAAGAGGAGGAGGGAAGAGGCTTCAGGGATCTGGGATTAATGGGATTAGGAATCCAAACCTTAAAGATGGGAGTTTACCCTTTCTGGCCTGGTTTCGGAGCCTTGCTCTTGAATGTGCGAGTCTGCCTCTGCTTGAATTTGGGTGGGCCCTTCTTAGGGGTGGTGGGGCCGGTGGCTCCACCGGGCGCCAGGGCGCTTCCTGCAGGAGGACTGGCGTTCATTTCTGAAGAGTCCCTGCAAAACAAAAGACACACTTCTCTTTTTAAAATAGCATCCTTTCCTGCGGCACCAGCCTTCTGCTGCCCTGCGGTAATCCAGCTTCCACTGAACTCTAAAGCCAGTAAATAAGGATTATGCAGATTAGGCTAAACAGCCAGATTAGAGCTAATCCAATTTAGATCCTGCTTGGACTAGTCACCTGCCCATGTGTCCAACAAGAAAACAACTTTGAGTCTTGACCTCAAGAGGCTCCTCCACTTAAATCTTCATCCAGAAGGAAAAAAGCTTTTGACACTAACAACCAACAACAAATCCAGCTCATCATTCATGTTCTGGATTTGGAAAGCTTCACATAAAATTGTTGTTTCTTCTGTGTTTATCGAAGCGGATTTTGAGAACTTTCCTGGCCCAACTTGTTGGCTGCAGAGACGGCAAACCCCGTTCAGACAGAGACGGACAACAGCCTGTGTGGTCACATTAGTGAAGTGAAACATTTGCCAGCATCTGCATCACAGCAGAGGGTCCTGCAGATTAGTGTTCATCAATCCTGCGCCTGTCAGCTTTCCTGACAGGCGTCTGCACAGACGTCGCCTGCAGCTGATCACTTGGACTGTCCCCTCTGAAGACAGTCTACCTAAAACTGATCTGTGATTGATCCTTCTGTTCTCCTTCTATGTTCTGGTTTCAAAACTTAACCCATAATACTATCAATGACCTTCATGGCAGCTGCAGTTTTAGTATGTTCAGCATCATTGGGGGTTTGTTCTTACCTGCTGTGGCAGATGTCCCACGAGGCCTCTGCTGCTTCACTTCTGTCCTGGAGTGTGAAGCGTTTCGTCCGATTCACACTTTTATATCTCCTTCCATAATCCCTGTCTTCTCAGTCACATGGTTTCTCATAAAGGTCAGCCAACTTCTCCATCATCTCCTCCCTCCCTCCTGATTGGACGCCTTTGTTCCCTCAGCCGTCAGCCGCGTCACGGAAAGGCGGCAGCCCACTGAGCGGACAATGTCAGAGATCAGCCCTGAAAGATTAATGCGGCTTATCCCTCTGAACCTGAGCACGTCTGCATTTAGCTGCAGGGAGAGGATGCACCGCTCGTGTTTTCGGCCCACGGAGAACAATGTGTTCACATGGGAGATGCTGGAAGCGGCTTTGTGATTCGCTATTTATCCTGTGTTGTTAAGCCAAAGCCATTTCCAGGAGCATCAGTGAAAACAATGAGGAGCTCCAAACCCACGTGGAGAAGTTCTTCCTTTAGGTGGAAGATGATGAAGATCTGTTTCAACCTGCAGTTTTGGTAAAAATGTCAGAATTTTTGTGTTGGGTGTTTCAAGTTTTCATCCACTTGTCATCAGAACCAGGTTTCTGAATTTGGCTTGATCACATCTGGAAGTAAACAGCATCTTCTGCTTTTCTGTACATGGAAAACAAAACAAAAGAACATAAAAGAGCTAAATCAGAGAAGCTTTTACTTTGGAAAGTGGCATTTAATGAGTATTGTCTTCCCATTCATCTTCATCTGCATCATTTTCAGGTGTCTTTTTCAAATTAAAGTCCTTTAGACTGACTTTTTTTCTCTCGTTTGCGTGGCCTGCAGTTAATTTTTTGCATTTGTGATTCACGAGCTTAAACTGAGGTTTTCATTTCCATTAGGAAAATCTACAAGAGAACAGGATTGGCGTTTGCTGATTAAAAAGCTTTCCTGCAGAAGAAATTGTGACTCAAGCGTACCCAATCGTGTTTGTCAAAGTTTAAAGCTGAACTCATTTCACATTTGAAGGCTCCTGGAGCTTCAAATCATTGTTTCTTTCAGATATGAATGAAAACAATCAGTCACGAAAGGGCTCCAACTGTGGAAGGAAAGGTGTTAAATTCTGCTCCCTATTCCAGTGAAGCTGGTGAGTAGAAGTCGGAACGTCAGAGTTCTGATCTACAGTCTCATCAGAACCTTTCTGCAGCTTCTTTTGGGTCATCTGGATGTCTATTGGGATAATCTGATTAAGAAAAGATGGAGGAGCTGTCCAGTTTAAGATAACAAATGCATGAGTTCACTTTTGTGGATCACACTCAGACCTTTTATTAATATTTCTGTTCAGATCAAAGGACGGAGAGCTAAAAATATATTTTTTTCATCTCATAGCTCCAAGAAACACGAAACACGAGCCAGTTAGAGAAAAAAGTACACTTCCTTCCTTTTTTGATCTCCTGTTTCAGTCACTAGCCTGCTTTTATCATCCATTTACTTCAGTTTGGAATCCATTACCTCTGAATCATTTTCTTCCGATTGTCCTGCTAGGCGGGTGGCTAAGATAAAAGATATTAAAATTTTCTCTGCTGAATGTCTGAGTGTTCATGTGGCGCGCTGAGAATGGGGGGAACCAGATAAGCTTGTACTTCTTCCTGCTCCATAAACGATGGCAAACTCTGCCCGAATATCTTGAGACACTCTCCAGACCCACTTTTACTCTTTGACTTTTAATTCAGAATTAGTTCATTATTTTTTTTATAGCTCTTAAAGTGTTGTTCTTCAGCTGTCTGTTTACTCCTCAGTCACAACTACCCATATGGGTGGATTCTGCTCCAACTGAGGCTGTGGTTTAGTTTGTTTTGGTAATTTAGGATTCTCTTTCTGTCTCTGTTTTATTTGATGTTTTTGCTGCAGTGGAAGGTTTTCTGTCTTTCTTTTCTTCTGCTATCTTTGTTTACAGATTAGTGCCTAAGTTGTCCAGAGCACCTGATTGGACGAGGACCTCCAGGGCAGTATTTAAATGCTGCTCATCTGTTAAACCCCCCCACTGCTGTCAGTAACAGAACTTTACCTTGCTCTTGATCCATACTGGCTTTGGCCCTTGTATTAAGGTTATTTTTGTGTAAACTCGTTTTCTTTTTTCTCTAAATGAAGCCCAGCTGATTTCCCCCCTGGGTCTTTGTGAGAGTTTTTGGGTCATTGGGGTATTTCATTTGTTTTTCTTACCCTGACATCTTATTCTTTTACCAGCCCCTAGACAGGGGTGTAGCAGATATGGGATGTCTGTGGGCAAAAAAAAGGGCAAATACTTAACATGCAGGAGTAAGTAAGGGTGAAGAGGTGAGATGCAGACACGTCTTACAGATTTCTCCTCTTTTTCAACCTGTCCCTGTGCAAGGGGCCTGTTGGTGCTGTTCAGATGATAGGTGCACGCTCCTAGTGTGAGAATTCTGTGCTGTAGTTTGGTTTTTGCTGGTCGTGTTCTGTTTTGTTGCACCAGGTTTAGGTTGCCAATAATTTACAAGCTGTCTTAAATTTATGTTAATGATCCACAATGTATTTAAGTTTAGATTTGTATTTTCAGTTCTTCATTGTCAGGTCATTGTGTGCTCCGTGCTTGAATGCTATAAATTAGGAAATCGGACAATCAGAGTGTAGTTTGTGTGGACATCCTACAGGCATCCTATGGGACACTTATCTATCACATGCACATCCTGTGCCTCCAGCATTTGCATACGGTCAGTGAAGGGCCAGTGCATACAATAAGCGGTGTGCCATGACAACAGCACCAACAACAACAGCACCACCTGTACGCCACACGTCCATGTAACTTAGATTCTTACAAATACTTACCTATACAAATACCTTAATGTGGCTACATGAGCCTCAAGGAAACTGCGAGACACACCTTTACTCTGCCTAAAGAGGCAGCCGCTCCTTTTTACAACCCTTCAAGGGCTCAGACAACCCAAAAACCTGCAGCACCCCACCCGGTGACTATGGCCTTAATTAACATGTTTGTTCCTATTTTTCTTATTTAGGCTTGTTGGTTTAATTCAAAGTTAACACTTTAAGAGTAGTGCACACTTCTGTGGTTTTGAATAGTTTTTTTTCCCAGTCTTTTTAGACTGTATAAGAATTGATACACAAAATAGATTGAATCTATTCCTATCTTAACTCTAAACCTAACTGGAAAACAAGAAATTGCTTCATCAAATGCCCAACTGATCCAAAATAGGACCAGAGACATTTTAGTAGTGGCTATGATAAGGTAACAACGTTCAACTTCCTTTCAAAATTGGTTTAAATATGCTTTTCCGGAGTGTTCAGGGAGGATCTTCTCTTACTCTTCTTAGCTAAACTATCTGAGTTTCTATTCACACTGGGCTGTTTGGTCCAGACTAGCAGCTGGGTGGCTCAGTTGGCTGCGTGTAGGACTGGCACATAGGAAAGCAGGAAGCACGCTGACCCTCATCCAGTGTGGGTCCTTTGGCAAGACTCTTCCTGCTGCTGCCTGAACAACAAACATGTTTGGTCCAGACTGCAGTTTGTGTTTTCTATTGCTGGATTGGTCTGAAGTGGATTAAAGAAGAACCACACATGCCAACGTGAATGCACCATGACTCTCCGTCTACAGCCT
The DNA here is from genome assembly GCA_023969325.1 of Oryzias curvinotus. NCBI lineage: Eukaryota > Metazoa > Chordata > Actinopteri > Beloniformes > Adrianichthyidae > Oryzias > Oryzias curvinotus. The sequence goes on from CM043722.1 coordinate 44,347,436, forward strand.
GTCTTGGAGTTCATTCATGACTCGCAGAATTGTTGTTGGAGTGCTGAGCTCAACAAGATAAAGTCTTCTGTTAGTTCCAGGAGTCAGTAAGACCCTGAAAAACGAAAAACAAAAAACTTTAGGGGCGGCCGTGGTGGAGCGGTCGACCCATGATCATACTATTGCAGGTTCGATTCCCGCATTGCCCATGAGTCGAAGTGTCCTTGGGCAAGACGCTGAAGCCCACCTTGCCTCTGGTGGCAGGCAGGCGCCTGTGTTTGGCAGCGGAGCCGCCACCAGTGTGTGAATGTATGTGTGACTGTAAAGCGCTTTGTCCTTATAGGTAGAAAAGCGCCATATAAGTATACGCCATTTACGCCATTTAGTTTTTAATCTAGTTTACACCATGGTCCAGGTGAATTCTCAATTCTGATTGGCTGTTGGGGGTGGATTAAAAAATGATAATCCACAGTGATAACCGCACGGCTAAAAAAAGAAGCTCTGGTCACATAGCATAAATGTTCTATGTTGCTGCACTGGCTTCTTTAACCCTTGTGCTATTCTAGGCACTTTGACATTGGTAGTTGGGTCATCTAGACCCACTAGACAGTGCGCTGAACCTTTTTTCTTCAATGATTTGTGATCTTCACTGGTGTCCATGGATTACATGAAATCCTCTCCACCTTTATCCACCTTTGTCATGTTAGGGATAACATGTCAATGTAAGGGTGGGGTCATAGGATAGCACAAGGGTTAAAACAAACTTTAGCTTTGTCATCTGGACAGAAACAAGCAGCAAGAGGTGAACTTTCTCTCTAAACTGATGCTTTATTTAACCCATTTAACGACCAGCATATATATCGCTTTCCTTTGCCGCTGCAGTCGAGATCTGATGTCGGAGCGGCTCACCATGTAACAAATAGTCCGCTTTTTGTGAAAAAAGCGATCCAAACCGAAAAAATGACAAGAACAGAGTAATAAAAACTGGTTGAATACTTATTCCTTTTGTAAGAGACCATGGTATAAGCTGGTTAATGGCCTTCAAAGTGTGGATTATCAGAATTAACACACTTCCACTTCGCGTCGGGTGGTTAAGGCTTCCACGGCGTGCGTTAATTTCTGACAATGCACACTTCATTGGCCATTAACCCTTACTTAAGAACTTGGTTTCTTTGCAATTTTTTCCATTTAATAATCTTCATGTATTTATTATGCGTTTTGTTCACGAGATATTAAGCTTGAGTTTTGAGCTCATCTTGACATTTAAATCCTCTGTAAAGATGAATTCTTTGAATTCTTAAACTTTACTAAAGCTGGGAGTTAAAGAAGAAGAAGGTCAGGCAGTTGGCAGCAGGTGACAACAAGTGTCATTTAACTTCCTCCACTTGATTAAGTTGAAGATGACATCAGTGGATTATTAAAACCTACTGAACTGGTTTGTTTTCTTTAAATGGGCTGGAACTGAGAGTCGTCTATGTCAGCTGAGGTTTTTGGGGCAGCTGCCCTTGTGGCTTTGCGTCTTTACCCCTGTGTGTCCTGATGATGTTCTGTGTTTAGCTGAGCTAAAGTGGTGAGTTTTTCATCTTGCTGTGATGAAACATCTGGAAATGGTTCCAAAGCAGATCATTTAAAAACAGTTTTTAAAGGCAGACTAAAGTCTACGGCAGTCCTGTTTCTTGCTGCAGGTCAGTGGGTCAAGTTTAGTAGCTCCTGTTAAGACCAATTCATTTAATCAGATTGAGGAAGAACACCAGGTTAAAACGGCAGCACGACAGTATTATGCAAGAGCCGCCTGTGGGATATGCAGGTTTATTTATTTTGGCTGATGAACGATGTCAAACTAGAAGACAAACCTGCTCTTTCATGATCTTCCTGAACTCCTTGCCTCAGCAAGAAACCCCCAAAGTGCTGCGAGTAAACATGTCATCCCTGAGATGTTGATGTATCTCTTCCCAAAAATATGCAGAGACCACAAAGATCTATTCTCTGCTACTTTTTTTCTAAGTTCAGAAATGTCTAGACAGGTGTAGACCACAATACTTAATAGACTGTTGGACAAAGCCTCTGCAGTTATGGTCTGCAACCACTGGATTGCTCCAGAAGGAAGCAGGAGATGATATATTTAATAAAAAATGCCACACATGGAGAATGTTTTTGACTTGCTGGACAATATAAAGAACAGAAAACATTTTTTCACCCTCAAAGGAAATGAGATTGAATTTGAATGTGTGCTCAAACCAACATCACTGGGTGTCTGGTGTGCGGAAGACAGTCTCTGCTGTCTGAGTTTGGATGTCAGGTCAGACTAAGGGCAGTTTAAAATATGTGTTGACAGTTGCTTGATGAGAACGTTCCCTCCTGAGATGTCCGGCCTCAATGCTGTACGCTCTGGTGATTGTAAACCTGATCATCATTTGCTGATCCACAGATGATTAAAAATACTCATTCCCTGAAGGTGAAGGAGAGGCACACTTCAGGCCTGCAGATTTTAACCATCAACTGCATTTTCAGGTGATGAACTTTGACGGCCATTTCTTGACATTTTTGTATCAAGACATTTGGAGAAAAAAAAATTTGTCATGACTTCTATTATGTTCAAGAGTGTCACCTTAAGGCAAATAGTTTGATCATGGAAAACAGGGGCAACTATTTGACTTCCAGATTGAAGCACACAACAAAATTAAATGCAGTTCACAAAATACCATATGGGACTTTGTGCACTCACAAAACACACACATTTACTTACACAACGCCCACCACTGTGTGTGATGATAACGTGTGCCACTTCTTTATTTATTTTTTTGTGACATTTTGACCCCCGTTTTGCAGTTTTGCTGTTGTCACCATCTTCATCAGATTTGAGAACCCTTTTTCAAAATGAGTTAAAAACCATGCTGGATACATGTCAGTCAAACTAACTTGAGGACAGTTTTGATTGTTATACAGTTCCTAAAAAGATTTAAAAAAAATAGAGCAGTAAAAGCAGTTCTGCAGTACAATTGTCATTAATATCACATCAGACTAAAAGGCCAAGCAAGGATTTGGAACCAGACTTTATTGTTTGTAATATGCCACATGTTATCGGGTTATAGTTTTTTATTAGTTAACATTTTGGGTTTGGTTTGACCCTTGTGCTACTATAGGCACTTTAACATTGGGAATAGGGTCATCTAGACCCACAAGACAGTGCGCTGAACCTTTTTTCTTCAATGATTTGTGATCTTCACTGGTGTCCATGGATTACAGGAAATCCATCCTCTCTACCTTTATCCACCTTTGTCATGGTAGAGATAACATGTCAATGGTCATCTTGACCCCATAGGATAACACAAGGATTAAACTGGAGTAAACAGACCTGGCACCAGTTACTTTTGTTTTTTAAACCACACTCACCAGGCACTATATTAGGTTCACCTTGCTAGTAATGAGTTGGATCCCCTTTTGCCTTCAGAACTGGTGTAATCCTTGGTGGCATAGGTTCAAAAGGTTACTGGAAACATTCCTCAGAGAGTTTGGTCCATATTGACATGATAGCATCACACAGGGGCTGCAGATTTGTCAGCTGTACGTCCATGATGCCAATCTCCTATTCCACCAAAGGTTCTCTATTTGGTTGAGATCTGGTAACTGTAGAGGCCATTTGAGTCCAGTGAACTCATTGTCATGATTCCAGAGATGATTCCAGCTTTATGTCATGGTGCTTTATCCTGCTGGAAGTAGCCATCAGAAGATGGTTCACTTTGTTAATCAAGGGATGGACATGGTCAGCAACAATACTCAGGAAGGCTGTGGCGTTGGAACCATGCTCAATTGGTACTAAGGGGCCCAAAGTGTGCCAAGACCCCCCCCCCCCACACACACACACACCAGTATACTACCACCACCAGCCTGAATTGTTGATACACGGCAGGATGGATCCATGCTTGAGTTATTGACACCATATTCTGACCCTACCATCTGACTGTGGCAGCAGAAATGGAGACCAGACAACGTTTTTCCTATCTTTTACTGTCCCGTTTTGGTGAGCCTGTGTGAATGGTAGTCTCAGTTTCCTGTTCTTAGCTGACAGAAGTGACACCCGGTGTGGTCCTCTGCTGTCATCTGCCTCAAAGTTGGACATGTTGTGCGTTCAGAGATGCTCTTCTTCAGACCTCGGTTGTAACCAGTGGTTCTTTGAGTTCCTGTCGTCTTTCTATCATCTGGAACCAGTCTGGCCATTCTCTTCTGACCTCTGGCATCAACAAGGAATTTGCACCATCAGAACTGCTGCTCACTGGATATTTTCTCTTTTCTGACCATTCTCTCTAAACCCTAGAGATGGTTGTGGGTGAAAATCCAAATAGATCAGCAGTTTCTGAAATCCTCAGACCAGCCCGTCTGGCACCAACAACCATGCCACATTCAAAGTCAGTTCTATCACCTTTCTTCTCCATTCTGATGCAACAGATGGTCTTGACCTTGACTACACGCCTATATGCACTGAGTTGCTGCCATGTGATTGGCTGATTACATCTGTGATAACCATCAGTTGGACAGGTGTGCCTAATACAGGGGCCAGTGAGTGTAGCTCCAAACAGGAAGTCAAACTGTTGTTTCTTTCACAAGAAATACGTCCTTGTTCATGCCAAAATAATAAAGTCCATCCATCCATCCATCCATCCATCCATTTTCATAACTCGCTGAAACCCTTTCAGGGTCATGGAATTGTCCAAGCCATACCAGTTACTGTTTGGTGAAGGCAGGGTAGCGCCTGAACATGTTCTGCTCAGTTTTCCCGTATCCTGGCTGTCACATCCAGAAAAGATAAATCCCCTCAAAACCAGTTGGTCATGTGACCACAGCTTCAGTCCACATTTACTTACCATCAAACAGTAATCTGCTGATATTGCAATTACAAAGTGTTGCACTTAACCAGAGCATGCATTTAGGAGTGATGTCCTTTTAAAATAATTTAAACAGACTGAAATTGCTTAATAAAAAGGAAAATAGAAGATTTTAAATATTTTCTTTGCACTATTAAACAGGCCGCATTATTAAAGTTTACTTTTTTGAAGAATGAAAAAAATGCACTTTTTGACGGAAAAAGGATGTCTGGTTTGTTATTGTTAGCAGTCTGATGGTGGGACTTCTGTGTTTTAAGAATGGGGTCATCCCTCCCTTTTCATAAATCTCGTTTAAGTGCAGCTTTAACACGGTTGACTCCCTAACCTGCCTTCATCCCGACTGTTGTCCTTTAAATAGAATCAGTGATGTTTGTTTACACCTTAGCTCTTCAGCTCATCGTTCTTCTGTTTTGGATAAAAGTGTGGAGATATGTTTCCGCTTGTATAGTTTTATTTTGTAAAGTCTGTTTTTAAAGAAGTCTCTGATGATCTTTTCCATCTTAGCCCTCATACATGCCCTCAAATGCTAATTAATGAATAAAAATTCCTCCCAAACGTTGCAGCCTTCTTCATTTGTTTTGTTATTGCTCATTGTTTGCCATTCTGCTCCGTTCTGCATTTTTAATTAATCTGTGAGATTTCATCTTTTTACATAGAAACAGTTTACAAACAATAGGAAAAAATAGTAAAATTTTCATTTGATAAGAGGACAGGGACATTTTAGCCCCCTCTCCCTATTGTGGTGCTTCCTGTTTTCTTCTAACAACATGTGAGTGGATCAGTGAGGAGACCTGCCGGTGCTTTGAAAGCTCCACTCAGTGAAGCATCTAAATGCACTCCTCATTCACCGCCTCACACATTAGCTCTTCCTGACGTTGGTCAATGGGATCAGCAGGTTTTTTTTTCTGAAGACCATTTCCTCTAATATGGAAAATACATTATTATGATGTCAGTTTTACTGGAAACGATGAGGCAGCTTCTTTCTGACATTATGATATGAACCAAACTGAATGAAAGTACAAAAAAGGTGCAAACTTCTAATTTGTAGTACAAGAAGTGATCTGCTGCTTTTCTGAAATGCTTCATTTTTATTTCATTTTTTTGGAATTGTGTTTTGGTTTCTGCAATTTTGTTTAGATTTCTCAAATGTGACGTTTTTTGTTGCAGTTGTTGTTATTTGTTCTTCTATTTTAATTGCGATCTTTAATATGTTCTTAAGTTGAGTGATTTGTTGGTGTGATTTGCACTTCAGGGCCACCGTAGATTCTGGATGGACCTTTGTAAATAGGTGGGAATACTCTGGAGATCTCCCTAAATATACATCGACCCTTTTTCCACCCAGGGAAGTCCACAGAGGTATCAGCTAAGAACCGGCACCTCTGAGTCTGATGCAAGAACTCCCAGCTGGGAAAAGGTGGAATGCCTCCTCCAGGTTGTGCTCACACCTGGGCATTCGGGTCACCAAGAGAAAAGGATGTAGCATGAGATTGACAGATAAATAAACCTGGTTTCTCAGAAATTCTGGACTGTGTAAAGGCCTGCTGTTGTGTTTCTAAAGCCTAGTTCAGCAGTCAGCCTGTGTTCCTTCACTCCACTGTGGACCTGAGCTGTGCGTGAATGAACAAACAAAGTCACAAAAACAAGCACCCTCTTTAAGCACATTTGGGTCTAAACCTGGGCAGCAAAGCTTAGCTATCTAGAAAAAAACTTCACAAATGCTCTTCACATTCGGAGAGGCCCGTTGAGGTAAAAATGTGATAGACGGTTTTCTAGTGGGGCGTTTCAGACAGGCCCGACCGGGCACGCAGGCTGGAAGGAACCTATAACTCACCTGGGAGGGGTGGTAGTGACCTGGAAGGTGTTGGAAAAGATTGATTCATCTAGGATTGAGTCCAGGATAAGATGCAGATAATGGATGGACTGAATGATGGAGGGATGCTTGTAATTTATGTCTTTAATTATTTACCAGAAAATGTGGATATACATTTTAAAAAGTTTGACATGCTAAACTAGCTTTAAAATAAGGGCATTATACCAGAGTTCTTAGTTTGCAGGTGTTAAACTCTTGTGAGAAATTAATATTTCCACGCTGTTAGATTTGGATGATTGTTTACACAATGTAAAAATAAAATTAACCCAATATTTCTATAACTACGGAGCCTGTGACCTGATATAGGTAGAAAATCAATTAAATCGTTCCCATGGAATAAAAAAAGATAAACTCGTTCCCTCAAATAATAAATTGTTTGAATGAATAAAGAAAATAAGAAAATAAAGAAAAAGCAGACTTTGTTTCTCACATGAATCTGAGGTAGTTATTTGTCGGGCGGTGTCTTTTCTGGTCCGATTTGGTGGAAAATGAAGCAGATCTTTTCATCTACTTTGTTAGATTTGCCAAGTTTTACTTTGAAAAATGTGTTTCTATGAAATCATAATTATGCAAATAAAAACAAAACAACCCATCCAATAAGTCATTCAAACACGTATGTGAGCAACACTTTGACTTACAGCAGATACCTTCACATTTCTGTCTGCATATGTCTCATTACAATGCATTACCCTTTCTTTTCAGAATATTAATTTTAATACTAAATTTACCCAGGGTTACGAAAGCATCATCTGTGACAGTTTGTAGTTGTGTTTGCTAAAATACTTGTTAGTCAATGCTTGTTGTAATGTTCAATAGTCATTCCTTCTTCACCAGATGTGTTAAGTTTAAGCTTAAAGGGATTTCCTGTCTAGCATCCTGCTCTGTGACATCCTCAGGTTCACTTTCTGCTTCTTCCTTTTGAAACGGAGCTTCTAAAATATCTCTACGAATGGACTGCTTCTGTTTTTCCACGTTTTCCACCGATTTTCCACCGGATGAGTAAAACAAATGATTAATTTTTGAAGCACATTTATTTACTGCCACACTAAAGGGAGGATTTGTTCCTTTGCTTGTTGTTGGTAAAGATCTTTCTAATCCCAGCTCTCCTTGGGGATCATGTCAACTTTCCTTTTGTGTTTGTAACGTTACGTAAGACCTTAGAGGTCCTTGTGCTGAGCCAATTGACCACAGGATGGAGTTCTTTAAAGGGAAGATTGACCTAAATCCTCATTTGCAGGCTTACGCCGACTGCCTTCACAGGGGATAAACAGGCCAATTAGAAATAAGTCAAAACTTCTTACCACATTGGCAGATTTTCTCTAACAAGCACAGAAAAAAAGAATCGGCTTAAAAAAACTGACTTACTATTTTAATAAAAAAATTCTCTAAGACATGTTTTCTCAAACTGAAATGACTACGTTGCTGAAAAACTTTATCTTGCAAGACAGAAAAAAAGAATTTTTCATTAATATTTCAGACACAATAAAGCAATCCTTTGTATTTCAGTCTCAATCAAAGTCATTTGCTTGTAAGCCTGAAAACATTTCTGAAACTTCATATTTATCATTTTGGGAGGTAAAATCATAATTCCTGTTTCAAAGCCTGATTTTATGCTGCGTGAGTGATATTTTCTTTTCTTGGCACTCTCCTCTCAAACTCTGGGAGAGCTTCTGAGAAATGGGTTTGCGTTTGCATAAATGCAGCATTTTTCAGAGCAGACTCACAGCGAGGTTTGCCCCCTCTGCCATATAATGCCGGCATCTGTCTCTTGGATTCGGGCTGAGCGGAGTCGTGAGTCGAGGCGCCGTCATGTGTTTCCCAGATTTCATTTGAAGGAGGAAGGGAAACATTGTGTTGAGGGAAGACATCCATCACCACACGACTTAGATATCCTGCAGCTATTATGTCAGAATTCAAAACAAATGAAAAAAAAATGGAGATTCATGATGAGGACTGCGTACTAAAGCAGGACCTTGACTTTGTTGGCATGCAGGACGAGGCGTTCTCTGGTAGATGTAGATTCATCACTATTCTACTGTTTGGTTCATTCCACAAATGATTGCTTTTTACTTTTTAATGGCCTTTAAAAGGACTTTTCAAAGTAAAAGTTAGGTCTTAATGATGGTTAGACATCTCTGACATTGTCTCTAGTTTAAGTGCGGTGAGATACAAGAATATAATGTTTGAAGGCCATCACTGGAAGCATCAATTCACCTATTTCCCTAAGTCTTTAAAGACTGCAGTTGGTCTTTTCTCCCTCCTTTTTAATCCAACAAAATTCTATGAATGTTTTAGATATTGCTTTCTGTGCACTGGCAGCTTCTTAGGCATCAAGCTTTGGGCTCCTACCTCCTGCTGTGGCTCAGAAACGCTGTCAGTCACCAGAGATAAAGCGAAAAATGCATAAAGTTTAAAATGTTTAAAAAGCTAAAAATGGTAGATAGAAAATCTTTTTGACGTGTTGAGGCTGAGGATTGTTGTACTCTGTGCTTTTGGCCTTTGTTAAAAAAAAGCACTCATTAGTTTAGAGTGTTTGCTTCTCTCAGGGTGAGACAAATTAAAATTGACCAAATTAAAAAACTTGATGCTGTCATGACACAAGACAGGACTGGAAACACTGGAAGCCAGAAGCAGTAATGTGAATACTTACTGTGAGATCCTGCAGGGACCTGGGGGGTTCTGCTGTTCTGCATTGGGAGAAAGGACACAGAAGGATTCATGCATCACTGAGTGTTGCAATGCTCTGCACGTTTGGGGCATTATGTGGCTGAGCTTTTATTAAATTTCCTGCATATTTGAAAAGAAAATCTCACACAAAGACTCCAAATTGCCTGAAAATTGACTGGATTGTTGCAACAAAAAAAAGAAAAAAAAAGGCAAAGCAGACATTGAGGAGTTTTGTGTTTAGAATTTAAAGAGATGGATGAATGGAGGCAAAATGAGGAAGCAAGAAAATGTAATTCAGAGCAGCGACTGCTCAGAGACTTCCACTCTGTGTGATAAGGCACAGTCAAGCTAGGAGGAAGTGAATCCTTTTGGTGATTTAGCATTCTATAGTGTCACATGGCTAGGTTCCTCTACCACAACGTGCAGAGCCTGCTGGCAGCCTGCCGTCAGATTCTCCTTTGTCTTCCTGTGCTCCTTTTCCCCCCCTGCAGACCAAAGAAATGTTGCTAAATTATGATTCCAAGCAGTAAAACAAAGATTCTTTACACTTAGATGGGAAATCAAAGAAAGCTAAAGTGTCACGCTCAGATATTCCTACAGCATTTTACTTTTCACAGATACATTTGGAGTTTCTTAGTCTGAAATTGTGTATTAACTTGCTGTAACAACGTAGTGTAAGACATTGGCAATATTTACTTGGTTAATGTTCACTAATATATGTATTTCAACAGATTTATCGACCAAAATGCAGCTTTCACAGAAAAAAATGTCATAAATTAAATCTTGTTAATCGTTGAAGTATTTGTCTTATTTTACTGATTAAAATTACTTTGTTGAATTTCCTGTTTGGCTTTGAAGAAGTGAATAGTCGAAAGTTATTTTCTAAGCTTGAAACTGCTAAATTTATTTTATTACTTTCAAAAATAATATTAACAGAAGTGTTCAGATTTGTAAAACTGTACACCGGAGATTTAGCTTCACTCAGGATCTATCTGAAAGTCAGATTTTCCTGCATTGTCATCTTCCTCTTACCAAAAATAAACAATATTGTTAGGAGGTTTTGTTACATTGTCTAAATGTAAAATGCTCTAAAATGTCAGTTTAGACTATTGGGATTTATTTTTTGCAGGTACTTTATTAAAGAAAGCTAAAAGTAAGGAGCAGGTTTGATGTTTGTGTGTCTTCAATTGTGGCACATGAGCTTTGAAATCCTTCGTTACAGCATGAAAGAGGGCGGATCTGCCTTTGGCCATCTAACAATCCCATTTCAGGCTTAGGGTGCAGTAATGTGCTCATTAATACTTAACAGAGTTTGTACCTACGCCATGCTGGCGTTTGCAGCTTTCTGGCAGTTATTAAAACCTGAGGCTCAGAGGAATGCACATTATAGACCCTATGAGTTTTGTGCATCTGTTAGATAATAAAAACTATGCCATGCTGAGCATTTCTGAGCAAACAAGAAAGAAACCCTGTGAACTCAACACGGAACTCCAGAAAGAGAAACAGCCTTTGCATCCATTTGCCAAATCGGACACGCCTTTCACCGGAACAGAATATTGAACTAGTAGCTCAAAGTTCCACCAATCCCTGTGGATCTGCTGTTATGCAGCTCTTTGCTACAAACCAGAGTACAAAACAGAAACAAAAGGTTGTAAGGAGACACAAATGATCCACATTTCATTTAGTTTTATTTCCAGAAGCGAAAACGGCATCATTTAAAATAAAAAAGAATCAACCTCAAAGGTGGTTTTATTGTGCCAGGAGGCTTTTCTCATGTCTTCTTTAAGGAACTTTCAAAAGTCCAGAAGAACCACACTGCAGAAACACAATCAACAAGGGAAAAGTTATGAAGCAGAAGCTGCGCCCTGCCTTTGAAAGAAAATTAAAGTTTGTGCTCTCAAGGAATAAAAAACGCAGGGAGATAAGGGAGCAGAACTTTCCAGTGCTCCTCAGGAATCGCTATTAAGGCGAATATCTCATTAAGAGTCTGAGCTGGCAGCTCTCTGGCAGTCAGGTGGAGGTCAAGAACGCTCCAGAGTCTCACAGCGAGAATTTCACTGAGCTCAAAGGCACTAAAGCTGCGTCTTCTCAGAAGGAGATTTACAAGAAGAAGCTTTCATGTGACAGTTTGGGTTTCCGGGGGCTCTCCACCGCATTCCCTTTCACTTTAATGCAACAGACGAGCAAAATCTGCAACCTTTTGAAATTGAAATACTTTTTAAGTTTAAAGTACATTTAAAAAGAAGAAAATGCACATTATTTACGCTTAAATCCACATTAAGATCCACTCAAGACCTGGCAAAACTCTGAGGTTTCATTTATGTTTGTGCTATTGCCCATTTTCACCTGCAGGGGTCGCTACTCTGTCACTCAGAAGCCTTTATTGCTTTTTTTTGGTTTTTAACCACACAAAAGTTAAAAAATGGAGAATAATTTAGGTTTCACGTGACTGCAGCTCAGGATGATTCACTCATGATGGATGCTGGAACCTCCTATGAATACATTTTTGTCTGCCATTCTTAGACAAACACTCAGTGATTCCTAAAGTGGGACATTTTTATCTTCCTTGTACTTTTTAAATTCATGTATTTATCTTTTAAATGTAACAAAATAAAATTTATGAAACTTTATTCTGTATTATAACAAAGAACAGCCTTCTTTTTGTGGTTTTGAATTAAATGAGTCATCCTTCTTAAAAAGGTTTAGTTCATAAAAGCATAAAAGGATGAACAGACAGTCATACACTGAACTGATAACCTCTGATGTCAGTCAAAGGTTTGTGAACAGCAAAAACTAACTGTGAACTGAGATGTTGGCTAGAGTTTACTCTACTCAACTCTAAATGTGCCAAAAAATGGGCAAAAATTGGGCTGGAAAAAGTACAGAAGGAGTTTGTGGGTCCATACAACTTCCAATCAAATAAAAAACCTCCCTACTTCTGCGCACATTTTCATGAAGGAAAGTTGCTGTGAATCCAGAGGTAATTTGAAAAACTACAACATGTAAGTATCAATATAATAGTGCTTAAAATATGGGAACCAAATGACAGGTCATGAATACAACTGAACAATATTGTAGCTGATTTTACTATCCAAATTGATAGAAACTCAGACAAAGAAGCAGTTAGGATTAAGTCATCTCAGGTCTTCAGATTGGTCCACTTTAAGTGGTAAAGAATTTCACTGATTTTATTTTTTTAGGCAAAATGCTGACAATCCTCCAAAAGGCTTAAACTTCTTGTTTCATTCTTTAACTGTCTCATCTTTGCTCCCTCAGAAGATAACCAGGACACATAATTCGTTAGTTTAGCTCACAGCAACTTTGTTTGCTTTAATTTTCAAATTATGATACAGATTCTTTGGGGAAAATAAAGATTGTAAACTGATATTTGTCCTGCTAAGACATCAAAGCATCACCAGCGTACATGAACATATAGTAAACATCAACTTTGTTGTCATCTAATTTTAGGTCAGAATTGTTTGTTTTGTGTTAAACATTTATCACAACCAATTATTTTAAGTGAAGCTTTGTCACAATTTCTATAAGTAAGATCTACCTCACTTAAAGTGCGCTGAGTTACTCTAACAGTAACAGTGTCACTCTACACGCCATTTTAAGTAGGCCTTCACTTTTGAACCAATAGCTTAATGGCCCCCATTTCTTCTTAGCCAATCATAATCATATTTTTGCCTTTAATCTCATAGAGAGCCATCTGTTTGCATTCTGGACTGTTCACCAGCTCTTCTCCACCCATTCTCCACCTGGAATTATGCTTTATGAAGGTCTGGCCTCTAACCACCATCGGTATCTTGGCTCTGGGGTTTATACATCTAAGGTCAGAGTTCTTCCTAAGAGTGCAAAACGTCAGGGGACCAAATCAGCAAAGATTATGGACTTTATTTCATGCTAATTTTTCTGTAACACAAACAAATCTTTACTCACATTGCTGTTAGAGCTCTCCTTATTGAAATGTGTATTAGAGATTGTCCTCCCTTAGACCAAAAAGGAAACTTTTTAGTTTTATGTTTCTAAATCAGATTTGCAAAACCCTTTTTTTATATTTAAAAGCATTTTATCATAAAAAAAATGCTTTCACCGGAAGATAGCTGTCATGAGCACAAGTATCAGGACAGGGTGGGCATCAACATTAGATGGGTTGGTAACAGTTCTTGGTTCTTTCATAACAGCAGCTTGCTTGTGAGCAGTCTCAGCGGATCATTCTCTCTGTAAGGAACATGACAGATTCTGAAATGTGGGTCAGAAAAGGCCGAAGGGTTTCTGTGTGGTGCTGTGTCACTCCTTCTCAAGCATGCATATCATTCCACCAACCACTTCTGACGACCACAAAGGGAGGAAAGATGACAGTCTGAATGATGGATGGTGAAGGAGACTGATGGAGAGGACTTATGACATTTATCTGACAAGCTCACACGTCAAACCCAATTCAAAAACAAATATTTACTCGTTTGCATGTTAGCTGTTTTCCTAACAAATTAACAGCTGCTCTTTGAGAAATGGCAAGTATCAGCCAATCGGAGGCCAGGAGCAATGGGTAAGAATATCAAATGCTGGACTGCGTCACACCCAATCTCATTTACACTGAAGTTTTACTAACACAGAAGCACACAAAGCTTCAAGAACATTGCCAGTGGATTTTTAAACTGAAATAAGCATTTCTGCAAGAAAACAAAAAAGAATCAGACATGGTGAATTATTGTTATCTTTGTCAACTTTTTGATGGCTCATAAGTGAACCAACTGTAAGAGGAAACCCAGAAATGACTCCAAACTCACAAAATCCTGCATGTTTGCTTTCATGTCAACTTTGGGGTCAGTTGAGGGAGTTAAGGAACTGGTATTTAGACATTATATAGCTAGCAAATGAGCAGTACAGTATACTAATAAGGTTGTGCAAAAAAAAAGAAAAAAAAAACTGATTGGCCCCATGCATTTCTTTAGTATTAGATCCATAACTTGCTACGTTTTTGTCCCAATGATACAGAAACGTCTGGAATCTGGGAATTATTATCTTTTAAAGTGACCATATTGAAGTTGTGAACTATATAGAAGCACTGACTCATGTGTGAGCTGTTCCAACTTTATTTGTAATGAAACAACTGCTTTTCATGTATGTGGGGAGCAAAGGAAAGCCTGGATAACGGTCTCCTAAAGTAATCACGTCTAAGGTGGTCCTGTGGGGGGGGGCCCGTCATGAAGAGCAGGTCTTGTTCAGAATCTCAAAAAGGGATTACATAGAAAATGGCTTAGATCTGGTCCCAATCAATAACAGTGCAGCCTAAAGGAAAGAACAAAGACACCCAAAAATTACTTTTTCCAGAAAAAAATGGATAAGAGCTGAAAAAGATTAGAAAAGTACATGTATATGCTTTTAAAAAAGCACAAGAATGAGATAAATGTCCAGACGCAGCGCAGACTCCTGTTTTGAAGACGAGCATAACAAGTGTTGGATCACGGTTGGAGGAGTTCCTCCATCACAGACTGCAGAGGGCAGAGCTTCCATAAACAGAACCGCTGTTACTGAGCTCTTGTTTGTGTTTTCTGTTTGTGAACCTTGTCCAACTCTGACTGTTTATGCAAGAGTGCCGGTGAAATTCCTCACAGGTTAGCTGGGTGCTGGTTACACGCCCTGCAGCCATGTTTGTTCATTTTGGCAACTTTAACAGCAGCAGGAGGGGGGGCAAAGTAAAAAAGAGATTAAAAGGAAAATGTTGGCTGGAGCTCTTGTGAGAAATAGAACCAGCATGGTAACACAAATGTGTGTCAACAAACACAAACATACCTAATACACTGGAGCTCTCAATTATTAGTCAAGACTAGTTAAGTGGTTTAATATGTGTCAACAGCTCACTGGCCAAAACTAAACTACTCCCCCATCAAATCCTGATCATTACAAGATAATAGTTTAATTTCCTTTAGGAATATTTCCAAGTCAAGCGATGTTTCCCTGCAGAAAACCCTTCTGCAACACAGAGAAAGGTGTCAAACTGATGCAGTACAACTATTTTCCAGTAAGCATAAACTTTCTGCATTCATAGGATTTTTGCAGAGATGTTCAAAGTTCTTTCACGCTTCCAGCATCACTCGAGCATCACAGCTCAAACAGTGAAAAAATGCTGCGTGATCAGTGATTGTCAATACTACAATCAGGTTTTGATGGTAAATGTAGGAGTCATATCAAAATTAGGGTCTGCAAGCCATCCATAAATATTAATTCCACTTGAAGATTTAGCAATTTAAATGTGTTTCCACTCAGTGGAGAAACAGCTGGAATAACATTTCTTAAAAGCTCTCAGTGTAGGTCTGTTCATCATCAGTCAAGCCTGTTATTTTAAAGACACAGGAGAATTTCCAGAAAAAAGTGATTTTTGCCAGACCTTGGATGAAAAGAACGGTAAGCCTGTCTAAACTTAGTTTAGCTTAGATAAAAACTTAAACTGAAACAAAAGGCATGTCCGAATTCATTCCCTACTCCCTAACCCCATGTAACAACATGGCATTTGTTACTTTTGTGTTCACTTGTGTCGACTTATGTTTACCTGTTTCTTGTAAATGTGTTTCTGTTCTGCTTACCCACTTCCTCCTCAGGCCTTGATTGGACAAATGTTTGTTGAGCTGCATGGAGGCCTTTCTGAATATCTAGCTGGATCAATTTTGATTGACAGGTGTTTTTTTCTACCTGGTTGTTTGGTTAATGTGAAAAAAAAAAACAACACCCCTTTTTTGTGGTGGTTTGAACCAATTGAGGTGCAGCTATATAAGCAGAAGGGTTTTTTCAGTGGGGAGAGGGTGAATGTGAATGGAGTTTAATATTGAGAACACACTGGCTGGTGAAAATAAAACCCTTTGACTCCAAAAAGACTTATACTGGTCACTTTAGCACAGCCGCTTTCCAGCACTCTGTCACAAGTGGTGTCAGAAGTGGGATGCAATCTGTGTTAAGTGGCAAACATGATGACCAGAGGTCCAAAGAAGCAGGGCAAGAGAGTAAGCCTGATGATGGAGTGGGACCATCAGATGGTCGAGGGCCATGGCAGCAATAAACCCAGCAGACAGATAGAAAGAGCTGATAGAGCTGGGGAAAACCTTAGTTCAGTCCCAAGCAGGCAGAGACCAGAAGCTGGAAAATGAGTTCTCCCAGCAGGAGCAGAGATAGAAAGGCATGTACCGTGGATTCCAGCAGGTCCAGCAACAGGTGACTGCAACTGGGGGGAAGGGCGTGGTCCACATGAAGGTCAGAGCAGTAGGATGTCTAAAGAATAAGATGAAGATGACACAGATGCTCATTCCTGATTGGAGAGAGTGGTTGCCATAGAAATAAAGTCAGACCGACACGGACCAATCACGCCTTACTGAGGACGTTTGGTTCCAACATGGCGATGGATATATCGTGGAAAAATGGTGACTGAATTGACTTTATTTGGTTGGAACCAGAAGTATGTCATTTTCTATGGGTGATGTCACACTCACCAAGGTGAGCTACCTATAACATGCACACCCTGTGGAGCGTTTATGCACAGTCAGTAAGTGCGGCTTAATAAAATGAAATAGGCAAGGCAAGGCAAGTTTATTTGTATAGCACAATTCGTACACAAAGTAATTCAAGGTGCTTCACAAAACAGAAAAATGCATTAAAATCACAATACATCATAGAAATAATCAACATAAAATTTACTTTAAAAGAAAAAAAAAAAAAAAGATTTAAAAAGAAAGAAAGGAGAGAAAAGTGCAGATAGGACCTTTCAGTCATATACACGACTGAACAGAAATGTTTTAAGTCTAGATTTGAACATGAACACAGAAGAGGCCTGTCTTACGGCTTCAGGGAGGCTGTTCCAGATTTTAGCTGCAGAATATTGAAACGCTGATTCCCCTTGTTTAGTTCTGACTCTGGGAATCAACAGGAGGCCGGCCCCTGAGGTCCTCAGAGTACGAGATGGTTCATATGGCACTAACATGTCAGAGATGTACTTTGGTGCGTGGCCATGGAGAGACTTGTACACAAGCAGAGCTGCTTTGAAGTCTATTCTTTGAGGTACAGGGAGCCAGTGCAAAGACCTGAGCACAGGACTAATGTGATCATACTTCCTGGTTTTGGTCAGGACTCGAGCAGCAGCATTCTGGATGCACTGAAGCTGATTTACAGCTCGTTTGGAGAGGCCGGTGAGCAGGCCGTTACAGTAGTCTAACCTACTGGAGACAAATGCATGAATAAGTATCTCCAGGTGTCGCTTTGACATTATGTTTTTGATTTTGGCAATGTTTTTCAGATGGTAAAATGCCGCTGATGTTACTGTCTTGATATGGCTGTTAAAGTTCAGGTCAGAGTCCATGATTACCCCTAGATTTCTGACTTGCTTTGAGGGTTTAAGAGACAAAGAATGAAGGTAGCTGCTGACACTTTCTCTTTGTTTCTGTGGGCCAAAAACAATAACTTCGGTCTTGTCTGAGTTTAGCTGGAGAAAGTTGTTCTGCATCCACGCACTGATCTGTTGGAGGCAGTGGTTGAGTGAATCCACTGGCCCATATTCACCTGTTGTCAGTGACACATAGATCTGAGTATCATCTGCATAGTTGTGATAAGAAATGTTATTACTGCGTATTAACTGCCCTAGTGGCAGCATGTAGAGGTTGAACAGAAGGGGTCCCAGGATCGATCCCTGGGGCACACCACAATTCAAGCCCATGTAGTCTGAGACACAACTACCAATTTCAACAAAGTATTTCCTGTCTTCTAGATAAGACTTGAACCAACTTAGGGCAGATCCAGAGATGCCAACCCAGTCTTGGAGTCTGTGCAAAAGGATCCCATGATCAACAGTATCAAAGGCAGCGCTCAGGTCTAGCAGGATTAAGGCAGAGACTTTTCCATCATCAGTGTTCAGGCGGATGTCATTGGTTACCTTGATAAGAGCAGTTTCTGTGCTATGATGGGGTCTAAAACCTGACTGGAAAACATCAAATGAATTGTTTAATAAGAGAAAGTCAGTGAGCTGTTGGTAGACAACTTTTTCAAGGACTTTTCCTAAAAATGGCAGATTAGAGATAGGTCTGTAATTATTCAGTACAGTGGGATCAAGACCGCTCTTCTTCAGGAGGGGTTTAATGACTGCAGTTTTTAAGGCCTCTGGAAATATTCCAGATTGAAGAGACAACTATTTGACAACTAACTATTTGAGTAATTGGTGGCAACACACTGTTCAGGACAGACTTTAGAAATCTAGTGGGTAACACATCAAGGCAGCATGTAGACGAGCTCAGACGGGTGATGGTCTCTTGGACAGTTTGGTCGGTGACAGGTACAAAGTGAGTCAGCTTAGAGTGAGTAGGTGGCCGTTGGATAGTTATATGTGTTGTGGAGTTGATGGCTTTTTTAATGCCCTGAACCTTGTCATTGAAAAATACAGCAAACTCATTACATTTAGGTGTACAAACCAGTTCTATTGGTAGCTGGGTTGGAGGGTTAGTTAATCTGTTAACTGTTGTGAACAGGATACGAGAGTTGCTGCTGCAACTTCCAATTATTTCAGAGAAGTACCTTTCCCTTGTTCTGCATAAGATCTGGTTGTAAGCGTACAACTCCGCCTTATATATTCCATAATGAACCTGGAGTTTTGACTTGCGCCACTTTCGCTCAGCTCTGAGGCACTGTTGTTTCTGTGCCCTGACTAGATCATCATTCCTCCAGGGAGCTTTCTGTCTATGTTTTCTCAATTTAACCTTCATAGGGGCAATGGCATCCAGAGCATTCAAGATGCTAGAAGTAACAGAATTCAGCATTTCATCAACATTGGCACCAGAGGCGTTTTCAGGGTTTATCATCTCTAAAAACTGTGCCCTAGTGCTCTCATTTATTTGTCTCCTTTGGACAACTGCAGGGCCAGGCGGTGGTTTGGGAGCAACAGACAGGTCAAAGAATACACAGAAATGATCAGAGAGGGCGACATCAACCACACTGACATTGTAAATAATAACCCCCCTTGTGATGAGCAGGTCCAGAGTGTGCCCTCTGCTGTGGGTGGGGCAACTCACATGCTGAATTAGACCAAAGGTTTCAAGGACAGCATTGAGCTCTTTTGCATTTCTGTCATTGACATTATCAACATGAACATTAAAATCACCTGTAATGACTAGACCATCAAAGTCTGTGCACACAACTGAGAGCATTTCAGTGAAATCATCAATAAAACTTTGGCTGTGCTGAGGAGGTTTGTACATAACTATGCAGAGTAAGGGAGGAGTTTGTTTTAGCTCAATCTTAAAGGACACATACTCAAATGATGAAAACACACCAAATGATAGTCTGTGGGTTGCAATATTATCTCTAAACAGTGCAGAAATGCCTCCACCCTTTTTATTTTCTCGTATTTCTGATTCATGTTTGTAGTTGGGGGGAGTTGATTCGACTAGAACTATGTTTCCTGTGTTTTTGTCAAGCCATGTTTCAGTTAATAACATAAAATCAAGATTAAAAGAAGAGATAAGATTATTGATTAAAAATGATTTGTTGCATAAAGATCTGACATTAAGTGCAGCAAGTTTGAGCTTAGTTTCCTTGGGACTGGTCAAAACCTTCTTCCAAGGGATGTGAACTAGATTTCTTTGATTGGACAGTCTAACTGCCCTTTTTTGCATTCTACATGGTGCAACTACAGGTATAGCACCAGAAGGAAGCTGTTCATCACAGGGCCCCAGTTTGACATAACCTTTCCTAGGACACTGGGGGCCCGTTTCATCCTAGCTCCGGGGAATAGCACCTCTAGAGGCGCAGGGGAGGTCGAGTTGAGGGTAATTTGGGTGATGGACCGGGAGGAGTGGGAGCTGGACGGGATTTGGGTGAACGACGGAGGGGGCGTGTTGGAGGGGGTTTGGATGAAGGCCGTGTTGGAGGGACTTTGGGTGAAGGATAAGGAGGGGGCACTGGAGGGGTAGGAGAGCTCCTGTGTGGTGTGAGGCTCACAGGTGTTAGGGGAGCCATCTTAATTCCTGACTTAATGAGGCTATCAAAATGGCTAGGTAGGGCCATGGGTGAAAGTGGGGGGGATGAAAAGGAAAGTGAGTCTTCACTGGGAGTAGATGTAGCAGGGGGCATCCACAGCTGGTCAGATGGTGGTATTTCTGGGGCCAAATCTGGTGGTTGTTGTTGTGGTTCTGCAGCTGGGTCCTTAGCTGGCGGTAGTTGTTGTGGTGCTGGTGCAGGTGAGTCCTTAGATGGAGGTGGTTGCTGTAATGCTGGTGGAGCTGAGTCCTTAGATGGAGGTGGTTGTGGTGCTGGTGCTGCCGGATCCAAGTCTTTGACCGGTGGTGGTGGAGGTAGTTGTTGTTGCTGTTGTGCTGTGGTTCCTGTGGTGTTATGCCATTGGTTAAACATAATTCTGTTAGAGAACTACAGGGTCGCATTATGATGACGACACAGCGGTGTGGGGCAGCGGGAAGCGTAGCCAGACCGAGAGACACATGTTGCAGGCTGTCTAACGAATGTTCGAATAAAGCGCCCTAACAAGCAAACAGTTGGACCCTTATTTGCTTCCATCAGTTTAAATAACACGACATGGTGTCAGAAGTCCTGTTAAGTTGTTAGAGGAAAGAAAAAGCCGAGTTCGAACATGGCAGACGAGAACGCGCAGCGAGTGCCGGCGGGGCCGAGCGCCACCTTCAATCTACAACCTCCGGAGCCTTTCGACTTTTCAAAGCCGCAAGAATGGGAAAAGTGGATAAGAAGGTTTGAAAGATTTCGCATTGCCAGTAACCTGAATGCAAGCACGGAGGAAAATCAAATAAATACGTTGATATACTGCATGGGTGATGAAGCTGATGACGTCATGCGCGGACTGAACATACCAGCAGACCGACGAGGGACGTATCAAGGGGTGAGAGATGGCTTCCAAGCATTTTTCATAGTGAAGAAAAACGTTATCTATGAACGTGCAAAATTCAACATGAGAAAGCAAGAAGAAAATGAGTCTGTGGATGCATTTGTTACTGCACTGTATGCATTAGCAGAACACTGTGGCTATGGGACACTTCATGATGAGCTCATACGTGATCGACTGGTAGTCGGTTTGTCAGATAAACGCCTGTCTGAACGCATGCAGCTAGACCCGGATCTTACGCTGGATAAAGCTATTAACATGGCAAGACAGAGCGAGGAAGTGAAAAGGCAGCAATCTTCACTGCAAGGTGACACCAGGACACAGCCAGGAGATGCTAAATGTGTTGACAGGGTGCACAAAAGCAGTAGAAAGTTTAAAACCAAATCACATCCAGACGTCAAACAGAGCAAATCATGGAGGCCTCAACACAGTAAACCAAATGCACAGTGTCATAAGTGCGGCAGCTCATCACTCCATCCAAAACGTGAGTGTCCAGCTAATGAAACAGTATGCCATGTATGTGGGAAAAAGGGACATTACATGAGAGTGTGTAAAAATAGGAAGACTTTGAATGAGGTGGAGGAAGATGTCAATGCCTTATTCCTTGGCAGTGTTACCAGCAATGGAGAGCCGTGGATGGTAAACATAATCATAAACAACAAAAGTGTGTCATTCAAAATAGACACAGGAGCTGATGTCACAGTTTTGCCACTTCAGGTGTTCAAAGAAATTTTCAGAGACAGTTGCCCACCCACTCTTCAAAAACCAACCAAGCCTCTGTTTGGACCTGGAAGAAAGCCGTTGGAAGTCCTCGGGTTCACAGAGATGAGACTAAGGAAAGGAGCTAAAGAAGCAAGGGAGGATGTGTACATCCTGAAACACCTGCACACAGCATTGCTGGGAAGACCTGCTATTCACAAGTTGGAGTTAGTTACTCGAATAGACACTCTCAGCATCGAGACACTAAAAGTCAGCTACCCAAAACTGTGCAGCGGTCTTGGCGAAGTGAAGCAGCCATACAACATCAAGTTAAGACCAGATGCTCAGCCCTTCTCATTAAAGACACCTCGAAGAGTTCCATTGCCGCTCATGGACAAAGTGAAGCAGGAACTGTCCCGCATGGAAGACTTAGGTGTGATAACCAAAATAGAGGAGCCAACAGACTGGTGTTCTGGCATGGTGGTGGTACCCAAAAAGAAAACAGACAAGGTGCGCATTTGTGTTGATCTCACACACCTCAACCTGTCTGTGTGTCGAGAAAAATACATCCTGCCATCAGTGGAAGAGACACTAGGCAAATTGGCTGGAGCCAGAATTTTCAGCAAACTGGATGCTAATATGGGATTTTGGCAAATTCCCCTTACAGAAGAGTCAGCCAAATTCACCACCTTTATTACACCTTTTGGCCGTTACTATTTTAGGAGGCTACCTTTTGGCATTGCTTCTGCTCCTGAACATTTCCAGAACAGAATGGCAGAAGTCATAAACAGTCTGGAAGGTGTGGTTTGTCACATGGACGATGTGTTGGTTTGGGGCAGAACACAGGAAGAACATGACACTCGCCTACATGTTGTGCTTAAAAGGCTGCAGGAGGCCGGGATTTCACTGAATGTGGAAAAATGTGAGCTGTCAAAGCAGGAAGTGATCTTCTTAGGACATGTCATCTCAGCCCATGGCATTAGTCCTGATCCAAGCAAGACAGAAGCGGTGAAAAAAATGAGAGAACCAACAAATGTTTCTGAACTGAGGAGTTTTCTTGGAACAGTTAATCAGCTTGGAAAATTCATCCCTCAGCTGGCAGAAAGAGACAAACCCCTGAGAGATCTTCTTTCTAAAAAGAACCACTGGGTGTGGGAGATTGACCAGGCTCAAGCATTTCAAGATTTAAAAGACTCTTTGGCTTCACCTCCAGTGTTGGCCATGTATGATCCAAATCGGGACAGTAAAGTCTCAGCAGATGCATCATCGTATGGACTAGGGAGCGTCCTACTCCAAAAATGGGGCAGCGATTGGCGTCCTGTGGCTTATATCTCCCGCTCTCTCACGCCAACAGAGCAGAGATACGCCCAAATAGAAAAAGAAGCCTTAGCACTCACTTGGGCTTGTGAAAGGTTCAGAAACTTCCTGATAGGCAAGCACTTCCAGATGGAGACTGACCATAAACCTCTCCTGAGTTTGTTAGGGTCCCAGCAACTGGATGCCCTTCCTCCACGCATTCAACGGTTTAAAATGCGCCTTATGCGTTATTCCTACTCCATATCGCATGTGCCAGGAAAGAGCTTGTGGACGGCAGACATGTTATCACGTGCTCCCCTGTTGAATAATGAAACACCGGATGACAAGGAGTTGTTGGAGGACACAAATATATATGTGGACAGGATAATGGAGAACTTACCAGCAAGCACCTTTTATTTGGATCACCTGAAACAAGAGCTGCAACAGGACAGTGTGTGTGCACGTGTGATGCAACTCTGTGAGCAAGGATGGCCGACTCACTATAATGGTGAACCAGCAATCAGACCCTACTGGGCGGAACGAGCATCACTCTCAGTACATGATGGACTGCTGCTTAAGGGTGACAGGCTTGTTATCCCTTCTTCACTGAGAAATGGGGTGCTCACAACACTGCATGAAGGTCACCAAGGAGTCGTGAAATGCAGGGAACGTGCACGGCAGTCGGTGTGGTGGCCTGGATTAAGCCAGCAGATAAATGAGTTAGTTCTCTACTGCCGGATCTGCAGTAAAGAGAGGCGTAATCCTGCAGAGCCGCTGTTGCCAACCCAGTACCCAGGAAGACCGTGGCAAAAACTGGGAGCAGATTTGTTCATGCTGGGAACTAAAACTTACCTGCTAGTAGTGGATTATGCATCCAGATTTGTGGAAATTGCTTTGCTTTCAACCACAAAGTCTGCAAATGTGATTCACCATTTAAAATCCATCTTTGCACGCCACGGCATTCCAGAGCAGCTGGTGACGGACAACGGGCCTCAGTTCTCTGGAGCTGTTTTTGCAGACTTTGCACAATCGTATGGATTCCATCACATCACCAGCAGTCCCAAACATCCTCAGAGTAATGGTGAGGCTGAGAGAGCAGTCAAGACCATAAAAGATCTCCTGAAGAAAGCTGCTGATCCCTATCTTGCACTGCTCGCATACAGAGCTACTCCACTGCAGAACGGATACAGCCCTGCTCAGCTTCTCATGGGGAGGAGGCTTCGCACCACAGTGCCGACATTTCCAGCTCTTCTACAACCTGCTCTTCCCGACATGGAGGCTGTTTCACATAAGGAGAACGAGAAGAGGATGAAAGATGCACAGATGTTTAATCAGCGCCATCGAGCACGGAACCTTCACCAACTTGTTCCAGGACAAGAAGTGTGGATACCAGATTTAGGATCAAGTGGAGCTGTGGTGAGCAGACACACAACCCCTCGCTCATACATTGTTGAAGGACCTCATGGAACAGTAAGGAGAAATCGACGTCATCTTGTTGCCATGAAGACTTTACCCGAACAGAGCCAGAGCGACACAGAGCAACAAGTTTCAGGTTGTGCTCCAGAACAACAACCACCAGAGTCACTGATCCAGAACTCATCCGAACTGACATCCACCCCCAGAACCAGGTCTGGGAGAGCTGTTATAAAACCAACCAGACTGGACTTATAGATTGTTTGAATATGAAACATTTTCAGAGATGTTGGAAAAAAAAGAATGTTTTGTAGTTATGTTCTTTTTAATAACTACGTTATATAGAAACCCTCTTCAACCTTACGGCAGAGTTATTTGTAAGGGTTGTTAAACTATGATAGTCTAATGATTGTTTGTTCTATTTCAAAAAGGGGAGATGTGGTGTTATGCCATTGGTTAAACATAATTCTGTTAGAGAACTACAGGGTCGCATTATGATGACGACACAGCGGTGTGGGGCAGCGGGAAGCGTAGCCAGACCGAGAGACACATGTTGCAGGCTGTCTAACGAATGTTCGAATAAAGCGCCCTAACAAGCAAACAGTTGGACCCTTATTTGCTTCCATCAGTTTAAATAACACGACAGTTCCTGGGACACTGGCTCGGTCCTTCCTTACTGCCTTTTCAGGGCCTTGGCCTCTATGCCCCAGAGCGTGGAGGAGGTTCTTCACTAACTCTCTTGCTCCACCTCTGTTCAGGTGTGGGCCTCTTCCCATGAATAGGTCCTCTCGCTTCCAGAATGTATTGAAGTTCTCAATGTAATGGAGTCCTCTAGAAGCACACTCTCTGGAGAGCCAATTGTTCAGCTGGAACAGACGGCTGAACTTGAGAGACACCCCATCAATGTTAGGAAGAGGTCCACTGATGAATGCTTCAACCTCTACTTTGTCAATCTCTTCAAATAACTTCATGAAGTCCTTTTTCAAACGTTCGGACTGTTCTTTTCTGATATCGACAGCACCTACATGGATGATTATTCGTTTAACTCCTTGGTACAAGACTTTAGATAAGAGTCCTGTAATCACTGGAACAGTAGAACTTGGGCAACATAAAGTTTGCAGTCTTCTGTGGCTGACTCCACTGATAGCGCCATCTCCAAGCAGCAGCGTATCTCTGACCTTGACGTTTGGCACAGATTTTCTTTCTGCCTGTGCTTTGTTGCCAACATTATGACTCCTTCTCTGTGGTCCAATTTCACTGTATTCTTCAACATCACATTGTGTTAGGGGTAAAAATCTGTTTGTGAGCTTTATTTCGGATGTTCTGTCATCTTTACGCTTTGTCTTAACACAGAGTTCCTCCGCACAAAGTTTTGGAAAGGACACAACATCACTCAGGTCTATGTCACTGTTATTCTTCTCATTTGTAGTAAGAGTGGGCTTCTTACCACCCGATGTTACTGGAAGGGTCTTGTGAAGTCCATTTTCAGTTTCCAAAGTAAATATCCTTGTTTGTAGCTCTTTTATTTCTTGTTGGTAGATCCGACAGCGTTCACAGTGGGAGTTCGTTTTTCTTCCTCTTCCGGACATGTCGCTGGCTTGTCAAAAATATTGATTTGTATAGGTGGAAGTCACAAAAAAGGATGACCAGTCTGATATTCCAGGATGTGTGGAAGAAGTAAAATGATTAAAAATGATTAATTAAATGATTAAAAAGCAAATAAAGCAGGAAGCAGCAGGAGCAGGGAAAAAAGCGTCTGCACTCTTTTGCAGGGGGAGGAGCAAAAAAAAACAAATAACCATGCTATGGAAAGTGTTAAATCCTTTCATGGTTACAAGAGTGCAAAGTACAAAAAAAAATATGGAGACGTTACCATTCTATGATGAAGAGACGAGTTAAATTTCTGAAAAAGTGAGTTAAACCTTCCTCAACAAAATGTTGCTCTTGATTTTGATGTTCCACAAGATGTAGGAACCTTGCAAAGGCTGCTTTGAAACCATGGTTTGACAAAGTAACTGAAATTGAAGGTGTCAAAACAAATCAAGCTACTTGTTTGGATAATGCTGTTTACAAGATTAGGAATGGTATTATTTACCCGAAATGCGACAAAAGCGATGTGCTTGCTCTTCCCATGCTGTTCAGAAAGAAAGGTATGGAGCTTGACCACAGTGCCCTGTGCAGATTTTAGAGTTTTCCATGAAACTTTAAGTAGGACTACTGACTGTTTTGTCTTTTTAGGAATGTTTACTCAACTCTGATTTTTGCAGATCTTGTGAAACATGCCAGATGACATCACTGAAAGGGGCCGCTTGTGTGCAGCATCGATATATTTTAAAGGTGACTCCAAAACATGCCAATTGTTGAGTTCCCCTTTGAACCAGTAGGGATGGATATTGTGGGCCCCTTAGAAAATAGCTCCTCCAGTAACCATCACATACTAGTTATCTGTGGCTACGTCACACGTGATCCAGAGGCTTTTCCTCTCAGATCAGCTAAAGCAAGAAATGTTGGAAACTGTCTTTTGCAATTATCTTCTAGGATAGAAATTGTCAAAGAAGTCCTCACTGATTGTGGAGCCAACTTTTTGTCCACACCAGATGTTTATAAGTTGGTAGGGGTTAGAGGAAATAAGACATCCCATTTCACCCTTAAACGGATGGGCTGGTGGAGAGATTCCAACCCCGGTGCCGACTGAGAGCAGTGACTGCCTTATCTTCTGTTTGCTTATCGTGACGTTCTGCAGGCTTTCGAGCTGGTTTGCAGTCACCAGACCAGAGGACATTTGGATCATCTCAAGGTTTCTCCAAGAAACAAGGAGAAAATGTTGTGGCTTATGTTTGTTTGGCTTATGTATGTTTGTTATGATTGTAATGTTTTTTGTGTATTACTCTTATTTGATTGCTTGAAATAAACCATTTCAAATCAAATAAAATCAAAATGTGTTCAAAATGAGAGAGGGAAATTGCGGTCTTGGTGCAGGACAACGGGAAAGCTGCACAGATACACTAAAGAACCTGGTATGACAAAAAGGCGTGGAACGGAACATTCACTCCAGGTCAAATATTGTTGCTGTTGCTCCCAACCAGTGAATGAAGCTTCTTACCAGATGGCACGGACCTTATTAGATAACAAGGAAAGTGAGTAATATGACCGATGAGCTGTTCATGATCACCTTTTGAAAGAGTTTCTAAGCATCCAAGGAAGGGTTTCGCAGCAGTTCTTTATTTGTTCTGTGAAGGATGAGGAGATGACAGAGAAGTTCTTCCCCACAAGCACTGCAATTGCTTCTTCAGTTAACGTCTCTCATCTGTCTGTTCACAAACAGGAAGAAATCAAACCTCTTTTAGATCCACAACTGTTTTGGGAAAGTCCAGGCTTCACATGACTGGTCGAGCATACAATTCGCCTAAAGGAGGATGCCCCTGCTCAACAGTAAAGCTATCGTATCCCTGAGCGGTTGGTGCCAGTTTGCAACAAGAAATTAAGTTGATGCTGACAAAGAAAGATAACTCACTGAGAATTGGCATTGACTTTAGATACAGCGGGGAAAATAAGTATTGAACATGTCAACATTTCTCTCAAAAACATATTTCTAATCGAGCTATTGACATGAAATTTTCACCAGATGTCGGCATCAACCCAAGTAATGCACACATGGAAAGAAATCCAAACAGTTATGTCCATAAATGAAGTTCTGTGTAATAAAGTGAAATGGCACAGGGAATAAGTATTGAACACGCTTCCTGAAATTTATTTAATACTTAGTGCAAAAAGCTTTGTTGGTGATTACAGCCTCAAGACGCCTCCTGTATGGAGAAACCAGTCGAATACATTGCTCAGGTGTGTTTTTGGCCCATTCATCCACACAAACTGCCTTCAAATCTTCAAGGTTCCGGGGGTCTCTTCTGTGAACCCGGATCTTCAGTTCTTTCCAAAGATTTTCGATTGGATTCAAGTCTGGTGATTGACTGGGCCATTCTAGCAGCTTTCTTTTCTTTTTCTTCAACCAGTTGAGTGTTACCTTGGCTGTGTGCTTGGGATCGTTGTCTTGCTGAAAGATCCACCCTCTTTTCATCTTCAGCAGCCTGGCAGATGACAGCAGATTCTAATCAAGAATGTCTCAGTACTTTTCTCCAGTCATTATTCCTTCAATGATATGAAGTCTACCAGTACCACATGCTGAAAAACAGCCCCACGCCATGATGCTCCCACCTCCAAACTTGACTGTTGGTATGGTGTTTTGGGGGTGATGTGCGGTGCCATTTTTCCTCCAAACATGTTGTGTCTTATGACATCTGAAGAGTTCAATTTTGGTCTCATGTGACCAGAGTATCTTCTCCCAGAATGTCATGGGTTTATCCAAATGTTGTGTCGCAAACTCCAAACGAGCTTCAACATGCTTCTTCTTCAAAAATGGAGTCTTGCGTGGTGTGCGTGCATGGAGGCCATGGCGGTTGAGTGCATTACTTATTACAACGGTACCTGCTGATTCCAGGTCTTTCTGAAGCTCTCCACGAGTGGTCCTGGGCTGTTGGAGAACCCTTCTGATGATTGTTCTGACTCCTCTGTCTGAAATCTTGTGAGGAGCACCTGGCCGTGGCTGGTTTATGGTAATGCCGTGTTCTTTCCACTTCCGGATGATGGCCCCAATGGTACTCACTGGAACTTTCAGAAGTTTAGAAATGCGCCTGTAACCAATGCCTTCAGTGTGTTTTGCAACAATAAGGTTGCGTAGGTCTTTGGACAGCTCTTTGCTTTTACCCATCATGCAATGCTTCTTGTCTAACACCTTGCTGGTGAGAAACCTTTTTAAAAGGCATCAATCAGGACTATACCAGCTGATATTATTTTGCACGAATAGGGGGCAGGTTAACCTTCTGAATACTGACAAACTCCAGCTGCTTTCTTGGCTTCTTCTTTCCAGACCTTTTTACCCCTCCTTTTCTTCATGTGTTCAATACTTATTCCCTGTGCCATTTCACTTTATTACACATAACTTCATTTATGGACATACATGTTTGGATTTCTTTCCATGTGTGCATTACTTGGGTTGATGCCGACATCTGGTGAAAATTTCGTGTCAATAGTTCAATTAGAAATATGTTTTTTGAGAGAAGTGTTGACGTGTTCAATACTTATTTTCCCCGCTGTACCTGAATGGATGGATGAATGGATGGATGGATACCTGAATGCCATTTCCAGCTTCAACCCACAATCTAACGGTTGACAAATTTTTGGAGACAGTGGATGCAGCAAAATATATCACCACGCTCTACCTGAGCAAAGGATACTGGCAAGTGGCCTTGGTTCCAGAGGCAAAGAAGTTAACTGCACTCTGGACAGCCTTTGGTATGCCTTGTGCTATCCTATGACCTCACCTTTACATTGACGTGTTCTCCCTACCATGACAAAGGTGGATAAAGGTGGAGAGGATTTCCCATGGACACCAGTGAAGATCACAAATCATTGAAGAAAAAAAGTTTACTTTACTCTCTTGTGGGATCTAGATGACCCAACTCT
This sequence comes from Oryzias curvinotus, assembly GCA_023969325.1. Lineage (NCBI taxonomy): Eukaryota > Metazoa > Chordata > Actinopteri > Beloniformes > Adrianichthyidae > Oryzias > Oryzias curvinotus. The sequence goes on from CM043722.1 coordinate 44,377,653, forward strand.
CAATGTTAAAGGGCTTAGGATAGCACAAGGGTTACAAACCAATATTGGGTGATGCCTTTCAGGCTTCAAGGGGCGCCTGTGACCTTTCAACAGCTCGGTTGGCTCCAGCAAAATGACTGAAAAGGTTTCAACAGGTTCTGAAGATGGATGGATGGATTTCTTGTGCCACATTTATAATGAAAAGCAATCAGGTATTTTGTTGGTGAAGAGTTTTTAACCAGTGACAAAAGCCTAAAAGTTCACATTTAGGTAATAATTCATACCATTATTTTATTTTCTAAAGAGAAGCTTTAGTAGCTACTAAAAGAAGCTTTCACAGACACCTGGCACCTCCTCCACATGCTGGTCAGCAGCCCGTCCCACTAATGTTCAGTAAGGCTGAGGTCAAACTGCAGAGATAAACCTTTAATTTCAGAATCACACCTTGATTTAAATGATCTCTATTATAATTTAAAACTTAAAAATTATATTCTAAATATATATATTCACTTGGTCCCCTTTTATTTTCAATTTTCATTAATGACCTTCCAACTAAATGTATTTACAGCAATATTCAACTCTATACTGATGATACTGTCATTTAGGTGTCATTTATTATCTGTAGTGGCTGCGGGCTTATGACCCGCTAGAGAGGCTGCGGCAGGTCCTGTTTGCTACGTGCTCCACAAAAAGCTATGACCAAGAAATCCACTCTGTTTGTGTGTCGTGATTTATTCAATTTCATCGTTGCCACAGATGACACATGTGGTACGATCCATCAAAAGTGTTGTTCATAATCAAGTATAAAAGTGGTCAACAAAAAATACTGGGCCCTGTGCACCCTCTATGTATCAAACCAACAAACCAGACTAACACAGGTGACAGGTGCGCCTAAATGACGTCTTAACTAATCACGTGACCAAAAAAAAGGAATTATAAACAAACATGATCATGGCGACTACAGCATCTAAATCTAATCTTATTGACATTCAGCCCTCAATTCAACATGATTTTAAATCTGTTCAATTGTGGTTACAATCTAATAAGCTTCTACTCAACAAATCAATATCCTATTTTATGTTGTTTCAAAAAAGTTTACGCCCTGTAGCTGCAAGTGAAATAAATTTAACTTACATGGACATGTCACCCATTTCAGCAACAGAAAAATTCAAATACCTTGGTTTGTGGCTTGACTCCTCCCTCTCTTTTAGTGCTCATATACATTCCATTGTCCATTAAATTTCTTATCGTTTAAAATTACTTTATCCATAAATCAATTGTTTTAGTTTCTCAGTCAGGAAGAAAATTATTTCACAACTGATTATCCCGACTTTAGATTATGGTGACATAATATATCAAAACACCACTCTCTAACTAACTAACTAACCTCCGACCACTGAATGTTGTTTATAACAGCTTGTGTAGGTTTATTCTCCATTGTCCGTTTAGAACTCACCACTGACTAATGTATCAGCAACTGTCCTGGTTTCCCCTATCCTCCCGACGTCAACTTCACTGACTATTGTACATCTTCAAATGTATTAACCTCAGTTACCCAGAATATCTCAAACAATATCTAATTCCTTTTTAGTCTTCTTATAATTTTATGCAGATCAAATCTTTTTTGTTGTTCCAAAAGTTAAAAAAGAAATTAATTTTATTACGAAGCACCCTCTGACTGGAACAATCTTCCTCCATCCATTCGCTCTTTAACCTCATTCTTTGCATTCAAAGACGCCTGTTTAGTACATCTTCAACACTTATGTAACTTTTTTTGATTTAATTTGATTTCTTTCCTGCTTTTTATTCCCTTACTTTGAACTAACTGCTAAGAGGTGTAATAAATGTCTGTGTTTATGTGTTTGTGTGTGTGTGCCTGCTTGTTGTTTAAGTTCTTCCTTGTTTTGACAAATGTAAAGTTTGCTCAACTGTATCTGTCGGCATTTGCTTGTTTTGTTGTATGTTGAGGACCCCCTTGAAAACGAGATGACACATCTGAAGGGGCTTACCCTACGAACAAATAAATTGTAAAAATTGTAAATCTCTAATGTTTACAAACCTGTTTTTTTCAGTGAGGGCAGAGCTGGCCAACACCATCACACTTACTTTACCAAAATGTGTGACTTTGTCTGTGAAGTAATCAAGACAGAGTTCTCATCCTCTTTGTTCTCCAGGATCTGAATCCTTGGGGCATTCCTTACTGGCCAGGGTTACCAGTGCCAGGATTATCAGCATCGGGGAAAAATCATGCACAGCTCCCACACATAGGTCTGCTGATCACGTCTGCTCCTTTTAAACTTAACACGGTCTGATATACAGGCATGGTTATAAAATGCCATAAATCAATATCTAAGGGTTTTCGAAAAACTTGGTTTATCAAGGAAATATTTTGTTGGAATAACTTGACCACACGCTAATAATGCTATAAATAGGTTTTCCTATTGGCCCAAAACATCAGGAGATCCACATGACAGAGAATAATCAACCAGTTTTAACCCTTGTGCTGTGATATGGTGTCAAGATGACCATTGATGTGTTATCTTTACCATGACAAAGGTGGATAAAGGTGATGAGGATTTCATGTAATCCATGGACACCAGTGAAGATCACAAATCATTGAAGAAAAAAGGTTCAGTGCACTGTCTCATGGGTCTAGATGACCCCACTTCCAATGTTAAAGTGCCTTGGATATCACAACCTTTTTTCTTCAATGATTTGTGATCTTCACTGGTGTCCATGGATTACATGAAATTATTCCACCTTTATCCACCTTTGTCATGGTAGGGAAACACGTCAAAGTAAAGGTTGGGGTCATCTAAGATAGCACAAGGGTTAAGTGGTTAAAAGCAGCTTGATGGCAGGCCAGATGTTATGAAGTGGAGTGAAATAAACCTGACTACTGTGGGATGGGTCAAACCAAAACGAATTCATCTGATGAACCAGAATCCCACCATTATTATAAACTAAAATAAAAAAAAAGTTTTCTTTTGTCATCATGGGAGTTGTCCTCAGGCTGCATTGCTGCAGAGACACAATCAAACTCACGTATAAGTCTGTGTTTTGTGTTTGGTTCAGCTGGATGCCTTAAAGTAATACGTCAACCATGATTAAAACACCATTTATGGTTATTTTCACATCTTCTTGTACCAACTTCACTGTGCTTTTATAAACATCCAGTGCTGCTGTCAGAATAACATTTTCACAAATTCTAACAGAAAAGAAACCCCAGACAAAAAAGCAAATAAAAGCATATGTAGTTATATAACTGCTAAACTTGTGCACCTGAAAATATATGTTTTGTTTCAGAAGAGTTCAGTTTGTGCTTTTATTCTGAAGGGACTCTTTCAAAGTCTCTGCTTCTGGCATCACTTCAATGAGGTCATTGTTTGAGGAAACCCTGGTTACTCAGACAACAAGACCTTTTTCACAAACTGATGTGAAATCGCGATTAGATTTTTCCTAAACAAGTGACCAAGTATAATAATATTCTTCCAATCTCTAATAATCTGCTTTAATATTAGTTGCATGTGGAAAACATCTGGAGACGTCCTAGAAACATGAAACTCACTCAGGCCATTAGACGCTCTGCTTCTTTCTGCACAAGGATGAACAAATTTCAAGCCCATACCACCCAGTTACAGTTTTTTCTAAAAACTCTTTTTGCCTTCAACATGGGGTTCAGTCTGTGACAGAGGGAGGAGGCGAGCCTGTCAGAAGGGAGGTGTAGGGAGGTTGTGTGAGGACTTGGAAAAAATAATATTTTTGTCCTTCAGTTTTGTGAATGTGCTCATGTGGTGTCTGCAGAGGAAGACAGACGCGCTTGAGCATTTAGCAAAACCGAACAAAAATTCATTTTGTTGCAAATGTTCTGCCTTTAGGATCAAAGTGCTCCAGGGTGTCATGCAGCATCTATTAATGTGAAGCTTTGTTGATGTTCCGGTGGTAAAAAACATCCAACCACAGAGGAGCAGACATCTGAGGAAAGTAGTCAGTAATGTCTGGATCAGCTCTCCTGTCATCCCACGTACTGGACCAGGGAAGCGCTTTACATCAGGCTGTTTTCATGGACTGTGAGTCAGCCCTGTTGACTGTCCTCACAGGCTGTATGGTAGTAAATCACAATGATGACTATTTAGAAAATTAGACCTAAAAATAGAGATTTTTTTTTTAAATCTCTGAGCTATGGAGTTTGTTGTTTGTCTGAATGAGCTGCAGAGCAGTCTCAGCTACACCTGCTCACCCACTGAAGGAAACACACACCTCCCCAAACAGATTAGAAAATATGTTTTTGCTGACATTACTTGGATAGCTTACACATTTGTGGTTTTTGCTTATAAGACAAGACCTCTCCTTCCAAAAAGTCAGTCTTTCCTTCTCACGCCTCTTCCACCCATTTCCTGCACTTTCTGTACAGACACGTCTGGTTTAAACTGATTAGGTAATTTTATGCCTCAAAAGTCTAATTGAGAGTGTCCCTCCCTCTCAGTTTTTTCTTGAAGATGTGCTGTGACGGCTGCGATTCTCTCCACCAGCACAGATGTGTTGTTCAGGAGCAATGGGGGCTCCAGCCAGGCTTTTGCTATGGTTTTCCAGTTGCATGTACTTCTCCTTTATCTTAGATCATCTTGCAATTTTAAGGGATACAAGTAATCAGGATTGTAGCTACACATTAGATAAGTAAAAAGCACAAAGAGTCACAAATTAAAGACAAAATCAATGACACATAATAAAAAAAGGCAAAATCTGAAAACATTTCTTAAGTTCCAAAAAAAAAACTGGTTCAGATGCAACCATTCAATGTAGCCACTTCACAGTTTATACTTCTGGGATTTAGTAAATGTTTGCATCTTATTCCCATTTAATGTGATAAAGTACTTGTTTTTATCCTTTTAGTGAATTCCGTTATTTATTTATTTTTTAGACAAATATTTTCCGTTTTCCTAATGTTTTTTGTGTGTAGTTTTTACGCCTTTACCCACATCTTTCTTTATTCTGGAGGATCAGACAGGATGCCTGATATGAAGTCTGTCCACGGCTCATTGCAAGGTGTCAAGAAATGAAAAACAAAAACCTTTTAATGCAGGTTTTATTTTGAAAAGTGTTTAGTTTAGCTTAATTTAGTTTGCATTGCAGGATTTATGCTGTCACACAGTGCAGCACTAGTGATCCTGGAAAAAAAGGATAGCAGCCAAATGCAAACTGTTTAGAAATCTAAATTCACATATATTTTGTAAATTGTTTCCCAGATCATTAAAGTGAAGTGAGGTAGACACTTGATTCAAGCTAAATGAGGAACAGTACACATTTTTTGGCATGTTTACAAAATGAAAGGTTTGTGCGAGATTCCACTAGCTGGGAACACTCAAGATGGTCTAAAGACAGAATAATCTGTGTGTTGAAAATAGATCAAATAAAACTCAAGACAGGTGACAGGTGTGATCATGTGACCCTTTGGTTTGTTTTCAACTCAATGAAATCACTTTTAAGCAGATTTTGTCACTGTTTTGATCAGCAATAGCATCTGTGGGGAGTGGAGGTGGGACTAAAATATGCTGAAACGGAAACAGGCGTACAACTGAAAATCCAGAGCAGGAGCGCTTTGAGTGAAGAATAACAGAACATAACTAAACTCAACTAATAAAAAAAATTTTTTTTTTACATTGCTCAGACCAAGAGGAGCAAACAAGCGGGATAAATGAGCTTGACAGTTGTTGGAGCATGCCCAGTAAGACCTTTGAAGAGTGGACACTCATCTGTCAATTCACAAGGCCAGAGCTGGTTGGTACCAATTTTGACATTAAGTTTATTTCCAAATAATAAAGCTATAAGAAAAAAAAGTCATTTAAAACTGTCAAATAAATAATACCAAAAATTTTGTTTATTCCTGTAAATCTGTACTATTTTACATCAGCGTGAAAAAGAACAACCCCCTAGTGGCCACACATTGAACTGGACTTTTCTAAAGGGCTTCAACCTGGAAGTTTAAGAGTTCCCTAATCAACATACTTGAACCAAACTCAGTTGCAGACATTCAAACATGTTTGGGTTTTTGGACTATTGGATGTTGTTACACAACACAACTGCAAGATTTCCATTAATGAGGAGAGAGTGGAATATGCCATAAAGGTCTAACAAAGCAGACCTGCATGACTGTTATGGATGAGACTGATGAAGTTGTGACAGGAACAAAGGGTCCGTGTAGGCTGGATGGATCAGCAAGACCTGCTTTGACAAAAGTTGATACAAGAGTTTTTGGTGTTTTCAGTTATCTTTGGGAAAGTCCTGCAGTGTGTAATCCCTCACACAACTGCTAAGAGTGTTACTCCAAACTTCAGAGTGTACCGGATTCAAGCAAAGATCATCGTGGAGCCGCTGTTCTAATCGTCTCCTACATTTCATTTTACTACCTAAAGGGTGTGTTTAGCCAGTCAGAAGCTGTCAGAACAGGAGAAGCTGATGCTGCCCTTCATCTGGTAAAGCCACACAAAGTCATGGCCACCCAGCTCTGGTCCTGAGGCTCCATCATCCCTCTTGAAGTTAAACTAACCCTGCTTTTCTCGCTACTGGTTTGATGGATCAGGTTTTTCCAGATTCTGGTTGACTGAACACACCTGATCCAAGTTGCAACGGTTGTGAGGGCTGGGATGGCTGGATAACAAGATGAGTGGTAGAAGGGTTGGGCGGTTCTGCATTAGAAAATCCATACCACACCCCTCACACTGGCTGGGAATGACTCAAAGTAAACAAAAGTGCAAACATCAAGCTGTAAGTTCCCTGTTTTTTCTGTCTCAGCCTGGAAACATGTATGATAAACAAATAAATGTGTTTTCTGTGGGAAAATTATCATTTAGCTACGGTTTGGGGGGGGTTGGGAGGGCTGATCAGCCCCTCTGTGGTTTGATGTGAGTCCCAAACCACTATTCACGTGGACACACCTCCCATGTGGAGCGCGTAGAAACAGACAGGAAGTGGTTCAGCAAACACAGGGATGAAGTAAATAACAATCTAAATAATGCACATGTCTGAGTAGCTGAAGGAAAAACTTGCTGGTTCTAGACCTCCTCTTGAATAACCGAGAGCCTGTTGAGAGCGGTCGTTCAAGGTTAAGACAGCAAACACAAGAAAGAGGCCGTAATGAAAGAGTTTCTTCATGTGCTGAAGCTTGAATTATTTTTCTACCTTGTAAATCAAATCAGGCATAAATATCTAAGTATAGGTCATATTTGACCAACAGTGCAGAAAAGGTTCAGACATATTTACTTTCAGACATAACTTTCTTGAACGCACTTTGTGTTCACACTGGACTATCACTGTCACCCAATACTAGCTTAGGTACTCACAGTTGGGAAAGGCTTGGTGCGAAATGTCAAAGCGGTGAAAATTTCAGGAATCTTGTTCCAGCCATTTTCTTTCACAGCTCTATTCATATTTATAAAAAACTTGTCATAGAATTCCAGTCGGCCACAAACCACAATTTTTAATTTATCTTTCATGATTGTTTTTTTTTTAACTGGTTGGTACTTCCATCTTTTGAAAGAATACTTCCCTACCAAATCCGAGTCCATGATCAACCAATTTAACTGTTGACGGGCATTTAATGCCCATGCCTTTATTTACGTATAGCCCCAAAATTGTCATAAAAACTTGCGTTACTACGTGTGAACGCGAAAGTTTTGAACTTGGAAGCCTGAAATGTGCATTTACGCACACTTACGTGGACTTGTTGTTCTGTATTTTGCCGCTGGATGGCTCAGTTAGCTGGGCGTAGGACTGTCACCCTGGATTCACTTCCCAGGGCAAGTAATGAGCCAAAAACCCAATGTGGGTCCTCAGGCAAGACCCCTCACACTGCTGCCAATCTGGGGCTTCCTATGCCTTGAAAATACAGGCTTGTGTCAGGAGGGGCATCCGGCATAAAAACTCTACCCCTGATGGGAAAAGGGGAACAACAACACAGAATTTTTATTGGAAGTGGCTGCCTGAGTGCAAGTTTCAGCATTCGTCTTCATTGAGATATTTTAAAAGCTAAACTGTGAAGAATCTGTTTGATTTCTCACACTGGACGGATCATTAATGGTGTCCCTAAAAAGGAGCTATAATGATTACAAAACAGTCATTTTGCTGCTTGAAGCTTGCATTAAAAGTGCTTTTGTGAGCAGAGAAGGTTGAAATAGTGTTGATCTGTGAGGCAATCAGGATGTTGGCTCCATAGGCTGGATCTCCTTTTCATATTGCCCTGCCAAAGGGCTGCAAATATTTTCATATACCTGTGATGAAGCAGGTTCCCTGCCTCGCTGTGACAACCCTTCCTCACCCTCCTCTCCCTCAGTTTTTGTTTGCCTTCATTCCTCCTGGACTTTCCTTTCACCCACAGCTCCACTCTGTTCGGTGGAGGCGTGGGAGTCAGGAGAGAGTGAGCTAACACTGCCGGCCTGATTAGGTGGTGGAAAAGAGGGCTGATAATACGGCGAGGGAGGAGGGAGGGCTGAAATGGAGCTGAGGGGAGGTAGATGGTAAAAAAAATTAAAGGGGGTGTGGGGTTTGGAGATGCGTATAAAAGCTTTAGCTGTTAAGAATGATGACATATTCCTCTGGAGAAAATACAGGTTTGACCAAGTTCCCCCTAATCTGCCACAGTAAGTACTTCAGAGCAAATAATCTCTTTAAACTTTCACTTTCTTAAAAAAAAAAAACTGTCATAAAACTGCACTTTTTCTTTAACTATTATTCTCATTTCTTGGAAATGTTTGGTAAAGTGTGTTTTTTGTGTGGGTATAATCCGTGGCCTCGGGCTGGTTGTCTGCACGCCAACATCATGCCAGCAGCTCTTTCCAATGACTTCAGCACATCATGTCTGCAGGGTAGAAAACCAGCAGAACACCTACTGAGACGCAGACAGCCAGAAAACTTTAAAGACTCTGCAGGCAGCATCACTCAGCCGCAGCTCTGGCCTTTCTTTGTCTGTGCTGAGCATCTAAATTATATTGTATTTGTGAATTTTTTTCCTGTATGAAAGCTGTCCAAGATTGGGGCTGCTTGAGCTGGATTCCATCCTCAAAACCAAAGAACAGGAGATTACAATTTTGCAGACTCTCCATGGCGTGTTCAAACATTAAGTCTTCAGGTGGCTTTGGTGTGCAGATGATGCAGGACACCAGCAGCTTCTGCTGAGAAAAAGTGAGTTAGGACTGAATGATTTGGCTGCCTGACAGCTATTCCCTTCCCTGCAGACTGAGTTGAGTGGTGCAGATTAACATGGACTTTAGTGCTGTGCAGGCTCTTCATGCATGAATGGGGTCTTTGATACCTGCTGCACAGGAGCGTTTAGCAGCTGTACGCAGAAGAGCATATATGAATGTCCCCTTCCAGCAGTCACACACAAACCGCAAGCATGAATTTGCCATTCTTGCCCACGTATTGAGAACATAATCCATTTTTTACACCTTTTCTCTAAGTTCCTTTGCAGTGCTGAGATGACTTACTGAAAATCCTGTCTCCTTTTTTTTTTCCAGCCGTCAGGCAGATCAAACGCTGGAGGATGAGGAGCCTTCTGCAGTTTCTGGCACTCTGTGCTGCGGTCTCTTTCTGCGCCTGCTATGGTATAGAGCTTCCCAGACATCCTCACACGCAGGCATCATTTCTTGGTTTATGATTAACCCAATTCCATGTTTTTCCCATAGATTCTCATGAAAGCACAGAATCCTTTGAAGGTGATTAACAGATGCATCTTGGTCCCTGGAAAAACCTACATGCTTTTCTAACACAGAACCTTCATTTAAAACTGGACCAGCTGTTACTTTGCATGGCCCAGGTCAGATGCATGTTGGTTCGGATATTGTTGATACCGTTTTATGCTTTCAGATTTGTTTGTGCCTCGAAACCGGGCCAACTCGTTCATTACTCCACAAAGGCGCAATGTTTTCAACCCACCCAGAGGCACCGGCATCAACCAGTTGAACGTCTGGAGGTAGGCACGGTACAGACTTTATTTACAGCAGGTCTGAAGCCGTCTGCACACATGCCATGCACTCATAAACTGTACGTTCTTCAGACAAGGATCATTAAGATCATTAAAACATCGACATGTGCTTCAGTCATCCACCCAAGCAAAAGCACAGACGTTGCATTAGAGGGCGAATGCTTGAAGGAGATGATGCAGCCTTTTCCCCATCCTCCAGGGCCAGAAAGTCTCCAGCCGAGATGCGGGCAGAGACCTGCGAGGACTTCTCCCCCTGCCGCCTCTACGCCTATCGCTTCGGCTACCAGCAGGCCTACCAGAGATACTTCGGACTGGGAACTCGAATTCGACTCCCACAGTCCTACAGACCAGCGGGGAGTCGTGGATTCTAAACCCAAACCCCAACGCAGTTCACTAACTCCACATACGTCTCAATTTTGATACACTTTTATTTACCTGAGGTCAACTTTGGCCAAGTGTTGGTAAGCTTTCAGTGTCACTCAAATCCTTTGACAACCCCAAATTATGCAAGCTGCCATTACCCCCATGTAGAACTTCACCGCTCATCTCTTCCTTAATCTCAGGATAACTTTAATCTGCAGTTATCACACCTCCCCAGCACTTTTGGGCTTTAAGGGATGTGCTTGAACGATGTGTTTTGCCATTTATTACTATTTTTTTGTTATATCCCTTTTTTTAACCAGTTTAATCAAGGCCTGCTCTGCTGTCAGGGATTTTATCAGATTAAAAACAAAAAAATATAGAAAAAAATTGCATTTCTGAGGGGCATTTGTATATTTTTTGTCAAGTAAACAAGCATGTTCGAAACCAGAGTCAGTTTGTCTTTGAAGAAGAAATAAAGAAGGAAGTAAACATTGAGTTTGGTTTACAAATGTTTGTTCTGACTATCTAAAAATCTGTTTTGAGGCCTAAATGATAAACGACCAATAAACAACCTATCAAAAGTGCAAACATTCCCCTCCAGAGGCTGGATTCATGAAGCAATATCTATTCTTTTGGACTCTTTCATTCCTAATATTATATCCTATAAAAATGAGATGAATCTTTGAATCTCTGCAAACACCAGTGCATTTACAGCAAACACATGTTGGATGCATAAGACCTGAAAAGGAGCTCATGTTGGAATGGGACTTCTTGAAGTTTTGAAGACTGCAAGGACACAGACGCAAAATTGACACCCAGGCATTTGCAGGGCAAAAACCAAAAGTCTGGCTAAAAAGGAAAAAAAGGAGGCTTTTAGACAATGATGCCAGAAGCCACTGCAGCAGATTGTATTAAACAGAAAAAATTATGCTTGCAGTTAAACACACATGCTAGTGGAAGCTTGTGTTTTAGTTACAAAAGTAAAGTTTCAAGTTTGGGGTTCCTTCTTTAAAGCGGAGACATAGGAGGTCCTGTTCTAATAAATGCTGTCTTTATGAAGGAAATCACTGTGGTTTGGAGTAAAAGAGCGATCAAAGCATGCCACAGCAACATGCTTTTCTTTATTTGTACCACACAGCTTCCTCTAGCTCGTGCGATTTGGGTCCAAGAGAACATTTTATGAGCGCTGAGAAAGTTGTACCTCTTCAGGCTTCCAACTGTTTTTATTTTTCTGTGATTATTATTATTATTATTTTTAATCTCCTCTGCTAACCAAACTGCAAAGAAGACAATATGGTTGTCTCCATTTAGCACAAGATTAGAATACATGCCATGCCACAGAGAAAAGTGTTCTGGACACATTATTCTGGTAAAATATCGTTTGATAACCTTTAGGTAATGAGGAATCTGTGGTTATTTGCTGAAATGTCAGCGTAGTCAACTCCATGGCTTCATGGTAGAGTGACTGCCCTGAGATTGGAAGTTTGCAGGTTCAAATCTGTCTGAGTCAAGTCATACCAAAGACTCAAAGAACAGGGCCCAAAGCCTCTCTGCTTGACACTCAACATTTAGGGTTTGGATTGGGGGGGGTTGAGCCTTCAAACGGTTCCTGTCTGCAGCTCACTGCTACCCCAGGGGATGGGTCAAATGCAGAGAACACATTTCAAACATCTAGATGGGTGACAGCTACTGGGACCTTAACCTTAACTTAAAAACATGATAAACTGGATTAATTTTAAAATCAAGATCTAAATGCCTGCAGTGTAGTAGGATGACATTAAAAAAATACAAAGAAAGCCCTGTTTTTCATTCTGGAAGGATCGTTTACAGCTGTTCACATACAAACAAAATGGGAGAAAATAGATAAGATCTTTGTTTTGATGTACAATAAACAGTTTTCAAGGAAACTTGTGCACATTAAACATGATGTTGTCAGGGAAAATGCACTGTTTTTAATAAATAATATTACTACTCTAGCTTACACTAACTAATATTACTAGTTGTATATAAAGAGAACAAAGAGCAAAGGACAGGCAGCTCTCTGAGAGGATCTTCTTCATCTTAATTCAGAATTAGTTTGAAACACAAGTGCTTTATGCTTCATAAAAAAGAGATTATTGTCTTTGTAAAAACAGAAGACTTTCTTCTCATCAAAACCTACAGCGTTTTTACTTATAAAACTTATATTTTTCCTTTTAAGTGAATGAAACACTTTTCCAAAGATTTATTTCCGGAAAACATCAAACGTTTCATATTTTGGCCACTAGAGGTCTCTCCTGTTCAAATAAATGCTGCAGTTTGGGGACATATGGAAACATTTCAAGACATTTACTCATCTAAATAAATATGAGAGTAAATATAAGCCATTATTAACCCTTGTGCTATCCAAGGCACTTTAACATTGGGAGTTGGGTCATCTAGACCCACAAGACGGCCAAAAGCGCTGAACCTTTTTTCTTCAATGATTTGTGATCTTCACTGGTGTCCATGGATTACATGAAATCCACTTCACCTTTATCCACCTTTGTCATGGTAGGGAAAACACGTCAATGGAAGGTTGGGGTACATAGGATAGCACAAAGGTTAAATACGTTTTTAACTTCCACAAAAAATAAAATTAAAAAAAGATCAAGTTAAATGTCATTTTTTTTTGCGTCTAATTGAATTTAATTTAATTGAGTTAAGGACAAAGGTTAAGATAAGAAAGACGATTTGAAGCATCAGGAAGTTTTCAGGAATGCAGCAAAACCTCAGACATGTAAGCAATCTGAGTTTCAGCCATAAATAAACACCAAGGTTTCAGGAAAAGTAAGATATTAAAAGAACAAAAAACAAAAAACCAAAAAGCTCAAGAATCTTCATTAAAAAAAAGGCTTATATAGAAGAAGAAATAGAATGGAAAAGCAGGGCTTGAATGCATTTAAAATCAATATTCAAAATCTTCATCTCAAATCCTACAAAAAATGTCAACAATTATTTAGATGAAATGGTAAAATTTATAATTGTAAATATTAAGAGTATAAGTTGTTGGTCTGCACTATGAGGCGATCAGACTTTGACACTGAACAGGATTAGAGAGCATCATTTTAATGAGATATTGAAATAAATAAAAAACCTCCAAAACAAAACCAAAGCCTATCATTTAAGTAGAAATAGAATTGTCTACTGGAATATAATTGTATGTTTGAGGGGAATAATGAAGACAAATCTTAAAAGCAATAAAAAAAGTACTTTTTAAAATCTGTAATTAAATAACTACCAGTATATCCCAGAGAACCTCATCCATAATTGATCTCTGTTTGTACTCTCAGTCAGTGAACATTTAAATGCAAAAGTGCTGCACTTTGCTGGTTTGTAGCTGTTTTTATTTTATTTTTTGCATCCCCCACTAAAAATCTGGAAAACTTACAGCCTTTTTCCATAAATGTGCAGCTTGTTTTGGTCAGAGTAGGGCAAAATGTAATCAGACAGACTGGTTAAACATTAAAAAGGGGACCTTTAGTTTAAAAAAAAAGGTGAACTGTTTCTATGAAAAGACCAGAGCTGTAGGAATTTAGCCAGTGATAACAGATCGGCATCATTTTGCCCAAAACACCACAGAGATTCCAACAAAACAAAGACTGAATGAACAATGAGTCTCAAAAAACGGCTGTTTCTTAGAACAGGCTCATCTGCAGATCAACAGAAAGGTTTTTCTCCTGAGAAATAAAGCTGCAGTTCAATTTTAAGGGTTTTATTTGAAAGTTCAATGAGTGTTGATAAGTCAGACTGGCATATATTGTCATTATTTGAAAACAAAAATGTAGATATATGTTCTAAGAATAAGAGCTAGAATTTATTAAAGATTGACCAACTTGTAGAAAGATTGCACTCTGTTTTAGTTCACAATAGGTTCTAAAAAGAGTTATTTCAAGTTTTTTTTGTCACTGTAATAAAAAGTGAACTACAATTAGGTGAATCAAAACTTAAAAAACATAAACCATTCGCTCAGAACAAGAAAAAAAAATCTTATTGGGCTTTAAAACATTTAATTTGAAGTAAATCTATGTAACAGATTTTTAATCTAATTTTTCCCATTTTGAATTCTTGTGTAAAATTTCTTGTTTCTCAATTATTTATCCTATGATTTTGTCAATAAGTAAAAATTACAAGGTTACAATTGATCATTTTACTACTTTCTAGTGAATTTTGTCTCAGGATTACTGTAGTTTTCTGTTCCTATTTTTTAGGTTACCTCTTTTTGGAACTCTAACAATAATGAAAATAATTTAAACAACTAAAAGCTGCTTTTGAGATCCTCTTTTGTTTTTGTTTTTCTGAGGATTACACAAAAGTCAGAGTAAAGAAAGACGAACATGAATGTAAACTTGCACAGAGGCTGCCTAAAGCGAACACATAGTTATATCATTTACTGAACCACACCAACAAACCAGTTTGTGTTATGACGATGAAAACAAAAACAGATTGAGTTCAGGACTTCCTGGACATGATCTGATTCTGCACACAAATGAAGCAAAGAATGTGTTTGTGTTTACCGTCTTCCTGTTTAATACACCCACTGATGCACGACAAACATTTTAGAAATCCATTTTGCTGTCAGGAAATGTGTGCAAACTGTCAGCAGCTAAGAAGGACAGCATGAAGAAAAATAATAAATGCAAAGTTTCCTTCTTTGAGTTTTAAATTCTCTCTAATGATCAGACCGCGACCGAATGGAAGCCAGAAGATCATCTTTTATGCAAAACAACATTTCAGAATGTTTTTGTTTTTCAGCATCCTTTTCTGAGCATCTACCTTCTGTTGTGTCTTTTTCTTTATCACTCAGTCACTGATCACAGATAAATATAAATATTGGAAAAGAACTGCAGGCAAAGTGAAGCAACAAGGATGCTGAGTTCACTGTCAGAGTCAGGAATGCGGCCGAACTCCAAACCAGCAAACAATCCGAGTTTCAGCCACAAACAAACAGATGTTCCGCTTGTGAATGTTTTCCAGAAACAAGACTGAGGAGTGGCAGGCGGGGCTTCGCCCACAACAAACCGACCGGCACGAAATAATACATAATTATAGATTCTGAGTTTGGCCGGTAATGTCAATCAAAAAAACACTACAACTGTGGGAAACAGAATGTAAATAAATAAATAAATAATAAGAAGGAATAAAAATGAATAATAATAAGGAATCACATGGTTTGATTTTAAAAGAATTTGTTTGTGCAGAAAATAAGTATTTATCTCATGCAAGCAATAATTCTGTTCCTCACAGACCTGTAGCTTTTCTATCCTCCACTGGTTAACTGTTTTAAATGTCGCCTGTTTGAACTGGTTATCTGTACAAATAGACACCTGTCCAGACCCTTAAACAGTCAGACTGCAAATTCTCCACCAAGACCAAGGACCAAAGAGCTGTCAAAGGACACTAGGGGCAACAATGTTGCCCCTGGTGTCCTTTGATAGCTCCAAAGGTCTTCCTGCTTAAGACAGTCCATGTCCAGACCGATCTAAAGTTCTCCAGAAACCATCTGGAGGATCCAGAGGAGAACTGTTAGAATGTCATGTGGTCAGATAAAACCAAAAGCTTTGGTATAAACGCCAATGGCCGTGTTTGGAGGGGAAAGAATGTTGAGTTTCAAGAACATCATGCCCATTGTAAAGAGTTGAGGTGGAGGTATAATGCTTTGAGGCTGCATTTCTGCAGAGGGGGCAAGACGACTGATCCATATTAAGTAAAAGATGAATGGGGGCATGTATGGTGAGATTTGGGTCTTAAACCTCCTTTCATCCTCCTTTCATCTTACTGTCAAAATTATGCAATTTTAACTTTACTTCTGATGCACTGCAATGGATTGACTCTTACCTCACTGACCGCTCCCAACTTGTCAAAGTCCAGTCATCTAAATCTGCAGCTCTCAGTCTGCCAACTGGTATTCCACAAGGATCAATTTTGGGACCTTTGCTATTTTCACTGTACATTAATGATCTTCCCTCCAGTTGTCCTGATGTTTCTGTGCAGATGTATGCTGATGACACTGTAGTATATGCTCATGGCAGTAATACCTCTCAGGCGGCTGAGAAGCTCACCAACGCCATGGTTAACATCACAGCTTGGTTGAAATATTCTTGTTTGCAGCTAAACACATCTAAAACTGTTGCAATGTTCTTCACCAAGTCCAATAATAATCTTACTGCTGAACCAGATGTTTTTGTTTCAGGAGAAAGGCTACAGATTGTATCAGAATACAAATATCTGGGTGTCATACTGGATTCAAAGCTGTCTTTCAAATCTCACATCACAAGGGTCTGCAACAGAATCAAATTCAACCTCAGTAATTTTAGACACATTCGCCATCAGATGTCCACACAGTCAGCGAAAATGTACATGCACTCCATGATTTTCTCTCATATCACTTACTGTTTACCTGTCTGGTCACAGGCTTGCAATACATCTTTAAAACATCTTCAAACATTATACAAACAAACTATTAAAACTTTGGATAAAAAACCAAACAGATTTCACCATTGTACAATATTACAAAAATATGGTTTACTGAATTGGGACAACATGGTCAAATATTCAAATCTCTGTCTCATGTACAAAATCCTTCATGGCTTATCATCCCCTCCTCTTCACCAGTTCGTTAACATCCGGACAGCAGATCACAGCAGAACTCGGAGTGCAGTCAGAGGAGACTGTATCATTCCCTTCAGAAAAAGCGTTTTTGGTCAGAATGCTTTTTCTGTTAGAGCTGCTACTGAGTGGAACTTCACACCTGTCAGTATTAGAAACCAAAACACATATCATTTCTTCAAAACACAATTGAAGAAATGGCTCACTGACAATCAGAGCTGTCAACACTGACTACATTTCCTGTCGCTGATCCTTGCTACGGTCATGTCTTTTATATGCGCGTATGTTCTTACATTTGTCTGATTTTGGATTGTTTTACCACTAATTTGTTTTTAGGTTAATTTTATTGAATGCATTGTTTAATATATGTATGTAATGTTATGTAAATATGTCATTTTACTTTGATCTTTTAGGGTGATTTTAACATCTTTTGAGGGACTGCAGATGAAAAATAGCCCTTTGGCTAACTCTGGCATATTTGCAGAAATGTTGATTAATATGCGCTGTCCCCTATTTCCCCTATTTCAAATAAATTAAATCAGTGAGAGCACTGAGGATGAACCAGGGCTGGGTCTTCCAGCATGACAACAATCCCAAACAAATTGCCCGGGCATCAAAGAAATAGCTACATAAAAACATTTCAAGGTTCCTGAAGTGATCTAGCCAGTCTCTGTACCTCAATCCAATAGAGAATTTGTGAACAAAGTTGAAAGTTTGTGTTTTCCAGCAACAGCCCCAAAACATCAGCAGCAGCTCTTGAGAAGATCTGCATGGAAGAATGGACCAAAATACCAGCTTTAGTGCAAACCAGGTGAAGACCTACAGGAAACCTTTGATGTCAGGCATTGACAAACAATGCTACATTAAAGCACTCAGGTAAACTTTTGTTATTGACCAAACAATTATTTTCTGCACCATTACACTAAAAGATTCTTAAAAAACAAAATCAATCTAAAACTCTGAATTGTTTTTTTCAAATTCTGTTTCTCACAGTTTAAGAGTAACTATGGTGAACATTACATATCAAACTCAGCTTTAGAAGTACAGAATAAGTTACTTGTAACTATTGTAACTATAATATATTCACATTATATTGCACATTTAACTATTATAATAACTAAGTAAGTAACATAACTTGCAGAATCAGTTCATAACTGCATCTATAACAACCTACATCTATGAAGCTCGTTTTTTATTGCAAATTTGTCACAACAGATGAGTTGCTCCTTCATGACTTTCTCAGTGCTGTGCAGAAGTTTGATTTATTTAACAGGAAAATATGGTGGAGAGATTTGTGGTCCATAACCTTTTTTTTTTTTAACTGAGCTGAATTAAACACAGATTCTCCAATTATTATTTTATTTTTTTTATTAAGCAGACAAAAAGCTTTGTTTGCTTGTCTGAACTTTACCCTCCAATAAGAGGGACTTGGTTTTTAAAGTTAAAGAAAAAAGCTTTGTATTAAACCTTGCTAGAAACCAAATTCTAAATATGTTTCCCGGCTGTGTTGTTCCTATTCTCTCTCTGTCAACACGGTTCACCTTTCCAGTTTGTCTGATGTAGATGTGTTCGATTCCTGTGTGGCAGGCTGCCACTTACCTATAAACTGTGACTCACCTGCTAGGCTTGCAGCTTCTCTTCTTCCCGTCTGTTGGAGAGTTTTTTTTTAACCTGCATCTCTGAACCTGCCCAAACCGGTTTCCTGCTTTTGTGCTTTTCTTTACTGTCACCTTGTGGGAGATTTCTCTGCCAGTAAAAGTAAAACCCAGGCATTGTCACATTTGGCAAAAATACATGGCCAACAACAACTAAATCAATGAGAATCGGACATTTGGTTTTCTAAAATATTTTTCAATAGAAATTTAAAAAATAAATTAATGAAACAGTGTGCATCACACTGAAAATGGAGAATAGAAACAGAAGGAGAGAAAGAAAATCCTATGACTATCGGATCATCTCCAAGCAACTTGATGTTCCTGCGACTGCAGCTGCATTTATTCTGAAGTTTTAGGTCTGCGGGATTAAAGAACATATCTGTGGACGCAGCTAAACGATTCAAACAGATGACAAATTGAGGAGACGAATGATGACCAAAGAGCCCACAAGACATTAAAGTACTTTAAGATCAACGTATTGGAGCCAAATTTGACCCCAATATTCCCTCTGAGGAGGATACCACTGTTGTTAACCCTTGTTCTATCCTATGACCCCACCCGTACATTGAAGTGTTCTTCCTACCATGACAAAGGTGGATAAAGGTGGAGAGGATTTCATGTAATCCATGGACACCAGTAAAGATCACAAATCATTGAAGAAAAAAGGCTTAGCGCACTGTCTAGTGGGTCTAGATGACCCAACTCCCAATGTTAAAGAAAAAAAATGAGCTAGATTTTCCCATAATGCACGTGAAAGCTTCTGGGACGATGCTGTTTGATGAAAATCTGCAGGTTTTTTTATTTGCTCTTTGCTCTTTTTTGAAAGTCCAGAAATGAAGAATGAAATGAGACATGGAGGAAGCTCGATTATGGTCTGGGCTACACTGCTTTAGCTGTCAATTGAACCTAAGCAGGTTCAATGAAATCTCAGACTATCAAGACATTCTGGAGCCAAATGAATATCAGGCCAACATTGTAAAAAAGAAATTGTTCTTAGTGTTTTGCCTGGTGAAATAAATGTCTCTATCTATAAGCTTTTACAAGTCCGAATCCCAATTCTTCCCTATCCCTACAATTGAAGGGGAATTTGAGGGATAGGGGTGTCCGAAATAGTGTTCTGAGTGTGAAACCCTTCAAAAAAGGGGGAACATAAGGATACAAAGAACCTCCGCCGTGAGGAAGGGTAATCTGAGTCACGCTGTGACGCGTGGGTGTGTTCTAACGCACAGAAGTTTACGTTTAAATGTAAGCAATGAGTTTTTGTTTTTGCATGACTTTTTAAAGTTATAAAACTGATGCTGTGCATTTTCCGAACGCTGGCAGCAATACGTTAGCGTAGACGACCGGCGACTATTGTTGACATCACCGAGTGGGAGTGATGTCCAAACAGGTCAGAGGCCGTAGGGAGTCCTGGATGAGCAAGGTCAGAACAGGGAAAAGCTGTAGGAACCGGTCTTAAATGCTGATGGGGTGATGAGTTGCAGGTGTGTCAGGATGCCCAGCCTCATTCTGGACACCTGTGGAGGAGAGATGGGGCGAGCAAAGAACACCAAACAGGAACAGTAGAGGAACTGTTCCGACCCGACATTAGAAGACACTATTTTTCTCTAACTCTCCTTTTGGAGGACTAAATGTAGGGGCTGGGACAAGCCAAGGTAGAGGAAGAATTTGGATTCCGCCTTGGGTTATGCCCGTATCCCCAATCTACTCCCTAAGAAGGAAGCAGACAACTTACCTTTTGGTTCAGAGAGAGTGCATAGAGAAACAAGTGAAGTGTAGATGTGAAAGCAGCCCAGAGTTCCAGGAAGTGAAGACGATCTTCCTTGTTCAAACTGAGTCAAAACCTCTCTCAAAGAACCCAGCAATTAATTATTTCTGCTGTATCTAGCTGCAGAAATTCTACATTTTTTTCCCCAAACTGGTAGATTTATTTGTTGAGTTGTTTAGAAGAAAACACAGTCTCATGACAGTGAATGTCAGTTTTCATGCATACCAGAGAAACACCAGGAGCTGAGTTGAGAAACACTCCATCTGTCTGCCAAAAACTAAAATGTCTCACAGTTTAATCAAATTATGAGTTTGTGGACGAAAAGAGATCAACTCTTCTCTTCATGAAGATTAAACACTGAAACAGTGTAACCCTTGTGCTATCCTAGGCACTTTACCGTTGGGAGTTGGGTCATCTAGACCCACTAGACAGTCCGCTGAACCTTTTTTTTTCAATGATTTGTGATCTTCACTGGTGTCCATGGAGTACATGAAATCCTCTCCACCTTTATCCACCTTTGTCATGGTGGGGAGAACATGTCAAAGTAAGGGTGGGGTCATCTAAGATAGCACAAGGGATAAAGCAAGCTGGAATTAGGCCAAATCTTGATGTGACTTGTCACACAATCAAGCCTTCCTCTACTAAAGCTGTTTATCACTGCAGCAAAGTCAACCTACTTTAATTCAGCTGCTAATTTTTTTTGCCTCTGTCCCATTTAGGAAAATCAATTTTTTTCAGGCTAAATTAAACTAAAATGTCTTAAAAACTTTTAAGTTATTTTGTTTATTTGTGGCTGAATTAGAACAATTTTGCAGGTTGGAGGTTTGGGTGTTTCCCTCACTCTGACAATCAACAAAACGTCTTTGTTTTCTTGCAGCCTCCTTGGTTTGAAAAACATGTAGCAGGTCGGATCACTTCCTGGTTCTCCTGCATTACTGGTAACAGTTTGTTGACATTCTCTTACACCAGAACAGATTTGATTAAAGTTTTACAGTCTTTGCCAGTTACTTGTTTGGCAAAATTTGGCTCATTGTGCCAAAACTCCACACATAAGTAATCGTGATCTGACACTGGAAAATACATGTACTGGACACATTTTTAGGTCCATCTTGCTAGTATGGGTTGGACCCCCCTTTTACCTTCAGAACTGCCTTAATCCTTGTTGGCATAAATCCAACAAGGTACTGGACACATTCTTTAAAGAGTTTGATCCACATTGACATGATAGCATCACACAGTTGCTGTAGATTTGTCTGTACATCCATGAGGCTAATCTCCTGTTCCACCCCATCCCAGAGGTGCTCTATTGGGTTGAGATCTGATGACTGTGGAGACCATTTGAGTCGAGTGAACTCATTGTCATGTTCAAGAAACCAGTCTGAGATGATTACAGCTTTAAGACATGGCGCCTTATCCTGGTGGAAGTAGCCACCAGAAGATGGCTCACTGTGTTCATAAAGGGATGGACATGGTCAGCAGCTATACTCAGGTAAGCTGTGGCTTTATAACCAATGCTCTGCTGGTACTAAGGGGCCCAAAGTATGTCCGGAAAAAACCTCCACACCATTATACCACCACCACCAGTCTGAAGCGTTGATACAAGGCAAGATGGATCCATGCTTTCATGTTGTTGATGCCAAATTCTACAAAATACAAAAAAATACATTTTTCCAATCTACTATTGTCCGGTTTTGTTAAGCCTGTGTACATTGTAGCCTTAGATTCCTGTTTTTTGGCGGACAGGAGTGACACCCGGTGTGGTCTTCTGCTGCTGTAGTCCATCTGCCTCAAAGTTGGATGTGTTGTGCGTTTAGAGATGCTCTTCTGCTGACCTTGGTTGTAACCAGTGGTGATCTGAGTTACTGTTGCCTTTCTATTAGCTGGAACCAGTCTGGCCATTTTCAGACATTTCCACCATCAGAACTGCTGCTCACTGGGTATTTTCTCCTTTTCTGACCATTCTCTGTTTTTAAGCTGGATGGTTGGTGTTTGGTTTAGTAAGTAAGTGGTTTCCGGCGTGTGTTTGAGTGGAGTCAATTACCTGCTGTGTTTTGGATTTTGGATATGTGTGTTTTCCTTATAGCACCATGAGATTTTATGTCTTATGTATAAAATAACATGCAGGACCAACTGCTTCGCACAATGGAGTGTGCTGCAGAATTGTCACTAGAGTATGAACCTGTATTTGAGGTATGGTAACAAAAGCTTTAAGTTGTGTAACAAAGTTTTTTTGTGGTCTACTTTCTCTATGAAAAAAGTTTCCTCTGGCGTTTACCGCTTGCAGATCTGCTCCAAGAATTCTGGATATCTTGACCTGAATCTGTTTGTGATGTTTGCATACTTGTGTCAGAGCTGTCTTCAAGGTCATTACTTGAACTGGTTTCTTGGAGTTTTTCTGTAAGTGATGTAAATGTGTTGCTCTGCAAGTTCTGAGCTCTGATGCATCTCATTAGTTCCTTCTTATTCAACAGAGTAAAGTGTGTTTGTGTTTTCTTTGCAGATGCTTTGCAGGAAACTTTCTGCTTCTAGGAGTTATAAATAATAAAGTTAGAGGCAGAGCCTTCACTTGTCTGGCTTATTTTCTCAACTTGTAGCTGAACTAACATCTCCTTTATTTGTTAGAGATCTTTTTTTCAGAAGGAACACAGATTTTTTGCAGTAGAAAGGTTTGTTTAAACCTGACCAGAAACAGAAAACGCTTTCCCGATTGGAGGTGTCTCTCGAGTCTTCCGTGTGAAGATGTGAACCAAAGATTCAGACTCGGAGTAGCTGAAAGCGTGTGTCTGTGTGTGAACGTTAGCGTGCCTGTGCATGTGTGTCTTTGAATGTGTGACTATGTTTGTGCAAGTGTGTCTTTGCATGTGTGAATGTGCATTGCGTGCGTGTGTCTGTGTGTGCATGTGGGTCTTTGCAGACAAGTGTGATGTGTGCGACTGCATGCATGTCTGTGTCCTTGCGCATCTGCATGCTTGTGTCTTTGTGTGTGAGTGTTTGTGTCTATGAGCATGTGTAACTTTGCATCTGTGTATGTCTGTGCAAGTCTGTGTGTTTATGTGTATACATGATTCAATGAAACCCTGCAGGAGAATAAACATTTTATTAGTGGCCCTATACGCCTATTGCATGGAAAATGTTATTAATTATTTGAGTTTTTAATCTTAGAAAATCTTAATTAATTCACTTTGTTGGCTCAAACTCTTAAAGCTTCACAGCTTCAGGGAATTTTGAAATCCGACACATAGATCCTCCCACAACTCTGCGTCACATCGATACCAAGTAACATCTGCTACCTGGAAAGTCCCTCAGGTTAAATAAAAGGCAGACTGTTGCTGCAGAGCAGCATCATTCCTGATAGCAGCTCAGCTCAGCATGGATCAGCTTGTATTTGACAGTGAGAACCGCAGACGGATTGTGGAACTGGAAAAGTCCTTCAGTCCACCCAGGCAGTCTTTGCTCCAACCGGGTCGGTTTCTTTTAGGAAAGGGGAGCCTGATGAAGCAGGGTCGAAAGAAGTGGGAGCTCAAAGCCTTCTTCCTCTTCAACGATGTTCTGGTGTACGGCAGCATCATTATGAAGGACCGCTGGTTCAAGAAGCAGAAGATTATCCCTTTAGGTGAGCAGCTCCTCAGTCTTCATCTGTCAGACTGAACCTGAATCCTAACTAAACCTAAGAGCAACCGTTTAATTCAAAACTTTACTGCACTTCCAGATTTCTGCTTGATGAGTTGCATGTTTTCATGAAGTGTTCCGTCTTTTCAGGGGACATCAAGATGGAGGATTTGGAGGACAGTGAGGAATTCAAGCACCAGTGGCTGATTTGTTCTCCCACAAAGTCCTTCTATGTGTCTGCCCTGTCGCTGGAGGAGAAGAAGGCCTGGATGGAGCACATTGAGGAGTGTCGCAGGAACCTGCTGCAGGGTGGAGACTGCACACCAAGCTCCAGATATGCTCCCACCTGGATTCCTGACCATATCTCCCAAAGATGCATGCGCTGCTTCAAAATCTTCTCCCTCTCCAAGCGCAGACATCACTGCAGAAGCTGTGGGTTTTTGGTTTGCAACCAGTGCTCCAAGGCGCGCACCGTCATAGATACTCTTCATCCCAAAAAACAGGTGAGGGTCTGCCAACTCTGCAATAAAATATTAGAGGAGGACAACCGTCGTCCGAGAGAAGACAGTGTTGGACAGCACAGCCTGAGAAGCGAGGACTCATCATCATCGTCCAGTGATGAAGAAAAAATTTAAGACTTTTTTTAGTGAATCCTGCACTTTGGTGGGAGGAGCTTAGAAGAAATGCATGAATTGCACAACGATTAATGATAAATATTAAGATGCAGATCTTTACTTACTGTGATTACATGTGTATTACGTAACATTAATAATGAAGCCTTTGGTTATGTAAAATGCCATTACTGTATTTCCTTCTCTGTGAATCAACATGAACGTCTTATTGGTGGGAGGAGCTAAGAAGAAAAACCATAAAATATCTTAAAGACAAATAATCAGATGCTACAAAGCATATAATAATAGAAGGAATGATGTAAATCCTTGAAGAGAAACAAAATGAAATCATGTGTTTATTTTTTTTTTATATTCAAGCATTTTTTCATGTATTGTGTATTTTCTCAGATTGTATCCCTTTCTACTTTGTTGTTTGAATGATTATGTATTTAGTCAGTCACTGATCTGCTGCTTTTCAACCCATTTTCAGTACAAAGTTTTATCAGATTATAATTTTTCCATTTTTGTTCAAAAATAAAATGTGAAATACTTGTTGTTCATCAAATATAAAAATGACATCCTGATTTTCATTGTGTTGTTTTCCAACAAAGTTTAAAAATAGAATAAAAAATGAATCACAAAACTAAGCTACCTTCATTCTTTGCTCTAACCCTCAACCAAAAAATCATATGATACAGCAACAGATCAAACATCACGCAAAAAACATGAAATCATAATGTCAAAGCGAGACCTGGAGATACTTATTCATGCATTTGTCTCCAGTAGGTTAGACTACTGTAACGGCCTGCTCACCGGCCTCTCCAAACGAGCTGTAAAACAGCTTCAGTACATCCAGAATGCTGCTGCTCGAGTCCTGACCAAAACCAGGAAGTATGATCACATTAGTCCTGTGCTCAGGTCTCTGCACTGGCTCCCTGTACCTCAAAGAATAGACTTCAAAGCAGCTCTGCTTGTGTACAAGTCTCTCCATGGCTGCGAACCAAAGTACATCTCTGACATGTTAGTGCCATATGAACCATCTCGTACTCTGAGGACCTCAGGGACCGGCCTCCTGTTGATTCCCAGAGTCAGAACTAAACAAGGGGAATCAGCGTTTCAATATTCTGCAGCTAAAATCTGGAACAGCCTCCCTGAAGCCGTAAGACAGGCCTCTTCTGTGTTCATGTTCAAATCTAGACTTAAAGCATTTCTGTTTAGTCGTGTATATGACTGAAAGGTCCTATCTGCACTTTTCTCTCCTTCCTTTCTTTTTAAATCTTTTTTTTTCTTTTCTTTTCTTTTAAAGTAAATTTTATGTTGATTATTTCTATGATGTATTGTGATTTTAATGCATTTTTCTGTTTTGTGAAGCACCTTGAATTACTTTGTGTACCAATTGTGCTATACAAATAAACTTGCCTTGCCTTGCCTAAATACGCTTAACGTCTAGATTGATGTAAAAATAAATATTTGAATAGAATATAAAACTATCACATTAAAAGACATTTTTTTAGGATATTTTGCACATTTTCTTTTTTATGAGCATTATATTCTTGAAGGAACTGGATAACACAAGGAAGTTTTCTATAAACTTCTGCCAAGATGAATTTTTTTCTAACTTTTTATATTTCATGAAGATGATTCCCAGCAACAGGACTAAATCTTCTACTAATCAAGTCGTTCATCAAGTCCAGTTGCAATGACTAAACTTCAAGACAATGACCCTCATATGAATGAGAACATTCACAAACATGTTTATGTCTGCATTTTTTGTGCTTATAATTAGCACTCCGAACTTTTAGCTAATCCAATTCAAAACTCTTCAAAGAATTTACTACACTGGACAGAGGATGTTCAAGATGGGTCTCAGTAACTCAGACATTTGTGAGCACTGTGACAGTAATCCACCCGACAGTTACATGCATGCACTGTGGTTCTGCACACCTGTCCAGGCTCTCTGGCAGCACGTATGTGCCGATCTATCAGTCTGGCTTAAGGTTTCAATCACGGCTTCACCGTCACTTTGTGTGCTTGGTGACATGAGTGCCATCGATGTAGAAGGAGGATTATCTATTTATCTATTATCTATCCTTTTCATAACACTGCATAGCAAAAAAAAAACAACAACAACAACGAACAATTCTACTAGGGGCAGCAGATGGGGGCGGGGGCCTGGACTTGCCCCTGGGACCGGTTCTTTCTAGGCTCCTCTCTCGTTGTGTGGGGTGGGGGGGACAGTTGTTTCACGAATCAAGGGTCAGTCTATCAGCTGTCCCCGACCTACGATCTGAATTTTTAATTGGGACCTACACTTCTCTTGGGTGTCCTCCTCCTGGGCGGGGGTGACCCCTGTCTTCCTCTCTCCTGGAACTCCCGCGAGGGGGGTGGTTGCCTGAAGCATGTGGAGGGACTCCCTTGGGGGCCCTGGCTCATGCCTGGGTTGAGATGGGGGGATGCTCAGAACTCCTGTGTGGTGGTGGGCTGCTCATCTGGGGCTGGGGGTCTTTTCTTGGGGTGGAGCCCCGCGCTGGGCCCCCCAGGCATGTTGGGGGAGGGGGGGTTCTTCTTACTGGGCTGGAGCTTGCATTCCCTGTACCCCCTGTGTCTCCCTGCTCTCTGGTGTTGGGGGCCCCTCTGGCTGTCCTGGTGGCCCTGGTCTGGGTGTCAAATGTGATTGCCTTGCGACTTCAAACAACCAAAAAGGCAAATATACCTTCTAAATACTGTACATTGTATCACTGTACATAGCTGTACAATTCAGATTTAGCAAAAAAAGAATAAACAAACAAACAAACAAACAAAAAGAACAATAGTGTAAACACTGAACATCATGACAATTGTGCCGGTCTGGCTGTCTGTTTGGGTTGTTCCATTGCCAGCCATGTGGTTAGCGGTCATATAGACGCAATCTCCAAGCTGACTTGAATTCCTGTATAGGGATTTTTACAGTACTTTACTGTATAAACTGCTTCATTTACTGTACTGAAACATCTCAATATAGGTAATTATGGTATGTTTTCCAGAAGAAACCACTTTGGCTACAAAGGAGCATCAGTACCCTGCAGCACCCTGTCCAGATACAGTAATGCAGTAACTGTGAAGTGGTCTAGATGTGGGTAGACTCTCTGCTCAGGTTTCTCATATGCAGGCCGTTGACATAGTCCACCAAAATGACTCTAATATAGTCAGAAATAGGGGTTCATGCATGGCCTCCTCAACCATGACCTTGTCCTCCTCTTCCTCATCCTCTCCCTCTCCCACAATCAATGCTTGGAACGTTTTTGAAATGGCTAAATTGAGTATTTATTTATTTTTTTTGCTGGCTGATTGGTGTTTGGTTTAGCAAGTAAATGGTCTCCAGTGTGTGTTTGAGTGGTGTCAATTTCCTGCTGTGTCATATGTATAAAATAAAGTGTAGTATGCAGGACCAACTGTTTCGCATAATGGAGTGTGCTGCAGAATTGTGCAAAGCAGCAGTTCTAGGTTAAAGTTAAAGTCAAAGTCCCACTATCTGTCACACACCTAGGTGCGCGAAATTTGTTTTCCGCATTTGACCCATCCCCCAGGGGTGCAGTGAGCTGCAGACACAGCCGCGCTCGGGAACCATTTGGTAGATTAAGGTGTGGGAACCTGTATTTGAGGTATGGTAACAAAAGCTTTAAGTTGTGTAACAAAGTCTTTTGTGCTCTACTTTCTCTTTGAAAAAAGTTTCCTCTGGCGTTTACTGCTTGCAGATCTGCTCCAAGAATTCTGGATATCTTGACTTGAATCTGTTTGTGGTGTTTGCATTCTTGTGTCAGAGCTGTCTTCAAGGTCATTACTTGAACTGGTTTCTTAAAGGTGTTCCGTAAATGATGTAAATGAGTTGCTCTGCAAATTTTGAGCTCTGATGCATCTCGTTAGTTCCTTCTTATTCAACAGGGTAAAGTGTGTCTGGGTTTTCTTTGCATGAAACTTTCTGCTTCTAGGAGTTATAAATAATAAAGTTAGAGGCAGAGTCTTCACCTGTCTGGATTATTTTCTCAACTTGTAGCTGCACTAGAGGTAAGATCTTAAGCCCGAGCCCGAGTCAGAACCCGACCCGACCCGAAATTCGGGTCGGGTCGGGTTCTAAATGACAGTCATTACGTTCGGGTCGGTTCGGGCCGGGCTTCTCTCTCGCTGACTTTTTTAATAAATATATTGTAATGTCTGCAAAGAAGCTCCTTAGGCGGCGGTTGTCCAACAGCTCTTTATTAATCCTGGATGTCAGAACGGTTACCGCACGAACCGAAAGGCACAGCCAGCTTCTTCTAACTCAGAGGGAGAACGTTCCCCTAGCACACACACACACACACACAGGTAGACCCCGCCCCCTCCACCAGTCACCAGCCCACCGTTGATTGACATACACTGTGGTCCCGCAACTGGCAGAACGAGGGGGGCGCCGGCCACCCGCAGCGTGTCGTGAACGTAATCTTCCCTCCCCAAGTCCGCATCTATTTTGTTTAGGGATCCCCGATATGGAGCAGCATGAAGTCAAGGAGAAACTTCAGACAGGGAAAATGAAAAGGCAAACGCGCACCGCCGCGGCTGCAGTATTTCCCGCGTAATGAAGCGAGTGCTTATCATCCAGATCTCTCTGTCACTCTCTCTGTCTGGCCTCTTATTCTGTGTTCCAGCGTTATTTCATTGATCAAATGCATTTGTCATGTAGGGATGAACTTATGCTCAGCGCTTCCAGCGGAACTCTATGCCACAACAGAGAGCTTATACGTGCGCGGCTGCAGCGACCACTCTCTGTTCGAAAGAAAAAAAACTTTCATGATCATAAAAATATGTAGATTATTTTACCTTTAAGAAATCTGGCGATTTTTTTCTGCCAAAAATCCTATGGGATACATTGAAATTTCGGGTTTGCTTCGGGCTCGGTCCTGCAAATCAACTTAATTGGTCGGGTTCGGTCCGAGTTCGGCTTTAATGCCAGCGGGCCTGTGTCGGGTCGGGCCGGATTTTTTAGGCCCGATCTTACCTCTAAGCTGCACTAACATGTGTGAGAGTGTGTCTGTGCATGCACATTTGACTGTATGTGTCTTTGCGTGTGTGTATGTGCATTTCTCTGTGTGTGCATGTGGGTCTTTGTGTGCAAGTGGGATGTGTGTGTCTGCAAAGGTGTGTCTATTTCTTTGCGTGTGTATTTTTTCATCTGCATGCTTGTTCTTTGTGTGCGTGTGTTTGTGTCTATGAGCATATGTAACTTTGCATTTGTGTGTCTGTGTGTTTCTATCTGTGTGATTCCATGGAACTCTGCAGGAAGGTTGCAGGTTTGATTCCCGCCTTGCCCGCCCATGTGTCGAAGTGTCCTTGGGCAAGACAGTGAACCCCAACTTGCCTCTGGTAGAAGGTTGGCGCCAGTGTTTGGCAGCGGAGCCGCCGCCACTGTGTGAATGTGTGTGAATGGGTTTGTGACTGTAAAGCGCTATGGACCTTCGAAGAGGGTAGAAAAGCGCTATATAAGTGTACGCCATTTATGTTTATGAATTGTTTTGAAAACTTGCATGGAAATGGATGAAATGGATCCAAAAGAACAGCAAGGCTGCCAAAGTTTGGCATTGGCACCGTCGCAGGAGTTGCCCTAGTGAGGCTGCAAATAGCATCAAACTGCCTTTGGGACTCCAACTCCGGATTTTTCCCTAAAGGTTTACTCCTGAAGCCTTTTCCATAGAAGAATAAAACCGCAATTCAGCGGAGGTTTAAAAATCAGGGTTTTCCTTCCCCTAGATCAGAGGTGGCCAAATCCAGGCCTCAAGGCTTGGTGTGCTACATGTATTCCAACCATCCTGCCATTGATGCTCCTTGTTGGCTAGACACTCCTGATCCAGGTAATCAGCAGCAGATAAGGTAGGATTTCTGGAAAACCAGCAGGAGGCTGGCACTCGAGCCTGGTTTTGGGCACCCTAGATGAACTGCCTTCCTAGGCTTCCTAGTGTGTACAACTATAGTTGTATTATGCACATGTTGACATGTGAGTTTTTTTGGAGCCACTATTGTAACCATTGAGCGTGTGTGGACAGGGCCCGCCCCTTTTAGACTAAAATTTTCATCTAAAAGTAATGAGAATAATATTCCAGCAACTTGTTTTTTTATTACTCTACCCTCCACCCCTCTTCCATTATCATCCTTTTTCCTTAATTCCCTGCTTTTTCTCCCTTTCTTTTGTGCTCTCACCCGCCCCTCTCGCTCTAACATCCCTCTCTCTCTCCTTCCCTCTCGTTCTTTTCAATCTGGTCCAACAAAAAACCGATACAAACATAATCATTATAAAGTTAAGCCTAAATTACAAAAGCGGTTTATTCAAATATATATATATAAGTGTGTCAGAAGATTCATAACCACCTGTTGTAACAGTAAAATATATCCAACATAAGAGATCTCATCCGTTTGCTCGGCTGCTGGACACAAGTAGAAATGAAAAAAAAAAAGAAAATAATATTAACACTCCAGCCTTTAAAGGTACATCTAATCAGATTAAAGTCAAGCTAAATCATGTTGGTATATTCTGGAGAGCATATTGAATGTTTTATTTTGGAAAACCTGCTCTATTAATTGACTTGTATTTATATTTACAGTAAACACAGTCACAAAAAGCCTAATCCAAAACAGAACTAGTTGGTTATATAGGGCTGCTTTAACATAAAAAACAATCATACATTTCTGTGTTGAAGATCTTTTACTTGCAATGAGCAGCACACTTCAGGTAAATTGCCCGAGCATGTCTTTCTGTAAATGTACTGTCTCTACAAATAAACCAAAAAATGTCCTGGAACTTAAGTCATTCTGTCCAGATGCCAAAGCTGCCATGTCTTCCTGAAGGAAGGAGGAAATGCAGAATGATGATGTGATACAGAGTTTGGTTCTTGCTCTGCTTTCTTCATCTTTCAGGACTTTTTTCATGTTTGCATTAATAACGAAACCTTGATGTGGAGACTGTGAGCTGCACTGCTGTTTTTACACTAGAGGGCGCTCTCATAGAAAAGCTAAGGTGTCCAAAAGCAATGGTCTGGATATTTTACCAAACAGGCAAAAGCCTCATATTTAATGTTCCCTGAATGGTAGGCTATGTTTCATGTGAAAATAATTTATCTAACTTTTATTACTGGAATGAGCAGCTTGTCATGCATTTATCCTTCTGACGGCTGAAAAGCGTTAATCCGTTAGAGATGGACTCATTTACTGGCATCCAGCGAGGAAAACATCCAACTCATTGTGTCAAGTGGGGTTTCTTTACATTTCCTTCTGGATTTAGGCATTTCTTTCATTAGTCATTTTTTTCTACACAGAATTTTTTTTTCTGAATAAGAGAACAATGGTGACATCTGCTGTGCAAAAACAGAACGATCGATTTTCACCTTAATACAAAAACTCTGAAGTAACGCTGCATGTGGAAACATTTTATTCATCTTTTTAATAATACCTTTTTGATAAATATATGTATTACAGTCCTCAAATGTAAATGGTAAATTACTTTAAAAATATCAACTACATTCACATGTGGACATAACTGTTAGTCTCCTGTCAATCAAAGAAAAATCCACAATGTTCTCTAAAATAATCCTAACCCCACAAATCTATAAAAGGATCCCCCCCCCCAAAAAAAAACCCCCAAAAAACAAACTGAAGGTCAAACATCAATTCTGGTTGTGGCTCAATTGAAACCCTCTGAAAATCTGAAAACTAATAAACCAGGCTGGACGAAGACAATGGCAGCTCTAACTTCATGTTACGTTTCCCTTATTCAGAGTTTAGAAGCAGAGCACAGATTCTGCAAAACTAAGTTTAACTAAAGGAAAGACTTTAGTTGAAGCAAATAAAAACATTTGAGCTAAAAAGGAACTGCCATTGGTAAACAAAAACACCTGATAGTTACAAAAGATTTTATTTGTGTACACAACAAATATATTTTTTCCTTTTTTAAACAAAATGACTATTAGACGCATCGGTGGCAGCTTTTCCCCTAAAGTTATGTTCACAGCGCCCTCAACATGTTCAAGGCCCTCGGTCAAGCATGCAAAAACGTTCGTTTTAGGCTTCTGCCATCAAAACCTTTGCTTTTATGCTAGGTTTTTACAACCATTTTTGGGCTCTAGAAACAAAACACGCAGCCATGAAACACATTGCAAATTATACCAGGCTGAACTTTGAGTCATCAGGGACTTTGTAGTGATAATTAGGTTAGCGTCCCTTTTAAGTTACAGAAGCACAAATCGTTTGAAACTTGACGAAAAATTTATTGCTGGCGGCCAGAATTATGCGACGCCAAGTCTTTCACTATATCAGAATGGAGCTATGAAAGAAAAAGCCTGGAACAAGATTCACACCACACTGACCTTTCACACCAAGCCTTTTCAGACTGTAGGTGGCAGACATGCAGTAATCAGCTGTAGCACTAAAAAATAAAAAATAAAGCCTTTCAGGGCTTGACCGTTGTGATCACAGACTAAACATGCCCAGTGTGAGCTTAGCTCATTAGTCGTGATGTTACATTTAATGTTTGTGAAAAATATGAGGAATTTCATATTTTATTTATGCTTGCCCACATTTTACATCTAAAGCACCATGAAGTAGAGGACACTTGTGCAAGTGTGGCGCATTTGTTCATTTGCCAGTTTTTCTGAAGGTTAAACAGCTGGGATATAAACACGGAGAACAAACTGAGGACAGACTTGGGATCCAATTCAAGATGAAGATTCAGTGGAAATCCTGTTCATATTTACAGTGTGAACACGAGTCAGTTTTGGAAAGCTCAAGTGTGAGTTTGTTACCTCAGTTTGACTCGAACCGGGTCTTTAACAAGTTTAGCTAAAATACAAATTTAGTTCACTGATCAATTTAGGTATAAAGTTAAAAAATACATAAATAAATAAAAAAGCCTAGCCTTACAGTTCCAATTCCACTGCTGTTTTTGTGGCAAACAGTCATTTCCTTCAGAACACAAAGCTAGTCATGCCTGCAACAAGTACAATGAAAAGCGTAAGGCATAATCCTCAACATGACCAAAAAAAAAAAAAAAAAAAAAAAAAGCATAGGTAAAGCCTAGAACAAACATTTTTTTCCCTTTCAAGTTGTGTTTCTATTGAGTTTTTCGCATAAATTTGTGAAGTGGTAGAAGTTATAACTCCTTTAAAAAGTTAAAGATTCCTCGAGTAGAAGACCTTCCATTAACCTTGTCCAGACACAGACATGAGTTCATTTGATGACTTTATGAAAGTCACCTTTTCTTTTAGTGAACTACAATAATTAAATGATGGTTAAGAGCTTGTTCAGAGCAAGTCCTCAAGTTTTCAACTTGGAGGAACATTGATTTTTTTTCCACTTATTACTCTGATGCTTGGAGTCTTCACTGAAACTCAGACTTTTAATTCTCTAAATTTTAAATTCAAAAAGGAAAACATTTTAAAATAACTTAGTACCAGTGGGCCAAAAGGCTGAACATGACATGTTTTTATTCAGTCTTTAATACAAACTTGTTGGTTTAAGTTCATTTGTATTCTTTTGTTTATTTGTTCTGCTCTGGTTGCAGAAACTAAAACAGGATGCATTTGTGTAAAAGTGTCTTTATTCACGGATCTGGGTTGGGACCTGAAAGGAGAGAAGAACAAGCTGTGATTCAGAAGTTTCAACGACATTTTCACATTTGATCTTCAAGGTTCTTTGAGGTCAGTTTGGTTGAAACAGATTTCATTACCTGCTTGTCAACAGGAGCTTTTAACATTTAACCCTTTATCTGATCTGACTTTCCAAAATAAAATGCAAATTTACATTCATTACGTTCATTTTATTTAATCTACGACCCAGTTAACTTTACAGAAGAGGCCAATTTTGCAGCCACCCCCCAAATTAAGTTTTTCCATAATTCAGCTACTTTTTGTTTACTATAGTGTTAAGTACAAATCAGGTATTTTTGACTTGTTTTGCCAAGTTTGGCATTCATCTCAGAATTTAGTCATACGCATGCAAATGTCAAGTTTCTTGAAATGTCAGCTTTCTTAAACAGTTTTCAGTTAATCTGGCCAAAACCTTTGGACTCTGAAAAGATCAAAATGTTTCTACCAAATTCAATTTGTCAGCTTTCTGTTAAACCAACAGATCTCATTTTAATGATGTTCAGCTGATTTAATCCTTTCCTCTCTTCCTAAGCTGAACCAGATATTTTGCTGCTTTGTGATTGTCATTTACTTTCACACGTTTCTTTAAAAACATAAATGAAAAAAAAAAAAAAAAACTTAATTTGAAAATATTAATTTCTTTTATTGTACTATTTTAACAGCCATCTTAGAGTTTTGAGCTCTGCCATTACCTATACTTTTCTGAATTATTAAAAACATTTTAAATAACGAGTGTATAGTTCCAATGCATTATGACATAAGGCAAAAAGAAGTGGACAAAAAAAAATGTAAAGAAAATAACCATAAAAAAGGTAAATATAAGCAGTGGTTCTCAAACTCGCCCCTTTGGAGGAAGAAAAATGTTGGTATGGATCTAAAATCTGATGGATCTGATTCTGCAAAAACATGATCTTACCCGTTTTGCAGCTCACACTGCAGTCACCTGAAGCAGCTGAACACACCTCAGTCGTGCATAAGAAGTAAACCTGAGGGGGGGGATAGAAACACTGAAACGACTAGACGAGGACGTGAAACTAAACACAATCACAGTAAAATGAGAAGCACCTCCGGGTCCTCTAACAAAGCGAGCCTCCTCTGAGCGGAGTGGGAGGAGCTTCCCATGGCCAGAGAGGGGAAGACTGTGATTTTCATCCTCTTAATGTGGCGGGAGTCTGGGGAAGGAAGCAGCTGCGAAATTCCCTGTTTGGGACAACTGGATGACAACAGCAATCCCATTGACAACTGAAAATCAACTCCACAAAAACACATTTACAAGGAAAGCATCCATACTTTAGCTCAACCATTCATTTAGTAAGCTTTGTGTTAGTGGGACCACCACTCACATTAGCTCAGCTAACCTTTGGCATTTTCTAACAGTTTCCTCAGTCTACACCGTTCACTCGTTTATAGCCGGGGTTACGTTCCACAAATAACCGGCAAAAGGTCAAATCTGCTGAGTGGAATTATTAGGCTGTAAAACTCCTCACTGCACACTTTATACACTTTTCTCAGACAGACACGAATGTTTTCACACTTTTCCCCCTTCTTTAAGCACTCAAACTTTAAACCTTTGCAGAAAAAAGGATGATGTAACTCTGGCAAATAGAATGCGCCACGCGTCTGTACAGGAGACATGGCATAGAGAAGATAGACAAGATCAACAGCCAATAAGGACACAAGACAATGTGCTGTGGTTCAATGAAAAAAAAGCTGCAAGACTGCGGAAGGTGAACCGTGATATAGAGAGGAAACGCTGAACATTATTAGCAAACAGAAGACTTCCTGCAACACTAACATCTGCAAAGCTTACAGGGTTCACTAAATTAGTCCTAATGATCCACTCGTGTCTGGAACATGTCTGTTTTGCACAGTCTAATGGCAGCACTTTGAAAGAGGCCAAACTTGTTTAGTTTGGTTCAGGCCTGCACAATATATCACACATTTATTGTTATCGCGAGATCAAGCAGTGCAATATCCATATCGCAAAAGTTGGCAAAAATTGCAATAAATGGTTACCTTAAATGTTATAAAATACTCTTATGGCAGCTTGAAGTATTTAACAAATCAAATAAATCTATTCATTTGCCCAATCAGATGCACCCCTTCACGTTGCTGACCAATCGGATGGAGCCCTTTAATGTTAGATGTTCGCTTTCTATGTTGAGAATTGCAGTAGAATTTTTTAACTGTTTCAGTAAAAGAAATTATGTATTTGGTTGTTTTGCTATTTGTTCATGTACAGCAAGTTATCGTCATCGCAATATTGATCACTAATATCGCATTTCGCGAGTTTTCCTCATATCCTACAGCTCTAGTTTGGTTTATAGATGACATGCGAACTGTAGTCGGGAAATCAGGTAGGCAAACTTGTTAGTTTGTAAACTTTGTAGGACATCGGAAAGAAGATTGGCTTAAAAGTTAATAAAAAAATCTAACTTTGATCCTTTGTTTACAGGCGGAGTTACGTTCTAAAAATAACCCGATAGGTAGTCAACCATGTTATAATTATATAGATGTTTGAAGGCTGTAGAAACCCTCACTGCACACTTTATAGACTTAGCAGACAGACATTTTCACTTTTGTTTAAACTAAATTCAAACCTTCAGGGAAAAAAGAAATTTAGCACACTGATAGGGATCTAAGAATTATGTAAATTTGGAAAACGGAACACATTCTAACCAACAAAAAAAGAGAAAGAAAGAAATTGTACTTAAGATAAAAAATCCAGAGGAATTGAAAGGTAACCCCGTGCAATAGCGAGGGGCCACTGTATGCTTTCCCAGAATAACTGTCAGCTGCATTACTCGTTGAAGAAACGAAAGAACCAAAAGTAAAAACTTTTACGGATGAGCCTACCCGTCATATAAGAGCATCCAGCTGAGATATGGAGCCAGGGTGTAAGCCAAACAGGAGTGAACCAGCAGCAGCATGCTGGGCTTTGACGGGTCCAGCAGGCTCAGCTCTGCATAAACCGGCTGACTCAGCACCAGGCTCAGAGGGAGGCGGGCTTCAGGGTGGAAGCTGGTGAAGGATTCATCTGCAGGGATACAAACATTCCAGTTTTTGCTTCCTTAAGCAAGACCATTTAAAATGGAAAAAAAAAAAACAAACAAAAAAAAAAAGCACTTATTCAACAGTTTTACGTTTTCACACTTTTTAAAGGTCAGAAAAGAAGCAACATTCAACCTGTTGCAAGTCTCAGCAGCACAGTGATGGGAGCTGGGGGGGTCTGAACAGGAAGCTCATCCATCAGGTGGAACCTCACTTCACCTGGAGTATAAGGGGAGGAGCTACAGCCCACCGTCATCCTGCAGACATTGGTGTTTGAGAAAAATATGCCCCAGAACAGCCCAAGTTCTTTGCCTTTATGAATAAAACAACTCTTCAGTCAGAACCACAGTGGTCTCTAAAGTCAGATCTTTTAAAGCAGCTGGTATGTTGGGAAATAAGTAAACATCTACAGATCCAACCAAGAGAAAAAAGCACTTTAAATCAAGAGTTAAAGGGATTTAGAGCTCCACATCTCAATCAGGGCTTGATGATTAGTCTAGAACAGTAGATTAGTCCCTGTTTACTAGTTGTAAGGTAAACAAACCACAAACATTTACAAATGACATTTGAAGATCTCTATTAAAATAAAAATGGTTCATTTCCCTTTAAGAAAACACAACTTCACAGTGTTTTTTTCCAAGTCAGCAAGTTCAACTATAATACACTTATTGTAAAGAAAAAGCAGGAACCTGATCACGCCAATGAACCCACCTCACAGGGGATTTCTCTGCAGCCCTGCCATCTTTGGACGAGTCCATGCCGAGGACGTCCAGAAGATGAACCACCGTATGACCGAGCATCTGACAAAACCCAAATACACAAATCAAAGGGTTAAAGCTTCTGATGAGAACCAGAATGTGCAAACTGAAGGCTGCATTTGCTGAACACTTTAAGGCGCACTTTAAAAAACAAACAAAACTTCGTCTTATAATCTATAGCAGCGTTTTTCAACCGTTTTGAGCTAAGGTGCACTTTTTTTTTAACCCTTGACAAAAATCCCGCTGCACACCAGCAACCAAAATGTAAAAAAAAAAAAAGAAAGTCTGTAGTCTGTTAATTTACAGTCTCTCCCACCATCTCACATGGAATTTTTGTAATAATTGAGGCACAAAAAATTTGAAGTTGCAGCTGTTTTTCCTAAAAGTGATAGTTCTTAGCAATAATTTTTAACTAAATTAGTTTAAATTTTGCCCAGGAAGTTGCTTTTCCCTCCAGTTAAATAAAATGCAGTTCTATACAACCTCTAAAAAACCAAATGAAATAACATTCTTTCTAAATGATTATTTAGCTTTTAAATAAGTCTATTTTTCATGTTTGTGCAAGAGCAACTGTAATCTTTGAACAAACAGGCCTATAATCACAGAATTGATAGATTTTAGACAAAAAAAAGACCAACCTAATGTGCATGAGTTTAATTTTAACACAAACATGTGAACAAGCTAAAGTTTTGTTTTTCTTTTGTCTAAATCAGAAATGTGACTAACAAAAGTGTTTTTATTTTTGGTGATTTAAGTGTTTCATTTGAGTTCACTTCACCCTAATCTTGTTTCTTTTACTTTGTTGTTGCACTTTAGGTTTGAAATGTAATTTGTCCTTCAATCCTGACATTAGAAAGCAGCTGTTTCCTTTCTAAAGATGACTTTGACCAAAATCTGGAATCTCTGACTTAATGATTCCCTTGTTCAAACTTGTTTTCAAACTTGAAGGAAAACTAAGCTTTTGTCAAAAATATTTACAAACTGTTAGAACAGACGTTTGCGTTTGTTGTGCTTCATGTTGGTTAACATCAGCGCAGACAGAAGTCATCGCATTAACCCAATGCATCATGGGAGTTGTAGTGAAAAGCAGAGGTTCTGATGCTTTACAAACTCATCTCTGAGCTTCATCGTTTTATTCACTTCTTACACTGTCTAACACCCAATCCCACGGGAAGCCACTAGGGGGTGCACAGATGATCCGTGATCCATACGGATCACTAGCCCCGGTTCTGCACAGACGTGTGCCGTTGATTGCCCCCCCCACTCCATTTAAATCAATTGCCTGTTCACAAGTCACGCCCTCTGCTTTTGAGTGATCAAAATCGCTGCTCGACGTTTGTCCAAAAGTGTGTTTAGAAACCTGACGCTCCCGCCGCATGTGGGAGGAGCTACCGTCAAAAGTTTTCCTCGCCCTCCTTATGACAGACGTGCCAGATGTTGAGAGATCCAGTGCGTTTATACTGAAGAGCTCCACAAAGCTGTTGGCAAACTACTAAGCATGAAACCTGAGCCTTTTTTGATGAACACAGAGCTGATATTCTGGTGAAGGTCAATGTGTTGTGTTTTTTCATGTCCCAAACAAGATTAGGTATTACAATATGCTAATGTTTCTACAGCATAGTGTGTTACAAACAAGTTCTTGAATTACTGAGAGGACAGTTTAAGTCTGATGAACTTATCTGATTCTTTAGTCTCGCTTAATGCGCTTTAAAACCGGGGCGCTCTACCTATAGTACGGAAATACGGTAAGCCGTTTCACTAAAAACTGCTCATTTTTGTCGACTAGCACTGATAACTAAAAACAAGCCACTTCGAGATGACAGCCATAACGGCAGAAACTGAGGCGTTAATGCAGAAAAGCCAAAGACCATCAGGTGACTTGCTGAACCAATGGTCAAAGAACAGCAGCAGCCTGAACGATTGAAAGGACTCAGATAATCTGAGAAGAAAACTGAAGAAAGCTCTCAATCCTCAGATTTGATGCCCATCAACACATGACAAACATCCAGAGAGCCTTACATGCTTGTTCACTCCACAGCCGTCCAGAGGCACGATGTAGAAACCCAGATCGGAGGCCAATCTCTGCAGCGAGCAGGACGTGTTGTCTCCAGAGGACGCAGACAGCAGTGAGGGCTCCAGAACAGAATCAGGCACCGCAAAGACAAAATACTGCTCTGGAGTGCCGTCTGTTGATTTAGAAGCAGGGAAAAACCTCAAACCTTAAAAATACCTGAAGTCTGGATAAGTCCGGCTGTTAATGGGCTCACCCTTAGCAGTGTGGGAGCAGCAGCTCAGGGGATTCGTGCAGTCAGGATCCATCACAAGTCCAACAGCACAAAGTGGGACAGCAGGAGAAAATGGATTGGTTCCGAGAACGTATTCTGAGCACAAGTAAAGAGAAAAATTACCTTTTTGTAAATTTCAAAAATATTCTGTACAGATCAGAACAGTCAGAACTTTCTTAGCTCTTAATACCAGAAACATTTTCCTTTCATGTAAGAACAAACAAAAGATGCATTTACCTCGCATTAGATTTGACTCTTTTTCTCTAGTGTGACCTCCACTGTGCTTTCCAAATGGATGTGGAGTCATATAATAGCTTTGTAAGGCGTTGTGTGGCGCCATAGGAGCGCTGGAAAATCTTCCGTCAGGTGCAGGAGAAAATATCCAACCATAGTAGTCGCTTGAAGCAAACGCAGTTTCAGATGAGTCTTTACTGCCAGAGGAATGAGATCCCTGGGTGTATTTGGGCACTTGAGGCTGATTGAAGTAGTAATAATAGTAAGGAAGTAGTAAGGGGAAAGAAGGGGAAGAAGAGGCTGGATGTTTATAAAAGGATGAAGATTGTTGCAAAGGTTTTGGAGCTGCGGCGGATACGTGGGTGACTGTGCCAGATAAAGCTGCAGGGGGATAAATGAGATAGTAGCCGTAAAAGGGGTGGTAGAAGTACTGGTAAGGATCAGGACGGTAGACAGATCCTTGGGAGGGGGCAGAAGACTGCTCAGGGGGCGGAGCAGCACCAAGCTTAGTTTGGGGAGGGTAACTGTGTGGGACTGGAGGCTGTGCTGCAGGAGTGACAGATGAAGAGCGCCTCTCGTCCAGATCTGGTTTGGTTTTGGAGAAAGCCTCAGTTAGGTCTGCGTCTGCCTGCTTAATGTAAGCATTTATGCTGCTTTTGTCGTAGGTCGAGTACGTTTGGAAGTGAGACATGTTTGCTTTTGTGATCAGGTGAGGATTTATCAGACCCAGTCTCCTGGCTTCTCCTCTTGCAGTACGTGGATAGTTGAATAAATAGTAGTGAGGAAAATGTGAAGAGTATGGCGAATGAGGTATAGATTTCATGGGGACAGAATCAGGATGTGGTGGCATTTTAGGAGGGGAAATTTGTTGCGACGTATCGGAAAACTGCTGAACATCTGAGACAACAGGATATTTAAAGCCGTGGGGATCAGTGGGGGACTCCAGTCCAGAACTGGCATCTTGAGAACCAGGAAGAGGTATTTTGGGGTGATGGTAGAAATGGTAATAAGGACTGAAGTCATGACTTGGAGAATCAGAGGTCTGGACTTGAACCTGGTAAGGAAAGCCCCCAGCAGGTGCAACGGGCTTGTTTGAATCAAAGACAGGAGCTTCTGGTTTTTGATCTGGAAGCTTCTGAGTCAAATCCCTCACGTGATCTCCAGACAAAAAAGGTCTGTTGCTCCTGAAGGGCTCATACGCCTCCTCAGAAAAAATCTGGTGAGGATAGTGCTCCAGATTTACATCAGAGGGTACAGATGGCGGAGAAGGGGGAGCATTTGAGCGAAATGTTGGGTGGGGGTAATAAGGTGGAGCCAAGTAGAAAGGTCGAATCCATGGCATCGGCCTGAGGGACTCCAGCAGAGGTTTAGCTGCCCTCCTGCTAAAGTGGGGAGGGCCATCAGCCAGTGGTTGATGGGTGAAGAGAAGCCCTTCAGGGGGGGAGACAGGACAGGCCAGCGTGTAGATCCTTTGCCCCGTTTGGAGAGAAAGTGTGTATTTCCCATCCTGAAGAAAGAAAAGATTTCAACAGCACATTAGAGGTTTTATCCATTTGAGCCTTTAACACCGAAGATGTCGAAGACGACACCTAAACTTAGGTTCCTGGAGCAGCAGTCTAAGCAAAGATGCTCAGACCTCCTCCACCCCGGCCACTTCCTCCAGCTCCTCTGGGGGGGATTCTTAGAGATCGTAAAGCATGCCCAGAACAAAAGGTCAACCGATTATCTACACCACTTTTTACTAACGTATATCAGTATCTGCCTTTCTAATCTGACAGATTTTGAACTTGTTATTTTTGCTAAGATGAATGACTGTCCAGCATCGTCCCACTCATGGTGCGATCTGGATAGTTACGTAAACCATG
Organism: Oryzias curvinotus; assembly: GCA_023969325.1. Taxonomy (NCBI): domain Eukaryota; kingdom Metazoa; phylum Chordata; class Actinopteri; order Beloniformes; family Adrianichthyidae; genus Oryzias; species Oryzias curvinotus. The sequence continues at coordinate 44,420,081 of CM043722.1, forward strand.
CATTCAGTCCTCTGCATGTCACGCTGCTGGAAACTAGGGCTGTTACTTTTGATGCAAATGTCTTAAACATTGTTAATAGAGAGTTAATTATAAATTGCACATTTGTTCTCCGCATACCGAGGGAAATTAAACAAAACAAAACTGTACAAGCACCTCAGCTGCTCTGCATGCGGGTATAAATGCGGTCCCTCCCTCCCCAACAGTCTATTCTCAAAAGTTTCTCTTCAGCAATAAACGGTGAAAAGTGACGCATTTTGGGTTCCAAATCAAGACTTTTTGAACAATGTGTGAAATGACAAAACAAATGTGTACCAGACCCTGCTGTTTAATAAAATTACACAAAAAAACCACCTCAGTTGCCTTGTGGTAGAGTGTCCGCCCTGTGACTGGAAGGTCGTGAGTTCAAATCCAGGCTAAGTCATACCAAGGACTCTAAAAACGTCCTCCCTGCTTGACACTCAGCATGGGGTGGTGGTGGTGGTGGGGTGGGGGGGGGGGGTAAACCACCAAATGGTTCCCAAGCACGGCTATGTCTGCAGCCCACCGCTCTCCCAAGGGATGGGCCAAATGCGGAGAACAAATTTCACACACCTAGGTGTGGGACTTTAGCAAAAAATAACTTTGATGACGCCATGAAAAATGCTTTTATTTACATTATAATTTAGGCTGCATTGCACCAGCAAGCAGCACTGAGCTGTGGCACAGAACTGATTTGACCGTTTCATCAAATCTGTCCTGGCTGCTGTTGGGCAAAGGCGGGTACACCCTGGATAGGCGGTTGCAGGGTGCATGGTATTGTTGTTTTTATTTTTACCCTCTCTGGTTAAGCAAGCAAGCCTTCAAACTTTCTACTATCCACTTTCAACTTTAACACAATTGGCACATCTACAGATTAAGGCTTATAGTCCTCAATATTTTCATCTCCATTCCCACGGCAGGTAAATCACACCAAGGTTCACTTTCTAGTTACCAGATGTCTCATTTCCTCACCTTTATTGTGATGCCACACGTGAGGAAAGGCACAGCAATCACAATCTCTCCATCTTCTTTGTCCAGAGTGTAATCGCACTGCTCAGCCAGCAGCACTAAAGGCGTCCACTCTCCCCTCACTGTAGGAAAGAAAAAAGACCCAAAAGTAAACATTTACTTTGATTTATTGTGACTTTGAAGCCATTAACAGATTTACCATTTATGCTTGGCTCCTCTTCGTTAAGCATTTCCTCTACTCTGATGGTCATACCATACGGAGAACAGCAGAGGGAGGAGGGACCCACAGCCAGAAGCTTAAGCTGAGAGACCGGACAGGACACTTGGATGGGAGTTCCCTTCCAGAGCAAAGGCAGCACATAACGGTCTTCCTTCAGAGAGACGGTTAAAGAACTTCAACTTGTTATTGTTTACTAAACATGGTCTGACATGTTGAAATGAGTTAATAGAAATAAAAAAGTTGAAGTTAAATCTTTAAATGTAGTTTCATTTAAAGATCATTCATTCATTAGTGTTTAACCAACCAGATACCAACCAATAAAATTATCTAAAATGTCTGGTTTAAATTATTCATAAAAAAAAAAAAAAAGTAGAATTAGTTTGAGATTTTTCAAGGTTATGATTAAAATCCTACTTCACTGATGGTTGTGCAGAATAATAATGAAGCGTGTCCCACCTCCAGACGGATGTGACAGGCGTCATACTGAGCCATCAGGCTGAGGTCCCTCCAGTTGGTCTGGACTGCATAACCACAGTGTGGCGGCAGCTGGAACAACGCCACAGAGGACTCGTTTGCTGAGATTGAAAAACAAAAAAAAACTTTCAGTTTGCTCAGGAAAAAAACAACAACAACTCTGTAAAAGGTGAGAAAGGTTACAAAGAAGCGGCACATTTTTTTCTTGGAAAGGTTCTAAGATGACATTTTAACCATAAATATATACATGTTTGAAGTTTTTTTTTTTAAACTGTTTTAATCAAAACAGGGCATCTCATATCTTAAACATTAACAATTCTGTTCTGTTGTTGTTTTTAATCACTTTTTAGAAAATGAGATGAGACAAGTTCAATGCAACATTTCCAACAACAGTTAAAAGAACGTTGGTCCAACCGGATAAACTGACCTTATAAAAGACTTGTTTTACATCCGTAGCCACTTTTTTGCAATTTAACCCGACAAACAAATGTCTTGGAATATCTTTACTATTGAACGCACAATTTATTATTTTGGCAGGTTGTTTGGATTAATTCCAGAATCCAGTGTCCTGGAAATGTCAGAAAACCAGCATGCATCAACGTTAACTACATCAGCTTTGTACAATTCTTCATTAGAGAAAAATGTAAACGTATTTTTTACAAAAGTATCCAAGTTTTCATTTTCAGAAAAACAGATTCATTAATAGTCTTTGCAAAAATGTTCATATTTCTTAGGTTTTTACCAGGGCTGGGTTGATAAAACCGATCTGAGTTAATTCAAGCTCAATAATTGATCCATAAAAGTAGAGATCGAGCTTTTATGGATTTCCTTTGCCAGGGATTTAATACATAACAGCAGGAACTTGATAATAACGTATAACGGAATTTCCCATAGGACAGCTAATGCTAACGCTTGTTTGACCTACACCAAACATTGCTGACTACTAAACGGGTTTATATACTCAGGGATGACTTTTCCAAACTCTTAACCCTTGTGCTATCCAAGGGAGTGGGGTCCTCTCAAAACAGAGCGCTGAACCTTTTTTCTTCAATGATTTGTGATCTTCACTGGTGTCCATGGATTACATGAAACCCTCTTCACCTTCATCATGGTAGGGATAACATCAATGTAAGGGTGAGGTCTGCAGATGTTAACTGTTTAAATGCTTATTTGCGAGATAAATATTTTTTCTATTTTTAGCAAACGGTACAAACTGGTCCCTTAAAGCCACCTTTCCACCTGAAAGCCAGAAAACTAACATACAGAGCAGTGGGTCTGATTTTCTCTCAATGCTCTGACCTCGGTCCAGAGATAACTGCACAGCCCGCCTCCTCCTGACAGTGAGGGTCATGGCCTCCTCTCCACACTCCACAACCGGCTGCAGCCTCAGCCAGCTCTCCTCTGAGCTGCCGGGCCTCTGACCTCTGACCCTGGCCTGGCCTCCCCGAGGTTTTCCTGAAAGATGGAATGCAGTTCCTGCTTTCTCGGTGGTGAAGGTTTAAGCGGACTCAACAGAACCCACCCGGACCTGCAGAGTCGGCCTGGTAACCCCGCTGCTGGAAGGGCTGCTCCAGCTGTCCGGACATGGAGAACCTCCCGGGGACCACGTGGCTGACGAAGCCCGCGCTGCAGTTCTGGGTGGGGGGAGTCTGCGCGGCGAACAGCCACTCTCCCTCGGTGTGCCTCCTTCTGTAGCGGTTCCTGAAGAACGAGCTCCGGACAGAGGAGACCAGCTTCAGCTTCAGCCCCGGTTCTCCTGAGGAGGTGTTCGCCGCCTCCCCCAGGCCACCGCGAGGAGGAGGAGGAGGCGCGTGCAGACCGGTCTCCGCTGCAGCGCCGGGCTGGACGGGCGCAGGGTCTCCGGAGGAGTTAGGAAGGAGTCACACCAGCAGGTGAAGGTACAGACGAGGAGGAGCAGAGCTCCGAGGCGGTGCGCGGTCTGTTTCCAATGCATTTTAATCCACGTTTTTCTCTCCATGCATCAAAACACTGAGAGCGAACGACGGGCGCTGGAATTTTTTGTAGACTTCCTGCTTGCACACCTGTCACTTAATTGGGCATAATCAATTGCACATGCGCACTGGGTGACAGAAAGGGAATTTCAAGCTCATTTATATCTTTTAAAATCTAACCTTTGTTTTTGAACAAAAGTTAAAGTTTTTGGTCTAGAACAAATTTAATACAAACTTGCCAAAAACAGCAACAAAATATTTACATTTTTTCCTCTTTATTCACAATAGTTAATGAATGCAAGTCTAACTAGATTTCAAACCAATGTATGCTTTGATTATTACGTTTACCCATGAAGGGGTGACAAAACTATTTCTATTTCTCATTGGGGTGGGAGATGTGAAAGAAGTTGGGGGTTGTGTAGGTACGGGGGGAGGGGGCCCTATTTTTATTTATTTATTGATTTTGTGCGTGTTTATTTTAATTTTCTTGCTTGTTTTTATATTTATTTTTTTCTTTTTTATGTAAAGCACTTTGTGTTATAAAAGTGCTTTATAAATAAAGTTTGATTGATTGATTGATTGATTGAAAGCAAATCTATCACACTGCTTTTTCAACAAAAAATAGCTCTTACTGAAATAGAGGCCAGGTGCCTTAGACTTTCTAAATGTTCAATAATAAGAGATACATAGATTTAAAAAAAATATTGGGCTACTTCGTCTAAAATCAAATGTCACATAAATTTAAAAAAAATGGTTCAATCGTTTTACTTTTCTTCAGAAACTTTTTCTTTTTTTGCATATTATTTTATGTTTTTATAAACACACACCAAAAAATCAAGTATTAAAGTTTTAAGAAAGATTTGTAGGTCAAATATATCCCTATTGTTTATTTTGTTATTCTGTGCAATAATAATAAAATAAATCACTGAATGTGCTAAAATTCACATCTTTTCCTTTTTTAACTTTGTCTCTTTATCTTATTGGGATTTTCTTTATGCCCTCTAAGTTCAGTTCTGTTAAAAAGTGTTTTATCTCTGAATTTATGCTGTTATGTTTGATAATACAGTAATTTGTGGTTACTTTAGCAAAACAAAAAACTATTATATCTACTTTCGATTTACTTTCATCAAACACTACAACTATCAAAAAAGATTAAGTTGATTGGGGATTAAAATCCCAGCTTTGTCATTTTCGTGACTTTTGGCAAAACTTTTAACCCCACATTAACTTTAATTATAAGAAATTAAAAAAACTAAATCTATCTGGATAAACAGCATCGGATAAATGGAAAATATTATGTTAATATTTTTTGCTTTTTTTGCCACCTGTATTTTTTCCCTTTATTTGCACAAAAAACAGAGCTGCAAATGGGATGCTCCTCTTTGAGATTGTCTTTACTTAGGAAAGGATTTTATAGCTACATTTATGGTTTTATATGAACTTAATAGAAGACGTAATTGTTTGGTATATTTTCCAATACCTTCAGCTGCACAGGGCTGATAAATTTCATTAATGTTACACTGTTAAAGTCCTACTCCAATCGTCTTTTGATCTATTGCCAAAACGTTCTTAGTGGTCTTTTAAATATAATGTTGCTGTTTTCAGCTATAGTAAAAAAAATGTTGTTTTCTAGGACATAGTTTCCCCAAAGCGGCAGGAGTTTATTAGAAATTTGCCTCTGAGTTGTGAACGGGACTGTTGACATGGAGCAACCCCCCCACCTTCCGGTTTCCTTCTGCCCCGCTAACTTACTGCCCCTCACAACCCCAACCTAACATTACTGCAGCAACAGTAATGACACCAATACAATCTCATTTAAACTGCTCCTGACTCCCAGGATTTTCAGGATAAATGACATTCCCAACAATTTAGTTAAAGAGATACTCAGAAATCCAATTTTAATCCTGATTTTCTTTATATATATGTCCCAAATCATGAGAAAAATGCCACAAGATGTTAAAAACTGTAACACCAAAAGCATCTCTTAAAAACCCTAAAATGTCTAATACGGTGTATGACCACTAGAGGGCGGCAAAGCACAAACAAACCATTCTTTGTTTATTGACTGGCTCTGACCTGCAGCCAAAGGTTGTTTCACAGAGGGATCCACAGTCTAACACCGTACTCCCACACCTGCTGTAAACTCAGCAGTCATGTATTTGGACTGTGGGAGGAGGTTTGAAAAAAAACATACACAAACTCGAGGGGTGGGGCAGCTGAGATTCATGTCTGCGGCTCATTGACGGCTGCTTTCATTCATTCACGGCTTTAGCAGGAGTTTTTACTTTCCTTTCCGTTTAGGTAGGATTTCCTGGTTTTTAACATTCTTCATCCTTTGAAATAAAAATGTAAAATTCTCTCTGTTGTCACTAATGCTTCACTAAACCCAACTGTCTGATGTGGTGATGATACGATCCGATGAGAACACAAACTGCACTCAATTGTGAACATTTTTAGTGCTACTTGCTTCCATTAAAGCCAGAATAGAATGATGAAGACTCTGACCTACTGCTTCAGTCACAGCTGCCCCATCGTGGAGTTGTTTTAATAAGACTCCTTTAAAAAAAGATCTGAATCTCATAGATGATGTGGTGGAGGGTGTGTCAGTTGATCAAGGGCGCGGCAGGGCGATGACTCATTTTTGGAGTTGCCTAGCTACATCCAGTAGTTATTTTCTTTAGAGTACACGTGCAACAGGGTGCACGCCTGGATTTTGTTGCGAGTGGAAGACTGTGTGTGTTTCTTGTGTAGGAGGCGGCTTTGTGTGAGGCACAACAGGAGCTGAAACACTCCCAAAAATAAGGGAGAAATCCTGTGAAGAGAAATCATAGTTAACTGCAGTAATGTGAGAGATGAAAGGAAGCAAACGGAAGCTGAACGAGAGAACGCACATGAAAGGAGTCAGGAATGAATTCCTCGGCCAGTAACCATGGAAACCATAAGGACCTTGTGTTTTCATTGACTGTAAACTGGCTGGAGCTCCACCTATGACACACAAGAACAGCATGTCACTTTAGACAAATGTCACATTTGGCTTTCGTACTGCCTAACTAACCAATTCACCCATTAAATGAAGTAACAGCATTTATATACAAACATACATATTTTTTCTATTCTTGAATAATCTTAGTTCCGTTGAAGGGAATTTTAGTATACTCTCTACAATTTTTAATGAAATAAATAAAAATTGACCAATATAACTGTTGTGGAGTGCTAATGGATGAAGAGAAACGGTTCCTTCTAAACAAATATTGTTGCTATTACCATTTTAATGCCCACAAACATCACTAACTGTGATGTTCTGCACCAAATACCGATTCAAATGTCCACATTTATTGTAATAATAATCAATTTAGATTCATTCTTACACAGACAAATCTAACTTTTTAATAAATGTGACTAAAAAACAATAATTGTGTATTTAAAAATAATCTGAATATAGCTTATTGACAACAATGAGCGTGCCTTTCTTCATTGTACTTCAATGAACATCCGTCCTCTCATTTCAGATTTGAAAAAAGTAAAAATACTGGATGTTGTGACAGACAGGTTTTGTAAAATAAACCTCCACAGTAACGGCTCTTTGATAATGACGTTAACTGGCTTAAGTTCCAGAACGTTTCTGGGCGTAAATAGTGACTGAAGGGCTGGGCCTTCAAAACAGAACAGTGGGAGGAGCTTCTAGACTGAGGAAGGAGTCCAATGGTTTGGGAAAACTAAGGATTATCTCACAGATTACAGAATTCAGAGATTTCAGACACCGCCAATGTCGCAGAACTTGGAGAAACTGTATCAAAAGCTGACATCTATTAGCGCTAGAGTTTATGTAGGGGGTTCTCAGGTTCAGAGGAAACATTTTTTAACATTTGAATGCAGGGGTGTCAGAATCCAGCCCCCTAGGGCTGCCATCCCGCTGGTTTTTCAGAAATCCTGCCTTAACTGCTGCTGATTACCTGGATCAGGTGTGTTTTACGGAGCTTTAATGGCAGGTTAGTTGGAAAAACGTGTAGAACCCTGGCCCTCAGGGCCTGGAGTTTGTCAAGTAGATTTACTGGATTAAACATCCAGGAGACACTAAGCATCAGAATGAAAGAGTCAGAAGAGTTAGGTTTGTGCCTAAAAAATGAGTTGGAATAACATATTTTCTATTTACTAGACAACTTTACATCTCTATTTTTGCACAGAATAAAAGTTTGAACTTTTTCCCCTTTTTAAACTCCAATTCAAAGTGCTTAAAGCACAGATTAGCTTTACTTCTAGCCTAACAACACTATTTTGCTTCTCATTTAAGGAGCATGAAGAAACGACGTTCATGATGACTCTGAAACTGCAGGGAATCCCATCAGGCTCTTCAGCGGAGCACAAAATGCTGACATGGATCTAGCTGCTCATTATCCTGGTTGATCTAAGCGTGTGGTGAGGTGATGGCATTCCCATAACAATGGACTGTCCCACGGGTGAGACTGCAAAATATTTTCTCTAGAAATGCATTAAAGACTTTGAAATGTGAGCCAATCCACTTTTAAGTAAAAAATAAGGGAACTGTTCAAAACCAAAGAACTAATGTTTATGGTGCTTTCAAGTGCATCAGGATAATTGACGGCCTCACATAGGATGTCACTGCAGGAAGAGCTTTGGTCGTTTCCAAAACAAGTCCTGGTGTTGAACTTTTACACCTGCAGCCCAAAGCTGTCACACTGAGCACCATGAAACTGAAAAGCTCCAATTTTATGTTTTGAGCTGCAGAGCGCACAGACCACCTGAGGGAAACATCACATTAGGGCTTAAAATAGTAGGAAAATGTGAAAATCTGCACCAATCCTTGCGAGGATTGGATTTTCTATTGCATAAATTCTGCACATACTTCCACAGAAATTTGTTTTCATATTCCCCTGGAATTTACATGCACGTTGGATGGATTTTTAGCATCCTTTCACATCTGGAGTATCAAACTCTAGGTATTTTCAAATGTTACTAACAGAAACCAAAGCAAGAATCACTCAAGGGAATGTAGTGACTGTATTTTAAAAGAAGCTTCTTAAATATTTATAGAATTCTCAGACAGAAACCGCTGACGCTGACAAGAAGACATTAAGAAACAGGATATAAAGGCTGAAGATTTTTTGCTGTGACTAATAGCAGAACCAAAACCCACCAAAAAAAACAAACTTAGGATTTACACTAGAAAAGGTTTTTCACAAATGTAATATTGAGTCCTGAACAGATTTTTGTTCTGCCTGTCTGTCAATATTCTTCCATCTGTAAAGATGATTTCTTAGTTTTGTCTCTTAGTTTCTCAATTTGCTAACCCGTCATAAGTCAAAATGGAAGTTGCTTGACTTTCTGGCTCGAGGATCTGGTCATGCTTATGATTCCAGCGGCATGACGGTGAAGCTCAACAGCAGCACCAGAGGAATTTGGACCTCAACTAAACCCTAAAAAAAGTCTCAGTTTTAGCTTTAAATATGTATTTAAACTGTTTTACCACTGTTTCATTATATCAGTTTAGCGTCCAGTGAACTCTTTGGAAAATCCATTCATCCATTTTCCAAGGGTCCCTTTCGGGGTCTCGGGGCTGCTGGGTCTAACCTGGTGGCTACTGTTGGGTGATGGTAAGAAACAGATAAGACAACTCACCACACAACCACACTCACACGCACACCTAGGGACCATTAACCTATGAGGCATGTTTTTGGACTGTGGGAGGAAGTCAGAGAAAACCCGCACATGCACGAGGAGAACATGCCAACTCCAGACGGGATTTGAATCAAGGCCTTCTTGCTGTGAGGTGAGAGTGCTGCCCTCTACACCACAGTGCAGCCCCTCTTTGAAAAACATTACAACAGCAAGTCAAACATCTGTAAGGTTGAATTTATCCCCCAAACAAAAAGAATTAAAAAACAGACTTACTACCAGTTTTAATTTCCCCTTGGGGATTATAAAAGAATTTTTGAATTTGATTTCCTTCCCAAAAAAAAAAAAAAAGGCTTTTCCACTTTATTGGGATTTTATGTAATAATTCAGTGTAAATGGAGGTAGAAACAGTTTAAGAGTGTTTGGAAAAAGCATCCGAGCTCTTGGAAAAACCTGTGATTGAAAAGGATTAACAGAAGAAGGGATGAAAATCATGTTGTGTGTTTTTTTTCTCTCTTCATCTCTAAGGCGGTTTGTTTTTCCCATAAAGACAGATGTGTGTGTTTGTGTGGATGACATGTTTTTGTAGTAACTTATCATGAAAACCCGCCTGGCCAGACCAGAAGCAGGTTTGGTGCTGATGGTTGACTCAACAGCCCAGGGGTGAGGAGGGAGTTTCGCCACACTTTGTCACCCCCCTCCCCCTTTGTCTGATTGCTCAGAGAGGGACAGGCCATTTCAACAGCATCGCCCTCACAAATTCCTTTTAATGTTCTCTCAGGCTTTTTGTATGAGAGCAGTGAAGACAAGGCTTTGTGCAAAACGTGGAAGGATTGAGCGCAGCAAGACGCCTGACCATAGACAGCCAGGAGCTGCTTGACTGTTGTGTAAAGCAGCACCTTGTTGTTTGCGGTCAGGCCGTCTGGCTTAGCTTGGCTCGGCGGTGTTGAAATGCTCCTTCAGAGATTCTGCACAAACACCTTCATTAAGGGATTCCAGTGCTCGAGCAGAAGCAGCAGTCCGTCCTGATTCATGCTTTGTTTGGCTGCTGCTGTCAGACAGCTTTTTCTCAGAATGATTTAGCATGTGTCAAAGAGAGGAACGGTTAACATTACCAATGCACTCAACATCTGTTCATTAGGAGAGAACAACTCAGCTGGAACACTGAAGAACTGAAGGTTGATGATGGAGGAGGGCTTGTTGAGGATGTTCTCTCCTCCTGAAGGCCTCAAAGCTAATAAAATGTTCAAATCTAATAGATCTAATCACATCTGTGCAGTTCCATTAGATATCCTCCAATTAACTTTTGATCTATTGTAAAGCATTGCCAGTGGTCTTTTAATTATGAATATGCTGTTTTAGCCAAAATAATAAAAACAATAAGAGTTATTTTCGAGGATAATATTCACCTCTGGGTTGTGGGCGAGACTGTTGGCACAGAGTAAGTCCGCCTCCATTTCCTGTCATCCATCTGTTTACACACTACCACTAATTTACAGCCCCCCAACTAACACTACTGCTGCAACAAAAAACGGGGAGCAGTAATGGAGCTATCCAGCCGTACAGTTTGGAGCCAAGTGCCAACTTGGACAAGGAAAACAAAGAAGGAAACGCAACAACGAAATAACTACAATCTTTTTCTAACTGTATTTTAATTTGTCCTCCATCATGAGGAAAATGCTACAAGAACATGTTAAGAACACCAAAATCATGTTTTTTGTTGGGGTGGGTATTTCATGCCTGTAAAAAATCCGATGATCAAACTGCTTGCGTCGATCCTAAATGACTGTGGCTTTTCCAGTACTGATTCACATTCACATCTCCTCAGAGGTGTGGCTGTTGAGAAAGCTGTCCTATTGGTCCTTCTCAACAAGTACACATGCCTGTTTCACGTTAAAAAAATGTGTTTTGGCAAAGCTTCCCCTTAACTCCATGCAGCAGAAACAGCAGTGCATCCAAACGCCTGCAGAGTTTGGACCAATCCACGACTCATGGCATTTCCTCTCCCTAAAATATATCCTTGTTGCACAAAAGGGGGGAGTCTCTCCACAGTTTGCCTGCTTATTAAACAGTGATGGGGCAAAAAGGAGTGGCGTCTTGCACACTTCAGATCCCCACAGCCATTCAGGGTTGGGCCAACACGCCCAACAAGCAGGTCCAACCACATTCAGTTTTCACTTCCATCTCCTCCTCAGCCTCTGCCTCTGCCTACATCTTTTGCCTGTCATTTCTGGAAATTCAATATCTTCTAGTCACTCAGATCGTATTTATCAATCTGCTGAAGCTCTGATATGGAGGTGGGTTTGTTTGGTTTAGTCAGACTTAGATGCTGCATAGATTTTGAGTAGACTGAAATTCTTTCCCACATGGATTTGGGAGGGCTGTTCATAACATGTTTAAAGGTGTGGTGTCTGATATTCAGAATCTTAAAATGAATGCATGAATGCTCCTTCACTCTTAACTCCTTTTTCCTCTTCTCGCCCAGGGATCGCATCAGGATGCATTCACACAATAGGTTCGGAATATTGTGAAATACTCAGTGGATGTCGTAAAACAATGTGTTTGTTGCACTTCAGGATAGGGAGGCGATTGTATTGGGGTGATAGCCACACCTCATTTAGAGTTTTTCCACATAATGGTCTCGCTGTGTTTAGTCTGTCTTTTTTCTTCAGGCAGAAACTTCAGGCCAACATAATGTGAGTATAAAAGGCTGGTTTTGCCAGTAATTCCAAGTTCATCATTCAAACACCCATGAACGCACGACGTTGCCTAACGGATGAGCACCTTCGGATTGGTAGTAGATAGTCAGACTAAGTGAACTTGGTGAGTCTCAAAGTGTCACCATCAGACTTGAATCAAGAAACAGAATTACTGGCAGAGTTTGGGACAGACCCAGGAGCCCCACCAGTGACAGACTGCTACCATGACCATTACTTAAGTACCTCTGCACTCAGACGTAGTTAAGCAAACGCAACACAGCTGCAGGCCGTTTACCAGATGTAAGTAATGACCATGTGACCTGGACTTCTACCGTCCTGTTCACTGATGCGTTTCTGGTCAGGCTGCACAGAAACGATGGTTGTCATCGTTGGGGCAGAAGGTGAGGTAGGTGAGTGATTCGCTGAGGTTGACATGGTCCTCAGAGTTTGCTTTGGTGGAGGAAGTGCAAACATCTGGGCAGGCATCACCAGTCAGTACAAAACCGGTTTGGTTATTGAAGATTCCCCAATCACTGTACTTTCTTACCTCAGAGACATCATAAAACCATCAGCATCCCCCAATTCCACCAGCACACCCCCAAGCTGATTTTCCAGAGTCAGCTTCATGAAGTGGGTGTGCATCGTATGGTATGACCAGCAATGACTCCCTGAGCTGAACCCCATAGAGCACGTCTGGGACCATCTGAAGCACAGACTGGAGGATCGTACCCCACCCCCAAGTGACCTGGCAGAAATGAACAAAGGACTTGTGGAAGAGTGGAACACTTTACGTCAGAACATCATAAGGGGCATAAGACGTCTCTGTTAAGCTGTCATTGCAGTAAATGGAGGAAATACCTGCTATTGACACGGTCAATTTTTGTTATTTGGGATGATCTTTCTTATAATCCTAATTCCTGGAGAAATAAATATCAAGCTAATTAAAATGGTGTTACTTCTCATTCATTTTTAGTAATATCTAAGGGAACATTTATGTATTTCAATAAAATACAAACTAAATAGGAAAAGCACTCATGGGAATAACAATATCCCTAACTTATTGTGAGTAGAGTTTATGTTTAGCTTGATGTCTTTGGCAGAATGCAGCCTTACAAAAAGTAAACCAACAATGTTTTGTTAGTACATGTTGGCCTTGGATACCAAGTGAATGTCTGCTTAACAAGCATAGGAAGGGATGACAGAGCACAAAGATTAACAGATAAGAAACATTCTGGTATCAAAATGCATAAGAAGAGGAAGAATGTGCCTGCAGCCTCTTGAAAAGCCTCTGCTAGCTCTGAAAATAAACTAAATATCTAAACTATGGACATGGTTAGTGCAACGATACACCCTGAATGATGCTTGTTGGGAGAATTTGTTAGGAACTCCTGTTCAAAAACTTTCTTTAACTTTGAACCGTCAACTTGTTTTCTCTTCCTGACAGAGTAACAAAGCAGGGTTTTGTTCAAACCAAAGATTTGAGTTATTTGAGCCTCTTGTTACCATAAGAGGAGCCCGAGGAATTCTTGACTCAGTCGTTTGTTTGGTCTCCACCACACATTTATGTTGAGTCTCCCTGTTCACATGAACAATACTTCATACATGTTTCATTAGAAGTGTTTGACTTTTCTTGAACTGGATTGTCTATCAAGCAGCAGCTTCAGGTAATCCACCTGACCTTTCCTGAGACTTCAGAGACATTTGTACGTGTAAAGTAAAAAAAAAAAAATGCACTCATTTTTCTTAGACACTAATCCATCTAGCATGCTAAAATAGGAAAACTTTCTTCACCTTTTGTGCTTCAGGCAAACAGAAAGCTGACATCGCTGCAGGTTCACCTTTGTATTTTCCCACCTCTCTTCGTCCTCACACGTTTTCTCTCACGCGGCACATCTTAAGCTTTCATTAAGACAAGTCACTTTAGTTCATAAGGCACCCATCACACACTGAGGCGACTCTTAGCGCTTCACAAAGACATGCAATTTGCAGCAGCCATGTGTGAGACTCAGCCGGCCACACCTCACATGCTTGACTTTCCGGCTCCCATTGAAATTCAATTGTTTTCACCTTTGCACAATAACTGACATTTATATTCATTACAGAGATCCTGTCCTGCTAATAGCCTGTTACACTACGTTCACCTTCTTTTTTCATCATTTCATGAGGAACTGTTTGGACAGTAAGACATATTGGGTTTACGGGAATGTCTTTTATAAAGTTCATCATGCGTGTTCATGGTTTTTTGAATTTATTAATGTATATTTTATTTATTTTTCTTCTTTTTAATGTTCCCATGACTGTTGTTGCTGGAAGTTGACCTCAAAGTGAAAGACTTACCATGCATTTTGTGGTAAATCACTAACAATGATTTATTATAACATTACAAATCTATAATATATGTGCCCTAAAGGTCAAAATCAATGTCAACCATGTTTCTGAATATGATTTTACAACAGTTTCTGTCCCATCTTCCAGTTATGTTATAGTACATCTTATATGCATATAATCTAGAATAAAGTCCCAGGCAGACATCAGTGGGGCAGTGCAGAAGACCCACCCATGACATTTGAGTCTGCTCAGAACATGTACCATGACTTTTTACATGTATCAATACGCACAGTACATTTCTGTATGCAGTTTCCTTTAATCAGTTACAAGGCTAGAGAGATATTTCTGTTTGCAACACGTCATTGTCAAACTCTGTGTGAAGCTGCTTTTTAAATCAAGGAGTATTTTAACTGGCCAGGGGCCTGTTTCAGAAAGGAGGTTCAACCAACTCTGAGGTTGAACTTGAACTCTGAGTTGGTCTACCGAGAGATTAACAACTCTGAGTTTTCTGTTTCAGAGAAGCTGATCGGAGTAAGGTTCATCAACTCTGAGTGGACTGAATCGGAGTTGAGCGTGCGCTCCGCGACCATAAGAAGCCATTATCAATGGAGCGCAGATATTACGAGTCCCCATGGCAACCGTGGAAACAAAGAGGTCTGCATATTTTTCGCCAGCTGAACTTGACGTGCTGCTGCAGAGTTACAGTGAATATGAGCACATATTCCAGAAGAAAAGCAACACCGCTGCATCTGCAACACAGAGACAGTTAGCGTGGAAAACATGGAAAACATAGCTGCTCACGTTAATGCATAAGTTTGCATTTAAATCATTGTTATAAAATATTGGCTGTAATAACTTTTTAAATAGCGTAAGGTGTGAAATTAAAAAATGGCGATATTTCGGTGTACTTTTGAAGTGTTATTCCTGGTGTAATTGCATGAAATGCTGCATAGTGTACAGAACCAATCGGGGGGAAAAATGCATTTAACGTTGATAATGTTTAGAGGACTTTTTTGTTAACCTTCCCCTCTTGCAAACGTTGGTCAGTTTAATATTAATACATGCAACTGTGTTTTTAAAAGTGAACTTTTGTCTACTGTTGAACCTTTCGCTGCGCGAAGACTTCTCCTTTCTTTTCTCTCGTCTTTCCGATCGTGGTCAGAAGCGCAGGGGAGATTTCCTTCAGGAGGGAATTCTCCTTCGGGGTTCACTTCCCGTTCAAAACCCTTAACCTCCAGAGCGGATTAAGAATGACTCCAAAACAGTTATTCTGGGAATGACACCTTCTCTTTATTTAACTAAGTGCTCCGTCCTCCGAACACACAATATATACCACGCACACACCTCCGCTCCGTGCTCCCCCCCCCCCCCCCATCTGCACCTGCACTCGCCCCTCCCCTTGTCTCTCGTGGATCGCACCCCGCTCAGCACAAACACGCTGCAACACTACCCTTGTATTGATCAAGTGGTATAGGTTTATATTGGATTAAGAAAGTAAGCAGTACTAGCAAATTGTGTTTCCAAAAAGTAATTGTTACATTAATCTAATTCAATGTCCCTGATTTCATTTTCATGTAGATGCAATCCTGCAGGAATTAAAAGAACATGGCAGCAGCTAAAAATGAAGTATAAAAACATAATTCAATCAGGTCAAATTTGAGCATGTCATGATGTAGGCTTTGTTGACAATATTTGACATATGAAACATCTACATAGCAATATCTAATGTTGTTTTCATTGTATATATATAATTGACTGCAACGAAAAACGGTAACGCTCAAACAAAAACGTCTGGGAAAATGACAAAAAATCGAGTCTTCTCAAAATCCTCGTACGAGGTAAATATAATTCTCTATGAATTAATGCAGCCTCCTCGTCTATTGGGTCCTCCAAAAAAGGACAATTCTTTCTTGTCACTCAGCTTGTCTCTGTGTGACGGAAATGTGGGCAATGAAGGTTGAAGCGAAAAATACCGCTTCGTCTTTAAAAAGGGGAGGGGACCGGCAGAAACTTTGAGTTTGGAGAATAAAACC
Source organism: Oryzias curvinotus (assembly GCA_023969325.1). Taxonomy (NCBI): domain Eukaryota; kingdom Metazoa; phylum Chordata; class Actinopteri; order Beloniformes; family Adrianichthyidae; genus Oryzias; species Oryzias curvinotus. Next base: position 44,436,408 of record CM043722.1, read on the forward strand.
TGCTCCCGACCAGGTTAGGTTCACAGCATAAGTAACCATGGACACTGACTCCGAGTAGAAGTTACCTCTCTTTCAGAAACGGGTTTGACTTACTCTGCTTTCTCTGGTTTAACAAACCTCCCATTCTGAAACGGAAAACCCAGAGTTTCCCTGATTTCAGGGTTAACTCACTCAGAGTTTACACTTAACCTCCTTTCTGAAACAGGCCCCAGGAGTCTGCTGAAAAAAATTGTTTGTTATGTTCTTCCTTAGCAGTAAATGTGCTTCATTAAAGTTCTAATTTCATTTTAGACAAAAGATAAAAAGCATAAATAATAGAAATGATTAACAATTATTAAATTACAAATAAAATAATTGTGATGAAAACAGCAGAAACACTTTTTTTTGTCTTTTTGTGTAGTTGTTTGTGTTTTTGTACAAGGGGAATATGGTTGCTCCCACCTTTGAACAGTAGGCCAATGAAAAGAAAGCCAGTTATCCGATTGAAATGGACCAAACCTCCACTCATGCGGGGCAGCGATCCTGCTCATGTCAGAGGGAAAGAATGTCGGAGCAAAAAATATCTGTTAAAAAAATACACACTTGGAACAGTCAAGTTTGACACTACAAGATGTGATTCATTCAAACAGCAGATAAGTTGCTCAGTTTGTCATAACAAAGGAACTTTTAGAAATATCCTTTTTTTTCCCCTTGAGCACTTATTTGCCCCCCCCCCCCCCCCCCCCCGTTCCTCATCCCTCGATTGCTGTCAACAACATTCCTTCATCCTGAGATTTTCCACTCTGTAGCATAAGAAGGACAAAGGGGAAAAGAGTGAAAGAGGAAACTCTGAATGTTACGTTTTGATGGTTCATCACGGACAGGAACCACAGGGCAGTTTTCATCAGTCTGTTGCCACGGTTACAGTGGTTGTCAATAAAAAAAAGTCGTGGTTTGAGGAATCCCCAGTGAGTCATCAGCCACTCTCCCTGAGCAACAAAGCCGTGGGACCCCAAACACAATCCAGGAAGAACAGGCTGGGACAAGAGGAGGAGGAGGAGGAGGAGAAGAGGGGAAGACTAGAAAAGAGGCAGAGATTATGTGGAGGCTTGTCAGGGGTGTGGACATAAGAACAGGGCAGGGTACAAGAGGGTGAAGCGGTTGGTGCTGCTGTTTGTACATTTGGAGTCCAAGCCTGAAATTAGTTCCAGCAGAAGGAATTAGACTTCAGGAGACCCACGTCCCGTCTGACAGTAAGTCCTCCTTCTTTTACTGATCCTTTTTTCTTTTCTTGTTTAGTTTATTCTGCAGCTTTAAAATTAACTTTTTAACTGAAAAAAGTTAAGTTTAATGTATAATTTTATATAAATATATATATGTATATATATATATATATATATATATATATATATATATATATATATATATATATATATATATATATATATATATGTATTTACAAATAATTACATTTGCTTACAGCATAAAGACAGATTGAAACTCATCTTGTGTTTTCTATAAATTCCAATAAAAGAAGAAAAAATGATTTAAAAAAATCTTTTTTTTGTCTCTTTGAATCTATTGGAAGTGTTGAAAGATATTTGATTGAATGGTTTTTCATTAATGCTCTGCGCCTCATGTCACATGAAGCAATAGGGTGTATGCATGTGAGAACCCAACCCTGAGCCACTCCTTTACAGAGGAGACATTCCTCTACTGTCAGTGAGGCCTCAGTGTGTCTGAGGCAGCTCTGGGGATTTGTTAAAGATGAAGAAATTGACTGAAAATAAGAAAAGCACAAGTTTGCTGAGTTTTAGAAATGTTGAAGTGCAGTTTCGTGAGAAAAAGAAAAAAAAGTTGCATGTTTTCTGTTGCATGAAGGAGGGGCGGGTTTTCATCAGACAAGCCCAAACTCATCTAGCTTTGATGAAGCTCACTCCTCCCTGAGAGTCCACAAACTGGACGTGCCGCTGAGTGATTGATGGCCCAGATTAGCCTGAGCTCTCCTCACCCATGAGTTAGATGTGTCAGTGGCAGAGTTTCCTTTTTGCTGCTATGTAGGACTAGGCATGCAATTAAAATAAAACAATGTTCTTGTTTTTCCAGAACAGTCATCATGCTCTTCCTCATTGGCATCTTCATCCTTCACATCTCAGCCATCGTGCTGCTCCTTGTGGCTACCATCGACAATGTAAGTGACAGGAGTTTCCGTTTGGTGTGTGGCTTTCTGCCATCTCTCATTTCCTCCTGAGTTGGTGATTTGTGACATGAAGGACTTCTCCTCAGGCCTGGTGGGTAACAGACACCATGCACACTGATGTGTGGGCTCGGTGGCTGAAGATCAATGGAGTTTGGAATTACACAGACCTCCCCACAGGGACAGACTACCCACAAGGTAAGCAACAACATCTTTATTTATTTTTGTATGTGGAAATTTAACATTACAGTAGGAAATTTAAAGGTGGACGAAGAAACTTTTTACCTCTTAGTGTCTTTTATCTATTTTTTTAGCTTAAATTTGACCCCTTTCTGTAACTGTTTGATTGATTTCCCAAGAATGTCCTACATAATGTCATTCAAGTTAATAATTTCATCAAATACAGTTGAGCTGATGTTAGTTTTTTCCAACATGAGTGACAAATGTGGATGATTCAGAAACACAGCAGTGATTGTGCTCTCTGGCTCCCCCTGCAGATTACCTCCAGGCAGTGCAGGCCACCTCTGTACTGGCATGCATTTTCTCCATCATCGCTGCGTTTGTGTTTTTGGCTCAGCTCTTCACCCTCCCAAAGGGCCAAAGGTTTATCATTACCGGTGTATTTCAGATGCTGGCCTGTGAGTATTTCTTTGATGGCGTTCCTCTCACTCTGGTGACCCTCCCTGAGTGATTCTGACGAGGGGTTTCTTTCCTCAGGCTTGTTCATCATGATAGCAGCTTCCATCTACACAAACCGTTTCCACGTCAACGAGAGTCAGGGCAGCTACGGCCACAGCTACATCCTGGCATGGATCGCCTTTGGCCTGTCATTCGTCTCCTCCATAACTTACTTTGTGCTACGTAAGAAGTCAGCGTGAGGAGCTCAGACCAGCTGATCCTCTGGTGCTGTCTGTCTGACTGGGCCTTTGCTCAGACAGTAAAGGTTTTGGACTCTAGACTGTTGTGAACGCCGTCAATCACAGATGTATTCGATTCCACAGTTGGATCTTTTCATTGTATCCAAGGAATGATTTCTTGCTAATTAAATGAAAAACAACTATTTTTTCTACAACTGTTATAAAGAAAGATGATAACACTTTATTATAAGGACTTGTTTGAAATAGTTCATTTATTTATTTGCCCAGTCATTTTATTTTTTATAAATTAGTTTCAGGAAAACCCACCTTCACATGTGATAAACACAAGTCCTCTAGAAGCAAACAATGTTAACATGAGTGTAAAACCCTCATAATACTGTGTTATCTTTCAAATCAGTTCCAGTCAATATCATAAGAAAATAGTGGAAGATTAAAGTCATTTTTATTGTATTATTGCTGAATATGTGGAGTCAGGTTCAAACAGGGTGTGACTTTCAGTTTGTGTTGTTTTTTTGTATAAATTTATCACAAATAAAATGCTTTCTTGTGTCTAATGTGTTGTCTTGGTAAATGGGTGTGTGTGTGTGTGTGTTTATGCATCCGCTCCTGCATAGATGATTGATTGCTTCAAATCCTTAATAAAAAGAAAATTAAATGCAATTAATAAAAAAGTTCAAACAAACAAAGGGAAAAAGTGCTCAAAAAAGAAGTGGGTAGAGGAAAATCAGATGAAATCCCACCCCCATCTTACTATATTTCATGCATACATTTTGACATAAAACATAAATCATTTTCTCAAATAAACACAAAATAATTAAAGAAAAAAACAAAACAACATAAGCATCAAGGTTCCAAAATAACTCCACAAGTCATGACTGTTCCATGATTTTGAGTTTTAGTTTTATTAAATTGTGTAACATTTTTACTCATTTTGCTATGTTTCTGTTATTGTGTAACCTCAACGCACACGCAGAAACTTTTTTGTGTTGTTCTCCCATTCACTTTCTTTGTAAATATTCTCCTTCTCTTTCCTGAATCGGTTTCTTTGTGAACAATTTTGTTATGAATCAATGACTGACAGTTTATCATGACTTAAACAATTAAACCCCCACCCCTTCCCTCCCCATGGCGGCACAGGGGCCTCCCTACAACAACAAATAATCAAAACAAGTCACAATGTGTTATACACACCAAATTAATAACAGTAATTGACTGGAAAACAAAACAAAAAAATGTGTCAAGAGAAGACGCTGAACATTTCCTGGTGCTCAGATCTTAGCGCTAACAATTTCTTGGCCGCTGTCAGTCCTGCCAGCAGCAGTTGTGGCTTGTTGCGCTCCAGCTGAGAGTCACCGTTAAGAAGTAACAGAACATGATCACATGGAATACTTTTACTGACAACTTGAGGCGGTATCTTTCGATATTCAACTCTAAAACTCGAGAACAGAGGTACATCATTTGTTTACAATTAGCAATTCAGGCTCTTAACACGTCCCATATGAAACATTGCAGCGGGGGTGAGTAAAGTAAAGTAACAGTAAAGTCTATGGCAAAACTTGAAGTGTATAAGCCGATGATTTGAAATTCCTCTAAAGTACATCATTGTCATCTCTCCTCCAGGTGCTAAACACCAGCAAATATTCCTGTGGACCAGACATCAATTTGAGTGGTGGCTCAAGTCTACTGGTAGGGTAAGAGTTTAATCAGTCTATAGCATGGTGAAGAGGAGGTTTAGTCCTTAGTGATTCCTTCCTATGTTCTGCGGAAGTCTATTTAGAATTACTCTTATGGCTCGTTTCTGTAATATGCATAGGGGTTTTGTGGGTGTCTCCCCCACAGCTGATGTAGCGCCGTGCTACCACACAATATAATATACGTGTAAAGGTGCAAAAACAAAACAACATTCAGGAGCAAAACAGAAAAGCACACACAAACGTGACACAGTCAAGGCTCTGAGGCCAGAATGGCTTCTCATTGTGACAAACTGATGAGGCGTTTGAAGCGTAACCGCCCTTCAATCACTCACATCGTTTGTCTGCAGAGTGTGACAGAAAGGCAACTGGCATGAATCTTCAAGCATGACTGCACTGTGTAAATATGAATTATTTTTCCCATGATGCTGTTCCCTTTTTGCCAATTATAACATTTGCATCCAGTTATTTCGGAGCAGCTCTACGATATAAGAATGAACACGGATCTTAAGGGAGCCTTTGAAAGTTTGGCTCAGAGAGGTTTTCGGACCGAATCCGGAGATCAGAGTGGGCTGTATTCCTCGCCCTGATCGGGGTGGTTCTGTCCCGGCAGAGTCAGGTGGATAGAGCGAGGGGGTGCGTGCAGAGGAGACGGGGAGTGCAGGGACATGCGGTGGAACGGAGATGGGGGTGCTGGGTGGGTTGGAGGAGGAGGGAAGGACTTGGAGTGCATTAGCCTTCGAGGGGAGGGCGGCGACCCCTCCGATGGAGGCTCGTAGTAAGGAGACAGGTGGGAGATCAGAGGGCCAGACAGGGTTGGGGCGAAGGCTGGGTTTGGAGGGGTGTAGTAGGGAGCCGGGGGCAGAAGTCCCACAAAGTTGAAGCTGCAGGGGTTGAGGCTGGACCCGCGCCTGGGACCCACCATCAGGACCTTCTTGGTGTAGTTGTTGAGGGTGGAGACTCCGGCCGACATGCAGACAGTGAAGGCAACCCAGGCCACACTGAGGAAGAGGAGCAAGTGATGAAGACAGGTCGGGTGTATAAATGTTCGGCAGGCTAAGGAAAAACAAGAACTTGAGACATGGAGGCTGATAAAATTAGTTCGTTAAGCAAGATGGAGGCTTTGTTCTTCTCAAGCTGCCAATAAAGTTTTAATAAACATCAAACAATCCTTCCAAAAGGATCTTTAAGGAATTCATAAAGACTAATCCCTGACACGATTGTGTGTTCTTTTGATATTTTCCGCTTTTTCTTTTATGATCCACAAAAAATAGCAATGTTGATGTTAAAATGCGGCAAAAGTCTTTTTAAAGAAATACAAAGCAAACCTGTGTCTTCATTTAATCTTTCTGCTGCTTAATGAAGTTTTCAATCACTTATTACAATCTTTAAATTATTGATTAATCAGTGTTTTTATCCTCTTTTTAGTTGCTGGAAGTGTCAGTTGTTCTTAGTGATTTCAATGAGATGAAAACAGAAATAAGACACAGCGAGCCCTCTAAACTGATGCTTTGATAATATAAAGGAGTTTTGCTATTAGGGACATGATCAGCTATAGACTACATTGTGTATGGGACCACATTCTAAGGGACATTTCTTATTTTAATCTCCAGTTAGTTATCCTGCAGGTCAGCTGGCAAGAAACAACTAAAGGAAAAAAAATGGATGTGTCCTGTTAAAAATTTTTAGGAATTAAAGACAATCTTTTCTTTTATTTAAGTGTTTCCTGTCACACATTCTGATGTTATTTCTATTTTCTTTCACTCCTTTTGACCTTTAAGTTAATAAGTTCAGCACCAAGACTGAAAACAATTTTTTTTAGCACAGTGGCTCCAAAAGGTTTTTATCTGATTTTATATATCTTTTTTTATTTTAATATAAGGGACAATTGGTGTTTAATATTTAAATTGATTGTTTTTCAATTTGTTTCTTCAGCAAAGTTCAAACATATTTCAACGTTCAACATCCGGTCAGAGGATTTTCCCTCACCTGTGCATATGTGGGTCTTTTGCAGCAGATTAAAGCTTTGCACTCTCTGACAAACCAGCCAGTCTATGAATAATAATGTTTCCCCCAACAGATTTAAGCCCCTCGTCTGTCTAACCTCATTTTAAAGAAGACAGAGTCAATGGAATTTTGGCTTTAACCTTCAGAATGAGGGCAAAGGGACAATAGTTAAACCCAAAAAGATATTTTTTTCTTAGTTCTGAATCTTTATAGTCAGTAACGTCTTTCAAAAGAATGGTAAAAGTACATTAACATGCGTTATGTAACATTTTTAGTAAACAATTTAGAAGCAACAAATGTTTTCGTTTATCACATAAAATGTGATTATATAATGAACACAATCTTTAGCTTTGATAAAGTAAGACCTTCAGTTATTCTAAATACAAAAGTAGTAAAGCTTAATGGATCAAAAAAGTATCATTAGCTTGTTATTTCTATAAAACAAAGTGTTTTTTATGTAACAACTATAGCAATGTGGCAATTGTAAACATGAGTTGCTAAGGAAAAGATTACAGCAAAAAAAATGTACATCCATCAGAAATCAATAAAAAATATACTTTACTATAAATTCAAACCCACCTTTTCGAGTCAAAATCTGACTGACCTATTAATTTAGTGCGCCTATCGATCCAAGAAACACAATTGGATTTTCTAATAAAAGCACATTAGCGGATTTAGCAAAAGTACTATATTTGGGTATAAATGTGGACTTTTTAACATGAGTCAATGAGAAATTGCTCCTTCTTGCTACCAGCCCCCAGTGGTCATTTGAGGAACTGCAACATTTTTAATGTGAGGGCTTAGCTCCACACAGTTGTTGTTAACCTAAATGAGAGACCCAAATGACCATGAAGAATATGAACTGAGACACACTGTTTTTAAAAACTCCAGAAAGGCAAATGACTAAATGACTGAATACGCGTGAAATACTAAATTCTAGAATACTCACTAGAAAGCCCAGGAGTAGCCATAGCTATGAGGTTTGAAGTTTTCCGGTCCCATTGTGACGGTGGTCTGAAACACCTGCATGTACATCATGTGACCCACCATTCCAAGCAAACCTATAAAAGAAAAGAGGGAAACATAAAAAAACATGTTATTCAGAAAAAGCTGCTCAATTCTTTTAGAAGAAAAGAAACGGAGTACCTCCCAGGACTGTGAAGATGGCAGCAAACGCGTTAAGCAGCTGGCCCCAGCGCAGCGTGGACGGGAACCAGGCCTTGATGCACAGCTGCACAGACAGCAGCATGCAACTGATGACCAGCAGGCCGATGTACATAAGCTCCAGCGACAGCGACAGCCACATGATTGCTGTGGAGGAGAAGGCAATGCTGAATGTAATGACTCCATGAAAGAATAGACTTCAGATGCGCAAACACTAAAAAATACCAACCTTTTTCTGATCCTGGAGGCAACGTATAAAACTCCCGACACTTCTCCTCTGAAATAAACAAAAAACATTTGTAATATTGCCAATAATGGCGTATACTTATATAGCGCTTTCTACCCTCTTTTGAAGGCCCAAAGCGCTTTACAGTCACAGTCCCATTCACCCATCACACACACATTCACACACTGGCGGCGGCTCCACTGCCAAACACTGGCGCCAACCTTCTACCAGAGGCAAGGTGGGTTCAGTGTCTTGCCCAAGGACACTTCGACACATGGGCGTGCAAGGCAGTAATCGAACCTGGAATCTTACGATCATGGGTCGACCGCCCAACGCTGCACCACAGCCGTTTGTGTGTTTTCTTTTCTTTTTTTTATTATTTGTACAGTAAAAGTTGATTCTAAAGTTCCTAGATATTTTTCTCCTTCCACAGCATAATCAGACTTTAAAAACCATCCAGCAGCTCTTGTATTTGTGTTTTTAATCAAATTTGATGCTACGACCTAATTATCCAGCAATAAGACTGAAGGGAGTTGGCACAAAGTCCTGCCGACTGCCTGGAGTAACCTCACAGGAGATTATAGGATTTGTTTGGCACAGATCTGGAAGGACGGAGGTTTAAAGCAATATATTAGCTGGAACATTTAGCATTTATTTTCCTCTATTTCATTGGTATTTGACAAACAAATCTGTGTGTGCGGCAAACACACATTAGAAATGCTACAAAGATAAATAAAAGCTGGAAAAAATGAAAGCAGTTTTTGAGTCAGTTAAGCTTCTTTGTGGCCTGATTACCAAACTTCTCACATGATAGCTCCAATAATCTCTTATGGCCATGATTTAACCAACATCTGAGCTTTAAGATAACAGCTGCTTATGGTGAGAGCACAAGCAGATGGGAAAGAAAAGAAGTGACTGCCCTGCATTTTACAGAAAAAACTCTGTGCTTTTTTCACTATGGTGTTTTTTTTTTTTTTTGCTAATGTGATGTTATTTAATTTAGGTCATTTCAAGGTCAACTTGTCTTTTAAAAATAAAAATTTAAGCTAAATGTGATGTGTGGAAAAGAGTCATTATTCCTAAGAATTTACAAGTGATACTACAATAATTTAAAATTTGATCAAAAAGTGATCTATAAGCATTTTTTTCTATGATCCAGGTTTGAAACCACCTTCAGTCTTGTATGACGTTTTCCATTTTTCACACATCCCCAAAGGAATTTTGGCCAGCTCCTCCGTACGCTGTTACTACTTGTTTCGCCATTCCTGTACCAGAGATTTAGCTGATCAGGCTGTCTTTAAATCTGCAGAACCTTTGAGAATTTGCTTTAGTTATTGCAATAATTTACCATTAATTTCCAAACTTCCATTCCCAAACACCCGGGAACAGCATCTTCTTGTGAGACCAAATTTCAGGAAATCCCACCACTCACATGATTGACGCTAATATGCCCTTTGATGTTTCAACCAAATGACGTCAACGCATTTATTTTATAACAAACCATATAATCAATTTAACTCGTCATTTGGGCTCTAAGGATGCACCTTGGGGCTTGTAGAGTATGATCTTCTTTTTTTTAGCTAAATATTGCAGTAATGTTGCTTTATTTCACATGAATTATTAGCAAGTTTGCTTTATATTTGTGAAGATTTTAGATTTCTAGAACTTTATCATGTTTGTGCACCTTGTACTACAAATAAATCTAAAGGAGAAAGATGTTTCCATTTTCACAACAGATATAGCTAAAAACGTCCTGCAAACTGTAGTTGAACCTTATTTTTAGCCCTTAAAGTTGCAGAATGATACAAAACCCTGCTGATGGCTCAAAATCCTGTTAACGTTTTTCACTTCGGGCTTTAATCCATAATTGAGTCCTGCTGCTTGAAATCTGTGCAGCTGAACACACACTGATGATAATCCTCTTAGGGCCGAACACATACAGACGCTCACAATCATACATGTATAGCTACAAGCAAAAACACAGGAGTCTGCATCATCCTTCCTGTCCTCCATCTCATTGCTTTGGCTCTGTTCAGCCCTCGTAGTGATGAGCATGTTGATGAGCTCCCTAATAGAGATGCTTCATTCCTCATGGAGGCACTGCAGTATTTACAGTTGACCACCTGCTGTGCTTAGTTTGCTTTGAACCAGCGCTCTTCTATTCATTAATAAGCATGAAGCCTTTCAGAGGAACGCTTCTGAGCTTTTGTCAGAAAAGGACTCCGTTTGCCTGAACTTCAATCATGACTGTTCTCCTTCTCTGTCTCACCTCCTCCGTCTGCATAGATGTTCTCCTCACAGATGAAAAACAGCCCCGTGTGGAAGGTGGGGAAGACGAAGCGGTCGTCCCCGGTCTCCCAGAAGAACTGGACGTTGGAGTAGTTGTTCAGGCCGGGAACGGGGATGCAGTTGGTGTGCTTGGTGGCCGAGCAGAGCGGCTTTGGCACCTTCTGTTTCCCCGAGCACCAGAAGGAGGACACAAGGGCCAAGGTGCTCAGGAGGAGAGACAAAACCGTCTGGAAGAAGGAAAGGGAAGGAGAACGCATCTTCTGCAGGAAAGTCATCATGAAGGCTGGTAGGAGAGGGAAAGAAGACATGTTTCTTTCATTTAGACAGAAACAGGCTTGTAGCTTAGGTTGCTGGTTTTAGTTTCCAAGGAGAATCTGACAAACTAAAGCAGAGCCAGATGACATGTTCAAGGAAAATAAATAAATAAAAGACAGAAAAAGGCACAGTTGGTGGGAAGACAGAATAAAAGAAAAAGGCTAAAACTTACAAGATTGTCTTTCTTATAACAGTCTTCACACTCCTCTCCAAGTCAAGAGTTGAAGGCAAACAAATAAATCTGCTGTCCGTGCCCGCTTTCCCTCCACATCGGACAGCGAGAGTGACGGCGAGTCACACTGACCTCTGCGAGCCGTGACCGTCACTCTTTATGATCCAATCTCCCAGATAGAAACAAGCGTGAGGATATCACACACAAACACACACAACCTCCTCTTTAATCCAGCCTTATAAATCCAAAACAGACGGTTCTATTTTCATTTTGATTCCTAGACTCAATCTGATCCCTTTCATTCACAGCCTCCTCCCAATCCGCATTAACACACGGTGATACTTCATATCCTGCAAAAGTGTGTGGCATACTTTCAATGCGACCTTGACACAGTAAACAAAAGCAGTCCGCAGAAAAACAAGTCCAGCTGCTGATGTGTGAGACTGGACAATGGGAGGTCTGGGTTTTGGAGAACACCACCATTTATGGCTTTTATTTCCACAGCACAACTTACAGCTTTGCCAAGGCCTCACTTTTCTTTCTACAAACATGCAGTCCAGACCAAAAGTTTGGACACACCTTCTCATTTAAATGAATATGAATCAGTGTGGGCAGGGATAAGGGGCAGAAGCCAGAGAAGCCAGCACCTTTTTGTTTAAATCAAAAATATGAGCCAATTATAGTTTTAAAAAAGTGCTAATGTGAAAATACTATTCAAGTAGAATGTTATGGTCTTTTTTAGGGTTCCATTTAAGTAAAGTATATACACTTTTGGGTGTATTCAGACTGGGAGAACTGCTTGTTCTGGACCCAGTCCGCTTAACTCGGTTCGGATCGAGCTCTGAACCTTGCATTTGGTCTGTATTCAGACTGCCAAGCGGCCTTTCCTGATTTGAACCAAAGCTTGTGAACACCACCACATGAATAAAAATCTCTTCATTCATTGGTCAGGAATTCCGATGGCGGAGCACAGCAACTAGAAGCAGAAATTATGAAGGTCCTGTACTTTGCAGTTCTTCTTGGGGTAGTTAATTCAAACTTTATATTTTGCTGATTGTTTTTTAAATGTCTGTATCAACGTCAGGCACAACACATTTTACTGTTGCTTTGGTCCAGTGGAGTCATGCTGCAGGGCGGTCACTGCCAAGGAGACCTCCAGAAAGTACGCTGATAAGTTTTTATTTGATGAGCCTGCATTCATCCAATCAAATTTCAATGACTTGCTGTGTCTGATCGTTGTGGTGTTATGGCATTGTTTTGAGAGAATTCTGTTTAGGAACTACAAAGTAGCTTTTAGGATGATGTCACAGCAGCATGAGCCGCGTAACGAGACACAGAAAAGCGTGTTAGAAGCGTTTTCAGAGGTTTTAAAATAAACATAACAAGTAAGGAGTTGGACCCTTTTTCCTCTTTGATAACACGACAATCGTTGCTTTACATTTGTTTGAGGCTCATCTGTTGCTACAGTCTGACTGTTTAGATCACGTGAACACCAGCTAAGTTGGACATTTTGGTTCAATTGTTTCGCTCAGAGGATGGATTGTATTGAAACTCAGGAATCCCAGAGCAAACCGATTGGAAGCCACCCATGACCATCTCCAAAGATGGGTCAGTGAGCGGTTCCTGGCCCCGGACCAGGGTCTGCTTGGGGGTATTCAGACTGAAAATTTGCTCCAGATTATCGTGGTAAACGATGTGGTTTGCTTTAAGCAAACCAAAAGTGTCCAGTCTGAATACACCCATAAATTCATAAAGGTCTTCAAGCATCTTCACAGATCTTCCGAGACCTCTGGATTTGCTGTTTTGGAGCAGCTGACTAACTGCAGGAAGGCTGTGGAAATTACAGAGAGAAGAGTGGAAATCTTGTAATGCTGTCTGGATTGTAGTGTTGTAACTGTATCCTAGCAACAAAAATTTCATGGATCACTGATGATAGCTCAGGATGGAATGTGTACTATTTGCAAAAAAAAATAAGATGCTAACTGAAAGATAACTTCACTTGTGTGGTACATATGCTTTTTGGTGAGTCACCAAGATGAGGCCATCTGTTGATAACAGGCGCAGATACCCCCCCCCCCCTTTTTTTTTTTTAAATCACCGACTCACCTTGCTGCTTTCGTGTCTTGTATTTGTATTGGATTCTTCTATTGTAATAGCGTTTTTGCCGGAGTTCTTCCGCATAGTTTGTCAGACATCACATTGAGGTACACGGTGCATGTTTAAACCCTCTAAAAATACTCATCTTGTAATACTTTTCAGGCCTTTTCAACATTCACATCAACTTATAAAACAGCCTTCTATGCAACCTTGGGTGCATCAGATGTTTGTTGTTATGGCAACACATTAAAAGAAAAGAAAAACCAGCAAAAAAATAGGGGAAACTCCAGAAAAATATCCTCATGACTGTAATCCAAAGCAGTACAAAATATACATTCAATGTTTTTGGATAAAAAGTGTAGCTACCGAAATAAAGAGCTCTGCGCAGGTCAACGGCTGGTAAAGGGCTTTGGTGTTTTAAAGTCTTCATTCCAAATTTGCATTATTCCACAATTGTACTGGAGCTTCCTGAAGATTTTAGGCGCTTATTGGAACTTTGTAGAAATTCATGGATCTTTGTGGAGCTTTGTGGAGTTTCAAGGAGCTTTGTGGGGGTTTCATGGGCTTTGTGGGGCTTCATAAAATGGGCCTTGACCAACATTGTCTTAATGGATTGGGAATCATTTTTTTCCACCTGGACAGTGCTGCTGTCCTCGTATTAACATTATATGGAATTGAAGACCTTCACTGATCAAAACAAACAAAGGTTCCAATCAAACATTAATGCCTGATATCGTTAAATCACTGGAACACAAACACTTGTAAAAAGTGTTCAATCTGTGACAAGGGAAGAGAAGCTTCATGGATCTGTGGCAGAATAGTGTCCATCTATAATATTTAATCTTCAGAATCTTGGTGATGAAACTTAATTCATTTATAATTCTATGAATGATGTCAGCATACAGATACAGCATCTAGGCCAACATTTTTTGGAATTTAAATCGGAAAAAAAATCCTCTTAATTGGATCAAATTGTTCACAAAAGTAAATCAAATCCGAAAAACGTCAATTTTTAATTTGTATTAAATATTGAAGAAATGGTCAGCAAACCCTACCTTTGTGTTAACCCCTTCATGTCGTACGTTGTTAATTTGCAACACACCCTCTAATCCAGGACTCCACTTAATTTAGCATCACCTTTATCAGAAAAAAAACAACTGAATATTTTTTATAAAGCGGGAAAAAAAAATCAAGTCATGAAGGGGTTAACACTATGAATCTCCTGAAACGAAGTCAACAGGATCTGGGAGAAGAATTAATTGACTTGTCAAATGTGGGCGTTCTAATGACGCTTTTTGGTTTTTTTCTCACTCATGACAGAAAAAAGTAAATGTGGAGACTTATCGCGTCTTATAATGTGCTGTTTTTCCCCCAAAAAGTTGGTTTAACACGAGAAATTAAAATGTTCCAGAATAAATAAGAGGGAACTTGAAGCATTTTTAAGTGTATTCATAATTCATATACATATTGACAGGTTTGTTATACAGCATGTTTTTGATAATGTAACTGTTTTCTTTGACCTTTTTTTTTCTTTTTTCTTTTGTACAAGAATAACAATAAAAAATGAGAAAGACGACACCATGTATGACTCACTTTGAAATCAGATGGCAATGCTTGGTTTGAATGGATTTAGCGTCTGTGTGACCAAACGTCCAAACCGTTCAAAAGTCCTTGATTTGGCTCAGTTCACACTGGCCAGGAAAGCTGGCCCAGTCACAGGTGTGATGATGATGATGATGATGCATCCACGCCTCGTGTGTGTTAGTCAAAAGAAAGTCACATACAAAGTTTCACCTAGAACAAAGTTTTTCAGTGTCCTCCATCTTTCCTCTGTCCTCTTCATAAAGGTGGTGAACACTCGTCCACGGTTTTGCCTTTTCCTGCTGCGAGTGTCTCTCCATCTCTTGTAACATTTTGCTTTTGAAAAATAAGACTTTTCATCTAATTCTTCATGATTACTATCTGTACCGTAAAAACCCCCAGCGATGAAAAATAAGAACACTTTTCAAAAGGACCAAAACGGAATCAAAGACTCAGACATGTTTTTGTTTTTCCTCACGCGCTCCTTGTTCACTCATACAGGATTTTTTTTAAAGGCAACAGATGTCCGTTCTCCAAAGCAATAATGTCTTTGTGGTAAACTTGACCCTGACATTCCAGACATCATCACTTCTCCTTCTCTAGGAATGCAAAACAAAACCTTTGACTAAATACAATGCGAGATACATCAGTTTCCTTTGATATGAGTAAATACTAGCGAGGATACAAAATGATAATAAGGACTTAAGTAATAACTGGACACCCAACTTTCTCCCAGTTCACTTCTTCAAAGCAAACAAAAAGAAAAGGAAATGATATTGTAGATGATGTTAAACAAGAGGCAAAAACTCTAAAGGGCGTCTGAGAAATCAAAATAAGCCTAGAGAGAAGGTCTGTTTCTTTGTTCTTGGTATAAAAGTTCCTTTAATTCCTTTGTTGGTCTTGATGTCTCATTTTATCTCACTTTGATCAATGTCTCTTTCTTGTTCCTCTGTGTTTTTGTTCTTTTTTTTTTAAAAGATCAATGTAAAAAAAAAAAAAATCTGTTCTCCATCGTCTTGTATGTAAATAATGCTGATTCCGGTAAAGAAATTGTACATTCCCTTTAGTTGATCTCCTGCAAAATGCCAGTCCAGCATCGTCCCGCTTCCCAGACTCTTATTGTCCAATGTGACCTAGAAGAGGAAAAAAGTTGGCTTCATTTCAAAACCCAAAGTCGGTTCATTAAAGCCTGAGGATCTAGCTGCATTTCTACGTACACAGATGCAAGGAAACTTTTATGCTGTATCATTTCTAGACAGAATAAAAGAAAATTCAGTTTCAAATGAGCACTGGGCCTGATTCAAACCGTTACCTGCAGCTTTATAATAGCACGCTTCAGGCGTTGATGCTGCAAAGCAAATACACACTCAAGCACAACAATAGTATGAAGGCAAAGCAAAAAAACAAAGATCTCTCTGTGTTGATGAAGAGGAAGCTGCTTGTTTTTCTCTGTACTGAGCAGCAGATGGGTAATCCCAGGCAACATTTACTCAAGTAAATTTCTGCTCTCAAACGTATTTTAATAATACCATCCTTAACACTATGAGTAAATTATTCCTTAAACAATAATACCTTTGCTCAGCAACACCGGGCTACAGCGTTCCCTTATTTATCGCGGAGGTTTTGTTCCAAAAATAACCTGCGATAGTTATAATCTATAAAGTACAATAACAGATGTTTTAGGGCTGTAGAACTCCTCACTACACACTTTATATCCATTTCTCTGACATTTTCACACTTTTCTCTTTGCTTTAAACTCTCAAATTTCGAACCTTCTCAGAAAAATAAGTCCAGTATTATAGAATAAAAACAAAGACCTGATCACAATTGAAGATTTATGTACATGTATTCTGTACAGGAGACGCAGCACGGAGGAGATTGATTGACACGGTCTACAGCCAATCAGGACGCAGAACACTTTGCGCCGTTAAAAAAATGTATCTATTTATTTTAATGTGCTACAAAAAAATGTACCATGTATTCTGGGGATGCACAGTAAGATCTGCACATTAGACTCCCCTGTTTGACATAGGAAATTGTCAGGAGTGTGGAGGTGTTTTTTCTTTTTCTAACTTGATCTGTCCAACGAATGACTTGTTCTGTCCTTATTTTTTTAATTTTATGTGATATAGATATAGATATATATATATTTTTTCCTTTCTTTCTCTTTTTTACAGAGGTAAGATAGAGGGAAAAGGGTGAGGAAAAAGGGAGTGGGGGGGTTACATAGAAGAAAAAGAGAGAGGGGGAGAAAGTACGGGGATACGAGTGCCAAGCTGCTAATTTGAGTACCGGTAGGTTATGGTTTTAAGTTTCACAACATTTAAGATAGTTTAACTAGAAAAAAAAATGTTACATCCAAGAAAGAATTTCTGACACTAAGATAAGTTGGTGTAACTGACCATGTGGGGGGGGGGGGGGGGGGGGGGGTTCAGACACACAACAAACTTCCTGTTTGTTCATCAGCAGTGATGTAAGGCAGATAAACACCTAACCTTAAAAACACACAAAATCAGAAACAGGAATTCAGGAAAAAAAGTTTTCTTTTAAAGAAAGCCTTGGTGCTATTTCTTAAGATCATTACATTTTTACATTTTATTATCTGGAACAATTGTCCTTGTTCCTTTTTTTTCTCCTTCTCAAGTGTTTTTTTTTTTTTTTTTTAATATTATTTGAATTTTATTTCACTCCTAAGTTCCAAGTTTGGATATTCTAGGAAGGCGTGCCTTCTGGCATATGAGCAGTCAGTTTTGGTGGAGGATCCACATCCATGCTTCTCCACCAGAATTACCAGTAGGATATTCCTGTTAGCTTTACAGTGTTAGGACCTTATATGAGCCGTGTTTCTACGGTAAACTTATCTTTATGAGAAAGAACTGTTTTCACTTCAAACCTTAGACTCACGGATCACAGGCCGGAGGAGCCAAGCATTTCTGCTTCCTAAGAACACAACATGAATACGAGTCCACTATGAAGCATTTTCAGACAAATCTAAGACATATTTGTAATTGAAGTACAAAAGTATCTGACAAATCAAACTGTATTGCAATTAAAATTCCCCCAGAACTCTCTGCTTCATAGATGCTGAAACACCTTCATAAGGATTGTAAATCCTGCAATGACAAACTAAAAGAAGATGGGATACAGCGCGTTTCTATGGTGACAGGCTGGTTTGAATGTGATGGAACAACAGATGTGAGGACATCGGGGTCACATCAATGAGTGCTGCATAAACAGAATCCTGAACACCAGCCAGGATTTATAAAGGAGGACAGTTGTGAAACTTTAGACATGAAAAATAAAAAAACAGTAGTTGCAGCAGTAGTTTTACATGTTAAGATGTTGCTTCTGTTACGGAGAAAACTGAAGTGAATGGCTGTTCAAAATGACTGGCTCTTCCAGAAAAAGAAGGGTTTCATAAACAGAAAAAGAAAAAAAGAACTTAACTAACAGATGCTTCAAATCTATGTCTACTATTTAGACTTTTAGAGTCGCTATGATGGAGTAAGTGTGTGGGTGAATGGGACTGTGGCTGTTAAGTGTTTTGAGTCTTTCTGAAAGGCTGTGTTAAAGGTAGTGTCTTTTTAAATTAAAAAACAGGAAGTAACCCAGCTAAGTGTTTTTGTTCTGATTTTTAGCTAAATTTGGATGACAGTAACTCATGAAATTATCATATTTTGAACAGCTTCAAAACAAATGAAACAGAAAGACAACAGGATTTTGATTTTATGAGAAAAAAAAAGAATTTAGTTCAAGTATAATGATTTCAAATGTCTGTAACCCTTGTGCTATCTTAGGCACTTTAACATTGGGAGTGGGGTCATCTAGACCCCACAAGAAAGTGCGCTAAACCTGTACCCCAAAGGATAGGACAAAGGTCAAGTCTAAATAGCCAATTAACCTGTTTGCTTTTCAAACAAAAGCTGCGTGACTTCAAATAGAACCCAACGGGTTATTAAGCTTTAAAAGGCTTTTCTGAATTTAGTCACATTTCTCTACCTTATGCTGTATATATTAATTGCCACGCTCAGATGATAACACGTCACAAGATCTGGCAGCCTGTCCATTATCTCATCTGTTTCTACTTTTTGTCCACCAACTAGCGCCGCATTAGTCTGCCTGTTACCATATCTCTGTGTTAGCTTACTTGTTTTTCTGTTTTTGTTTCGTTATCCTCTTGACCCGTTTTTGACGGACATGGACTTTTTTTATGTAATAAGTGCAGAGGCGTGCCTGCTACTCCCTTTTGGACTGTTTTCCACCACTTTCTGGGTCTGAGGCGGTCTGCAGTTGCATCATTTACACGATCAGCTGTTGTCGTATGTCAACAACAAAATGCAGCCGGAGACGCGACTGGAGACTGCAGGAGATGCTGAGGAGACCGAGGTCCTCTGAGGTTTGCAGGACTCTTATAGAGTTTTTTTAATGACGGCGTTGTTGCATCTGCCCTTTTCTACAGAGGAAGCTGCTGGGGGGGGTTGTGTGTGTGTGTGTGGGGGGGTTTGCACTGACAGGAACAGAAAGAGGATCGACAAACTGGTGCGGAGATCCGGCTCCGTTCTGGGATGTCCCCTAAAGTCTGAGGCTGTGGTGGGTCAGAAGAGGATGCTGCTTAAACTGGAATCCATCATGGACACTCCTCTTCATCATCATCATCGTCGTCTGCATCATGGCTGCACTGAGGAGCTCCTTCAGTCGGAGACTTTAACATCTCGCTGCAGGAATGAGCGCTTTCACAGATCTTTCTTTCTGTCAGCTAGACTCTAGACATTATTGATTGTATTCATTTTTTAAGTGTATATTTGTTATTTATTCTCGGTCTACTGTTTTATAGAGCCATAACAAGATAATTTCCCCTTTGAGGGACTAATAAAGTTTTATATTATACATATATTTTTTTGTTTTTGTTTATTTGTTTGTAGGTATTTGCCTTTTTTTGTTTGTTGTAAAGTGCTTTATAAATAAAGATAGACTTGGTTTGAAGATAGCTGAGCACACAAAACCATCAAGAGGAGCTGGAACTCACAGATCCCAGGTTCAAGTGTCTCTTCTTTCTCTCCGGTTTCCTCATCCTCTCTCTGACTGCTCCACGGCCTTGGCTGGCCGGAGGCTTTGGATAAACTGCATTAACGCAAACAGCATTAATGTGATGGCGTGAAACTTTATACAAAGAAAAATGAGGAACATCAAAGAACCACATAAATGAAAACCAACCTCTCCTTTTTTACCTTGTGCTTCGGACACCTCAAAGAGAAGTTATCCTCATTCAGAGCACAATCTGGAAAGAGAAAGCATGCAAACTTGTTAGAGGATATTTGAAATATTTTAAATCAGTTTGATCTTACGTCTGGGTCAGAGCCAATGCCTTCTTCACATCTACCTACCTGCTTCAATGGCACAAAGGTAGTGATAGCGTAGTGTGCAGCCTTTGCTGTAGCAGCCCAAAGTCGAGCCGAGCATCTCACAGTACGAGCAGCTCTGAGTGCAAGGGGCAAATGAAAAAAATACTTCAAGGTTAAGACAGAAAAAAACTCAAGAGCTCCTCCAGAAGCCCACAGACCTCACAATACACACAAATGGCTCAAAGGCTGCAAAAGGCCACACTTACCGTCTCTCTGGCGCCATCTAGTGCCTCCTGGAGGCCGTACAGTCGGCCATTGACGAGGTACACTCCACTGGTCCACACTATACACCCTTCGTGTACCCATAGCTCCTCTGGATCCAGGGGCATCTGGGGCAGCTGTGCAAGTTGCGCCAAGGGTCCCAGGGAGTCCAAGGCGGGTGGAGGGGGCTGAAAGGGTAGGGATGCCTTGCTGTTGGAGGGCACCATCCTGGGGGAATCTTCCCGGGACTTGTGTCTTCTTTTGAAGCGCGGATGGGAGGTCAGCTTTCTGTGTTGAGCGCGCTGCTGAGCTTCATCCGTGGGCTGTTTCTGTGACTGCTGCGGCTCACTTTCAATATCTGGCTCTCTTTTGAGCTCAGGGATAGGTCGGCTATCCACATTCGCATCCCAGGTCAGAGATGTTTTTACGGTGGAAGAGGAGGAGGACGAGGAGGATGATGAAGTGGCATTAAAAAGCTTGCTGGCCATGAACATCAACTCCTCCGTTCCAGCTGGGGAGGCCGTACTTACTGCAGGAGTCAGGTTTAAATCTAGGCTGTTGGCGTCAACACTGTGTGGTTTTGTGTCTTGGTTTGTGCTGGAGGCATTGGAACTCGTGTCTGAATTTGGTCCAGTTCTGCCTGTGCTGGCCTGACCCTGTCTGATCTGGGGCTGGTTCTTGGGAAGCTTTGCAGCATATTCAGCTGGATAGTACGGCCCATAGAGATCTCCCAGGTGTTTATAATTTGCCCATTTTTGACACAGGCAGCAGAGCAGGCGGCCCGAGTGGTTACTCTCTGTTATCACTGGGCCTGAAACGACATAACCAGAGGAGGGAAGGGCTTTGCCTGTTTGAAGCGTAGTTTCCACCTCGTCTGTGTCTCTTTTCTCCGTTTCTCTGTCTCGCCTGGAGACCTGAGAGGAAAGCGCTGAGGTCAGGAGGGAATCTATTCCACTCCCGCTGGCTTTCCCTCCGACTGCACTGCGCTCCCCTTTCATTTTGTCCTCCTCCGCATTAACAATTGTACACACTGCCCCGATCTCTGGCACTTTTTTCTCCACGTGTATGTGTGGGATAAACGGGCCTCTTCTGTTAGGATCCAGGAAAACTCGGATTCCTCCACCCCCCACAGCTTCATCAGGGTCATCTTTGGCCACCGATGGTGTCGGAGGGACAGCCACTCTTCTTCTCCTCCTCTGACGCCCTCTCGCTTCCGAGGGCTCGTCTTTCACTCCTCTGCGTCTGCGGCGTGCAGCTTTCACCTCGGCTTCTGGCTGCGTGTCCTCGCTCTCCACATCTGCTTTCACCACCTGGGTTAGAACGGGTGGGTCTGGCGGTGGAGTGCTTTTGCTCTCTGGCAGAGCGGGTGCTGTGGGGGTGGCGCTGCTGCTGGCAGGCTGTGCTGCTGCTGGGAGTGTGGGAGCAGCTGGAGTGGACACGGGTGGAGCTTGAGGAGCACTCGGAGTGGTGTTCTGTATCTGGACTTGAGCCTGGGCCTGTGTTTGAACTTGGTTCTGAGCCCGTTTTTGTTTATTCACGCTCCCCACGGGCCGGCCCTTTTTCTTTCCAGAAGGAAAATAGCCTTTAGGCACAAGATTCTCCAGAGGCTTGGAGTCTTGCGGCGACAGACTGGATCTTTGAGACATCTGATGTCTGTTCAGCATGTGTCCTTGGTGGGGAGGGGTGGTCCCGTAGTAGTCACTGCCTGGGTAATCGTCAAATCCCATGCCAGTTTCTTGAAGTTTCTGCCGAAGAAGATTAGCAGCAGACTGCTCCCCTCTTCGTGTCTCCAGCTGCTGATAAGTGTTGGTGAAATGCTGAATATCGGACAGGGCGGATGACGACGGAGGGGGAGAACCCTGGACCGGGCGAGGAAGTGGTGGAGGAGGGGGTAAAGGTCCGAGCAGAGCAAAGTCTTCCTTGTCACCAGACGCTGAAGCAACAGTGGCTCCCAATCCAAAATCAAAATCTTGTTTGATGACTTGAGGTGTCTGATGGGGTTCACAGGTGTAGGCAGGTGGAGGTAAAGTGTCATCAACACCTCGAAAAGGAATCATTTCATTTAGCGAGTGACTTTCCTCCATGTAACTATCATCTCCTCCTGCAGCCCTGGAGAAATGTCCCAAGTCTGGCTCCTGTGGTTCACTGAATGCTGCTATTTCTGATTGTGAGAAGCCCGGGTAATGGTTGGACTCATCATCTGTATGCCCTACTGGCTTTTTAATATTTGGGGTGATCTTCTGCACAATTGCCTCCAGCTTCAATCCTCTTCCTTTTCTGGAAGGGATAGCCTTTGTGTGACCACTTGATGGAGACAGAGGTTGTGAAAAGGTGGTCTCTCCTGCCAGAGGGGAAGAGAGCCTGGGACATGGCATATCTGAGCTGGATGGGTCATCTTCGTGGTGATGGCTGGGTTCTGGTTTAACACCAGGAGAGTGGTTTAAGTTTGTAGGTACTCTCGGCTGAGAAGAATCCTGGTGTTGTCTTTTGGCAGGAATTGGAGAGATAAAAGAGCGAACCCTCCTCCTTAACATCAGTGGGTTTGTGTCTCCTGAAACGCCAGCTTTAGGGTGACGCTGTAGCTGTGGGTGAGTGGAGTTTGTATCGGCTCGAAGCTTAGTGGAGCTTGGAAGAGGAGGCTGGCAGGGATGTTTGGCCTCCTCTGGGCCGCTCTTTGAGACCTCAGGTTCAGCAGCGTTTTGGCTATGAGGAATTTTTGGAGGGACGGGGCCGTGTGAACTTCTGGGAGCAGAGGATGGAGGTGGAAGTGAAGGGGAGGGTTGTATTCTGTAGTACGAGTCCCCTTCCATCATTCGAACGCCGTCTCCTCCGCTGTGAGCTGAATCCCACATTTTCATATCATAGTAGCCGCTTTGATGATGGAGCGACGCGTTGCCTGCAAGTTGCTCACTGGGCATGTCGGTTCCTTGCTGCCTTTGCTCTGACTGGGAGGCTTTGTGTCTTCCAGGAGAAGAGCCAGGCTGCATGATCATCATCTCCTTAGAAGGTCTGTTCATGGCTTTGACCCAGTCACTCATTTCATGTGGGTGATGAGGAAGGCCACGGGGGTGTGGATACATGTGAAGCTTGTTTGTGGCTTGAGCCTGAGGGGGTAAATGCTGGTATGGATGGTGAGAGGGAAAATGCGGATTGTTACGTGACCTCATACTGCCTTCTCTTGTATCTCCATATCGGAATCCAGGAAAAGTCCTGCTGCTGCTGGTTGACAGATCAACACCGTGAAGATATGACTGATGTCTTGATGGTGAAGACAAAGGATTGGTGCTTACAGAGTGAGAGGCCATTGGATTCATATCCACGCTGCTTCGCCCGAAGTGGTCAGCAGCCATCTCAGCCGATGAATGGGCGGATTTGGATGGATACTCCACGTCAGTTTCACTGCCTCCACTGCTAGAATGATGCTCAGCTTGTACTTTTACAGCCTCCATCCCAGCCTCTTTTGACGTCGCTTCTATTTTCCCAACTTGCTTCTCTTTAGGATCCTTTTTACTCAGATCATTGGCTGCTGCTGGAGAGGAAAATTGCTGTTGAATCACAGAGGCTCCGCTCTGACTTTTTTCCCTTCCACCCTCCCTGTCCCTCTCTGGTGTGCTGCGTCTCTTTGGCGACACATCACATATGACAGAGCGCCTCTCTGATGGGGCTAATGTGGAGCCTGATGATTTCTGAGCCTCACTTTGACCAATGGAGCCAGTTATCGGCTCTGGCTCTTGCAAAAGGAGCTCCTGCACAGCAGAAGAGGTAGTGGGAAAATTAGATAATACTTTTTTATGAGGCAGAGAATAGTCGGCTAAGTTTATATGTTTGGGAGGAGTGTGCTGGGACTCTTGTAATAAATGACTGTGGGAGACACCTGCCTCTGTTTTTTCTATATTTTGAGGAACCTTTGCATTAGACACTTCTGTTTTGACCGAAGAATGGAGATCTATGGCCTCATTTCCATGCTTCTGATTTGGGGGCTTTCCTGAGCTGTCCATGTGGGTAGAATAAGCCGAACCCTCAGATAATCCACTTTGCATTCTTGTGCCCTCAGTCATGCCAAACTGGTGCCTGCTCGAAAACTGCTGCTGCATTTGATGATGGGCAGGAAAGGCCTGCTCTGGTCTACCGTAGCGTCTATCTAAATTGTAACCCTGAAGAACTTCTTGCAAAAGACTTTGGAATGGCTGCATCTGGGAATTTTCTTCCTGACCTTTAGGTCCGGCACCTTGGCCCCTCTTCACCAAAGCCTCAGCTACAGAACCGGATTCTTTTGGATGCATGGGACCATAAGCAGTCTGCGACTGTTGGTACCCCAAGTATCTGGGGTTTGGTTCCATTCCACCTGCAGGTCCAGGCCTCACTCTGCTCTTCATGGACAAATCTGAGCCATATGGGGACTCTGGATATGAATATTTATGTGGGGCAGACTGGGGAGGGTTTTGAGATCTCCCAGAGTTTGATTTTGGGTGGTGGGAGGAATAAAGACTCAGGTCTACACCTTCCTCCCCATTATGACTGCTTGACTCCCTTGAGTAAGAGTGTGGCTGTTTCTCCTCCACACAGTTGTCTTGGTGATGCTTCCTCTTTTCAGCATGACTTCCTTCAGAACGAGCCGAGACGATCACACCGACGCCGCTTGTGTTTTGTTGCTCCTCTGATGTGCATTTGTCCTTCTTCTTATTACTATGTGAATTGGATGCGAAGTGCAATCTATTTTCTTTGTCCTGGTCACTTTGAATATTGACTTCTGCATCTTGCTGCATTTGGCTGCTGACCTTCTGGGTTTTCTCGACTGCAGTTTCATTTTCAGTTTTTATCTCCCCACCACTGTTGTCATTATATGTCAAACCGGTTTGTGAGACACAGTTGGACTGAGGAGGAGGGATACTGGAGACAGTAAAGGCTGGAGAAGAGGAGCCTGCTGATGATAATTGCTGAGTTGGAGCATTTTCTGAAGTCCTAAAAGATGGAGATGATAATGGGGATGGAACGTTAGCGTCACTTAATTCTGTTTCTGTCACAGATGCTTCTCTTGGTGGTATATCAGAGGATTTAATATTTAATGGCTCCCCAGTCTGTGTTTGACTATAGCAATTAGTCTCTGATCCACTGCTAGCACCACTCATCTGCCTCACTCTCTGATGTTCTCCTTCAGAAAGCTGCTCTTCTCGCTCCATCTTGGTCCCTGATGAGGCTCCACCTGATGCTAAAGAAGAGTCTTCATCAACACCAACATCAAGGATGGCGCCATCAGAGGTCCCTGCTACGCTTCCATCTTTGACTGTGCTAGCACTCGAGGCAATACTTTCATTTCGACTCCTTGGTAGGGAATGAGGAACAGTGTGTGGGCCCTGCTGCATCTGTCCCATATCTTTCTTCTTTTGCGAGAGTACTGTGTTGGTGAGGAGCATGTGCTGAACAGTGTTTGGTATATTAGCTACTTGTGAGCTCAAGGCATTGAGACTATTTAGACCAGCATCTTGCATTTTATCAAGCACAGAAGCCGAATACTCCTCACGGGATGCGATCCCCGCACCTCGACTCATTTTGCTGCGACCAGTTGGAGGAAGACTGCTCCCTCCGACAGAAGTGACACTGAGAGCTTTATGGCTGCCACTACTGCCAGAACTACTGATGCTGCTATTTGAGTTGGGCGTGGGGCTCAACTGAGGCATAGTCTGCAGTAATCTACCTTGACTATGGCTGCTACGGGGGTTAGACAAAGGAGGATGCGAAGAACCAAGACCTGGGGGGTTTGCGTGTGCATCTGGAATCCCCATCAATGGGGACGGAGAGGAGCTACAGCTTGGTGAATGCAACGCAGAGGCAGCTGGAGAGGGGTTGGAGATTGGGCTAAAGTTTTGGTTGATCTGGGTTTGCTGTGCGCTGGGATTCATTGGGGATTTTGCTATTTCTTGAGATGCTGGTTGAGTTATACTAGAACTAGAGGCTTGATGATGCTTCACATAAGCAGAGCTTGGAGATGGACCCTGGTGCTGCATTTTGAGAGGGGTGTCATAAGCTGGACCTAAACTGTGCTGCGAGTTGCGGTGCTGTAGCGTGGCTTGCTTGTGAAGTGACTGTGGGGAATATCCTGGATAGTTTGAAGTGTGGTAACTCTGTGGAACAGTCTCTGTTAGTCCCACATTGTTAGCAGCAACTGAACTTGACACAGAGTTTAAGCTTGAGTTGACACTGGGAGAACTGTTGACTTTGGGATCAAACCCAGTGTTAGCAGCTCCATCCAGATATCGCTGAAGAGGAGGGCTATACATTCCTGATGACCCTGTGGAGGCTGCACCCTGTGGAGAGTACTGTGGGTACTGTGGGGTCATCCTGTGCCCGGAGTGTGGATAGCTTCGATGTTGCTGCCCATGGTGGACAGCAGAGAAATTCTGCCCGTGCTGGCGGTGTTGCATCTGAGCTCCTGGCACTGGCTGCATCGAAGGGCTCTGATTCATACTGTACTGATGAGAAGGAGAGAAGGCTCCTGCACCTCCACCCGATCCAGCACTTGAAGCATAGTCTAGTGGATAAGGCGACATCAGGCCAGAAGACGGGGCAGAACTAGGTCCAGGATGCCGGTACTGGTGGGATATATGTCCATCAATACTGGGATACCCAAAACCTCCGCCATAACTCATCCCTCCCCGTCTGTGTCTGTCCTTTCCACCCATTGAAAAATAATAATCCATAGCGTCCTTCCTGTAGGGGTTGCTGCTGCCGCCGCTGTGGATGTTACCCTGTGTTGGAGTTGGCTCCAGAACTCCTCTGCTTCTGGCGCTGTAGCTAAGCATGTGGCTGGCCTGACCTGGGTGGGGAAGGCCTCTGTGCATGCTTTGCTGTTGCATCCCCACATAATCATCTGTCATCCTTGGGGAGATCTGGGGCTCAGTCGGCTGAGGGGGATATGAAGGTCCACCCACACCTCTCCCACTAAACCCGGGGGGGAGGGTAGGAGGAGCCGGACTGTTCGAAAAATTCTGCATTATTTGTCCAAGTATTGGTTAAAAAAAACTGTCAGTGTCCATAGGATGGTGGGAATGACTCAAATCAAAATCTGGAAAGTTTATGGCTGTCACGATAAAAAAAAGTTTACAGCCAGGCAGTAAAACAACAAAATCTTTTGAAATCCACTGAAGCAAAGGAACATAAATGTTCTCTTTTTTGGAGCACAACGTGTAGAGGATGAGGTTGAACACTCATAAATTTTCTTCTTCTGCTTTCATTCAAACTTGATCTTCAAAAATGTTTTCAGAGACTTACGCAGATTTCAAAAATGTGAATCCAAAGAAGTGAGAAGGCGTTATCATGATCCACATCACTAAACTTGAAATGTCTTTACATGGATCCACTGCACTGTGAAACCTCAACCCAAAGATGCTATTTTAGGATAAAACTGGGTTGAATTAATGTTTGATCATCTAAATCTTAAAAAAGTACACTGCTTTGCTACGCTAACCAACCCTTCAGTTTGTCAACATTTGAAAGATTCCCTGGATTTGACTCACACCAGCGTGAGACAAAAGCTCCAGAAACAAAACTGAGTTTTGATTGCAGATCCTTTCTAAACACTCCAAGAGGTAAAAACTCCATGGATGCCGTTGTCAGCTCTTGAAATGTTTCTCCAGATTCATGCAGGGTTGAGATAAGTATTTGGTCCGTACTTAGTTTTCCTTCTTTCCCCCCTCTGACTTCAGAGTTTTCGTGGTGGTATCTTTAGCATGTTTTAGCTTTTTTCCTTTTCTTTGTTCAGTTTTTTCCTTTTCCTTTATATCGTCATTTCAGCTTACATAAATCCATGGAAAACCTGAACAGAACAACTGTAATCCATTCAGTCCACCTCAGGTTCCATCAGCTCCCGTTTCTGTTCTCTGCCTTTCTTTTTCAGTCCATCCAAGCATGGAAGTTTTCTTTCCATTAGCGGCTGATCAGAGCTCTTCACAGTTCTGTAAAAACAAAAGACAAAACAACAAAAGGGTTACAAACAGAAAGCACTTTTCAAATAAAGTTCACGGAAAAGCTCCGTTATATTTACACTTGGATAATCTTACTACAGAGTGAGTCAAACATTCCTTATTAGGGTCATTCTTTTGAGATCAAATACAATATAATCACTTAAGACCAAATGAAACGTAGATAGTTCTCCACAACAAGAGTAATGTAAACATTACTTCATGCAGCTCATTCAACTGGCTTAATTAAAAAGCCTGCCTAATGCTTCACTGTCTTTATTGTTCCGATTCTAATACGCTCTCTAAATGCAGCTTTTACGCAGACTGTGGCTGCAACAATACAAGCTTCAGCTGCTTCCTCCGGTTCATAAGAAGCAGCTTTGTTCAAGAGAAAAGTAGGAAACCGTTATGGCAACAAGGTGGCCCAAAAAAAATGATTTCCAGGTAAACAAACAACCTGGTGGACATAGCATAAACCCCATCGATGCTTAACCAAACGTGAACATGATAATAATTTGTTTTTAATAGAGCTTAAATGGACGCAAACAACCTTTATGGTATGTTTAACAGCCAGTAGAGATACAGCCTCCTTTGTCTGCAACAATTAGGTTATAAACTTACAAAGGCCACCTAATGACAAGTAATAAAATGCAGGGAAAACAAGCCAATAAAGACAATAACAGCTGATCAGGAAATCCCACATACAAGTCCAGTATATATAAGAGAGATGTGAGCAATGTAGATTAACATGCAGTCACTTATTAGCCCCTGTGTGGACTAATTAATCACAGCATCTCACTGGGGAAGGAGCAGGCTCACGGAGAGTGCGGCGATCATAAAAACGGGTCTGTCAGAACCCCAATAATCTCTGCTGGAGCCTTAATGAGTGGGAATGATCGGACGCTAGCTTAGTTTTATTTCTGTGTCACATCAACACAACTGCAGCCGTCGCTGCTACGTTAGCCAAACAGCGAGGTATACGCATTACAATTAGCCCTGGAAGGCTGCCTGTTCTCGGGCTAGCTTTAGCTCAAATACCTCAGACACTGCAAATTAAATATTCCAGCTAGCAACACAAGCTAGCCTAGAACCCCCTCGTTAGCATTTCCACCAGACTGGTCTTATTTAACACTGTGAGCTGCTATAGTTGTAGCTGTGGAGGCAGCCGAGCAGCGTTTAGCTGCTAAAAGAGAGGTGATTAGGTGCAGATGTGACCCCTTCAGAAACCCACTCAAATGGGTTAGCTAGCCCAAATAACGTATTCTATCCAGCGAGTGGCGTTAAAAACTGTCGTCACGCAGACTGACATTTTCCTCGTATAAACATTTACCAGGCGGAGGAAAGTCAGCCAGAGACAGGCTAGCTAACTCTCCCTGGATGCATACCTGAAAACGCAGCAATATACGAGGCCCCTCGAAGACTGAAAGGCTGTTCTGTGACAATCCCGCAGCTGTGGCAGCAGGAAACCCCAGCCTCGAGTCGACCGCTCCGCCGCTCCCGCCTCAGCCTTCGG
Source organism: Oryzias curvinotus (assembly GCA_023969325.1). Taxonomy (NCBI): domain Eukaryota; kingdom Metazoa; phylum Chordata; class Actinopteri; order Beloniformes; family Adrianichthyidae; genus Oryzias; species Oryzias curvinotus. Next base: position 44,466,078 of record CM043722.1, read on the forward strand.
AGTCCAGACGACCCCGACCAGCGGCGGCGACAATCCGGGGGCCCCGTCACGACACCCAGAATCCCGGGCCTTTCTTCCGATTTCCCCCCCTTCTTCTTCTTACTCCTTTCTTTTGTCCTCACCTCCAAAAATGATGGGAGCGGAGCACAATCGGGGCGCCTGTGGGTCCAAGCGAGGTCCACGCACCCCCGCCCCCTCCCCGCTCTTGTTCCCTCTTTCACGCGCGCCGCTGAGGTGATTCCACCTTAGCCGCACAAATCCCGCACATCTCTGGGCTTGCAGCCTCCGCCACCAGCCGCTAAAACTGCCGTTCCATGCTTTGATCAGCGGCTATTCGTTTTCCTGTCAGTTTTTTTTCCTCCCTCCTCGCAGCAGAAAGACCGCCTTGAAAATGCATACACTCATATTCCTGCACCCCCTCCCTCATCTCACTCCATCACATCGCTCCACCGCCCCTCCCACCATCAAGCTTTTGCTTGATAATTGATTTTCTTGTTTTTCTTCCACAAAATCTGAGATTATCCAAAAAGCGCAAATGCCTTTTGCAGCCATGGCCCCTTTTTTATTATAATTTTATGCCAAGTGAAGGTAAAATAGACTCCTGAAGCCATCAGGATGCATTCATGGTTGGGGTGTAACCATTCATTCATTCATGTAACCATCCAGGACATCTTTAGCCAAAAGATTTCACCACTGTGACTCAGAGATAAATACCAAACATTGCAGGGGAAGTTTTCCAGATTCCTTGCATTTCTTGCCATTGATGAAGTATAAATTAAAATTGTGTACAAACAAGTAAATCAGAATTAATGGCAAATCCATTCCCATTTAAGTTTCACAGAGCCTACCGTTGTTTTAATTGTATGGTCACGTTGGCTAAATTCAGAGTGTTTCCACACATCGACGGTAGTGATGACTTGAATATTGCTGCCATCATGTTTGTTGTCCGCTGTGATGTCACTTGGTCGTTTCTATGTTATCATAAAACAAACTCAATCCAAATACCATTTTACAATGTTAATATAATCGATTTTTTTTATTTAAAAACATTTTTTTAATGGTATAGGTCGATTGGATTGATAACTTGCCTCAGACAGATTAATCTGGTTGGATCGTAGAAATATAAATTCATCAATTAGGTTGATTAATCGTTACACCCCTAATATGCATTGTGGAAAGGGTTTCAATGTGAAAAGAATAAAAAAAGATTAGGTCTTCTATGAGCAAAGCAAGACATTAGTGTAAAAAAAAGGAAAATAAACGTTATAGCATCATTTTCGTAAAGGTTAAATGCAAACCTAAAGGAGCCAAATTGCTTTGCAGAAGTTAAAAATGATAGCTCTGTTGACTGATGTCTCACTCAGCACTCTTAGAACATCATTACTGCCAGGATAACAAGGGAGGTGCTAGAAAACAAAATGCTGCTCCCATTAAATTTATTGTGTTGTCTCTGGCTCTTCTTATCTGTACTCACACAGGGCCCGGTGAATGCAGCGCCGGCCTGCTCACACACTCTCGTCACAGTAATGATGTGCCCTATGCCCTCCGTCCACGGCGCTGCACTTTTAATATACTGCAGGGTGTCACACATGCAGTCTCCCTCACGTACGCACTTCGCCACCGTACCAGAGGCACACAAAAGCACACATGGGCAAAGGCAGACTCACAACCACTGAAGTCCAGTCTGTAATTCACAAATACCTGAATGCATCCACTCACTTAACCTGCCAATCACAGAAATACCATCTTTTTTCCCAACCAACAGGTCAATACATTTCATTCCTTTGCAGATACACGTCTAGTTCCATCATAGTTGCCATAGCAACTGCATCACAGAGCTTTAACTGGATAATTTTTAAGCTGCGTATCTTCATTTGATTTGTTTTGCCTTCTAATTTTCAAAAACGATTTAATCTAGCCTCTACTGCTCTTTTGTTTCTTCTCTTTTGGTCGAACGGCTGCTCGTTCATCACCTGTGTACTTCTATTGCCAGAAGAAGTGAAAAAAAGCGGAGAGGCGAGATAAAGGGGAATGATACTCTGAGCCAGTAAGTCAGGCAGCCAGGCCTGTCCAATCAACAGGGACGCCTGCTGGGAAACAGTCAGACTCTTTCCATCATGGACAAGGTCACAACATCTTCCACAGAGGAGACTGAAAGAACACGGCTGCAGAAGAAACTCCCAATTTGGAACCAAATCAATAATGCATCTTTTATACAGAATACAACATATCAGTGCTTTGTTGTCTGTGTTGCATTCATTCCATTCAAAACCATGATAAAAAAAATGTATTATAATCATTGTTTATCTTTAAAACTGCAAACGCAGATGCGTGTTTGCTACGTGATGCTGCTACTGATTGACTCCTGCAGTGTTCAGTATACTAACTTGAGGCTGGCTGACTCGCACAGATGAATGGGTGCCTTTCCAATGGGAAGGGTGGTGGTTTGATCTCCAGCTCCTTCTCATGTGCTAGGATGCCCAGCCAACATTTTTAAGCCCTTGTGTTACTAAGTCTGCCGTCTTTCCCATGGTTTTGTGGCTGACAGATTCTGATTTACAGCCCATTTAGAGGCCCGGGAAATGTTGTAAGCGTTTTAAAAATAACTTTTTTGAACTTTTTCTACATCTGTCTAATTTTCTGAGACACAACCTTTAAGAATTTCATCATTTTTTTCTTCTTTACAAACAGCTGAAATAATTAAATTGCTTTACAATATTCTAGTTTTTGAAGATATATCAACCTGCAACCGACTGGCAACCTTTTCAGGGTGTACCCTGCCTTTCTTTAACAGTAGATGGGATAGGCTCCAGCAACCCGGTGACCCTAAAAGGGATTCAGCAGGTTCTGAAGATGGATGGATGAATGAAAATATATATGACTGTTTTAAACACAAGAGCATCAGAATCACAAAAAACTCCAATTTATAACATTTTTATGGGATGTGTCTCAAATTGTCTATTCAATGTGTCTATTCAAGTGTTATCTACAATGTAAAAAAGATTTGATATGCTACACCTTGTGTATCGCTTTATTGAAGCAAGTCAGATGGCAAGTAACAAAGTAAGTTCATAATATTCACAAGTCTTCTGTGCAGACTGTATCATCCAAAAATGTATAATGATTTACCTTCTTACCTTTAGGAATCTAACGTCCACATATGGGAACAAAAATAGACTGAAAAACCATAGCTCAGGTGCTAATGCTGCGGTCAAAGTCCCCCTCCGATCATCATTTGATCGATTTCCAAAGCATTCCCGGTGGTCTTTTAACTATGATCATTCTGTTTTTAGCCAAAAATTCCATGACATAGTTTCTGCAGATCGGCAGGAATTGATTAGAAATTCACCTCTAAATTGTGGGCGGGACTATTGGCGGGACTATTGGCGGGGAGATCGCCCCATTGTTTCCCCATTGTTCTTCATTGTTTACATGCTCTACCGCTAGCTTACAGCCCCTCACAACTACAACCTAAAAGACCCGGTTCAATAAAAATTGCGAGGAATATCAGATCTATCTAGTCGTACAGTTTAAAGCCAGTTGCCAGCACAGACGAAGAAAAGAAAGACATTCATGAATCCATTTGTGTATGAGTGGATGCATGAGAATGGAGTGGAGAAGGGAGCTTGTGATCTGTTGATTGGAGTTTCTAAGTCCCAACTACAAGGTTTTTCAAACTGGCATTTTTTCATTTGCTCCTGACTCACAATGATTAAAGAAATACTCAGAAATGCAAAATTTAAACTTATTTGTCTTTATATTTGTCCTCCATCATCAGAAAAACATTACAAGAGCATGTTAAAATCACAGACATTTTTTTTATGGAAATGTGTTTTTAGGGTACCATTACAGCTGCATTTGGCATGCTGTTTAAATTTAGTTTTTAAATCACTGTTTGACATACTTTCATCCTATTCTCCCTAATCAGAACCACATCTTCAAGTTTCTGTTGACAGCAGCACAGGCCTTACTATCTTAAAATACAAATAACTAGGTTTTATTATCAGCTTCAATGCTAAGGTAATGTGTTAAAAAAAAAGCATTTGAAGGTCTAAAAACTGGACAACATTGTTGTCAGTGGAGTACTTGTGCATTAGGGCCCTGCCAGCGCTTGTGCATTAGTGTTGATGGTTGGGGTCAAGGTTGGGGCACACTTTCCAAAATATCTTTTTTAAGTTCTAATGAGTTTTTATGGCTACTACTGGTATATTAGGGACAGTGAAAAAACTGGGGAAGTTCTTAGTGGAGGGATGCTAATGCACAAGTAGTGTCAATAATTGAAAGTCTAACTTCAGAAAAAAAAAACTTTTGACAACAATTATGTGTGTTTTCCTGCAAAATTTGATTTCCTTGATGAAAGTTAATTAGGATTTACTCACTGGAGCCAGTGGCCTTCAGAAGAATTGCAAGTCCAGATGCATTCTTTTGGTTTTAGGGCTTTTTTTGGACAACTTTTTGGGGCAAAATACATGTGTCTGCTTATTTTTATACATGCTTCAAACAATAACAACGCATTAAAAATGTCTTTAAAAGAAAGTTTTTTTATTTAACTTTTTTTGTAAAGCAACACCAACAATAAATATGCAGGGCAGGATGAAAGCATGTTGCAATTCTAGCAAAACATAAAAAGACAAACAAAAGGAAACTGAAAAATGTGCACAACATATATATTTTTAAAAAGAACAAACTACTTTGGCACTTCACTGTTCTGTTTTGCTGTCCATGTCTTGTCAAATTGATGATTTTTTGTTAATAGAAACACCTCCTAAAATGTGCTGATCACAGCACACAATATTTCAAGCAGCATTTTCATCAATGACCACATGGAGTCAGAGTCACACAAAAAAACAAGCGGCCATCATCTCCTTCCCAGAAGTGGGCTTCTGAAAGAGCTTAATAAGATGAAACATAACCCTTGAATTATTTGGGTTGAAAGTCCCAGTCCATCAGCGGCTTTGAAGTGAGCGCTTCTTCAGCTACACTTTGGTGTAATTTTCCAGTCTTTAATCTGTCTTCTTCCAGAGTGTCTCACAACATCACAATTAGAGTCTGGAGGACAGAAGGTGTTCTGCCAGTATGATAAGTGCAGCTTTGATAATAAATGACTGATGTGAGTCTGAGGACAGAGAAATGGGATGTTGAACCCTGACTGCTGTCATAGTTGCAGCAGGCCTCTCACAGACTCACTAAAACTCTCTCAGATCAAAGGGAATGATGTAGCTTAGCTGAAATACACATGCAACAGGAAGTCTTTAAATCCTGATCAATCTGGTGATGCAAACGAACATCCTCCTCAGAGAGGACAGATTTGCATCATTTTTAATGATTCAATAAGTAAATGATATGCTGCAAACAACCACTAATGTCAGATATCTCATGTAATCAAAGAGGGACGGAAACTTACCTCTTCGTTTTTCAAAGACGAAAGGTGTTTTAGAGCTTTTAAATTATCCAAAGCAAACTGAGAACCAGTGACCAGCAGTAAACAGAAGGGGGCGCTCTCTCCCAAAGTTCCTTGCCACTTTCTCCTATCACTCTCTCACACTGAGACCTGCTGCTACACTCTCCTCGTTGCCTAGCAACTCCCGAACCGTGCCTCCAATCACTACGGATACCGGGAGGGATGGAGGGAGGATGGGAGAGTATGAAAGAGGGGAATGGTGGGGGGGGAGGCTGGCTCGGCATCAGCATCTCAAGCAGAGAATTTGAAAGCGTGCAAAGCTGGAGTGCCAGGTAACAAGTCGGCGCAAGGGTTTTTAGAGGTGGATCATGCTGGATGGTGAGAGCTGAGTGGGAGAGCTGAATCACAGAGCTGTGTGTCTCAGGGACACACGGAGATCATAATTCAAATCAGTGATATTAAATAATGTGAAGTGGAGGAGAGTGATTGCTTCAATTAAACCAGTTTGTCTTGAGGGTCTCCTTTGATTCCTGGTCTCTTCTCTCTCAGCATCTCCTCCTATCTTGTCTTCTAATACTCACTCCTGCACATTAAATTTGATGGAGGCCTCATCATCTCTGCACTGTCCTTGTGACTCATGATGGGCCTCTGCACTTTATGACTCCAGTCCTCCTCGGGGGTCTGCAGTCTTTCTCCCTCTGAGTGATCTATGGTTCTGTCTCACGTATAGAGCCTGGATGCATGTGCAGAGATAAAGATGTTTACTGCGAGCACAGCGTCGTTCTCTGTGATGCTAAGCATGTGTCATTTTTCTGAAGATGACGTGATCTCACACACAACAGAGGATTGTGTTGCATTGTGTGGGACACACACCTCTGTGCAAGCTTCGACACATGCATTGTGTGAGGCTCTGACCTTAGACACTGGATCTCCACCACCCTGAGGCAGCTGTCATGTACCACACACGCATGCACACATGCACACCAGGTCAGGAAGACTGAGGTGGAATCAGTGTGAGGTTGAAGCTCTGCTGGAGTCACAGGATTGAAAGCGCAGATTCTGTGTGCTTCCTGCTAAAAAAAAAAATATGTGTGATCATCTTTAGCTTCCCAAAGTGTTCAGCAAATACTCGCTTCTCGATGAGAACAAATGGAACATCCCAATATAACATGAAAATGAATGACAAAAAACAGCAGAGAGAATCAGAATGGAGAAGGAGAGAAATGTGTGTTTAAGTGATTGTTACAGACAGGGAAAATTGGTTGCAGTTGCCGAGGCAACCTCCCTCTCAATTCTCCTGTTTAAACCATTTCTCATCAGCGCCTCCTTTTCACCTTCTGTCTTTTACTATCACAGCGATCTCTCACTTTTTGATGCTCCATCACTCCATCTGCGCCTCTCTTTATCTCCACGCTGCTTTCTGCGATGCACAGTTCCGATTTGTGAGCCGCTGGGGGTTATCTTTATTTTGATCAAAGGCCCTCGTCACGTCAGCAGCACACGCGCTCTTTATTATCTCGGTATGTGCAAAGGAACAGTAGCCATTCATTACTTCTGGTATTGAAAGAAGTTTAAGACGTGGAGCAGGAATCATTTGAAAGGTTTGGATGAACTGATGACAGTATTTACAGTATTTACAAACCATCGTAGTCAGGCCAAATTGCTCCTGTGCCCTCTCATTTTTCACTATAGTAAATTCTAAATTGTGCCAATTAGTAAAAATACATAATTTCACAGTTTAATATCTGACACGTGGCCAGGCAATAATTGACGTACAAACTAAAGTGCTCCTTTGACAACAAATCTTTCAAAAACAGGTAAAATCAGTGTGATGCAGCCAAAAATGGCTTTTGTTCCACAAACCTATTATTAGGCCTGAAACCTGCTTCTTCCTGCAGGGTGAAGCAACTGGAGCTTCTTCTTAAAAAAAAAAAAAAAAAAAAAAAACCCATTCAGTTTTCAGTGGTACATTTTTTTCAGTTTTTATGTTGATTATTTGAAACCACAGAGAAAGAAACTGCTCCATGGCTCAATTTGAAATCTAATAACATAAAATAATTTAAAAAGTGGAGTAAAAGCGAATTTTGCAATTCACCAACAAAAATTTTATAATCAAGAGAAATTATCTTACTATTTTTATAAAAGCTATTGTTTTCAAGGATGATCTATTGGAGATATTTTGAAAAAGACTTAAAGAAATCTAGATTAAGGTTTACAGACGAGTCAGCATAATGGAATAAAAATCTTTAAAAATGTTTTCGGTGAACAGCAAATCTAATGGCTGATGTTTAATCAATCAATCAATCAAACTGTATTTATAAAATAGCACTACTCATGCATTTGTGCAGCTCGAAGAGCTTTAACATTTGAAACAGAAAACACACAATATTACAGTAAAACCCTGACCCACCCTTCACCCTTCCCACTCCCCTCTGTTAAAACATATGACCCATGACCCCCACGTGCAATGAATAATGACTATGTAACTGTAAAAAAAAACCAAATAATAATAATAATAAACAAACAAACAAGTAAGGCTTGGCTCTGCCATGAGGAAACAGTATTTGGGAATCCCTTCATACCAGGACCCAGCCTGGCCATGGGAGCATCGCCACAGCGCCCACCCAGACTGGGACAACAATGGGGTCCACTTCACAGCTGTGAAGCTGTAAACTTAGATTCCAGCCGCCCCAGCAAGGGCGACAACTGCAGCAACAACCACCAACCAAGCCAGCAAGCCCTGGAAGAATTGATCCCCGCAACAAACACTGGGGCAAAATCACTATAAGATGCTAAAATTAAAGACACAAGATGTATATAAAATCATAAAATTGAGAATAAAATGCATAAAATGAAATTAAATACATAAAATAGTCTATACTAAAACTAATACAATAAATTAATAAATCATCTAAAAGTGAAATTAAAAAGGTGGGCCTTGAGACTCTTCTTAAAAACCTCTACTGTCTCTGCAGCCCTGAGGTTCTCTGACAGGTCAAAGCTTTTTTCTTACTGGTCTGGGACAGCCCGCGACTAGCTGGAAACACAAATTCGAGATGAGAGCATTTCTTTTCACTAATAATCCAATGGAAAAAATGTGCTCCAGTTCAATGTGCAGCAATCATGAAGTGTTTCTGTCAGAGTTTCTCTCCAATCGGTCATTGCGTCGTCTCAGGTGGCAGATCCTGACAAACACGCCCCCCGTGTTTATGCGCATTCAGAGGGGTGTGGACAAAATTAGGAATCTTTTGACAACTATTCTTTAAATTGTCAAACGTCAAATGTTCAAGTTTCAATGACTTATGAAGTGTGTTCATACAAATGGCATTGAGGTTAAAAACTTCTAAACTTTGGAAACATATTTTGATATCTTGTAATTTTGCCCCAACCAGAGATTTAACCTCTCTCAACACCTACATTTATTTCATCAAAGAAAAAAAATCACTTCTGGTTTTTCTTTTAAGTAGATACCAAATTAAGGTAATTTTGGAGCCAAAGTGGTTTGATGCATGTTTTGCATCAATAGGTGTCAATGGGTTCAAATGTGTTTTTTTACAGTAGTATCCACCATAATAGTGCAATAAGTTGCTCATAGATGGTGCATTGGTACAAATGAGTTGCCTTTTATGTAAAATTATTTTCTGTGGTCATTAACAGATCCACTGCTGTGAGTAAATGGACGGTTTGAAAATGATTGTATTTGTGATGTAAGAAAATATGCTGGGCAGGCCACGATCTCCCTACTCCTCTCCATTCTGATGCATCCACTTGTAGACGACCATGAATGCCTTAGCTTTCCTCGTCCGCGATGACACCCAACTCAAAACTGCACGGCTGGATAGCTCCAATATTGCTCGCCATTTTTGTTGCACCAGTGGTTGGAATACTGGGGGGTATTCCAGGAAGCATGTTTAAACTAGCCTGACTTTAAGCCTGAACTCTGGCTGAAATCCGCCTGAACTTGCTTACTCTGGGTATGTCGGTTCCAGAAGACCAGATATGAGTTGGCGTAATTATGCTCGACTTGGTAACCCTGGGTTAACGCACATGCACGTCGTGTACATTAAGACATTCTCAATAGATCGCCGATTTCTGGAGTCACCATGGAAACGCGTGGGGAGAAAAAAAAGAAAGCGCGACACTTGAGACAGAAGTGAGACGAAGTCTGAGATTTTAATGACGGCGTATGCAGATTAGACGTACAACAAAAAAGTAACACGACTGCATCATCAAAAAAAGAATTTCTGCTTGGAGAAAATCAACAGACAAAGTAAACCCATGAGTTTCTGATCTTGTTTCCATTTTCCTTGTGACGCATATATATATATATATATATTGAACTCTCATATGTCTAAGTTTGAGCCGGTGAATATGCTAATTTTTATAACAATAAAAAGGACGGTAAAAAAATGCACGGAGTGCAAAAAATAATTAAAGAATTTCCCATCCTTTTCTTGCAGAGTGAGAGTGTAGGGGTGCTATAAAAACTCATCATCCTCTCCTTCGCTCTCACTTGTGGTGCTGAGACGTAAGCATAGTAAGACAAAATAACTCGGCAAAACACAGTAAAACAGCTAAACAACTAAACATATTCAGTCAAAAAGCCACATTTCAACCCAAGTTCGTCCAGACAGGCAAAGGGAATGATATCCCAGAATCCCTTGCGGTGCCGATCTAACAGCAGCACCAAAGTTACACCTACTTAATTGAATTAATTTGAATGAAAGGAAAATAATTGTCTGAAAACTATGTGTTATTTTGAAGTTGACTTAACAAAAAAATGATTTCTCTTAACTGAAGCAAATAATTAAGTTAGATCAAAGTAAACAAGTTTAATTTTCCAACATCCATATGTGGTCTTATCACCCTCTCACTGTGGAAAAAGTATTATCTGAGCTTCTTCATCCACTAAATCATCTTCAAATGGACACGCCATGCTGCTTCACCTCTCTCAAAACAAACTAAGCTTCAACTAAACCTGCTCCAGACCAGGTTATGTTCAGAGCATGAGTTGCCATGGCAACTTGACCTATCCTGAAACATACCTCCATTTCTGGAACCGAAAGCTTAGGTTATCAACTTCCTTAGCCTCAAATTTACCGTGGGAGCTAGCATAACCTGCTTTCTGGAATACCCCCCTGAAGGGCTGTGAGCCAGCAGGGGGGAGCGTAAACAAATAGGTGATGTGAAGTAGAGTCCCGCCCACATCTCAGAGGAAAGGCAAGGCAATTAGCTAAATTCAGTGTGTAGAACACGCTGGGGCAGCGGGAGTGGGGGGGGGGGGGGGGGGGGGGGTTGCACGCGGAGCATAGAATAAACAGGTAGAGAGGCGGGGCTTAGATTCACCGCTCATGATTCCAGACCCGCGACAAACTATCAGCTGTTTCCTTATACTTAATAATACTTAATAACTAATGATAGTTGTTATCCGTGAAATTAATATCATTTATTGGGTTTACTGGATTTAAAGAAAAATAAATGGAGTTGGCAAAATAGAAAGGAGTCTGCATCAAAGTGAATTTGTTTCCATCATTTAACTTAACTTAACTCTGGTGTTTGACAGACAGAAAAGTCTATTCAAGGTTGTGGAAAATGGACAAAAGATCAGAGGAAACATCACACTTATGAAGAATGAAAATAATTAGAATAAATAATTAAATGAATATTCTGTCTGGAACATTCTCATGTATAAAGTAAAATGTTTTGTCAAAAAAAAACAATGTTGTTGCATAGTGAGGAAATAAAACACTTTATGTTCTTAATATGTTATTTATTTATTTATTTTTCGTCCTCAAAAGGTATCGATAAGAGTACCGATAAGAGTACCGGATCGATAAGCAGTATCGATAAGAGTAGTAGTACCGTTAAAACCTTAACGATACCCATCCCTAGTTAGAGGCAGTGTTGACTAAAGCAAGCTCTGATCTATTTTTCTTCTTTTGCTCATTCTCAGATTTGTATTAAAAACTGTAATTCTTCTAAACCAGATTTTCTCATCATTGGACCATCATTTTTAGAGAAACAAGATATCACTGATATTTGACCTAAAAAAGGACAAAAAAGTGCTGCACAGAGTGACTCGGATGTGTTTGTTTTGACTGATATACTTGTCTTGTCTCATAACTGTAGGATTGCATTGTAGACATGATATGTTCATTTGATTAACACAAGTTGTTGAATCACTAAATCTACAGCTTAACTTTTTTCTTTTCATTCATTCATTTTCTATCTCTGTGACCCTTTTGGGGTCACGGAGCTGCTGGAGCCTATCCCGGCCACTTGGGCGAAGGCAGGGGACATCCTGGACAGGCCGCCAGTCTGTTGCAGGGTAGAGTGTCCTCAATCACACACCCATTCACTCTCACACTCACACCTAGGGACAATTTAGAGTTACCAATTAACCTATGAAGCATGTTTTTGGATGGTGGGAGGAAGCCGGAGTCCCCGGAGAAAACCCACGCATACACGGGGAGATCATGCAAACTCCACACAGAAAGGCCCCCCATTGATGTTGTGTTTTGGACTTAAACCGGGGGCCTTCTTGCTGTGAGGCAATGTAAATGAAAGCTCATAGTATCTGTCTTTGGCTGTACTTACAGCTGTTTTTCCTTTTTTAAGTTCATCTGAGTGAAAAAGTGTATATTTATTTTGCATCTTTGTATTTTTTAAATAATAATAATAATAATATCCAAAATAATTATAGTAATCATAACTTATGAATAAACAAAGTAAAACCTAAATCAGTCATGGAGAAGCATTTGATGCATATTCTGATGTGTGTTCAAGCAGAAGAACCCAATGTGTCATTATCATAGTTAATTACAGCTTTTAGCCAAATGAAATCTCACAGAAGAGTTTTACTTACATTAACAGAAAAATAACAAGACAATGCATCTGCATTGCATTACAGTAAATGCTGGAATGAAGTTTAATTTGCTGTTCTTGATCTTTCAAATGTCGTGTCTGACTGAACAAAGCGGTTTCACTTAAATGTAAGCACTGTACACACGGCTGCCTCAGATCCTTCTGCTCTGTCCCTCTTTGACAAAGTGTTGCTAGGTAACTGTTAATTGTTATTATGCAGGCACTTCATGAAAAGTAGAAATCAAGGAGACCAGCAGTGAAAGAAAGGGAAAAGACGTGAGAGAAGGACGTTGGTTTCAATGTTTCTAAAGACTAAGATGCAGAAAGCTTTAAGTGGCTTCATAATTGTAATTTTAAGTTTTCTCTGTAAACCACGGCACTCTTTGCTGTTACTTACAAATTTGATTTCCTTTTATTACCTTTTATAATAGCCTGATGTGCAATAAACAAACTTTTCAGATCACAAAATCCAACTGGAAGAAGGAAATGTTTGAAAAAACAAAACATTTGGGTAGAACAACACATGTGAAAAGATCCGGCGGATGTTTTGAGGCAGAAAAAAAACAGAAGTTTGACTTTTAGCTGTGAAAGTTTTTGGAAGACTTAAGGCAGCACTGGGAGGAGGTTAAAAAGTGCCAATTTTTAAGGTTCCACCTCACACTCTCAGTTATGAATGTTCCTAAAATATTTCAGCCATCCTCCCCTAACCTTGCCATCTCCGTCAATAATTAAAAAAAGAAGTCGTACATAGCAGAGAAGTTGAAAAATTCATGTGAGCTGAAACCTCTGGCTGAGATGGAAGTCGTGATGGGGCGGAGCCAGAGAGGATGGATGACGTTGCTTTATGTAAAAACTAAATCTGTAAGTGAAACAAAAGAAGAAGAAATGACACAAACTACAGAAACGAGAGAAAGTAAAGTTTTTGCATGTTTTTTAAAGTTTCAGAATCTTTGTAATTTTTAAAATACATTTAGCAATATTTTACGTTTTTACTCATATTTTCTTTTGTCTTCATTCCTTTTTTTTTATGTTTATTTCACTGAGTTTAGGTTTGACTGCATTTTGTTAATGAATAATAAAACAGTATGAAAAATTAAAAATAAGCATTAAAAAAAGTCAAACTGCTTCTTTTTGTAACAAACTTTGCACTACTGCAAAAGTTTTTTCCTTTGATTTGCCCCCACTTTTGAAAAAAAAAAAAAATTGTATTCCAATGTTCAAGTTAAACTACCAAATTTAGTAATGGGTGAAACTAAACTTACTGAAAAATGTGTGATAATAAATATCTTAACAAATCCTTTAAAGGTAAATTATAGAATGACTTTAATAGAAAAGTTACATATAAAATAATTGAGGCACCAGTCACATTGAGTGCTAAACAATGGAAATTCATAAAATGGTCAGTAGTCCCCAAGATTACAGAAATGCAATTCAAAATTATGAACAATTATCATCCATCGGCAGAGACATTGAGGAGTAGATTTGGCTTTGAAGTTGATCCGTGTGATTTCTGTCATACATCCCCAGAAACCATCAGACACCTATTTTTTTCCATGTCCAGTGATACAAAGCTCCTGGCAAGACTTTCATTACTGGCTTATTCAGAAAATACATACATACAATACACAGAAGAAGATATTTTGTAGTTATCAAAAGAGAAAACAACATTAGTGAACATCTACCTGATTTTGCAAAAATACATTTAAAAAATGGAAAAAAGGTCGGCCGAATTTTCTGTTTTAAAAATGAAATCAGACTGTATTCATCCTCATTGAAATGTCTTCAGAGCTCAAATCCTTTTATTGATGACATTTATGAATCTGCTACAGAATGGTTACTGATCTATGGTCCAGATTGTTAATCACCTTGAAATGTAATTTATCCTGAAAGATTTATATATTTTCATATACAGTACAGACTAAAGGTTTGGACACACCTTCTCATTAATAGAGTTTCCTTTATTTTTACAACTATAAAAATTGTAGATTCACACTGAAGGCATCAAAACTATGCATTAACACATCTGGAATTACAGCATGGAAAATAAGTATTGAACACGTCAACATTTCTCTCAAAAAACATATTTCTAATCGAGCTATTGACATGAAATTTTCACCAGATATCGGCATCAACCCAAGTAATGCACACATAGAAAGAAATCCAAACATTTATGTCCATAAATGAAGTTATGTGTAATAAAGTGAAATGGCACAGGGAATAAGTATTGAACACGCTTACTGAAATTTATTTAATACTTAGTGCAAAAACCTTTGTTGGTGATTACAGCCTCAAGACGCCTCCTGTATGGAGAAACCAGTGGAATACATTGCTCAGGTGTGATTTTGGCCCATTCATCCACACAAACTGCCTTCAAATCTTCAAGGTTCCGGGGGTCTCTTCTTTATTTCATAAAGTAATGACGGCCACTCGTTTTTCTGTACTTAGCTGCTTTTTTCTTGCCATAATACAAATTCTAACAGTCTATTCAGTAGGACTATCAGCTGTGTGTCCACCTGACTTCTGCACAACACAATTGAGGGTCCTAACCCAATTTATAAGGCAAGAAATCACACTCATTAAACCTGACTGGACACACCTGTGAAATGAAAACAATTTCAGGTGACTACCTCTTGAAGCTCATATAGAGAATGCCAAGAGTGTGCAAAGCAGTAATCAAAGCAAAATGTGGCTACTATGAAGAACCTACAATGTGACATATTTTCAGTTGTGTCACACTTTTTTGTTATGTATTTAATTCCATATGTGTTAATTCAGAGTTTTGATGCCTTCAGTGTAAATCTACAATTTTCATTGTCATGAAAACAAAGAAAACTCTTTGAATGAGAAGGTGTGTCAAAACTTTTGGTCTGGACTGTATGTATGCATGTGAGTTTTTTATTTTATTTTTTGTTGGGAGCTTTGCCTTGCATCATTGCGTGGTGTATCTGCAAGAGTTTGTAATAATTTTTGCACTTCAATAAAAAATAAAAAATGAAAATAAAACTGACAGACGTAAGACCTCTGTCTCCCCCTCTGGTCACTGCCGGGGGCCGTCTCCTGTGTTCTAGCCACAGTACAACCCCCAGCACACTCTTCCTGGAGGCCTCATACCTGACTCTCATTCATTCCTCAACCACAGCATGCAGTGCGAAGTATTATTTGTGCCACTTTGCCTTCATTATGAGCGTTACATTTGGACTTCATCTGTTGTCCTCTGCCGCCTGCTGCCTGCCCCGACTCTTGCCTGGATTTTGACCACTTTGTCTGTCCTCGGATGAACTTATGCCTGTTATCGACTTTTGCTATCGATGTTTGTGACACAAACATAAACTTGTGGTTTGAGCAGCAGAACTTGGTTATTTTCAAAACTTTTCAGCTAGAAAAAGTCTGTTCCAATGTCACTTTAAAGTCTCTTTTTGACAAAAAAAAAAAAGAAAAATACAGGTATCATTCCTAAAAGTCCAGATTATGCCAGCTGAATAATAGTTAACAGAGAGACATATTATATTCTATAATTGTGAAGCAGAATTCACCAAGCGTTGGATTGTTCACCCACTAATAGGGTACATGAGCTGGGATTAGACCGTCGTGAGACAGGTTAGTTTTACCCTACTAGTGTGGTGGTAAGGGAGAACGTCTCTTACAGCTAAAGTTTGACTTGTCATTGTGAAAGGTAAGAGCAAAAGTCGACCATCCTATAGACTATCGGCCTCCATTTAAAGAAGACAAAAACGGACTCTGTAACAGTGCCAAATGTTTTGCCAAAGACCAATAAATATTTTTTTATTTTGCAACAATTTCAAGATCAAGTCTTCCTAATAAGGAACAAATTCTGAGAAATGCTGCGTTGCCTCCTTTAAAAGAAATCTTCTCACTTAGCTTTAAGGCCTAACATCATTGACCGTTAAACTCCAGCCTAATTTGGCTTAAAAGCTCGTCAAAAAGGTCAAACGATGGCGCAGGGAAGAGGAAGTCAAAGGAACAACTGAGAAAATGTCAATTCAATCACGCTCCATGCAAAATCAGCTAATTAACCAGCTGGTTGTGCTGTAGAACGATGACACACTAAATCTCCCCCCTCTTTCGTGACAATTTATATTCAAATGATTTACTAATAGAATAGAAATTTTTTATGTATATTTAATGTGAATTTTTTTTGTTTTTGTTTTATGAAGATGCACCAAACTTTACTTGCAATAAACCTGAAAACTTCAAAGTGAAAACGTTTTTACTGTTCCTCTTTTTTGGCTCGAGGAGGAAGTAAATCTGAAAATAGTTTTAAATTCCATCTGAAATGTTGCTCTTTTCTCTTTTCTGAAAGGGCGCTTATGGTTCACATTTCTTTCAACTTCAACACAAAATCGGACATATTATAAACGTAAATTTATTTCTAAAAACATGAATTATTTTAGCACCAAGACAACTGTGCAAATTTCACAAATTACATCTCTGGTCTGAGCAAAGCTGCCTTCATTCTTATAGCAGTGGCAAAAACTGCTGTTATGAAACCATTTCAGGCCTGTTGCACTCACTCCCATAACTATAAAGGGCTTTGAGGAGCTTGTGAAAGAGCTCATGGTCTCAAGACTCCTGCCCTTTTTTGACCCTCTCCAACTTGCATTTCCAAATCACTCCACAGATGGCGCCATTTCAAATGTCCTTCAGCAGAACCTGGCACATCTGGTCTAGAAAAACACCAGGATGCTACTCTTTAGTTTAGTGTTCAGTACCATTATCCCTCATCAACTGGTGGAAAACCTGGGGTTTAGCACCGTCCTGCTGTCACGTGCTAGACTTCCTTACTGACAGGCCGTAGTCAGTAAGATTTGGGAAAATCTCCTCAGATGTCATCAGTTGTCATGCCGACGACACTGTAGTAGTGAGCCTCATAACAGACCATCATTAGGCTCTCTCCAGAGAGAAGTGGAGGGACGAGTGGTCTGACGCAAAGAGAACTTCTTGATTCTGAATGTGGATAAAGCCAAAGAGATCAGTACTGACTTCAGAAAGAAATGAAGCCACCGAACCACGCAGCTGAGGTGAAAGAGTGGAGGGGATCAGCAGTGGCAACATCTCTGTGGCGTGGAGGCTGGAACTCCTCTGATTGGAAGAAGGTGTGCAGAGTGGTGAGGTCAGAGAAGATCCCTCTGCATCCTCCACGACATTTCACCAAAGTGTTAATGCCAGGCTTCTGCAATTGGATAATAATTTACCATTTTACTGCACTCACTTTTATCTACTTGCTGCTAAGGTTTAGCTGCTTGTTCTATTTTTATTGACCAGTGTGTTCATTTATTGTTTATTTAATGTCTACGAGTCCCAATTCTGACAAAAATGCAGTAAATGCAGTAAATCTTTGTTCTGTTTACTCTGGCTGTATAACTGACTGAATAGAAACTCATAATAAAACTGAGTCTACACCAAATATTTCAGGAGGGTTTGATTCAGGTTTGATGCAGAACTTTTTATCACTAAGAACTTAAAGACCCACGCCGATGAAATGTGTATTTTTGGTGTTTTTAACATGTTCTAGTGGCCTTTTTTTTTAATGATGGAGTACATATATAAAGAAAATTGAAGTCAAAATAGTATATTTGAGAATTTCTTTGTTCTAATATAATTGAAAAGATTTTATTTATTATATAGAAAATACACTGGGCAGGCCACAAGCTCCCTGCTCCGAGTTTCCACCAACTGGGCGCGGAAGGGGGGGAGGGTTGCTGTGCACCAACGGTCCCGCTCACAACTCAGGTGAGTTTCAAGGATCCTGCTGTAAAAGAAAGAGTTTCATCCTTGTGCAGTGTGAGGTTTTTTCACGTGTTTTAATTCCAGGAAAAACATGTTTTTAATCTGTCTCTCACACCTTTGATGTTTTTACTACTGCTAAACAGTAACCAAGCACTCGTGGCTCCAAAACCTGAGCTTCCTGAGCTGCAATTTCTGTAGTAAAACAGAATAAAGTTAACAAACTGAAGCTGCATTCAAGTGCTATGACAAAACATCAATGATTTAAAGCTTAATATTGGTTCCAACAGTCACATTTTGTCAGCTAGGACACTTTAAGTACCAAAAATGCCACATAAAATGCTTTTTACCTTCCCTTTGAAGACTCATACAGCCTAACACTTCAACAACAAGACCAAGAAGAAGCACTCAGCCTCACACTCAGGTCTACAGGGATGCGAGGCATGGTGGGAAAAAGAGGCTTCGCCATATGTTTGCTTTCACATTTAGGATAATTAAGAACTTGCCATCAGAAGAGCTGAGCATCCCTGGAAGTTTTTTTGTTAAATGGAAAAAGCTTTGATGAGTATGCAGACCAAAGTCATTATTTCCAAAAATGTACTTTTAGAAACAGGAAATAAGTTGAGCTAAATGTTTTTATTTGGTGCATTGTGTGCTAATTTTCCCTCTTCATGTGTACAAATGTGTTACAGGTTGTATTTATTTATCAAAAGGGAGCTGGGAGTTCACCAGACTTTCACTTAAACAACGCTTTACATTTATAAACTGTGGAGAGGGTATAACTCCCCACAGAAACACTGCTGTCAGGATTTGAACCAGACACTTGGAAGACAATAGTTGAAGTTCTAGAGCTACTTCAAGCCTGAACAGGAGATTTCCTCCATCTTTAACCCTTGTGCTATCCTATGGGATCGAGATGACCATTGACATGTTATTTCTACCAGGACAAAGGTGGATAAAGGTGGAGAGGATTTCATGTAATCCATGGACACCAGTGAAGATCACAAATCATTGAAGAAAATAGGTTCAGTGCTCTGTCTAGTGGGTCTAGATGACCCAACTCCCAATGTTAAAGTGCCTCGGATAGCACAAGGGTTAAGCAGGTCTTTTGTTGATGGGGACAAGGCTGGAGATCATGATGTCAGGCTCATTGGGTTAGAATGGCAGGCTTGACATGTTAAAAGGAGGGTGATGCTTGAAATCATTGTTCTTCCATTGTTAACTTTGGTGACCTGCAAAGAAACACATGCAGCCATCATTACGTTGCATAAAAATGGCTTCACAGGCAAAGATACTACAAATCAAAAATGTATAGGATCATCAAGAACTTCAAGGTAAGAGGTTCAATTCTTGTCCAAAAAAGTCCAGCAGGCACCGGGACGGTCTCCTAAAGAGGACTCAGCTGCGGGATAGGAGTGCCACCAGTGCAGGGCTAGCTCAGGAATGGCAGCAGGCAGGTGTGAGCGCATATGCACGCACAGCGAGGCCAAGACTTTTGGAAGATGGCCTGGTGTCAAGAAGGGCAGCAGATAAGCCACTTCTCTCCAAAAAGAAAAACACCAGAGAAAGGTTGCTCTTCTGCCAAAAGTCTGGTGAATGGACTGCTGAGGACTGGGGCAAAGTTATATTCTCAGATGAAGCCTCTTTTCCGATTGTTTGGGGCATCTGGAAAGGGCTTGTCCGGAGAAGAAAAGTTGAGCGCTACCATCAGTCCTTTGTCACGCCAAGAGTAAAGCATCCTGAGACCATTCATGTGGGGGGTTGCTTCACATCCAAGGGAGTGGGCTCACTCACAATTTTGCCCCAAAACACAGCCATGAATAAAGAATGCTACCAAAACAGCAACTTCTTCCAACAATCCAACAATAGTTTGGTGACAATACATTTTCCAGCACCATGGAGCACCGCGCCATCAGCCAAAGGGACCAAAACATTGACATTTTGGGTCCATGGCATGGAAACGCCCCAGATCTTAATCCCATTGAGAACTTGTGGTCAATCCTCAAGAGGGTGGACAAACAAAAACCTACTAATTCTGACAAACTTAAGAAGTGATTATGAAAGAATGGGATGCTATCAGTCAGGATTTGGCTCAGAAGTTGATTGAGAGCATGCCCAGTCGAATTGCAGAGGTCCTGAAAAAGAAGGACCAACACAGCAAATACTGACTCTTTGCATAAACATCATGTAATTGTCGCTAAAAGTCTTTGAAATATATGAAGTGCTTGTAATTATATGTCAAAACATCACAGAAACAACTGAAACAAAAATCTAAAAGCAGTTTAGCAGCAAACTTTGTGAAACTAATTAAGGTGTCAAACTTAAAATGTTTGGCCCCGGCTGTAGGGCAGTGGTCCCCCCTTGTGTGTCAGAAGATCCACAACCCCTGCTGTAACAGTAAAATATGTCCAACATTAGAGGCCTTCAGCTCATATCTGTCTGCTCAGCTGTTGGACAGCACAAGTTGAAAAAAATAAAATAAATATAGCTGCTATTTTACAGACAAAACCAGGAGCCTTCCTTGAAATATAGAGACGGTTGTTCCCACGTACCAGAAGCCGCTCAGCCTAATAAGTGACAACTGACTCTTGACTGTTTCACATACTTTAGTAATAAAGTTGCAGACTCGAAGGATTCCTGTTTATTATTCTATTTAGAAAATACCAGCTTTATTGTGGTTGTGTCACTTTATTTTGCATTATTTGTCCATCACATCTTAAAAGTTGGATGCAGCTGAATGAGATGTTGCTAAACCGCATGAATCAAGAAGAAAAAAAAATCAAAGACTCAATGCCATAGGTGTGAAACTTATAGTCTTTTATTAATAATACTCAACACTCCAGTTGTTTATCATGTACAAAGAGAAAGAATAGGCTTATTTCAGCACTTATAATTGTAGATATTATCCTTAGTAGAAGTACCTTAATGATGTGTTTTTTTTTTCCTTTTTTGTCATTTTGTCATGAAATGGTTCAATTTGTTATTGATATTACTTTGTTCGTTTTCCATACAAAAAAGGTGAAGGGGAGTGTTCCCTGGTGTCCAGTATTTACACAGCCTGTACAACTTTTTTTGTGTGGTTTTCTGTTTGTATGGTGTAAAAATTTTGGTTTTATTTCAAAAGAAAAAGGGCCACAAAAAGAGAAAAGAATGGCCAAGAATAATATTTCTGTATAGTATTATGTATACAAGTGATGCTATTTATAAGGTACAATTTTGTCACCCACAGTTATTCGTAGTTATTATGTTGTTTCAGTGACAATCGGTTCTTTCATAAATGTGTGAAATACATTTAGTAGCAACCCCTTATGTGATTTTGACTTAATTGATATTAGGTCTGAGAAGAATGAAATAAGTAATATGAACAAACAAATTTTTGTGCATTATTGTCTAGTAAATTCAATAAATAATATCAGTAAACAGGTTTTGTAATGACAGAATAGGAAAGGAACAGTTTAGTTCTTCCAGTCTGTAGAAGGACTCACACCAGTGATTCATTCATAAAAAATTACATGTTTTAAAGTCAAGTCCAGCTTTTTTTCTCACACGTTTTCACTTGTCAGATTCACTGGTATGTCCATCCCTGCAGCGTGATGGTAGTTGGTCCCGAGCGTCAGTTTCCCTGACAGAAAAAAAAACACACACCTCAGCTGATGTGATAGATTTAAGCCCCTCAAGGATCAGGATGTTCTGGCTCAATGAGTCAATTTCTGGAGCTGTAACAGAAAGTTTTGCCCCGCATGATGAAACTGGAACCAGTCTGGCCTAAAGGGAACTGGAGAGTCTGGACGCGCCCTGCTTTCTCTGCATGCTGGTTGCAGGTGCTGACCATCTGATGGGAAAGGTTTTAGCTCTTTAAAAACAGGAACTGATTTATCGGCACATTCGGCGTGCCAATCTGAGCGTTTTCAGTTTGGTGGCGACATTTATTGCAAACGACGGGTAATAATTTCGGTCAGCCAGTGAGAAAAATATGGAACCCTAATAGGGTTTATGTGCACAAGGGTGCATTTTTTCACTTTTCAATCACCACTGTGGACGTAAAAGCAGCAGAGGAGAAAAACAGAGGGAAGATAAGTTTCTTCTCTCAGGGCACAGGAGAAGATTACAGCGACTTATTGGAATTAGTAGCACACAAAATGAGAGAGAGGAAATAACTTCTGGATGTATGGGGACAAAATTGCCTATGCACACAACGAATTACAGATAATATTTGCAGCCTCATATGGAGAGACGCACGGCTAAGCAAAATAAACAAGAAAGCAACACATTTAAGGGCGTTCAGCTGTCAAGGAACACAGTTTAGTAATAGATGGGTTCAAATAAAGCAACTCCAGCTGATTCTTTTGGAGCAAAACCACATAAGATGAGACACAAATGCTTATCTCTAATAAGGGGTTGCACAAATGCATTTCAGCTTGGCTTCTCTGTGCTATTGTGCTGGATTTCTCAGCAAAATCGACACTGGCAAACATCCAGTGTGCACATGTGAGTTTCATGAATGCCTTTTGTATATACATATATTTTTCTAAATTCCTTTACCACAGTGATGTCACTCCCAAACACAGAGAGGGAACAGGACAGGCCAGGCCGACGATGGCTCTAAATTCTGTGTGCAATCACCGTTAAAGAGACCAGATCAAAAAACCGGGCAGCAAAGGCAACCGCTGCCGAAAAAAAGAAGAAAAAAAGGATCACAATATACTGCCTCTATATGCAAATACCTCTGTATATGTGTAATATTGTATTACATAAATGTGTAGATAATTGATCGCAAAAAGCATTAAGAGTAGCTTACCTTAAAAAGAGAGATTCTAACACAATTCAACTTAACAAAGACTGCTAAAACTAAACTTTTCCCCTTAAATCACCAAACGTCTACACCTACAGTAAATTATCCTCAAATTTCAACAGTGAAAAGAAGAAAAAAACATTATTCTTAACATAATCGGTATACTGATTGGTAAACTATCAGAATTAACATGAGATTTAAAGAAAAAGAGGTTCAATTATATCACTTATGCCTAGTAATATTTGCGTGTTAACTACATTTTGCATATTTTTGTTGGTGCATTTTCTAGTTTTTACATGTTTTTATTGTGATTTTGCTTATTTCTTAACAGCTGTAAAACATAGTGAAAGTTACATCCTGTCTGTCTCTTTACTGTACAGAGTGAGATGGTTTTTCAAACAGAATATTTACAAGGGAGAGACTGAACACACTGATGCTGATTGACGCTCGCTCCACGCTCTTCTCCTCTGTACCTCCGCCTCCTTCCGGCACCGTCTTGCTGATAATGGTTGACCTGAACTTTCAAAGGTGTGTGCGTATAAAAATTCCAGAGAACCCGATCTGTTTATTAGGAAAGTCATGGGGGATAGTGAGAGGCTGGATGAGTCTTATTTAAGGCCAACTCGATCAGTCCTGCTTTATCGTGAACGCTGAGTTTTTTTCTCTCAGCTAGCAGAGTTAGTGGGAAGAAGCAGCACTAACAATTTCACAGAGACAGCTATTATAGATGTGTTGAGATGGAGGCTAAAAATCAGGGTCATCAACATCCACGATCACATTTCCTCCTCCAGCTAACATCTCACAGCCCTTTACCTTCTGACCCCAACTAATCGAAGATCAAAAAAACGGATGGAGATCTCCTTGTTTCAAGCATGACAAGTCATTATCGGACAGCATTGGAGAAGAGAATAATGGGAATGATAAGGCATGTCAACTGTACACTAAGTAAAAATTTCTGTGCAATAAATGAGGCCTCTTCATCCTAAAGATCAGACAAAAAGCGTCTCCTTAAGGAGCGAGGCCTCCACAGCTCAAATTCTCATCCTCATGGTTTTCACGGGACAGTGTTTCTTCTCAGTTTCAGTTTTTTCAAGCATTTTTCTACTCACCAAACCTGTAAATAAGATGCATCTTTATTTATTTTTTTACTCCATAAAAATATGCAACACTCACAAACTGTACTGTTAGGGTAATGCAACATGTGTCCAGCAGAGGGCACTGTAACGGTTGTGTCCCACTGGGATGGAACAGCTGAGGACTAGTTAGAAAAACTCAGACTTGATCAAATAATCATGCAAATTAGAGACAAGTTTGACTCGGAATCAGATTGCAGGTGTAGAAAAGGAATGTTGTGGGAATAAAACAGATTCGGAAGCTGCATAAATAACTAGTTAGGTGATGACGTAAAACACTTATTTTCAGATTCTCATACAAGGTTTTATTTCTCACAACTTTGTTTCACATTTCTGCAGCTCTTCAAAATGTCGTTCTTGTATCGTCTTTCTCACAGAAACTAAATTAGGAGCTGTTAAAATACGTTTGAGGACAACCTATCAAGGTCTGCAACGGTTTCAGGAAAAGAAATTGTGTTCTGAAGCTCTTTCCACTCTGGAATGAAATGAGAAGCCCCTCACAGACATATTAGGCGTTCTTATCAACTCATTTTCATGTTGCATTCATAGTTTGTGGCTCAGTTTGAGATACAACCCCAAGCTTGAGTTTCTTTACTCCTGTAATTCCACCATGGTCCAGATGCTCCTCAACTTTCTCCATTTGGAGACAAGTTTGCCAATTTGTCAAAGTTAGCTTGTTATGGGTTTGAATGGTTTGAACTAACTACACTAAAATAAATTTCATACTTACTGCTTGACCCGTCCCGACTTACTTTTATGTATAAAATAGGGCAAAAGTTGTTGAAAATGAACAGAACTGTTTTTACAGTAATGAGGAAATAATTATTTATATATATATATATATATATATATTATATATTTATATTATATATTTTTTTAGTCTGTCAGCTGAACAGTAAAACCTAAAGCCTGTGTTTTAGGCTGCTAATGGAAGCTTAAACTGGGAAATTTTCGCCATATATTAAGTAATGTAAAAACAAACAACTTTCTTTATTGAATCAACAAAGTCCATGAAAATATAAAAAAAGCAGAAGAAATAGCAGAAACCTCACTTTTAAACTGGTCATGAAATGTTTTGAAGGGACATAAAACAGCCCCCCCCCCAACCCCCCCCCCCCAATTTCCTTGCTTTTTAGAGTTAAATTTCTTATTTTCTCATAACATGTAACTGTTTGATATCTAATAGCAAATGCCTGTCTACTTGTTGCATTCATTTTGTGTTTACTGCTTTTTTGTATGACTGACAGAAAGGAGGCCAGGTGTTTGACCCCAAAAGAGGAAAAATATAAAAAATATATACAGAAATGCAAAAAAATTACAGTCACTACACAATATCATGGTTATATATTCAGCATTTAACCTGAACATTCACAGACAGCACTTCAGTGCATTATAGCAACAACTTTGCTGCAATCAGTAAAGTAATGAGGATTTTATTTCCCATCCATGAATGTGCAGTAGTACATGATTGTTGAAGTTGCTAACTCGTCTCTCGTTTTACTTTTATATGGATGTTCCAGGTTTTTATCTCCTCCCGGTCTTCTTAGACCTCAGCAGATGGTCGCCAAAATAGAATGAGCATTCTTTCTCTTCTTGCTTTTAAAAAGTTTTTCTCTGTGGTCACAAGATTTCATCTTTTAATGTGGAGAAAATATGCCTCCATGTAATCTGTAGGTCACCATAGACTTTATGAATTAGAGTTGATATTATTTTACTGGAAAGATCTAAACCCAGTTGGACTGTAGCTAGCTTGGCTAATTTGGTGAATTATGATATTACATCTTTTTTTTCCGTTTTTTTTTTTCCTTGCTATTTTGGGAAGCATTTTAAGACTAACTTTGTTGTAAATAGCCATTAAAAAAAGTAGACAAAATGGAGAGTCAAACAGCTGCAGCAACAAAGGAAAAAAGGTCAGCTGCTCCAAAGTACAACCACAGTGGCGCAACCATAAGGGACTTTAAGTGGTGAACTCTGCTGGACACAATGAGTTAGAAACTGATGCAGCTCAATGAAACCATCTTTACATCCACAACTCGTGTTGAATAAGGATGTGACTTATTCACAGGTTTACATTGTGATGAATCAACGCACAATGTTCGAAAAAAGCCTTCTGCATGAGCATCTAAGACCGTTTCAAAGTAACGCCTTTCACAGAACACAATAGTCAGAGGCTGAAAAAGTAAGAGCCTGGTGAGTGTTATGTAACCTGAATAAAAGAAGTGGCCGAAAGGCTGTTGTGAAGCGAGACACGCCAGTCTATCAGGAACACTGGGACATCCTGAATTCAACAGGTTCATAACACACTTCCCAAACCAAACATTTTCTTAAACAAAGGCATAAAAGACCTTACATTATTTATTGAAACCGGCAGCAGCAGTCTGCTGTCGATGCCTGCTGCGGTTTTGGCTCATATGTGATGAAAAAACAAGCAGCCTGAAAGCGTGCCGGTCAGTCCTGGTGCTGCCACGCATGGGGGACATTTCCACTGGAGACCTGTAAGGCACGTCCATCCACTCAGCAGCCTCTGACAAAACTTTGTTATTCACAGTAACACAAGTTCAGACCAACAAAAACACTGCAATGTCTTGAAAACCAGGCTTTCCACAGACGGCAAAAAACACAAATAAGAGGGATGTAAAATATTAAAGAAAGAGGAAAAAAAGCAGGAGTTGAAGACTCAGTCTTTCTGGCTTGTTGGTCAAAGTAAGAACGACCACCCTGCTGCTACCAGGAGCAGATGAAACAACTATAGATAGCAAGAAATTTATGAAATATCATATTAGTAGAACAGAAAACAAGAACAACTTAGTGATATCATCATGAGTTACCATAAACAGCATTGACGTCTTTGTTATTCACAACATTTTTGTTGTTCTTATACCCTGTTTTCTATAAGAATATCATTTTCATCCATGATTGTATTTCTCGTAACAAACAGCTCTTTAGGGAGGATGATGAGGAGTAGCAAGGGCGAGAGGAAGAAGAGTGGGATGGGAGCAGATCCAGGCGGCGCTGTGGATCTGGTAAATGTGACAGTGTCTACTTTCTGCTTTGACACAGGGGCAGATGGACAGTTCATTCCTTCCTCAGTAGCACCCAGCAGGAGCCCTCAGACTGCCAACGCACCACAAGGCCAGTGGCGAAGATGAGATGTTGCATCAATACAAAATCAACAAAGGACAGTGGCTTCTCAAATACTGCTGGAGCTGGGGTTTAAAGGATGCATGGGGTTGAGGGGAATGTTCTTTGATGATGATGCAGAATAGCTTTGGCCAGTTAAGAGATAGCATCCCACACCTCCTCAGGATGTCCTGATTTTATTTACCCAGTTGTTTGTTGACATTCTTACCTTTGATTCTTCCACATCAGAGTCTTATCCCTTTTTGAGAACTTTTTTTTTTAATCATTTCTGGTTTCTATGGACTAGTGTGTACAATGTCTTAAGCACACCAAACATCTGATGCCTGTATTGCTCTCCTCCTGCTCCTCCCCCCTCATTTTTTACACATCAGACTCGATGCTGGAGAGTTTCTCATACACATGGCCATTGCTTCCATTGAAGGGACGTGGGGGACCAACCCCCAGCATGGAGCCATGGTGGTTCATTCCACCAAGGCTGAGCTCTTTCGGGAACCGGGGAGTCACATTAGACATCACACCGGCTGAGGCAGGCGCCGGCATATAAGTTGTTGTACTTAACTGGCTCCTGAAGTCACTACGGCTGTTTTTGACAGCTTGTTGCTGCTGCTGTTGCTTTGTCATGTAATATTGTTTGGCTCCATGCATCAGACACTGATCGTCGCCAAAGGTGGGTATAAAAGGGTTTTGGTTTACCCGGTCAGGGTAAAGGGATTTGGATAGAGAGAATCCTGCCCCACCTCCTCCTTCCATCAAAGATCTGTCTCTGTCCCTCATGTCTCTTTCTCCAATGGAGCGACGATGGGGGCCCTCACCACCCCTGAAAAGGCCAAATGGTGATCCAGGACCTTTTCTACTGTCACCTCCATAAAACAGTGGGTCTCTGTCTCTGTCTCTCTCTGAGCCCCCATGTCGCTCAAATATGTGTGCAAAGGGACTGTTACCCTCCATGTAGCGCTCCTTTTCCTTCAAGCTGACACTCCTAGGTGGGGGCAACATTCCCACCATGCCTGGTCCGCTCATCCCTCCACCTCCTCCCAAACCCCCGATCAAACTTCCCATCCCACCAGATTCCTCTTTCTGAAGGTCCACAAATGTGTCGTACGAATGTTGGCGCCTCAACTGCTTACCAAGTCCTCCACTCTTTCTTCTCTGCTGGACCTGAGATTGAGACTGAGGGCCTCCAACCATACCTCCAACTCCTCCCCCACCCGTTCCTCCCCCCATCTGTTCCAAGAGGTGGTTGTTGTCCTCGCTGATATCATAGAGGTTTCCTGTCTTTTTACAACCTTCGCAGCGCATGCAAGTTGCAGAGCTTGGTCGGCTGTTTCCTCCTCCCGAGGAACCACAGCCCATTCCACTGCCATAGCCGCCATTTCCACCTCCGTGGATGGACATTTGCTTTCCCCCTCCTACCCCACTGGACCGACAGTTTCTGCATTCCCACTCTCCTCCAGCCAACCCAGATCCTCCACCACTCTTTGAATCTGTCTTTTTGGGTTTACTCTTGAGAAAATCCTCCACTGGCACCAGTGAGGTACAGGTTCCAACTCCTCCATCTCGACTCCCAGGGCCCTCAGTCAAATCCACATGCTCCCACTGAGGGACACCCTCTTTGGGACGAAACTGATCCAAATAAAAATCTCTAACGCTCTCCTTTTCTCTGAAAAGATATGAGTTCCCGTCATTGTTTCCCCCTCCACCAGTTCCTCTCTTACGTTCTGGGGGCAAGAATGGTGGGGAGGCAGAGCGTTGACTGTGGTAGTGGTGGTGACTGATATGGTAGGGTTTCCTCCTGTAGCCCAGCTCAATCTCATCCAGCTCCCGTCTGGACTTTGCAGAGGCCGGCCTCTTCTTCAGACTGTCTCGGTACTGTTTACGCTTTTTGGCATTACCCTCCAAGTTTCCATAAGTTACTGTGTGTGTGGAAATGTCTGAAACATCCGAGCGTACATTTCCATCTTCTTCCCCTCCCCTCCCTCCACAGTAGCTATGTCCTGGGATGTACGTGGAACTTGAAGCACCGCCCTTGAAGGAGAACTTCCCATACACGTCAGGCAGTCCTCCTTTGAATCCTGGGCCTGAAGGGGGAGTTTGTCCGGACAGCAGGTCAAACTTGCTCATGTTTCTGTGGGTCAATGCAGAGCAGGGCTGGGTGGCAAAGATGGGGGCCACCCCTCCTCCGAGGCTATCACAATCAAACATGCCCCCCTCCAGGGAACTCACACTGCCTCCAAGACTGTGGGGCCTGTTGGGTGGAGGGCCAGTCAACCCCAGTGTTGAGCCATGGTGGTGCAGGTAGTGATCCTGGTAAACATTGCTATCCTTGAGGTGAAGGTTGCCAAATGTCCTCTCCACCTCACTGATGTAGTCACTGAACATGTTGTCTTCTGGTAAGTACGGAGGTTTGCAGTCAGAATGTCCAGCTAAGCTGCGTCGATGCTCAGAGATGTCGTAAACTGAGGATTCTCGACGAATGAAGTCCAAAGCGCTGTGTGGCGATCCGTTCACCCCAGACAGAGAGGCCATGTTCTTGGCAGTACGTAAGAGCCGCATAATGTTGGAATGGGTGTTGTTCATGGTTGCTGATGGGGAGTTCAGAGCAGAACTGCTTTTTTCCTCAATCTGCACTCCATGGATGCAGCTGTAGATGCCCTGTGAGGGGGAAAAAAGAGAAGGATTAAAGGGGGATAATATGACACAATTTCCTCCTGCTGGTAAAGACCTCTAAATCTTGTCTGTACAACTACCAGAAATATGGCACACAGAACAAACTGAAGGATCATTTTTTATAATTTTGGTGGAGCCATAGAGATAAAGACTCTTGCCAAAGCTAAAAAAAAAAAAAAACCCAAGAAAAACGGAGTCAATTCTCAGAGCACCATAAAATATTTGGTCACTGCAAATGCATTAATACTGTTACAGGGTAAAACACAAGAATTGTATTAACTGATTCTGTAGGTTTGCCCACTAAATAAATTGGCAGTTTGTCATCCTAATGGTAAGTTCATTTGAGCAGCGAGACATAGAAAGTTACAAAGAAAATCCATTTTACAGAATTTATATACATTAGTTTGGATTTCTTTGATGGACATACGTATTTAAACCCCCTTGCTGAAAAGACTATTGTCAAGGAGGTCAGACGTTTCTTGTATTTCATGAGCAAGTTTCCTGTTGTTTAGCAACTCTGAGTCTTTGTTTTCTCTATAGGTTTTCTATATGATTGAGGTCCAGAAACTGGCTGGGCCACTCCATGACCTCTTCAGCCTTTACTTAGGTGTCTTAACTGTATGTTGTGGGTCATTATCTTGTTGGAAGACCAATTATAAGCCTCCTGGTGGAGAGAAGGAGGTTCTCACTTAGGATTTGATATTACATGGCTCCACCCATCCTCCCATCCACACGGCAAAGTAGCTCTGTGTAGAAAAACCCTCCAAAGCATGTTTGCACCTCCATGCTTGACAACTGGGATGGTGTTCTTGGGGTGATAGGCAGCATTTCTCTTCCTCAAAACAGGATGGGTTGGAGTTGATGCCAAAGAGCTCCACTTTGGTCTCATCTGTTCACAGCACCTTCTCCCAATCACTCTCTAAATCATGAAGGTGTTCACTGGCAAACTTCGGGCAGGTCTGCACACGTGCCTTCTTAAGCAGTGGGACTTTTTAAGCTCTGCAAGATGTTAAGCCATTGTGGTGTAAAGTATTCACAATGGTTTTGTTGGTGACAGTGGTTCCAGCTGCTTTTAGATAATCAACTAACTCCTGCTGTGTTGTCTCATTGCCCTCATGATCATGGAAACCCTACCAGGTGAGATCTAGTTCGGAGCCCCAGACCTAAAGGTGTTTTGATGGTCATGTTCTTGCATTTTGGCACCATAGCACCAGTAGTTGTCACCTCAACCTCCAGCTCCTTGCTGATGGTTTTGTAGTCCATTCCAGTCTTGTCCAAGTCTATGATCCTCTCCCTTAAATTGACTAAAAGCTCTTCAATCTTTCCCATGATGGAGAGTTTGGAGTCTATCTGATGGACCGATTCTGTGGACAGGTGTCTTTCTTTGTCATTTTTTATCTCTCGTTTAAATGAACCTACCATTAGAATGACACACTGTTGATTTATTTTTAAGTGGGCAAACTTGCAAAATCAGCAAGGGATCAAATACTTATGTCCTCCACTATATGTAAGGAGATATGATAGTTTCAGTGGGATTATCTAAATATCAATAGAAAGAGAAAAAAAATAGGAACTGTAAAATTTACCGCAGTTTAGTAATAAGTAAAAACAGAAAAGAGGACCCTGTGAATTAGCTTGATGCTAATAGGAAACATGTATCACTTTATGCTGTGACTGGGCTGTGCTTTTAGTAAATGAGAGGACAGTAAATACACAGCATTGTATGGCAAGAGAACTGACATACAAGGTATGACACTGTATAATATATGGACACTGTAGTCATATAGTGACTGAAATGAGAAAAATCGCCACTGAGCAAATAGTATGAGGACTCACTGAAAGTGCTGTGGCTCAATGGTGGGTGATTGATAAAAGGGAAAGAGCCGTAAAAAACCTCTTTAGACCGAACGGTCAATACTTTTAATCAATGTGATTAGAATTCAGCTGTACAATTTCCTCTGACAGTTATTAAAGACCTCAGTTTCACGAGCCCTCAGTGCCATTGACCACAAAACAATCTCGATCACAGAACACGGCCACACCAAGGAGAAAGCAGCTGATCCGTACAGTGACAGAAAGATGAACCGCTCCATTTGCATTCAGTGATGTACGGTACAATATCCAGATAAAAATGGATGTTCAGCTGAAAGTAAACCAGGCGTGACAGATGAGGGCCGTAAAGGATCGGATCAATTCCCGACACACTTTTAACTCCGTTTTTTTTCTTCCCCGAACACTTGCAGGTTGTTATGGAAAGATGACGGTGTTACGTGTTAAGCTAAGATTGCGACCTTTGTGATGCGCGTCAGGTCGGGGATGAGGTGTCATCCTACAGACAACTCATCCCAACGATTTAGATACAAGTCTTCACAAATCTCCAGGCTCCAGCTCTTTGTTTTCTGTTTAATTGCATTCTGCCCGCTGCACTGCAACACAAAAGCTTCATTCCTCATACTGTTGTTACAGATAATATTATTACTTTTTTAATTTCACAGTCTGTTAATGATCAAGTATACAAGGCTCAAGAACAGCTGCAACATGAGAAAAAGAAAATGGCAAGGGAATCTTGATGAATTTGAAGTCTTCTCCACCTAAATCTGTCTTTCGGGGTTGATTCACTCATCTCCACTTCATCTCTGTCATCCGCTGCTGTGCATAATTTGTCATCACTGCATCTGAGTTCTGATTACAGCCCACCTTCGACCAAATCTGTCACTTCTTTCTTCCCTCGACATCAATGACAATCATTCTGTCACTTAGCTTGATCTCAGAACAACACCCTTTCCTCCTTTAGATTTTTACCCCTGGTGCAGTTTGAAGGTATGAAAAAAACATTTTATTCATGATCAGATGACAAAGAGTCTGAACTCTCTTTTTTAGTTTTACAGTTTAACACCAGGCAAATGAACTTGTGGCAAATTAACCCAACGATGATGTTAGAGGGCATTATTTTTATTGCTCCTAAAATTAAATATTAATTGCAGGAATAACAATAACATCTAGACTGTGGAATTTAACAAAGAATCACATCTAGAAATACAGTAAGACTCAGGAAGAAGAAGTGGCGCTGGTTCTTTAGTTGATTTGATTGGAAATTTTCAAATTACGACTTAATTTTTGATTCATGGTTTAATATCATTGAATTCAATGCCAATTTTCATCTCTTCCATAGAAAACATTGTAGCCTGATTATAAGAATGAGTTTCCATGTACCTAGTAATCTAACCCAGACAAAGATTACATGACTAAATTTGGGTTGCTTTTGCTAAAAATGAACAGTTATTTATTTTATTTTTTTAATCAACTGAAGATCTTTAAAATGCAGGAAAAGAGAAATACATTATCTAGGATTTCGTGAATCAGTATGAAGAAACCACAATTTAATATAAGTTTATAATTAGGTTTTTTTAACCCAGCCTTACTAGTGGCTTAAAGACCCACTTGGATGAAAATCATGTTTTTTGATGTTTTTAATATGCTTTTGTGCCATTTTTCTGATGAAATAGATTATTTTAAAAAACTGTTTGAAAAGGAGTTTATTTCTTATGTAGAAATACAAGGGGTGGGCCACGAACTCCTTGGTCCGTTAGAACCTACTGCATCCATTTGCAGACACATAGATTTATGTTTGTCTTTGTTGTCCTCGTCTGAGCTGCAATCTGGCTCAAAGCTGTACAGCTGGATAGCTCCAGTTTTGCTAGCTGTTTTTGTTGCACTGGTAATGTTGGTTGTGAGCGGCTGTAAACAGATGGGTGATGGGAAGTGGGGATGGAGTTACTCCACACCAACGGTCCCCCTCACAACTCAGAGGTGATGAACTAATACCGCTGCAGAGACTATGTCCTCAAAAGCAATAGTTTTTTTTTATTTTAGCTAAAAACGGAGTAATCGTGATTATAGATCACTGGAAACGCTTTTAAAATAGATGAAAAGAGGATCGGAGTGGGTCTTCAAGGCCACAAAAAAATCCCATCCAAGTGTTTCCCTCTGAATATTTGATCAGACTGAACCATCTGTATCTGACGACACACAGTGTTTATTTAATTTGTCAGATCACCGCAAAAACAGACGTCATATTTGGAAACGAGAACAATCAGTGAGAGTTACATGAAGCCCAATTGGCCTCTGATCTGTTCCCCATTCAAATGATATTGATGCAATCCTTGAAAACAAGGCCGAATACAATTAGAAGTCAACTGGCATTGCAACCCTTCGCCTGTTAACAATGTGAAATTAACTTTAAACAAAATCTTCAGAACTGTACGCAGAAGCAAACCCATAAATCAGAGGGTTTTTTCAGCTCTGCTTTCTAGGACCAACAACAAATCAAACTGAGAGAGAGCGCAGCAGCATGCAGTACGAGCTGTAAATTCGCCATGTGATTGAGCCTGCAGCGGCTCACCTTCAGAGGCATGCAGTCAATTACACCATAGCCATGTCACAACAATTCCTATGTAAATCAAACACCTTGGGGTGACTTTGGTCCCTCGAGATCCGGTAATCTACCCCTGCCAGTAGGGTGGCTGATTCTTTGGTTGAGTGAATCATTGATTTCAGCTGAGTATTTTGTAAATGTTTGCCTCATGAGCACAAGAAAGGCCTGAGTTTTAGAATGCAAGGAGAACATTAATTTCTCTGACTCCGCTGTTTTAGTTAAGGTGAATATATAATATTCCCTCGTTTATCAGAGGGGTTAGAATCCACAAATTACTTTACAGTAGGATTACAAATGTTTTACGACAGTAAAACTCCTCACTGCAGACTTTATTCACTTTTCTCAGACAGACAGAATCATTTTCACTCCTTTCTCTCTTTAAGCTCTGAAGGTTCAAACAAGTCCAGTATTACAGAATAAAAGCATCGATCTAATCGCGATAGAAGATTTATGTAAATGTAGCAAATTGAATGCACAGAAGAGATTGATTGAGAATGAAACAGATGGAACTGCATTATAACAGCTGTAATAATTTTGGCTTGATGTTTTTCTTTTGTTGTTGTTGCTTTTTGTGTAGCACCTTAGGAACAACCTCTATTGTGAATTGGCCCTTTTTTAATAAAATGAATGAAACTAGTTAGTTGTTTATTTATCAAAATGTGTCAAAAGTCAAAAACACATTTATTACTCTTCCTTTTCTCATGCTACATGTAAATGTAAACTCAGAACAGATCTATTTCATCTTCAATTGTGATTTAGGTCCATCTCTATGATTTAAGTTCTTTTTTTTCGTTACAGTCTTTTACTTACTCTGCTGATTGTGAAGACAAAGCCTGGCTGACCCGAGCAAACACCCATGAAGCAGAAGCGCAGCTGCCAGTAGAACCAGTGTTCACAGATAAAAGTGATGAGGGAGAGCGCCATGGCGGCACCCAGCATGTAGAAGACACCAGCCATGTTGTCCACGTCCAGCTGGCTGGACATCACCTCGTTCTTCTCATGGTGGCAGATCCCAGTTAGCCACAGAGACTCCAGCTCCTCCATCTCACCTGTGTGGAAGACATGTCAGGATATTGGAGACAGGGCAGATTAGAAGAAAGGGTAAAGCCAGGAGACGAAGACGTATGGTGTGGAGGTAAAAAAGAGGCATAAAGAGATGAATGTTGATTATTTTATGTCCAAAAATGTACAGAAAAGGTTCAAGACATTGCAAATATATGTAAAACATAAAAGGGAAATGATGTAAT
The DNA here is from genome assembly GCA_023969325.1 of Oryzias curvinotus. Classification (NCBI taxonomy): domain Eukaryota; kingdom Metazoa; phylum Chordata; class Actinopteri; order Beloniformes; family Adrianichthyidae; genus Oryzias; species Oryzias curvinotus. The sequence goes on from CM043722.1 coordinate 44,501,503, forward strand.
AACAAGTATAAGTAATAGGAACGAGAAAATGATGCAACATGGGAAGAGGGGAGAGCATGCAGAAAAAAGGGGTTGAGGATGGTTAAAAGTGAAGTTCAGCACTTAGATGTGCTTCACACATTTGTGCTTTTGTTCCCACGATAATTACAGATTTCTTATTAGCATTTTTGATCTACTGGTTTATTGTGTGAAGCTGGTCTGATGCCAGCCTCCGAGTTTCTGCTGTCTTTTGTGGGTCACCTTCTGTTTTATCACGAGTTGCTCTCAATCAAAGCAGACAAGAGCACGACAGGCGCCACTTAATTAATCATATATTCAGCCACGGTTGCTACATTTCAACTCCTCCAGCGGCACAGCACCGTCTAGCCTCTGAGCTAAAAAACGCATTTCAGCTGCACTTAACCTCAGGACGACGCTCTGCCCATACAACCACACATTCATAGTCAGTTTGCAATGTCCATCTGCTGATAAATGATGGCTTAGACCGTTCTGAACAACAGACAAAGCTGACCTTTATATGCTTCATATGGTTTTTGGTTGCTTTTCTTGAAATGAAGACCCCTATTAGACAACAACATGCAAGTTCTCTGTCTTGCATGAGCAATAGTGCTTGAATAAAGTGAAATTTATGACAGGCCTCTGCTAGACATCCAATGTGATCCAATATTGTGAAGCACAAATTCCATCCATCCATCCATCCATCCATCCATCCATCCATCCATCCATCCATCCATCCATCCATCCTTAGTTCCGCTTGGGGTCCCTGAGTTGCTGGAGCCTATACCCAGCCACCATGGCCACTTCACAAGTGACACACAAGCTTTTTCGGTCATTTTTACTGTTCAAGAAAACCAACTTAGACTAATATATATGTTCATTTTTAACTCTCAAATTTACAATCATAACATTTACAAAAACCATTTGCACTAATAAGCTTTTACATTTAACAGACGTTTCTATAACACTGTAACATATTTCTGTAAACTGAGGAGTATTTTACTGCAATGTCAGCAGTACAAAGGCTTTACGGTATTTTACTATAAACATCAATGAATTGTGGGAATTCATTGTGAAAAGCAATGGATTGTGGGAATTATCCTAGTCACAACTGGAATTTCCCAGTTACTGCGAACCAGACCACATTAAGAAAAACGCCCAGAAAAATATGGCCAATCACAAACAAATACATCATTATTTTTTTCTCATCTACTTGGACTAAGTTGAACCTGATATTCCTAACTACAAAGACTGTTTATTGTAAGCAAGTTCCAAACATTGTTTACATGTGCATCACTCACAGTAAAAATTCTAGCTGTGAGAACAAAAGTATCCCCTGATACCACATACTTTAGTTTGTTTTATTCATTCATTCATTCATTCATCTTCTTCTGTTTATCTCTTTCGGGGTCATGGGGCTGTCGGAGCCTATGCCGACCACTAATGGGCGAAGGCAGGGGATGCCCTGGACAGGTCGCCAGTCTGTCGCAGGGTAGTTTGTTTTACCTTTTCTATTCATTTTCTCTTCCGTTTTTCCCTTTCGGGGTCACGGGGCTGCTGGAGCCTATCCCGGCCACTTGTGGGCGAAGGCAGGGGACAGGTGGCCAGTCTGTCGCAGGGTAGAGTGTCCTCAATCACACACCCATTCCCTGTCACATTCACACCTATGGACAATTTAGAGTTGCCAATTAACCTATGAAGCATGTTTTTGGACGGTGGGAGGAAGCCGGAGATCCCGGAGAGAACCCACGCATGCACGGGGAGAACATGCAAACTCCACACAGAAAGGTCCCCCATTGATCTGTTTTTCATGTCCCCCAGCCGGGACTTGAAAACCGGGGGCCTTCTTGCTGTGAGGCAAGAGCGCTAACCACTGCGCCACCGTGCAGCCCGAGTTTGTTTTATATCATTGTATTTTAAATCCAATATAATTCTTGGTGGAAAGGTATTTTTTTTAATGACAGTATCCATTGGATAATTTTGTTAAAATTTCAACTAATTTACTTGTGAACATACATACTGTTTACTGAATATCAGCCTCTCCTGCTGTCTATTAGCTGAAATACTCTAGAGACCGTTTCCCATTCATTCTAAACGTCTATAGTAATCCTAATTCACTGATCTCAATCTTTTTGAATTACTGCTTTTTTGCTTATTTCTAGGTTAATTTATTTCACATTGTTAATAAGGATATTTTTTAGTTCTGTTTGGAAATTACAAAAACATTTAGCAACTTATCAAATAGAAAATAGTAAATAAGCCACTTTGTATGCAAACTTAGAAACTCCAGCAGAGCAACTGCTAAAGCAAATTTGTCTTGAGTAAAGCATGAGATTTGACAAATTGCTACTCTTGAATGGTCTTTGTATACGAATAAAAATAAACTTGCCTCTCGAAGTTTTAAAGAATAAAAGTCAAACCAAAAAAAATCATTTGAAAGGAGTACTGACTGTGTCCAGCAGTCTGTAGTGTCTTTGGCTTTCAGGTTCATCCTTAGAATTAATACAGAGGTTTCCAAATGCTAGTCAAAGACCCAAGTGTCATAGGTCTGAGCTCTGTCTCTCCCTCTGGTCACCAGCGGAAACCATCTCCAGAGTTCTAACCACACTACATCTCCCAGCAACCCCAGCGTGCACTTCCTGGATGCCACAGAACTGACTCTAATTCATTTAATCCACAACAGAATACTTAAACTCTGCACTGACTGAAGGTCAGCTTCAGTGCTTGTCAGATGAATCCAGGCTCAGTAAAACAATTTATAGCCGACGTCTTCTCAGTAATGACCTTGTAAGGTGTATTCAGACTGCAAAAGTCTGTTGGTCCTGACCAAGTCCGCTTACTTTGGTCCAGATCAAGTCCTGAACCTTGCATTTGTTCCACAATCAGAGTGACTTCAAGTGGACTTTCCTGTTCTGGACCAAAACTTAAATCAACCAGAGAAAGAATAACGGAAGTAATGCACTTTGCAATCCTTGTCAGGATAGTTCACTAATGAAACTTTATATTTTGCTGACCAATTTTGAACATCTGTCAAGTACAACACTTTTTATTTGCTGCTTTGGTACAGCGGAGGCATGCTGCAAGGCGGTCACTGAAAGGGTGTCGGCTATGCGGTTTCCCCTCAAAAACAAACAGCATCCAAACAAGTCACATGGTTATGTTTACAACCTTTGGTCCAAAACAGGAAAGTCGACTTGAAGGCAGTCTGAATACAGCCCAACGGACTTCTTCAATCTAAATACACCCTGAGACTCATTACAGTGCAGTCAGACAGCAACCCATACCAAATGAAGACACAGCACCTTTTATTATTCTCTGCCCTTTCACCTTAAATTAAGATGGGTTTCCATTGTGTGAAAGGAGCTTAAACTTTTATTAAACTAGAATTTGAGAGAATGTATGTCTTATAAACTGTTTGCTAATCTTCTTTAGCTCTTTGTTGTAAAGTTAATTAGCCCAAATTAAAAGAGGGGAGCTCTATATAACATGAGGCTTTGAAACCAAAAGTAGGAAAGCCTAATAATGTCATTATTACAATGTCTTTGAAGTTATGCAAGCGCTTAAAGGGTCTATATCATGCAAAAGCAACTTTTTTGAGCTCTTGAGTGTATTATTATAGTAATTCCTCACAAAAACAAACCCCAAAGTGATATTTGATCTGTTCAAGGATCTCTGAGTTTTCCCTTTAAAACCTGCGCTCCCAAGCACCAGCCCCTCCCTGTCCACAAAAACGAGTGGCTTCTCACATTGTGACATAGATAAGTGAGGAACAGCCCCTTCCAGGAAAAGTCTGCTCTGCCAGCACCGCCCCCAGGCTAACAGACACACCCGCTTTCTCTGCGAAGCTAGCAGTGATCGCCAAAAGTGCTTTCATTTTATTTGCACATTATGCTCATTCATCGTTGCAAATGTTTGGATGTTGTTTGTTTTTGTAGACAAAACGCAGACACACTGCAGAGGCCGGCTCTAGGTTAAGATCATGAAAGGGTGGCACCCACAAGGAGAGAAAGGCAATGCTTCAGTTGTCTTAATTCCAGGTAGGAAAATGAGCTGCAAAAATAATTCTTTTTTCATTAAAAAGTATTTTTTTATTGCGTTAAAGGGGATATATTATCAGTAGGGGTGCAATGGTACACGTAGTTGGACCATACCGTTTCGGTATGGCAATTTTGTTTTGGATCACTCTTGTACCGTTTCGGTTTTTTTTGTTTGTTTATTCCCCCCCCCCAAAATAAATAAACTTTGCGCCGAGGCAGAACTAATGTTAACCGGGAGTTTCCGCAGAGAAACTCAATGGTGTCTGCGCTGTGTGTGTGTGTGTGTGTGTGTGTGAGTATGTGTGAGTGCACGTTCAGGGTGAGCTCTAAAAGAACAGAGACTGGTTCTTTTATTAACCCGCTCTGGAGGCTCTGAGGGTTCAAACAGGGAAGTGAATCTCCCCTGCGTCTTCCGACCACGGCCAGAAACCTCATTGCAGGAGATTGAACAGACATTAGGTGACAGTGAGCATGTCAACAGTATCATGTGGACGCGAGGCCAGAGCTGGAGGAACCCCCCCCCCATCTCCTTACGCTCTCCTGTTTGGGAACACTTTTGCTTTGTTTGGATGAAAGGAAAAGACAATTGAATAAGTCAAATGCAGTGTCTCGACATTTTATTGTTACACGAAGATAGCATATGCCACAGATAACACATCTAATCTGTTAACGCACTTAAGAGTAAAATCGGATGTACGAGAAAAAAAATGCGCAGGTTAAAATGTTTTTTTTTTTTAGGCCAGTGCCAGTATCCAACGTTTTTGGTTCCTCCAGCTAATAGCTTTATTATTTTATATAGCAGATCACCTACTTAGGTGAATTTTATTATTGTTATATAAAACCAAAAAGTGCATTTCGCAATAAATTTTTTTCTGCCTTTTTTGTACCGAAAAAAGTACCGAAAATGTATCGAATCGAGCCCTATGAAATTCTGAATCGAACCGAATTGAGATTTTAGTGTACCGTTACACCCCTAATTATCATATACATGGATATAGTTTACTCTGAAAGGCTTAAAGTGTGGGTGACATGGCCTATTTTAATAAGCCAAAATATAGTAAATAGTCTCTATTTCATGTTGCGATTGTTTTTAATATTTTTCGAAAAAGAATAAATAACGAAAAACGCGATATAAACAACGAGGACGGCCGCCGGCTTCACGCATTCCGCCGAATTCGCGCCGCCCTGTTTGTGACGTAACGAAAGGCAGACAACATGGCTAGCACCGATAGCGAAGCACAGAGTGATGCTACCGTCTTCCAGCCAAGACCACTTAAATTTGTTTTTTTTAATCGTCTTCTCACAACTGAGGTCGTGACCACGCTCAATAATGACGATGCCCGCATTATTGATCGCAAACTCTTCAGATTTGTTTGTGAAAGTTTAGCGTGTGTCCCCAGTTTTGGTCTCTAGGGGATCCGTCACGCTGACCACGTGGTACAGACAGAGCCAATCAGAGCCGTCGACGCATCCGAAAGCAACTAAAACGTCCCATCATTGGTCAATTAGGCCGGGTAGACGAGAGATGGCCGCGACCATAGAGGAAGCGATCCGCAGAGAAATATAGAAAATAAAGCTAAAATTCGCCGATTTCAGACAATTTTTTCATCCGGAAAGCGATTTGTCCATAGAGATCAGGTCTTTATTTCCAGGAAAGTACGTTCGGTTTGCTCAAAAACCCGGATTTCCGGGAATTCCCGGAAGACTTTCATCACTGAACGTTAAACTCACTCTCTTTTGTAATAAATACATTATGTAATAAACGTTAAACTCACTCTCTTTTGTGCCAGCTTTTCGGTCACAGATTTTCTCTTTTTGTACTGGCTCCTGCCAGTGCTGGTACTGGGCGTTTCTGTTTTTCGGACGTGCGCTGACCTTGTTTTGTCCATTGTTTTAGCAGCGTTTCTTGTTTGGGGAATTTATACACAGATACACTTTCACTAGATGTATTGCTACATCCAGCTGCCACACAACGACTTGGCATGTTGATGATAAACAGAGAATTAACGAGAATTAACGATGATTAACGAGAGAAACGAAGACTACCTGCTTTGTTTACCTGCTGTCCGAAGCGGAACTACGGAAGTCAATGCCTTGGTAAGTAAAAGCATGCTAAAGGATATGAAGGTTTAAAAACCTGTCAGGTAACAGCGATTATGAAGAATTTAAGTTACATTTTCTGGAAAGTTGAGACATCTTTTCTGCCCCGCTCTGTTTGAATCTATTCTAACTCCCTTCATTTTCTTACAGAGCTACCTAAGCTCCATCAGTTTCTAGGCCACCAGGAGTGGGGTGGATGGAGAGGCGGGGCAAAGTGACATTGAAATCCTGAGAGGCTTAGATAGGTCTGCCTCAATTGTTTTTAATCCAAGGCAACCCGTGTGCAAATGGACATCCATGTAGAAGTTTATGATTCTAAACACGAAGCAAATCGAATTAATTATCAGTGAGTTAGCAACAACACACAGGAGCGTCCTGGTAGATTATGGACTGTCAAACATGAACCTGCTTCAGAAATAAATAGAATCTGAATGCTTTTGTTGTCACGGATACTCCCTTTTTCAGAGGGCTGACCTATATTCACATGTGCGAGCAAACACACAAAAACACCAGGAGCTATGCTGGCGTCCTAACTGGGACGCACTATACTAGGCTCCCGGAAGGCTCTTGATTCAGGGTGCTCAAAACAAGACGGACCACGTCCAAAGATGCTCACTACAAAACACACAGAAACCTTGACACACACACAACTTCTTGCAAACTGCATTGAGATGTGATGCTGAGCTGCAACTCTGCAGCATCTAAATCTGTTTATAATGAAGAGTTTGAAAACCATAAATCATGCTCACTTTTTTATAAATAATAATAATAATTGATTCATCTGTGCTTTTCCAAACGCTCAAAGCTCTTACAATGTGTCCATCATTCATTCACTCCTCATTCATATTTGGTGATGGTAACTACTGTTGTAGCCACAGCTGCTCTGGGGCAGGCTGACAGAGGCGTGGCTGCCAGTTAGCGCCTACAGTCCCTCTGACCATTACTGGGACATTCATACGCATTCGCACACCAATGTTGCTGCACTGGAGGTAAGGAGGATGAAATGTCTTGCCCAGGGACAGAACCACAGTTTACTAGGGGGAGCGGGGATCGAACCCTAGACCCTTCGATCATTGGCTGATCTGCTCAACCTGAGCCACTGCATGGAAGTTTGGAACACAGTTGAATTTATTTGCCAATCATTCATACAGTTATTACTGTTCCAGCAGGAAGAGCTCAAATGTGGATCTCAAAAGCACAAACTTCTCAAAGCTCGGACAGCCTTCCATAGAGGAGAGTCCCAACAATGGAGCCGTTCAAGAATGGGCCATGGTCCTTCATACTGGATTGTCGCTATCTAATACTAGCGCGTGTCCGCCACCTACAGTTGGAGTACAGCTACAGATGCGTAGAGCCTGAAAACAGTTGTAGAAACTTGCTTGGCTTCACATGAATGCGAGAGGTTTAACTGCGGAAGCCTGATTTGTTGCTGAGCTCTTCAGATCAAAATATCGTACTATGGTTCTGCAGAAATGGTGTGCACAGCCTGAAACAAGGCAGAAGTAACTCCTGAATGACTAGACACGAGCTTTCCTGTTAGAGCACATATGTCAAACTCAAGGCCCGCGGGCCAAATGTGGCTCACCATGTCATTGTATGTGGCCCGCGAGAGCATAAAAGTTTTGAATTTAAATAAAATTTAAATGAAAATAAAAATTGGTGTGTATTTATTCATATCTAGGGGGAATCTGACTTGAAATATCGGATTGGGCAACTATACATTGGGACTTAAACACTGTCAATAGAACCTAACCTGACAGAATCAAATGTAAAAGGATTTATGTTAGAGTAACAAGCAAACATATGTTTTCTATGCAACTATATTTGTCACCTTTGAAAAGTTATAATAAATAAATGATGAGTTATTTAGCATTAAGGAGTAGGCACATTTATTTTTCATTTCATTTAGTTACATGTATAAGTTATATCTGGGGGACAGCTCCTATGGTTATGTGGCCATCAGTGAAAATTAGTTTGACACCCCTGTATTAGAGGGTTCATTAGAATTTAAACTGGAGCTCTTTTAGGGGCAGAAAAACGTTTACTCTACTTTGCTCTGCCAAATCACCCATTTTTAGGAACATTGTCAATGTGGCGAATAAACTTCAAGTTTAATTTGAATGATTTTGTTAGCATCTAGTTTATAAATATCTACGATAGCCCTGAAGTGCAAATCACACAAACAAATTCCTCAGTGCAAAAACTATAATATAAGAAAATATAAGATCACTACAAGAAAAACAATTAATAAGAAAAACACAACATTTTGAAAAAAATCAAACCAAAGCTGTTTTTTTTTTGGATTTAGTTTTTTTAATGACATTTTGGTTTTGATATTTCCTTTTGCTTTTTTAACTTTGATATTTAAAATGTTTTTGCATTTAGTCATTCATTAATATGATCCGTATACATCTTCTCCAAAAGCAAAACAAAGAAACACCATAATGGTTTTTTTCTTGTTCTTTGCCAGTTTTCTGGGTTACAACTCTTTTTTTGGAACTTTAAAATTTTTAAAAATCTTTTTGTTCCCAAATATCTGCATAAAAGATGTACAGAGACCAAAACTATTAAATCATTAAAAACCTCACGCCATCAGTCAGACGTGCTGGTGCGGCATGCGTGGGTGCGGATGACACACTGGCAGCAGGAAACATGTGGAGGTTCTTAAAGTCAGCTGAGAGGCAAACGCGCCCCCCCATTTTCATATCCATATTGGATCAGGAATCAAAATTAATTCCTTAAAAAAATTCCTGGAGGATATTACTACAACCAAGCTCTAATTTTTTTAGATTAGATTATTGCTTCAACAAATGATAATAAAATCCCCATCATTGTGTTAACTTGATATTAAAGTACACTGCATTATTAAAAATTAGTAAATGAGAGATGCTTGGGGCTATAGAATATACAATAAACTAAAAACAAATGTCATTAAGTCCTGGCACATGTACAATTTGGCAAATACAGAAAAAGATGTTTTGTTTACATGCTTGGTTAATGGAGAACATGATGCGATTAGAATTTTGTTGATTCATGCAGTTTTTCAGGAGGAAAATTTTGGCTATAAAAATGTTGCTCTTAGACCAACACAGCAGTGATGTGCAGCCAAGTGAAAATATAGCTTAAAAAATACATAAATAGATACATAAAAATTTATTGAAATTCTACTTTTTAAATTAAAAATAAAAATAATATATTCATTTTCAGACATGTCTATTCTAGTATTACTTTCTTTCTGTGTGGGTTTTTAACGTTGCTTTGTTAAAAGAGTTGCAAATTTACAAATTTATTGTTGAAATATTGTTGACAATTTGTTTAGACATGTCACTGACCGTCCTCTCCATTGAGACAGAGACACTTTTAACACTGAAGAAGGAAAAGGAACACGTCTACAAACATGTTATCCATGTGTTTCTTCAGAATAAGCGGCACACAGACTTCATAGATGGTTAGATGATGATGTTTGTCCATCATTCCAAGTGAAAGTTATTTGTCATAAAGCAATACTGGGTTTGCTCCATGCTGATAATCACATTTTTATTAGTATGCAGACACTGACAACATATTTGAAAAAAACTCTGACGTCATACGTAAAAAAATCAAATGACATCATCCAATCAGTGATGAGCTACTGCTTCTGGTTTCTTTGTTTCTTTCTTTAACGTTTCATTTTAATATCTGGAAATTACTTTTGTTTTCCGATAGTTTTTTTTCTTTTTCTTTTCTTTTTATGGAATCGTATTTTGTTTTTTTGTTTTGTTTTTTTTGAAATGAAATGTTTTTTTAGTATTTGTTTTGCTTTTTTAATTGTGATCTTTAATTTTTTTTTTCATTGAATGATTATTTAGTGTGTTTTGGACTTCAGGGCCACCGTACTTTAGCATGACAGACTCCACTACATTAACCTATTGGTCTCCGCACACTGGAGGAAACATCTCCGTAGACTCTCACCGTCTCCAAAGAGCTGCAGAATGGCCAGGTCCACGTGTCTCTTCCAGAGCGACTCCTTCTGGATGGCGATGCCGTATCCTGTAGTGGCAAAGATGTAGCCACTGCCAATGGTCACCAGCTTGCAGCCCTCGTCCCTGCCAGCCATGTAGTTCAGTACGGCTGCATCGTAAATGAATGCATCTAATTTGCTACAGAATAGGGGTGAGAGAGAGAAGAAGGAAGAGAGAGGCATAGATAGGTTCCAATTAATTAGCTTTCAGAAGTCAAACATCGTGGCCACAACATTCCAATTAACCTGCTAAATAGCACTAAGCCGCTGATAAGAGTAATAGACTTCCACTTGGTTTGGCAGAGGCTGAAGCTGGCACACAGACTGGTGGAAAGAAACACCTGATAAAAACTGAAGAGGAGGAGTGAAAGTACTATTAGGGTTAATCAGCTGCAATATGTTTGTACAGATTAAAGCACAAACAAGGGGCTCCACTGATTGTTTTTATTCCCTTATTTTCTGTACGATTTATTTTTATACCTCGTGTTTTAAAAAAAACACGACCAAAGCGCGGACTCGGGAAGAGCAATGCTGGCTTCTGTTTTGCTGCTTTAGCTCTGGGGGTGTCTATAATGTATTTTCTTTTCCCCCCTCCCTTTAAACCTCGTTATCTGCTAATGAACTAGTCATTGTTGCGGCGAGAAACCTGTGTTCTATGAGAGAATAACATTGTTTTTGTCTCTTTCCTCTCACCTTTAAGAGTTTGGATTTGTTGAAAATGTGTTCTTTTTTAATACTGATAAACGGTGTATTGAAAAAGAAAGTTTATGATATTTATGTGCCTTGTAACAGACTGTGGACCTGTTCAGGGTGGAGCCCACCTGTGCACAACAATAGTTGGGTTGGTTATGATCTGATGCCTTTTGAAGATGTTCCCATGGCGTCTTAATGCACAATAATATAACCTTTTAGCTGGGGAGCCTAAACTTTCGAATATATATCTATAAGTAATCGAATGACTAGACTTTAAATCTGGCAGGTTGAGTATTCAGACATAAAATGGTGTATTAAATGACTGAAGTTGTGTGAACATATAGGAGTTATTTAAAAGCTCTGGAGCTGAATCAGTGAAGCACTTATTAATACCAGCACAGAGCTTTCAGTTGTTCCTCTGTGGTTGGACAGGCCTGGAGACATTCCCCAACCCATACAGGCTACGAAAAAAGCTACAAAACCAAAGGAAATGTTACTGGAAAGGTCTTTACCCAGCCTTCAGGCTCTGCAAAGCTTCATTCACATTCCTCTGATGAAACTTGGTCATGTAGGAATGCATTTCTGGATAGTTGTTCCTGATGTTTCTCTCCGTACTGCCATTGGGAACTGTACCAAACCGAAATGGGGGTGAAAAGTCATTGGGACTCTGGAACTGCAGAGAACAGACAAAAAAAAGGTGGGTAAACGCTTTAACGTGCATTTTCAGAGCGACAAACCAGACCCAACCCCCCCCCACCTTACCTTTTTGTCTGACAAACCAGTGACCTGGTCCACATACTCCTCTTGGATCATGAAGGCAGCCAGGTTGGCAGTGTAGGAGGCCAAGAAGATCACAGCAAAGAAGGCCCACACCGACACCATGATTTTACTGGTGGTGCCTTTGGGGTTTTGGACCGGCACAGAATTGTTGAAGACGAGACCCCACAGCAGCCAGATCGCTTTACCGATGGTGAAAGATGGACCGTGAGGCTCTGAAAGGAAATATGGCCGAAATGAGTCAGGATTGGAGTTTACTGCAGCCAGCAGAGCCTTGTTTGTGTGGGTAAGGAGTGGGTATGTGGGCGTGGATTGTTGGGTCCTGTTTTGGGTCATCAACAAACAAACTTTCTCAAGCCAAATGATCCTTTATAAAGTTTGTCAGAAAGTTGCTTAAATGGATCAAAAATGGTGCTACTCAGCCATGGATCCTTCATCACATTCAATCTTCTGACTGTAAACCTCAGTCTGTCCTTTTTTAATGAAACTAAACTCCCACTATATCAGGGAAAAATAGGAAACATGGAAGAGAACAGCGCTTTAGGGAGGAGTGCGTCTTCTCTGGAAGGTGATGGAGGATGAGAAAAATGAAAAAAGATAGTTATAGTCTATATATAGACACGTCAGAGATGGAGTTGTGGGAGACATTGATTTTCTTTCTTTTCTATGCGTTTGCCTCATCTTTTCCAGCGGAAAGGTTGAAGACAAAACTGGTCTACTGCTGTCAGAGCTCACATGTGATTTTGGTAGAAATGGAAATGAGTGCAAATGACTTGTAAGGTTTAAAGAAAGCATGACTGGAGGTTTGCTGGAGCTAAAATTCAAAGAAAAAGACAAGAGCACAGAACAAAGACTCGACTGTGTGTGCAAATGTCTGTTAGTTCTTGTGCGGTTGACTCCCTGTGCATCACAGAGCACTGTTGTCGCATAGAAAGCATCATCCACAAAAGTGCCTGTGCTTGCTCTTGATTGCATGGGACAAATGACGGGTTGGAGCATTACTCATCAAAAGCTCTCTTGTCTGAAGAAGCCAATTACCTGTGGTAATCCAGAGTGCATTTGGAGCTTCAATTTTATAGACTTTAAAAGAATGTTGTTTTCTTTTTGTAGGCATTGTTCTGACAAAACAGAAGTTTGAATTTGGTGAATGAGTAACTTAAAATTTAAAGCACTCCACTTAATGGTTAGAGCTCTTGCCTCACATCAAGAAGGGACTGGTACAAATCCCGACTGGGTCCTTTCTGTATGTGTGTTTTTTTCTGGGCACTCCAGTTTTCTTCCACAGTCCAAAAACATGCTTCACTGATTAATTGGTGTCTCTAAATGGCATTTTTCTTATGAAAGACAACAAATAGAACGAGGCATCATTTCATTTTTGCATTACTGAGTATTTGCCACTGTCAATCAAACAGACGCTCTGTTTGAATTAATGAGCCGTTGTGATGTCAAGTTCCCTGATCTGCCCCGTTCAGCGTGCACGAGCTCAGGTGCGGGAGAAGAGAAGGTGGCACATTGCTGCGTCCAAGGCTGGATTTTGTCGTTGGCCGCACGTATTTAAAATTCAAATTTAAATCCCATTAGCTGTTATGCACCTAGGTGCCTGAAATGTGTTCTCTATCTGACCAAGTTTGAAGGCTTGCTGTCCGGCATTAAGAAGGGGTCAAAATAAAAACAAGAATAATATCAGGGGACTTTTGTTTTATTATTGTCTCAATAAAAATAAGAAAAATATCATAAAGTTCAGGAGCCCCAAGCAGGCTGGCTTCCCATCCTGCAGCGGGTCTCTGTCTGGCCAAAAGTTCACCTCCCGGGATCTGCCATAGTGATCGGGATCGTTCCAGCTCCACGAGCTGTGACAGACTTAACCAGAGTGTACCCATCTTCAACCAACAGTAGCCAGGACGGGTTCCAGAAACCCAGCTGCCCCAAAAGGGATACAGCTGGTTAAGAAAATGGATGGGAGTTCAGGAGGAGAACGGTCAGATCGATCCACCATGTTGGATGTGTATTTTACCCGCTGTCACTGAAAACGTCACATGCCCCAGATTGGTTGACGAGACGCAGCTACCTCGCCAGAGTTCAGATTTTCAACTCTTGCCTTCCACGGCACGCCACCCAAATTGCACGGCTGGACCTCATATCGTGCCTGTACCATTGACGTAACATTAAAACTGGCCGCCTCTGCTGTGCATCGCCTTTGTCGTAAACTCAGTTTAACTGTAACCTGTAATCCTAAACTTAACCCTTCCTCTCGGCGGCAAAGAAAAAAGTCCAGCACTGACTGCATGTACCGTGTTTTCACAACCAATAGCCAATGCTAACCTCTCCTGCATGACAGCTAGCATACCTGATCCTATTGTACAGGTAAATACGCTGAACATGCATATTAAATATAAGCCTGATATTTATAGTCACAACACATTTGTCACATTGGCAACTAGTGAAATATGTTGTTGCATGTCTGACTCATGTCATGTCTCATTACAGGCAATCAAAGAAAAATTTTCGGCCATCTTAGACAGCAAACAGGCTGCTGTCACATTGCCTAAATTCAAGGTCAGATGGCTCAAAGATGAAACAAAGAGAGATGCTGCGAGGAGATTTCTCATTTCAGAGTGTCGGGCTCGCATCCCTGAGGAGCAGCAGGTGAGCCCAGCAGAGCAGGGACCTGGCCCCTCCAGCCAGAATGACTTTTTGCTTTTGAGGTGGAGGAACAAACCGCAAACACTGCCGAGACAGAGGTAATTAAATACCTAAAATCAATGGACATGGACATTCTTAGAGAGTTCCCTAGAATCAAGTACTTCTCTTGGCAGTTCAACACTCCAAGACCATCAAGCTCACCAGTTGAAAGGCTTTTCAGTTTGTTCTGACCCCAAGAAGAAACAGCCTCTCGGAAAGAAAATTTGACAGCACTGTTTTACTAACGAAAATGAAAAACACATTACTCTTTGGCAAATGTATGGTTTGAATGTAATGCACTTGTAATGTACATTTTTATGTACATGTTCATTTGTAGAAATTCACAAGTTGGTGCAAAAAAACGTAGTTGCCCTTGTGTAGTGTTTATTCATTTATTTAACAGGGACAGTGCACATTAAAAGCATGGCTGCAATGCGCCAGAATTAGCCCAAAGGCTATTTTTCATTTGTAGTCCCCGGACAGGTGTTAAAGTTGTCAACCTAAAAACGTCGAAGCATCAATTAATTACATTAATAGAAAATATACATGTACAGTAAACAATCATTTAAAAAAAAAAACATGCACACAGTGAGAAACATCAGAACAAATATAAACGACACAAAGGTGACAGATCTGACAAGAAGGGGCAGGCACTAATACAGTTCAATGTTGACATGTTTGTTGTGATATGAACCAGTTTTTAGATGCTTTTTAAACAGTGTGTATGTGGTGAGGTCTCTTATAACATGAGAAACAGAGAGAAAATAAGCAGTTTGCCACATGAGTAAAGTCACTTAATTACAATTATGTCCAGTAACGAAAGTAAAGTAATCAATTACCTTTTTAAGGTAATTTACCCAACACTGATGATAAATTTAGAAGTGAATTCAACGACCTAGTATTGGGTGTATTTTGGGCAAACTGACTGAAAGGTTCAGAAGGTAACAGGACTTAGAGACAAGCAGGAAAAGCACCTGTTTAGTCACGTCTAAAACAAGTGAACCCCCCCCCCAGCAGGTTCCATGTCTGCTTCTGTGCCCAGAGTTGCGGGTTTCTCACCTTTGCCGTCAGCCAGACAGCGGTTGTAGCCCACAGGGCTGAAGTACTCGAATATAAACACGGCCATAGCTGACACCAGCAGCAGCATGACAAACATCATCACCCAGACGTCAGCGCTGAACGGCTCTGTGGAGTGGGAGAGGGGGTAAGACAGGAGACGGAGACAGATGAGGGAGGGGGGCACGAAGGGGAGGAGATAATGGTTAGGTTAGAGAAAAAAGGGAGGAAGAGTTTTACGGAAGTGCAGGCGGCAGAGAGAAAGACAAAATGAAGCAAGAGAAGGTAAGAGATGCAAATGTGGTGCACCAGATTGAAAAGAGGAATGAAGCAGCAGAGCAAAAGAGTAGGAGTGGGAAACGTAAGAGGGCAGAAACACAAAGAGTGAAAGGATTGAAAATAAGCAGTTGGCCACATTATCTGACATTTTATTGCAAGTCCTTGAAGTGCCAAAGCACTGCAAGTTTTTCTAACTTGATAAGTCCACTTTGAGGTCAAAATCTAATGAAGAAAAACTGGATGAAATCATGAAAGACTCACTGAAGATATACGCTATTCCCTCACTAACCCCTGAAAGACTATAAAGTGTGGGATTATGCAGTACCCTGGATTTTAACACAATTCACACACACACACACACTCACTGCTTTTTTTTAAACGCTAAATCTGACGTCACCCAAAGTAAAAACAAAGTAAAACCTCATAAACATTTTTTGAAAGATTTTTTATGAATCCACTGGGTTCTGAAGATGAAACCTTGGATGATTCATGAAAAACAAATTCAGATACATTTTTCAACTCTTCTTTCACTCTGACACAGTGTATAGTCAGGAATCCAGTGAGCATTGATGCACACTAGTTTTTCTGATACTTATGGGACATTCTTAGGGCATTGGATTTTGGAATTGTAGATCCTGAAAGCTCTACAAAATGGCAAATGCCCTATAAAGTGTATTAAGTAGTGAGGAAATGGATCTATCACTGCTCCCAGCTGTTTAGCATTTAGGGAGGAAACTCCATCATATTCAACAGTTAAATAATTTCCATTTGTTTGGTTTTGTTCTGTTTTTAACCTAAACATGGCGTAAAATAAAAGTGAAAAAATAGACAAAGTTTTAGTGACAAGCAGTAAATAAGGTTCGTTGTGGTGTAAAGTTAAACCTTTTACATTGGAGTCAATGGAGAAATGCTCTATGTTTAAAACCAGGGGTGTCAAACTCATTTTGGTCTGGGGGCCACATTCAGCCCGTCTGATCTCAAGTTGGCCGGACCGGTAACGTAAAAGAAAAATAACAGCTTTGTTTTAGTTTTTATACTTAATTTGAAAAAATGCCTCAACTAACATGTAGCCTAATCACTTGGGACCAATAGATCTCAAATAAAATTATTTTAATTAAAAAAAGGTTGGTCTATTCAATTTTATACAGACTGAATATTTTACAGCTGACACTGAAGCAATCCAGGAACTTTTCTTTATGGTGAGTCTCTTAGTGGTGTTGAATGTTGTATTCTTGGAGCACTACAACCTGTTGATGACATACAAGCATTCGGGTTTTGCATTCAGCTTCGTGAAAGAAAAAAACCTGTCCATTTTTCCTGGAAAGCTCTTCACTCCACTTCACTTTTTGACAACATTTTGGTCATTAGGGTGTCACTACTGATCATCTTTATAGCAACATAACAGCGGTGAGGCTCCAGGTAACCAAACTGCTTTTTACTCAAACACAGAGCTGTTATGTTTCGCTTTTAGCATGTGCAGAGATATGCTGTTTCACCTGTTTTGCTTTTCCTTTGCTCCCCCTAGTGGCGGAATTGCGCATTTTAGTTATTTCTTATAAAAAATCATAACTCGCCACAGGAATGGTCTAGAAACGTGCTTTCTTTTTAAACTTCCTTGTGATTTTCACTCTTCATGTGTGGGCCGGAGTAAACCACCTGGCGGGCTGGATACGTTTCTAATTAAACAAAAAGTAAACTAACTTTTGTTGTAATTGCTATACATTTGTGAGAATTTTTAATGAACCCCTGCTGCTCTGCAGAAACTATGTCCTAGAAAACAACACAGATCTTTATTTTGCTCTCCCTTGGTTTTATTTCTTAGACCCAGTGGCTACATGCATGTCATCCTTTGACACATCTTTCCCACTTTTGCTCCAAGTAGCTGCAGATTTCGCACCTAAGAAGGCTGATGGTGAAACAGTGCCATTACTCCGGGAAACCATGACGCTAATTCCTGTCTCGATGAAAGGGACGGAAAAGTCGATGACTTCGGAGCGTTCTTCGTTGATGGTCAAGGACCCAACAGCCATGTGGGCATTTTTTAACACAACCTATGAGAAAAAAACAGAAGAGAAAGTGCAGTTATCTGTTTCTGACATCTGTCAAGCATCCATAAGGATCGCACCAGCATTTAAAAGCACATCTATCAAACACTGGCGTAGATGTACGGAGCATGCAGGAGACACAGGCACTCCATCTGTTAGCTGTCAAAAACGTACTTTAGGAAATAAGCTAACATGACAGGAAGTAGATTTATATGAAAAAGGAGAAAACTAAGGCCAAAAAAGCTGTGAGAGACTGAAGGCCAAAACACTTTCCATACACTCTGAGTGGACACTCGTGATGCTCGCCAGGGGACAGAAAGAGGGAGAAAGACGAAGGGAGCGAGGAGAAAAGTGGGTTACCACAGTGGGCCACAGCTCCCTGAAATAGCCGGCCCAATGCCTTTCTCTACCTGCCCCCCCCACCGTAACCCTGCACAGGTTGCAAATTTAGCCCCAAATGTTACAGCTTTAAAGCACTGGGGGAAGGCGGTTTGAGGCTGTCTCTGCTGTCTCTGTCACTTTCTAAGGTGTGTCTGACTGAGTCAAAGCTCCGTCTGAGAGCTGCACTTTGAGACAGGAGTGAGTCACAGAAGGGGGAAAAGGAAACAGACACAAGCAAAAGAAGCTTTTGTTTCCTACCCAAACCTGAATAATAATAATAACCCGCATAGGTTTTGGGCATTATCTGCAATTTTTTCAAGTATCTAGATGTTTGACACAACGTGTTTCTAACCTTTCCGTCATTTTTATTCCGCCAGCGCGCAGATGTGCATGTTGTCTGTGTGTGCATGAATGTGCTTCTCTCCTGGGGAGGAGAACAAGTGCATCCAGCAGCGCATTCACTTCCCCTCTCTCCATTCGCTCTCTGCATTTCCCTCCTACGACTTGTTCTCTCTGTGTTATGAAAGTGACCCATGTGGGTGTTATTGAGAATGATTGAGCGAGGGATCTGCGCTGGCTTGTGTGCGTCTTGGCTGGTGCGTTTGTGCGACTCTGAATTTGTGTAATCAAGTGTGTTGCCTCTGATGTTTTTAGATTAGGCATGTGAGGGGCAGCGCAAGTCTGCGCAGTCCATGGAAATCTGACTGAAAAGAGAATTTTCTTCCTTTCTTTCTGATCTTTTGTCTTCTCAAACTGTGACAAATTGTATAAAAGGCTTTCAGGGAGCTTGTTTGTAGTAGAACAGCGACTTGCGCATTAACAGTTTGAAATGGATTGGAGTTTTCAGGGTTCCTGCCAGCAGGAGAGGCATAGGTCAGCTTTGCGAAGTGCAGCACATGTCAGAATTTAATGAAACTATGGATAAAGAGGGCTTTAATTGCAAGCTTTTTGGATTTTTGCCCACATACGCTCCATTTGTAATTATCAGTGCGTGAATGTTTCTTGTCTCCAGGAGCTGGAAAGGAACGCAGCTTCTTCTTTCTAATGACTGTGGAGGTGAGGCCGACACGAAGCATTACCCTGCTTTTAGTCGGGGTGAAAGTTTCTATCTGATGACCGCATTTACAGTTCAATGCCTGCTAAAGATGCTGGCTGTCGCACCTTTGCGTAAGGAGTGAGTCAGATGAATGTAAACCGAATGGCAAAAGCTTCTCTCTGCTCACAGTTCTGCACACGATGATACCATCCACACAAAGAGGCGCTCGGCGTGTTTGCAGTCTGGGACCTTTTACAGCGGGCTCGGGTATCGATTTTTGTTCCCTCATTAACAAGGAGACAAAATTAGCGAGCAGAGGCGCAGCTGGCTGTCAGAGGTTAGAAGCACAAAGTCAAGCACAGCCTGGCTTTGAGGCCAAAGTTGGTTCAGAAACGTTTTAAAGGGAATTGTTGCATCTGAGTGAGTTATAGACACCCCGGAGAAAAGATGCTTTACCCATCTGACAGAACTGTTAAGGTGTTTGGACACAAAGATGACACAAAAGCCCATAATTCAGAGGACAAAAACACTCTGTGAAGAAGGTGGCTTTGTGTGAAGGTAGTGTAACTGTGCTGAAAGCCTAAAGGCTTTAGGAAACAAGCTGGAGCTTTGAAAACACAGAGGTGTCTCTTTATAAATGTTTTACGGTTTTGCTTTGGTTTGACTTTTTTCTGGTTTTGATCTTTTATAAAGATGTCTTAGTTTAGATTTTTATTTTTTGGGGGGGGGGGCTTTATAAGTTCACTTTATGTACTAGTTTAGTTTCTGTCAGGTATGTTTCTGGTTTCATTCAGATCTTACAGAAACATCATCTCTGCAACCACTTTTTCCAAAAAGCTCATCTGAAAGTGTTGATTACTTCTTATAAACAGCTCCCTGGAGTTACAAGTTGTACTTTAAGTGATAACAGTTGCTGATAAATGCCCACATTCACTATAACATTCAATTTAGTGATTTGTTTGATTTTTCATTTGTTAAACAAGAGTGAATTTAGAGATTTTGTTTAACAGAATATTTTTATTGCTGGAGCGGTCTTGCTCAGAAAATCTGTGGGCGTGGCTAATCAAACAAACCTGTCGGATGCGACCCATCAACACCTTTAACCTCCACTGGTCTGACAGGAGCTAAATCTAATGAAAGAAAATAGAAGACAAAACGCCCTGCGATGGATTGGAGACTAAAGATTAGCTGAGTGGGCTTTAGTAACCCCCTGACCCCAAATGGGACCAAGCAGGTTTAAAAAATGGATAAATAGAAAAGGGACTTGGTTTCTTTTATTGTCCAGTTCTAACAATTAAGGAAATGTTGTTTACTTTTCCTGCAATTACTGCAACCTTTTTGGATTATTGAGAAGAGGCAGCAAAAGTACTCTCAAATACAGACTTGATTTTAAATTAAAACTCAAACATTGAAACGTGTCATATTCAACTCATGCATTTCTGAGATCCCTATCTTACAGTTCCACTATGATAAAAATGTGCGAATTAAATTTGAGACAGCGTATAAATAATGAGATTTTTTTGTTTTTTGCTTTTTTGCATCTTAAAATAACATTGTTATAAGCAAAAACTTAGCAAATCACCCAACGTGTCATAATTAATGCGATCGATATGCAATTTATTATTTTTATTTCATCAAAGATTTTTATTATCATCTTAATTACCAAAAATATTTTTTTCTGTCAATTATTTGATTTAGTGGGTTTTACATGGTTTAGCAAGCCTAAGCAAAATATGCGAATGCATCAATATTAATAATAATTTCGACTCCACCCCCCCCCTCTATATGACACACAAGGTCAAACATGAGCTAGAAGAATCACTTTGAGTGACTTTTGAACAACATAGTGAGATTTAGATACAGCTTTTATTTGCTGGCTTGACAAACACATTTCAGAAGCGTCATTCATAAAATGTACATTTGCATGACTTTCAGAGACACAAACAGGCTTTTATTTGATGACCTGTGAAACCTGGCAGATTTGCACGGACTGACTGTTGTCAGTGGAAGGCCAGCGTCACCACATGGACAACACAGATGACGGGCTGCATCAATGCAAACAGGCAGCACAGAGAGGCAAATACAAAGAAACACCATCCGCTCACCTCTCCCACCATGCCGTTCCAGGTTCCGTTGACTTTCTTGCCGTGTTTTCCGTTGGTGACCAGGTAAAGGTCGTATGTAAATTTGACCGACTTGGCAATTTTTTTCAGGATGTCAATGCAGAAGCCCTTACAGCAGCGCTTGATGTAGATCCCAGACTCTTTTGTCTGATTACTGTAATAAAAAAGAGACATTTTCTTGTTTGTTTTTTTGTGAAAAGGGAGTAAATATGTTTCACTTTAAAAATCCTGCTTTTCAGTGTGACTCTTACACTTTTTTGATCTGTTTCCGGCAGGGTACGGTGTTCCTCATGCAGGTGCCGCTCAGAGGATCCACGTCTTCCACGATGACGAACGGAGCTTCCTCCAATGTCACGATGGACAGGTGGTCATCCTCCCTGTTTGCCGCCCCCCCATACAACTCAAAGCGAGGCCACACATGGTACTTCATAGACAAGGAGCCGTTCTCCCATTTACCCACCTGTGGAGATGCACAAAAACCCATCCAGAGTGCTTCAAAATGCATGCTAGACATACAAATCTACTCCTGAAGTTTTTTTTTTTTTTCCATGCCAGCTCTTCTGCCAGAGACCTCAGTGTAATTTTTCAGGAGGACATCGTAAATTTCCATGTAAATCAAGTTTGTTGAGGTGCCTTCTTTTATTTGACATCAAAATAAGGATCAGAGTGACGCATGGCAAATAATCAAAGCGTTTCTCACTTTAAGATTAGATGACTGTGATTCTTCATTGTCCGGCTGTTCCAAAACTTCTCTGAAAGGTTTCGATCTGATCCGAAGTGCTGCAGGCACTTTAGATGTTTCACTCTATTTGTTTTGACTAAATATTTACAATATTTCTGTACTATATACGGCACTTCTTTCTAAATGTTAAGGTTTATTTGTTTTTATTATTTTTCAGATATCCATCTGGCTTTTCTTTAGTTTAGAAAATAGACCACATCTCTGTCTGTATAGCTGGACTTCAGACTCGCCATGCCTTTAGTCTGATGCTGCAGACCTGTCCGCTGGAGCCTCTCATAGGGATGCAATGACACTCCTCTTTTCTGGTCCATACATGTCACTGTAGTAGTTCTTACTTTCTCTGTCTCACAACAAACGCTCCAGTGTTTCTGTTTTGTGTTTGTGTTTCCTGTCCTCTCTGACCTCGACCAGTCACGACAGATGGTCGTCCTCACCAAGACTGTTTCTGCTGGAGGTTCCATCCTGCTGGAGGGAGTTTTCCTCCAAATGCAATCTCAGTACGAGAGAGGAAAAATGATTTAATCCTTTATGCACTAATGTCAAACATTTTGGGCTTATCGGTAGATTTGTGACATGCCGGACCATAACGTTTGATGAATTATTTGTTTGTTGTTTGTTTTAAAACAAATTATTTTTCGTTCTAGCATTATATTGTTTATTCTAGCTTTCTGTCAATCATTCTATCCTTCATTTTAGTATTCAGTTGTTTATTCCAGCATTCTGTAGTTTGTTCTATCCTTCATTCTTTCATTCATTCTATCCTTCTATTGGTCATTGTAACGTTCTAGCATTGTATCAATCGTTCTATCATACATTCTAACATTCTATTAATCATTCATTTCAGCATTCAAGCGTTTGTTTTCCCGTTCTAGCGTTCATTTCAGCATTCATTTCAGCGTTCTAGCATTTGTTTCAGCATTCTAGCGTTCGTTTTTAAGCATTTGTTTCAGCTTTCGTGTCAGCGTTCTACAATTTGTTTCAGCATTCTAGCGTTCATTGCTGTGTTCTAGCGTTCATTTCAGCATTCTAGCATTCGTTTCAGTATTCGTTTCAGCGCTTGTTTCAGGGTTCATGTCAGGGTTAAATTGAGCGTTCAATTCAGCGTTCTAGCGTTTGTTTCAGCGTTCTAGCATTCGTTTTTAGGCATTCGTTTCAGCTTTTGTGTCAGCGTTTTACAATTTGTTTCAGCATTCTAGCGTTTATTTCTGTGTTCTAGCGTTTGTTTCAGAATTCTAGCATTGGTTTCAGCGTCTAGCGTTTGTTTTCAGAATTCTAGCGTGGATTTTAGCGTGGATTTCTAGCATTTTAAGGATTAAAATAAAGTATGAGCGGTTCAATTAAGGCAGGAAAAGAAGGAAGTCAGGCGAAGGTTGGCACCCTCTAAAAATGTTGGTTTCACCATTCTAGCGTTTGTTTCGGCTTTTTAGCATTGGTTTCAGCGTTCTAGCGTTGGTTTCAGCGTTCTAGCATTGGTTTCAGCATTCTAGCGTTTGTTTCAGTGTTTTAGCATTTGTTTCAGCATTCTAGCATTTGTTTCAGCATTCTAGCGTTTGTTTCAGTGTTTTAGCATTTGTTTCAGCATTCTAGCATTTGTTTCAGCATTCTAGCGTTTGTTTCAGCATTCTAGCGTTGGTGTCAGAGTTTTAGCATTTGTTTCAGCATTCTAGCGTTCATTTCAGCGTTCGTTTCAGCGTTTGTTTCAGGGTTCATGTCAGGGTTCAATTGAGCGTTCTAGCTTTTGTTTCAGCATTTTAGCGTTCGTTTCAGCGTTCGTTTCAGCTTTCGTTTCAGCGTTTGTTTAAGGGTTCATGTCAGGGTTAAATTGAGCATTCAATTCAGCATTCTAGCGTTTGTTTCAGCATTCTAGCGTTCGTTTTTAAGCATTCGTTTCAGCTTTCGTATCAGCGTTCTACAATTTGTTTCAGCATTCTAGCGTTCATTTCTGTGTTCTAGCGTTTGTTTCAGCATTATAGGGTTGGTTTCAGCGTTTTAGCATTTGTTTCAGCATTCTAGCATTTGTTTCAGCATTATAGGGTTGGTTTCAGCGTTTTAGCATTTGTTTCAGCATTCTAGCATTTGTTTCAGTTTTTTAGCATTTGTTTCAGCATTCTAGCATTTGTTTCAGTTTTTTAGCATTTGTTTCAGCATTCTAGCATTTGTTTCAGCATTTTAACGTTGGTTTCAGCGTTTTAGCATTTGTTTCAGCATTCTAGCGTTGGTGTCAGAGTTTTAGCATTTGTTTCGGCATTCTAAAGCCCCGTACACACCGGGACGAATATTCGCCTGGCGTTATTCGCCAGCGTTTTTCGCCACGTCTTTTGTGTTCACACCCAGGCGATTTTCGCTGACGACGAGCCGAGCCAACATGCAATTTCATTCCCTGACATTAGATTGCGCTTAATGTCAAACAGAAATACTCCTGTACACAAGGTGGTTTTCACTCAGAAGAAGAGAGCCAGTATTTACGCACTTGTCAGAATCAAACAAAGAAAATATGAATATTTCAAGCACCAGTAGCTCCAGCTCCAGTTCCAATGATGAAGAAATTATTGTTCTGTTGAATGATTAAAGACGCCGGAAAAGACGCTGATTTTGGATACATCCCATAGTTACGAGAAGAGAAGAACATGGTGAGGTTTTTTTTTTCGACTGCTACAAGAGCTGAAAATGTATCATGAGCGTTTTCGGGGATATTTTAGAATGTCCGTCATTATTTCTTTGCGGCAGTGTAGCCGCTACTTGGCGTCTATCTTCTTTGCTGGTATGTGTGCTCAGAAAGGCAGTGTTGTGTTTGAGCGCCCCCAAGTTATGTTTTACTGTAACTTCAGAAGCTCCAGACACGTGTGCAAAAGCGCCATTCTCATTGGTCGAATAGATTTTGACGCGAGGCGTCAAAAAAAAAAACGAACCCGAGGCGTTTGTTTTTTTTGACGCTTTGACGCGTGGCGTTTTTTCGCGTCGGTGTGCACACTCTCATTGGTGCCCTTTGTTTAGTCACGAGGCGAATTTCGCCGGCGAAATTCGTCCCAGTGTGTACGGGCCTTAACGTTGGTTTCAGCGTTTTAGCATTTGTTTCAGCATTCTAACGTTGGTTTCAGCGTTTTAGCATTTGTTTCAGCATTCTAGCATTTCTTTCCGTTTTTTAGCATTTGTTTCAGCATTCCAACGTTGGTTTCAGCGTTTTAGAATTTGTTTCAGCATTCTAACGTTGGTTTCAGCGTTTTAGCATTTGTTTCAGCTTTCTAGCGTTTGTTTCAGCATTCTAGCGTTGGTGTCAGAGTTTTAGCATTTGTTTCGGCATTCTAACAGTGGTTTCAGCATTTTAGCATTTGTTTCAGCATTCTAGCATTTGTTTCAGTTTTTTAGCATTTGTTTCAGCATTCTAGCATTTCTTTCCATTTTTTAGCATTTGTTTCAGCATTCTAGCGTTTGTTTCAGCATTCTAACGTTGGTTTCAGCGTTTTAGCATTTGTTTCAGCTTTCTAGCGTTTGTTTCAGCATTCTAACGTTGGTTTCAGCGTTTTAGCATTTGTTTCAGCATTCTAGCGTTTGTTTCAGCATTCTAACGTTGGTTTCAGCATTTTAGAATTTGTTTCAGCATTCTAACGTTGGTTTCAGCTTTTTAGCATTTGTTTCAGCATTCTAGCATTTGTTTCAGTTTTTTAGCATTTGTTTGAGCATTCTAACGTTGGTTTCAGCATTTTAGAATTTGTTTCAGCATTCTAACGTTAGTTTCAGCGTTTTAGCATTGGCTTCAGCATTCTAACGTTAGTTTTAGCGTTTTAGCATTTGTTTCAGCATTCTAGCGTTTGTTCCAGCATTCTAGCGTTTGTTTCAGCATTCTAGCGTTGGTGTCAGAGTTTTAGCATTTGTTTCAGCATTCTAGCGTTCATTTCAGCGTTTGTTTCAGCGTTTGTTTCAGGGTTCATGTCAGGGTTCAATTGAGCGTTCTAGCTTTTGTTTCAGCATTTTAGCGTTCGTTTCAGCTTTCGTTTCAGCGTTTGTTTAAGGGTTCATGTCAGGGTTAAATTGAGCGTTCAATTCAGCATTCTAGCGTTTGTTTCAGCATTCTAGCGTTTGTTTCAGCATTCTAGCATTCGTTTTTAAGCATTCGTTTCAGCTTTCGTATCAGCGTTCTACAATTTGTTTCAGAATTCCAGCGTTCATTTCTGTGTTCTAGCGTTTGTTTCAGTGTTTTAGCATTTGTTTCAGCATTCTAACGTTGGTTTCAGCGTTTTAGCATTTGTTTCAGCATTTTAGCGTTTGTTTCAGCTTTTTAGCATTTGTTTCAGCATTCTAACGTTGGTTTCAGCGTTTTAGCATTTGTTTCAGCATTTTAGCGTTTGTTTCAGCTTTTTAGCGTTTGTTTCAGCTTTTTAGCGTTTGTTTCAGCTTTTTAGTGTTGGTTTCAGCGTTTTAGCATTAGTTTCAGCATTTTAGCGTTGGTTTCAGTTTTTTAGCATTTGTTTCAGCATTCTAACGTTGGTTTCAGCGTTTTAG
Source organism: Oryzias curvinotus (assembly GCA_023969325.1). Lineage (NCBI taxonomy): Eukaryota > Metazoa > Chordata > Actinopteri > Beloniformes > Adrianichthyidae > Oryzias > Oryzias curvinotus. The sequence goes on from CM043722.1 coordinate 44,527,951, forward strand.
CATTTGTTTCAGCTTTCTAGTGTTCGTTTCAGCGTTGGTTTCAGCGTCCAGCGTTTGTCTCAGAATTCTAGCGTTTTTTTTAGAATTCGAGTGTCTGTTTAAGCATCTGTTCCAAAGATTCTTGTGTCAGCTAAAATTCCCAAAGTTACAATCCTGAAGTACTTAACTAAATAGTCATTGCAAAACAAACAAACAAAGACATCATTGTACGTTTATTGCAGTATTTTGTTATAATGTGTTTATTTTTTTGCAATATTCCTTGCCTTTCTCTTTGAAACAATTGTTAAACAAGTTTTTAGCAAATGTTAAAATGAAAAATATTTTAGATTTGATTCTTTCTGCCAAGTAGGAGTGGTCCTACAGAAAACATTATTTTATAAATTTACTGTAGTTTTTTTGAGTCTTCTTTTTGTATGTCATTATTTGTGTTTCTGGCAAAGTATTTATTAGATCAGAAGAACAAAAAGAAGATTAGATTATGAGGAGGTAAGTAGAGGCCTGGAACCCTGAATAAAGAATGAGAGCAAGGTTAACCTGAAGGACAGGACTGAACCTGAGGAAAGAGCAGAATTCAGATTATGAGGCGAGGTGAGAGGTGCAGAGAGAGAAAAGCAGACATAGAGTCATTGGATATTAGGAGTAAAAACTCTGCAGAGACAGAGAAGGAGAACCTGAGGAGAAAGAACAAGCAAGCATGATGTCAGAGAAGGAGTGTATTTAAATGCAAAGGGCTGGTACTTCCATTGATGAGTGTCCAGCTGTGTGGCTGAAGGGCCCTTTAACCTCTGAGGTTTCACTCAGCTGAACAACTGTCACCCACTCCTGATACCTCTCTCCCACGGCTGCACCTGTGACTCGGTATGCACTCCTTCCACTAAGGTCTGTGGAGACCCATGGAAGGAGGCAGAATTGGATCTTCAGATAACTCTGGAACGCGTAAATGCAGGCATGGAGGGCATGTAGAGTCGGTACACTCATTAAATATGTAACTGTGTTTCGACACCCTCCACCCTTTGGAACACAAACTTGGCAATGCAGCATGGACTACACATGCTGAGGCTCCCCGGAGCAAGATGCAGCCTTTTACTACCTGACAGAGGAAAGGTGAGAGGGAGTAAAAAGTGACAGAGAAACACGCTGAGAGTGTAGAAGAAGAAGAAGAAGAAGGTGCAAAACAGGGTTAAAATCTTCCTGCAGGGGAGCCAACAGGACTGGACACCACCAGAGTCTTCACAACACTTCAAAGGTGCAGAGAGTGGAAGGATGATTGGAGGAGCTGGAACTCATTAGGATCCCAGGGAAGAGGTTCAGCTGGGAGGCGAGCAAAGAATTAAACAAGGGGTAGAGAGCCCAAGGTGGGGGGTTTTGGAAGAAAAGAGGGGAGCGAATCACCTTGTCTTCAGATCAGAGGACAGAATATAGATTAGAGAGGCAGAGATGGTAAAATATACAGAAAATAAGCAGCTAAGAGTCTGGCTGCAGGACGGAGATACAGAAAAGAATAATGTATGGTGGGGTGGGTTCACGTCAGGTCACGTGAAGTTTTTTAAAGTGACTCTGAATAAATACTATTATTATTCACACCACCATCTTCTTCTGTGTTGTGTTAAAAGCTTCACTCTTGCAGCACAGCCGTCTCACTGTGCCCATGTGATGTTAAACACAGAAAGTGTGCATCCTTTCGCAGCTCTCAGTTTCATGGATCTCTGACTGCTTGTTCTTAAAGCTGTGTGGGGGTTGAAGCCGATCCCTGTGTGTTGACAGACTGCCAGTCAATCTCTGGGCTTACTTGTACAGGCAGGCAGTAATTTTCACTCCTACAGGCAGTTTGAAGTCAGTAATTAAGCGTACCTGCAGGTCTTAGTGGAAGAAAATGGAGTCTGTAGAGGCAATTTACATTTTGTGACAAAGCCATCAGATTAAAAGGAGAAGACGAGAGCTGCTCTCTAGTTTGTACATACAGTTCCCAACAGTAAGACCAAAATAACACATTAATAATCTGAAATTAATATTCCTAGCGTTCTGATTAAGAATATCAAAGGAAACCTTGGTAGCATTTTAGTTTTATGGCAGTATAAGGACACCTTGAGTGTGCAATAAGATCAGATATTTGCTAGAGTTATTTCTGAATCTCATTATTTCCATAATTAGCTCTATTAAGAAACATGTTATTAGTGTTATTTGTTTTTGAAAATCCACTGTAAAGAAGAGAATTAGGATATCTTTAAAAGAGTGAGAAACAAAGACTTGAGAATGCAGATAGCTATATTTTGTGGCTAATTAGACATAATGACAGGAACAATGCCACCCAAAAAAAAAACATAAAAATGTTTACGGTTGAGTTTGATGAAAAAATTATATTTTCTATATGTCAAACTAAAAAGTCCAGATTCAGAATGCGAAAGAAATGTCTGTATTCTGGGGACAAGATCTGAAATATTGGCTAAAATCCTTGTTTTTTAAATATATCATTCAATATGAATATGAGTACACAAAAATAGAGCTTGGAGCTTTGAAATGCAGAGAGCAAATTATACTCAAGAGAAAAGATTCAGATCAGTGAGCAGCTCAAACCTATGTGGTATCACAGTGAAACATTAAATATTTACAACATTTTTAAGCATCACAAAGAAAATGTGTTTTTTATGCCATTGTACTTACAAAGTCATACTTAAAAAATTCTATCAACTCATTCTCCACAAATGCAAAGAAAAGAATCAGTCTTTACTAAAACATCCTCATTTTGAATAGATCTCTCAGTGTAGTACAGATTTAAAGAGCATTGTTCTCAGCAGAAAGATAAGGGAATTGAATAAGATGGAGGGTTTTTGTATCTGCAGCTGTGTGCACTACATTACACTTGAGCAGCACAACGCTAAAATGTTTTCTTTTAAACTGCGACGAGAGAACAGAAGCAATTCTGAGTGCGGTACAGTGACGAAATTTGATTTTGTGAGATTTTTAAATGAAGCAGCTGCAGACGTGCATTCTTTGTAAATCGGTTTCCTGAAGCTTTTGCTGAATTGAACCACTCAAAGGCACCTTCAACGGCTTGATAATATCTAATCAGTGGAGTGTTTAAGAAGCTTAAGGCTTAAAATGCTTAAAAAGTGAAAATTAAAGGTTGCCGGATTCAGACGCTCGCTCATCTCCAATGTAAACATCAAGAGACAGATTTGGCTTGAATGTCAGGAGGCAGAATTCATATCAGTTTCCTCTTTCATCCTCTGAAAAACCTAAAGAAGGCCACAAACACCCATGTTTTTTAGTATTTCCGTCTCACCCTGTCCCACTGCCTGTCTTTGTTGAGCAGAATTATGACGAGCTTGGGGTGCATCTGGTATCCGTCCTCACTGAACGACAGGTTACGGCCCTCAAACGTCACATTCATCAGGTACCTGCAGAGACACAGAAAAGTCTTATTTACACTTTAAATCATCATCTATTGTTGTCAAACAGCTCCAACACATTTTTCTCATGGACACTTCCACATTTCGATAGTGGACTCTGTCCTGATAAACACTGCCACAGAAAAACTGGTTAGTATTGCTTATGTGAGTGGACCAAGCCACCCGAGAACATCTCACACTAACATCTGCTTGTTTGTGGACCACACTGCCAAACCACCTCAAAACAGGAAGACAAAGAAGACAGAACCTGACCATCTTACCTTCTGCTCTTGATCTCCACTATAGTCTGTTTAAATTCACACTGTTGCTGGACTGAACTGAAGTTTCCAGGCTAATCAATTGTTTGGGCTGCACTGCAGTGTAAATGGACTTAAACAAAATCCTACAGACTCAGGAAATGAGATGTTTGGACCTAACAGCTCACTGTGATGTTACGCTCACACCAAACGCAATCCGTGCCTCAAATTTGCATCTGCTGCGTCTCTTTTAATCTGCGTCAAATTTGTCCAAAAATGTGTTCATAAACTTGATGCTCTCGTTCCCACCACCCTGCGCATTGCAGTGGCTACCTTCCGCAATATTTAAGCCAAATAAACATGAACGGTCATAGAAAAGTTTCTATGACCGTTTTGGGGCTTTATGAAAGTTAAACCAGGTCAAACTTTGACCAATCAGGTTTGGAAGTAATGTGCGGATGACGTCCCTTTTAACTTAATGAAGTTCCAACTGTTTGAAAATTGATCATGGGGAAAAAAATAATAATTATGGTTTGTGCCCAGCTGGAATTACATGACACAAAGTCTTCCATTTATGAGGAGTAAAGCTTTAAACGAAAAAGCCTGGAGCAAGATTAGCTACATTTGAACAACACAGACATTTCACACCAAGGTCATGATGTCATTTAGCGACTGTCCGAGTACAGCGAGCATCACCATCTATTGCAGGAGCTGCATCTGGCTGCCTTCAGTGGTACTTTCGTCTTTCTGTGACCTAGTTGGACAACTTGCTGTCCCATAAGTCAGATATTTGAACCCTGGATATGCATGCCACCCGTGTCGTGACATCCGAAATGGTGAAACGTGCTGCTGCCAGACTAAATGCACCGCAAAACCTCTTTTCATATCTATACATTGACTTAACATTGAAACTGGACGTCCCTGATGCACAAATCCCGTTCTGTGTCAACGCAGCTTGAGACTTCTTCAAACTCATGGTTTGAAATGCTTTCATTTAATTTTAGTCATATGAACTTGACATCTAATCAACTTTTTTATGTAAGCTAATTAACATCTGACTGATTAGTCACTTCTTACAAACATTTGAGCAGAACAAAAAATGGTTCCATTAAAGCGGGAATGAGGGAAATGAAGTTCAGCAAATCATCTCTGCTGTTATTACTCGTGTTGATGATCAGTTGACGCAAAATCACATTAAACTTTATCAACCTTGTATTGAGGGAATTCTCTGGTGAGGAACAAAGTCTTCAGTAATCACATTTGTCTGATTCAAACATTAAAACACAAGCTTGTCACATCGGTTCACTTGAGACTTGAGGGAACTTCAGTTTGGCTTAGCTTTAAGGCATGTTGGAAACTGAAACTGAGAGGATCTGAACGCAGAGTTAAGAGACAGATTGAGAGAGGAGGCTGAGCCAGTCCTAAACTGGAGGCACAAAACAGCAACCAGCTTAGCTCAGAAGTCAATTAAAAATCACAAGCAGTTACATTTAAAAAGCAAATCAAGATATGTTTTTAAATTGAATGAACCACACCAAGAAACAAAATGACATACCAGATTTGTCATAAGATTTTTGATTTTAGATACTAGCCCGAACAGATTCTGAATTAATTTTCAGGTTAATTTAAAACTGCAAGCGAAACGCAGCCATGCAGCTTTTTATTGGCGTGTGCAATAATTGTTACTGTTCGAGACAAAATCCTGTGAAATGATTATTTCCTTTCCTGCGCTCAGCAGCGCTCAGCCTCTCTACAGCACTTCTTCCCTGGCAGTGATTACTGCTAACGCATGTGGGAGTGTGTACGTGCGCACGCACGTGGGTGCATGTGTACAAGAAACTAGTAGTCTTCAAGTCAGGTGAAATCATCGCTCTCTCATACACACGCCTAACTCTTCCTACTGTGACTGTTTCCATGGAAGCGGCGCCCTCAAAATTACAAACGTATGGAGATGAAAGAGAAGGAGGGAAAAAGGTGTGGGTGAGTTTGACCGCGTGTGGTGTCAACATGTCTGTTGAAATTTACTGGTTGCTTGTGTGCTGGCTTCCCATGTAAATATTGACACTTTCAATGAACTGTGATGATCACAGACCTCCTGCATAATATCTGCTCATGCGGCCCCACGTGTCCAGCTAACACCCCCGTCCTGTAGAGTCTTGGCATGGACACAAAGTCCATTGAGTTTGTTTGCATAAATCATAAGCCTTTTTCAAAACGACTTGACACCCTGGCCTTTTTAGTTCGCACTGGCCAAACCTTCTGTTTCTGTGTGTGTATAGAGTCCTACACACCAAAAGCCACAAAACAAGCGTGAGTGGGTTGCTATAGCAACCACAACCACTGTGATTTGAGAGCCAGTGCGCCACGTTACCATGGTGACTGTAATCTCACAGAGGGTGGGAAAGAGACAGAGACTGAGGGAGGTGGGATTCAGAGGGAACAAGGGAGAGGGTGGGGCGTACCACACAGCAATACACCGACAACAGGACAGCACGCCCTCTTGCTCTGGCACCTGCTGAGATATTCCTGCACCGTGTGCAGCGCAAGCATTCCTACAAATGGTCTGACCCCCAGCGCTGCTAAGCATTCAGGAAAGACCAAACCCCCAAAAATATCCAGAAGCTTCACTTGCAAGGAACACTCAGGTTTCATTAGAGAGTCCATCATTTCCTTCTATATGCTGAGACCTCACTAAAATCAGAGATAAACAAGCAGACCAAAAGTACAATTATTGTCATATTATTTAATTAGTCAGGTAAGCAACCTAAAGAATGCTTTATAGCATCCAAAAATATATATGTAACGCATTCAACACATTGTTTTCCTTTTTCTCTTTATTATTGTATCTTCTGCCATTTTTTGCCGCTTAACTCCTTCTACAATGTTTCTGCTATTTAAACCATTCAGCTCTTGCAGCTTGTTCCAGCTAGTCAAATCCTTGAACCTTTCAAGATATTCCAGGATTCTTGCCTCCATTTAAATACATGGGGAATCCTTGAAAACCTTTGCTTCTGTCTATGGTGCAAAAGCTCGCTGGTTCGATACCCGGCGCTCGCATTTTTCACAAACTTAACTTTTTTGTTATTATGCTGTTTTTACTTTATTTACGGTCAACTTTGATCATTTCTTTATTTATTATTTCTTTTGCCAATTATTACCCTTTAAGTTTAATTTTCATTCAGTAATATAGCATTCAACCCTGCATATTCTTCTGGAAATGCAGCTCCTTCTAGTTAAATTTTCAACTATTTTGAAAGAAATTTTGCAAATTTTGAACATTTTCCTGCATGTAAACTGATCAATTTGATTTGTTTTGTTTGTTTACTTACAGATTGTGTAAGAAAATTGGTAAAAATCATAGAAATTGGAAATGATGGATGACAGCATTGGTGGAAATCAAAAGACCCACAACAGATGCTTTCTACATGAAAACCAAATGTCCTTTAGATTGATCATCATTTGCATTTGTTTGGTTCACAAGACCTGTGTGAAGAAGAGGCAGGGTCCTTTACATTGATCAGTTGGAAACTGTGCCTCTTTTACTTTGTTTGACTGTTTGTTACACCCCAGGTTCAATGGTACACACAGAAGAGATGCTGTCTTTTAGGATGCATTTATGCTGGAAAAGTCTGTTGGTCCAGACCTATGAACGGACCAAGTCCAACCTAATTTGGTCTGGATCAAGTCCTGAACCTTGCGCTTGGTCTGTACTCAGACCCCTGGACCGGACCTTCTTAGACAAACACGCAGTTACGCTGATAAGTGTTTATGACATAAACTGTGTGATAAGCATTGTATATCCCATTAGAAGTTGTTTTAATCAGCCTGCATTCATGTGCTGCTGCCAGCTGACCAAATTTCAATGAGTTGCTGTGTCTCATGGTTGCTCCGTGTTTGGCTGCTTCCTTCCTACTGTGTTAACATCCTGTCATACCCGGCTACTGCAGTCGTTTGGTCCAGTTGTTCCGCTAACTCAGAGTGAACCGGAGCACAGTCCGACTGTAATTAAACTGAAACGACCTTAAAGGTGGGTTCCTGTTTACAGACCAGGGCTCACTTTTGTGTATTCAGACTGAAAAATGTGTTCTGGGTTATTGCGGAAACGAACTTTGGATCAGAAGTCTTTCGGCTAATCCAGATGTTTTATAATAATAATAATAATGGATTGGATTTTTCTGCGCTTTTCCAGACGCTCAAAGCGCTTACATTGTGTCCATTATTCATTCACTCCTCATTCATACGTGGTGATGGTAGCTACTGATGTAGCCACAGCTGCCCTGGGGCAGACTGACAGAGGCGTGGCTGCCATTTCACGGCCCCTCTGACCATCACCGGGACCATCCATGCACATTCACACACCAGTGGAGGCCACACTGGAGGCAAGGAGGGTGAGGTGTCTTGCCCAAGGGATCGAACCGCCAATCCTTCGATCATTGGATGACCTGCTCATCCACCTGAGCCACTGTCGTCCCGTTTTAGTCAGGATATACAAAAAAGCTGCAACAATCGATGGCCAGAATACAACGTCACCTATCTGAAAGAATTCTGTTTTCAGGAAACATGCTTAAATATTCCAGTCGATGCCGATAAGAGGATTTGGTCTTGTGTCTTTTATGCATCGAAGAAGAGGAAAGGAGTTGTAGACTGACAACAAAACTACACTAAGGCTGTGTTCACTCCGAGGATGATTCCCAAGGGAGGGGCACCAGTATCTAATATTTTAGATGTTAGGCCAGCGGGATAGCGGGATAGCTGCAGTGCATTTTGTGTAGAGAAATGCAATCTATGCTTCCTTGTTGTGATGAGGCAAACTTTTTTTGGCGGGAGCGCCATTTTGGACAAGTGTTGAGCAGCAAATTTTTGATGTGCATCTAAAGAGAGACAATGGATGCAGATTTGATGCACAGATTGCGATCAGTGTGAACGATGCACAACAATGTCAAAAGACAAAAAGAAGGACGAGCAGGCTGCATGGAAAAGCAGAAATCGGAATTATTTTGAGAAACTGTGGGATTTTACTTTAATAAATGACAGAGTATTCATATCTAATACACATAACATGTCTTCAGGTCCTTTATTTGACCTTAGGAGTCATTTTTAGTTAAAAACTGTTTTTATTCAAACTCCAAAACTGTTCAACAAACAGGAACCAAAAAGTAGTTTAGTGCTTGAATTAAAAAAAATGTTTAATTGCTGAAAAAAAAGATGCATAGACTTTTGTTTATTAGCAGCAAAAGACTACATCAAGAACTGATGCTTCTAAAATAGTATAATTCATCAATAAAGGACAATCTTTATATCAAAAGAAAACCAAAAATATCCTCAGTTTAGCCTCAAATGAGAAGTGAATCCAGGTCATTTTAGCCCATCCGTTTCTTTCCCTTTTAACTCTTTTATTTATGTTTTCTAGACTTTTTTTATGTCAGAAGAAGACCTGAAGTTCTTCACATGCTTAACAACATGGGAGCTCCTGATTCTTACCATTTTTTGCACTGATCCAGGTTTTTTTCTTGTGCTTTTATCACTGTTTCTTTGAAGCCTGAAATGTAAATAACTGTATTTTCTGACAAGCATATTTGAACAGGTGATAACTTTTCTGTTGAGTTGGACCTCACAGCTGTCTCTTTTACATGGCTGCATGCTCTGAGATGGCACTGAGCTAAGTGCATGATAGCAATCCTCTGCTCGTTCTGTGTGTGAACTGCATGATAAGATGGAGTCTGACATTCAGCCGCCCACGACTCCCCATGTTTTGATATCCTGTTGAGCCCGTCACTTGTAAGCGAGAGGAGAGTGTCTCAGCTGTACTGTACAGACGGCAAATTAAAATTCAAACAGGAGCAGCAGCTGTCTCCACCTGGTGAACAACGTTCAAAGCAAATCATGGCGCCCCGACCAATTCTGCTGCAGCTTTTTCACCGTCAGGAACTGCCTCCTATATATGAAATTCTGAACAAATTGTAGGTTCATTAGTTCTGTCTCTTTTCCATTTTTTTTAAACTGATTTCATTGAGGAGAAAAATCAGAGCATCAGACAAACAAACAGCTGCCAAACGCTCTCTACGGCCTGACACAGATACGCTTTAGCGCATGTTCTGATGTAAATAATGGAGGAGTCGTGTGAAATATTGATAAGTCAGTTTTAATAAATTAACCCCAACATCAATTAGTAATGAACTCAACTCTTGAGCAATTACTTTACCATTGGATTTGTGGAGGCAGAATCTATATGGGGAATGACAACATGTCCCATATGGCATTGTTTGAGTGAGGAAGAGAAACATACTGCAGCTCTCTTGTGTGCGCACTTGGGGAGCAAAGTGTGAAAGTAAGAAGAGGTGTGAATTTGTTTTGTGTGTTTCTGACGACGGGATAATAAATCTTGATAACAAAGACATGAAAAAGGGGTGAAGTGAGCATCAGTGGATGCTTTTTACATCGCTTCACTGTCATTTTTAGGGGCTGTCCAGAGCAACTGTGGATCCACCTGTGGGCACCATTGACTGTATAATATATCTGGAAGAATCGGGTGTGACGTCACCTGTAGACATTATTTTGCTTCTGGTTCCAAGCGATTGAAGTCAATTCAGTCGCCATTTTTCCGCGATATGTTCTTTGCCATGTTGGAATTAGACGTGCTCTGTAAGCCGTTATTGGTCCGTCTACATTTCTGTGGCAGCCACTCTCTAATCAGAAGTGAGCATGTTAGAAGGCCACACCCCTTCCACTGAAAGTGGGCCTGGGGAGAATCTGTCAATCTGTTCCACGGAGAGCCACCTACTTTTATTGAGGCATCTTATTGGTCAGTTTATAAGTCGAATAACTTGCACTTCAGCTAAAATATTGTGAAAAAAAATTAGGATTAGCAAGAACATGTTAATAAAGGTATCAGAGCAAGAATGGTTATTCTGAAGAACATAATGACTGAGTAATAGCTGTTTATTTCTCTTTAGAGGTCTATGGGATTTTGGCTTTCTGGGACCAGCAGGTACTTCCTATTTGGAATGCAGGGGGGAGGGGTTGCTTAGTCCAGTTCTCCTTTTCTGTCAATGGTGGGCGCTGATGGGGTTACAGGCCCCACAAAGGACTAACAATGGTGGTGCAAACACTGCTGGGCATCGGTTTCACCCAAGTCTGATCCTACTAGTACCAGGAGCAGCAGCACTCCAGCCACAGCTCATTTCAAAATATTCTGTTTATTAACTCAAAATAAGAAATATAGAGTAAAGCAGGATACCATATGTGATAAATGGCCCTCAACACTAACATATAGCAGCACAGCAACTCAGCTTCTCGCAACAATTTACCAGAAAATGTCTGAAATATTTCAACAGTACAACACGTAAGTTGAGTGGGAGCATCTTCTGTGGTTCTTCACCTCTCAAAGATCCACTCTGATGAATAATGTGTTTTTTGTGTTTCTTAGATGTCCTGGTAGCATTTTCTCATGATGGAGGAGATATATAAAGAAAATTAAGATTAAAACTTCATTTTGGAGTATTTTTTTATTGAAATCATTGTGAATCAGGATCAAACAAAAAAATGCAGTTAGAAAAAAGAGCTTATTTGTTATGTGGAAAAGAGCATGTAAACAGAGAGCTCTCGGTAACAGGACGAGAAGGGGGAAAGGTTGTTGCGCACCAAAGGTCCCACTTATAATTTAGAGGCGGATTTCTAAAGAAATACTTTCACTGTGCAGAAAATAATGTCCTAGAAAATGACACAGGTTTTTACATTTTGGTTCGGATCGGAGTTGGTCCCAGTTTACCTGCATTAGAGATCAGGAAATTAATAACCAAACAGCTGAATCAAGGGGTTTGTTAAAAGTTTGATCATTCTAAATATTAAAAATGAATTGTGATAAAAATGTAGAAGTTTGTTGATCCTGAGAGGCTTTTTCTCTTAACATGGTAAGAATGTTTTCTGTTTGTTTTTTCCACTTGCTCCACTTTACTGTCAATTTTCTTTCTGCTTGCTAGCTTTTATCAAAATTTTCCTCAACAGAAAAGAACCACAAAGTAGAGACACAAAAAAGAAGTAGAATCAAGCACAGAATTTCATTGTTTTGTTTTACTGGTATACTTGGCACAGAGTTACCTGCTTTTGTTTTTTGTTTCAAGGGGGGGGTTCCATCTGTGCCAAATCAGTGCCGACATGCAACATTGTCAACCTGGTGTAGATCCATAACACCTCCTCCTTCTGTTTCTCTTTGCTCATAGCTGCATCCATCCCTACAGTCCACTGAGCGTGCTCACATTCGTCCCCCAGTTCGACAAGGTCAAGCTGTACTTTCAACCTTTTTTTTTTTACAGAGACCCACAGTCGTTTTTGGAATTGTTGTTAGAAACCAGATTACACCTTTCCAAGTCTAAGCTGAACTGGTAGCTGTCTATGCCTGACAAGGTCAGGGCAGCTGCTGTCATACTCATGATGGTCACACAGATGCATTAACCCCAACCAGTTTTTAATGCTCTTTTTATTTTCTTCCCTGATTCCATGTGGCAGACCTGTTTCATGGTATTGGCTGGGATTTCACAGTGGGGGCAACAATCTGCTTTTAATTTCTTGGTGAAGTGATGGCTCTTTCCCTTTGGGAGTTTCACTCAGCTGTACCGAACAAGCATTTAAAAAACAAGAATCATTAACTCAAAAAATCTCAAAAGTTTCCTGAAAACAGTGGGGCGACGTTCTTTACATAAAAAGAACAGACACTCGCAATCTATTTGGCACAGTCAGAAATTTCAACAAAAACAAAGGGATCTTATTGGTCCCAAATAATAGAAAAATACATCAACAATTTTTGGAAGTGGAAAAAGCACCCCCTCATATAAGGCTTAGCCCCTCCCACTGGCTGGTTGACCAAACACGTCTTTTTCCTGAGCAAATTCCTACCTTTGCCTTGCAAATAATTCAGAAAACTCTTGAACATACACCAAATAAGAAATGCAAATTTTGAAATACACAAATACATTTGATTTGATAACAAAAATTATTTGCACAGGGAAAAAAAAAGGATTGACCTGTGATGTCACTTCCTGTTGTCAGGTATGAATGGATATGTAAGTTGGTGGTGGAAAGAGCTTGATGGTGAGTACAATTCTATTTAGAACCAACTATTTAAAACTTAGATTCTAGCTAAATTGGCTATCAGTGCGGGGATCATTGTATGTCAGAGGTGAGTGTGTCCAGTGTGAACTACGGAGAGCAACCTGTGATGTTAATTCATCAAAGTCAGACATTTGTCCAGATAGGATTCATGCCTTTGCATGCATAAAATACCTATCGTTTACTATAAAAAAAAAATAAAGAACTGTAAAGGGCATATATTGTGCTTTTCTTAAGCCTTTCAGAGTAAACTATATCCATATTTATGATGATAAATTAACTTTGACACACTAAAGAACGATTTTTTAAATGAATTGTTTATTATAATAACATTATAATACACTTTAAAACTTAAAAAGTTTGTTTTGCATGTTATAGGCCCTTTATCTCATCCATTCATTCATACTTTGAGCAGTGAGCATTTAAACAAGACTTTACCCTGTGCAATAACCGATCATATGATCATCCTGTGCAATATTTTGGAATGTATGTGTGTATATTGTGTATATAGGTGTTTATACTACTCCATAGTCTTTTCTATTATATACTGCTCTCTGTTCCTGTACTGCTGCTGCAATAAGGAAATTTCCCCATCGTGGGACTAATAAAGGAATATCTTATCTTATCTTATCTTACCCATCAGCCATCACTAGTATCTAGGGGTGGCCTTGGTGCAGCGGTAGGGCGGTCGACTCATGATCGTAATATTGCAGGTTCGATTCCCGCCTTGCACGCCCATGTGTCGAAGTGTCCTTAGGCAAGACACTGAACCCCACCTTACCTCTGGAGGGAGGCTGGCGCCTGTGTTCGGCAGCGGAGCCACCTCCAGTGTGTGAATGTGTGTGTGCATGGGTTGAATAGGACTCTGACTGTAAAGCGCTTTGGGCCATAAGTCATAAGTATACGCCATTATCTGAATTCTCCAACCAAATCTGAGTGGAAAACATCATAAATAAGCACTTTCTTACTGTTATTGTTAAATCTAAAGGAGCTCCACCATCCTTCTGGATGTTTTATGAGCTTTGTTTTGACACAGCACAGATATGGAATGTCAGAAAACCCCATTTGTGAGGCGTTGGAAGAATAAGTTCACAGATTGAGTGATAATGCCTTAGTCACAACTGCCCGTATGTGTAAGAACACAGCACTGGATACTGCATCAGCCGTCTTGTATCATCCCCATAACTATTTTACAATACACTTACTACATAGGAGACAATGGTACGTTCCATTCTGACGACGTCCCTTAAGGTGGTCACACGAGCCTCAAAGGAACTGCAGGACACACCTGCTCTTCCTTTAAGATGTGGCCGCTCCTCTCTGTGATCCTCTACTGGTCTAGAGACCCCAAAGACCTGCATCTCCATACAGGTCGACCCCCCCGTACAGGATATGTAACTAAGTCATAAGATTGAATAATTTGAGCAAATATTAATTTTAGTAAGGCACGTGGGAAAAAGTAATCGATTTGTTACAATCAAATAATCACAGTTCATTCCAGTTTTTAGTTTATGTTTAAATAACTTTCACAAAGACATGCGGTGAATCATGCATACAGCTGCAGTTTCCACACTGGAATCGGGTTACTTGAGCCACGAGGAAGTGCAGATAAACATCAAGCAGCACTTCAAGCCCAACCTTCACAGAGAGGCGAAACACCTTTAAATCGTCCAAGAACCTAAATCGATATTGTTTAGTCTGTGGATTGGTCTCTTCCCAGGCCCCATGTTCTTTTTTTATCTTGTGAGGTAGTTGGATTTTCTTCTGACATTTACCCTGTCAGATCAGACAGCCCCAAAAATAACACACACACATATCTACACCTGAGAGCTGAGAGGAAGATGAAGCTATTACAACATTACAGAGTCCAACCACTCTGAAGTGGATTTGAAGTTTTAAAAGCAAAATTTGGAGTTCAGGTTCATAAGCAGGAAAAGTTTACCTTCAAATGAAATCATTAGCAACATAATCTGATGGATGCTGAGACCCAGCCTGAATTTAAAGTTTGCTTAAATTCAACAAATGTTTGAATTTATTGATGTCTGAAACCAGAAGTGACATTTTTTTTGGAGACCAGATGAACCTCTGGACTAACTCTCTGTCCTCTTATCTGTTTGTTTACACCTCCCTAGAATTAAGTATAGGATGAAACAGGCCATTCCTCCAGCTAAGTAGGCCATGGAAACCAGTTGTTCATTTTGTCTCAAGTACATAGACTGTAGGCCAATTGCTAATCTCTTGATTGAACACTCGAAGACAAAGGTTATCACCAAACAAATTTAGTTAAAGCAGCGAGGGGCGAAGGATCTCAGCAGCTCTGGCAACTGATCTAATCAACGACACAGCTAAGTTGATTATAAAACCGCAGGTCTGGAGAGCAGACAATGGACGGGGAGGAGCAGAACAGTGGAGATGAGAGGGAAAATCACCAGAAACAGAGAAGAGAAGGTGTGAGAAGATACGCTGAAACAAAGCAGAAGAGAATAAACAAGGCAGGATTGAGGAGAGTGGATGCAGAGAGGAAGACAAGGTGGAACAAAAGACAAGACTGAGGGGCAAAAGAGAAAAAAGATGAGGTTAGGATGAGCAGAGAACAGGAAGGTGCATGGCAGAAAAAAGCACAGAAGGGTTGGGACCAACAAAGCAGCTGATGGCAGACTAGAACCAGTCATCCAACCATTTGCTTCTAAGGTGAAGCAAATGCAATAATTTAGAAAGAGCTGGAGTGCAGCAAAACAAACAAATGACTGTAAGATAAAGCACTTTATAAAGCACCTCCTCTTTGATTAAGCTGCTGCAACATGAGGGAGAAAAGACAGCTAATCACAAACACGAGAAAACCACTTCTGTGTAAAGCCTTGATACCATAAAACCTAGGGGAACATGACTTTCTCCAGAGTCTGTCTGACCCGCAAAGGCCCACACACATCCAGCAGGCATGCAGAGTGAAGCAGCTCCTGAATGCAACGTTGTGCAGAACTCTGGAGCTCACTCAGGGGACAGCGTTCGCTGCCTCAAACGCCATTGGGACCAATTAGTGTGCAGAGCAAAAGCGCGGCTGAACGCTACGCTTCACAACCGGTTCAGAAAGACCTGCCGCTGAGACGGACAGCTGAGGGGGTGAGTTTGGTGGTGGAGGAGGTAGGGGGGGTCATTGTGTACTTGTAGCTTCATTTCAACTGGGGGGTGGCGTTGATCCCCGCATGTGCTGATGAAGGTGAGCGTTCCGACGCAGGTAAAGCTACCGTAAGTTCTGCTTAATCATTCAGAAGTCAGTGCCACATGTATGTGGATATTCACTGCAAATGTAGTTTAAATCAGGGACATTAATTACATGAGAGCTATGACCACATCCTTGTGCATCATCATTTTCAAGTTCGCCTGAGAAAAGTGCTGAAGTTGTGAAGATCTGACAATGATGCAATGCTGCTCAAGAAGCAACATCCTGCACAGTCAAAGGACCTTTTGGTTACGAAAAGCCCAAATAGAAACATTTTCTTTTTGTCTTTTACATTTGTTTTTGCATTTTTTGCATTGCATACTTTGTTGGGAAATTTAAATGAGAGTTTTTATGTTTAAGGTGTCTCCTAAGAAGAACTGGTATGCACTGTGACATTTTTTGCAAGCATTCAGTAGTTTCATTACCACAGAAAGTTCAGAACTTCACATTTTTAAGGCTGTGCCCAGACCAGAGTATGTCTCCTCAGATTATTTGATTTGAGGTATTTAAAAACTTTATTGATCCCAAGAGAAATTACATGGCAGTCTATTGCCCCATACACACACCACGTCACACAACTAGTACATTAGAACACACGTTAAAAAATACAATAGCAAAAAGTTTTAAAATATAACCTAAAAAAAAACAATAAAAGGAGAATAAAAGGTAATTGAACATTCAGTGTGCAATGCCTCCCCCCAGCAGCGTTATACAGTCTTGTTGCACTCGGCACCAAAGACCTCCTGTATCTCTCTGTGGAGCTCAGGAGTGAGTGAAGGTGATTGCTGCTAACCAACCTTTGGTGGTTGTGCAGGAGTGAAGCTCATCCAAACTCTGCTGCGGCTCAAAGGACTTGCCTCAAGTAAACCTTGACGTTTTTCACTACAGTGTAAAACAAGCAGACCATCCAAGCTAAACCAAGTGAGAAATTGATGAAAGGTCTGATGAGTGGGTTAAGAAATACAAAACCCACAGTACAATTCAGTAATGCAACTTATGATAATATTGGAATATGCTCCTAAAACTTTAGTTGCATGCACAAGCACGGAGGGCTGACCAGTACAGGTGCTGCGGGATTTTGGTTTCTCCAGGCCCATGGATGGAGGAGTGACTACATCTTAAAGGGAGTGCAGGTGTGTCTTGTAGTTCCATTGTGGCCCGTTTTGCCACCTCAAGGCATGTCATGAAAATAGAATGTACCATTGTGATGCGAGAGGTAAGTGTATTGTGAAGGCTGACATAAGTTACAAACACTTATAAGGTTTGGGTAGTGCTGTCGTACGGTCCCCTAACGCCACACTTAAGTCATTAGTACCAGTGCTGGCCATTTAACCGACCGGGCATGAATGCTGCACGAGCAAGGTGTGCACATAATATGTAAGAGCCTGTAGGATTTCCACACCAACTACTCTCTGATTGCTTCATTTCCTAAATTCTAACAGCCAGGTAGGAAACAGGCACGGGGCAAACACTTATCACTTGAACAGCCCTCACTAGCTACTTGTGCAGTCCGCAGGATTTTGGGGTGACCTAAAAAAAGTAAAAGCAACACGCCTGTGTCTCACCTACTTCACCCTTTGTACCTTTACGTGTTGTTTAAGTGTTTAAGTGTCGCCTGCAGCATGCTTGTAGAAAATAATGTGCGTGAACATTTTTGACCTACGGGCTCACCAAGCGGTCACTTACCTTTGATATTTCATGAGGACGCATTCGTGCCTTATACAGATGTGGTCACTTTTTTTCCGCAGTCAGCCCGTATCCACCCATGAGGGCAGTTGTGACTAAGAGGTAAGGTGGGCCCTTTATACAAGACTGTTTTAGTCTATATGTTTTGAAATTGCAGAAAAACTGTCTCAGAAACCAAGTGGCTGCTAAAAAAAAAACGCTTGAGGCTGTGCAGGTGGAGGGTCTTCTCTAAAAAAACACTTTAAAAAAAAGGAACCACAACAAATAAAAGTAGGATATTATTGTGCATTTGCAGCTGAATCCCACCACGTCGGTTGGATTTAAACATTTCTGTTCATGTAGGTCTGGTGCCCAGAGCTGTCAGATCAAAAGAAACCCACACCCAGATGGGGGACACCTGGCGGGCCCCCCAAGCTTGGGAGATGCACTGCTGTACCCAGCCCCCTCCCGTGACCTACCTTCTGAGCGGCGCCGAACACCACCCCAGAAGAGACCTAACCCCCCTGCCCGCAGGAGTGGGAGTCCTCCATTCAGTATAGAACTGCTGAAGGAGTGAATGATCAGCCAATGTATATACCCATCGCACAATACGGGAATCGTGCATGAGCCATGTGTGATCATTGCGCGGTTTATATGCAATTTATTAGTGATTTGTGTGTCAATTACATAATTCTAGTGTGATATGTGCACCGTATATGCAATATAAACTTTATACATTGGTTGTACACGTGTGAAAAGTCTGGTAGACATACATGGACATCCGTGGAACGGTCATGGAAAATCACAAATTGGCTTCTCTCATGTACTTTTTCAGTGCACACTGTCCTTGCATTGACCACACCCACCTCGAATGGTAACAGTCACACAGCAGTGGCTGCACAGTGGACAGTTCAAAACAAGCAGAGAGAACTCCCATCGGGCTGTTCAAACACATGTTCCGATCAAAGCTTTTTAATGACAGTTTGACAGAAACTCTACCTCCTTCCCTCCTTATTTTTAAACACTACAAATAATCTCACTTTCCTTTTGGGTCAAATTCCTACCTGAGCACTTCGTTGGGGTTGCCTGAGATGGGGGTCTTCTTTTCTGGAGCTCCGTGGCACTCCGACTTCAGCAAGGTGTGAGGCCCGCGATCCATCATCATGGCGGAAGTTGCCATCGTGATGATGGCCACGCCGTCTCGAACGCGCGCCTCCAGACCGTAATCCCACTCGTCATAGGATACAGAGAGAAGACCTGAGTGGACACAGCAAAGAGACGGGAAAGGAATTGATCACAGAAAAGAAGATCAATCAGGAACAGAGTCTCAATAACTGGATATTTTGTCCATTAGTCCATGTAATATCTGATTCTGTTGGTCTTGTTTTTGTCTGCCTATCTGATGACTGTTCTTCTTTGATGTTTGTTGTAGTTCTCCTGTCTTTGTGCCTTCCAGCCAGGGTCCTTTAATAAGGATGCCTCTTTTCTGACTATAAAGATGCTTAGAATACAAGCATCTATTTGAACAGATAACTCAGCAATCATCTAACAAAACACAGCTCCAGTTTTCTCGTGCACTTTAGTTTTATTATGTTTACATGTTAAAAGTACTTGAAAATATCAGAAATTCCTTTTATGTTTTTCATCAAGATTTAGCTCCTCTGCCATAGATTCTATCATCGCAAGATGATAGAATTTAAATGCATCTTGTGGAATATTCCAACAAAGGGTTACATTTATAAGATTACTTATATTAAAACAAAATCCCAAATAAACTGACCTCCTCTCCATAAATGAAATTAACAGGCAAAATTTAAGAAATACTAATTATTTTGAAAAACAATCCAGTAAGATTACACCACAAACATAAAATCCACATTTTTGATAAATAATAAATGCTAAGTTTCCATAAAAGAACATTAATTTGAGCAAAACTTCAAAGCTAAAACAAACATTTAGATATGAATGCACATTCATAAAAGCCTTAAAGTAAAATAAAATATCAATTAAATGGTGGTACAACCATTCCAGAAGTTTGGATTTAAAAGTCCACATGCTGTTTGGGAAATAATTTTCAGCAGCTGAGTGCTCTTTGATTTGATGCTTCTGCAGCTTTTCTCAGACTGCACTTTAGTGAACAGGCGGGAGGAGGGATAAGTGGAGTCTGTTCTGATGCTATCTGCTGTGCAAATGGACCACTGGAAATAAATATCCTGCAGAGATGGCAGCGAGGCACCCGTGATTTACACAGCAGCTTCAATTCATCCCCCCTCACTTCACCGTTCTGAGTGACAGCTGAGGCGGAACAGCACAATTTAACCTTAAAACAAAAAAAAAATTGATCACCTTGTTCAAGTCCTGGGTTGTGTTTGAAGTTCTTCTCAAGTTCTTGTCCTCCTTATGCAACACATGTAAAGTTCTGTCTATAATTCCACTCCATTCAGCTCATGGGGTTCAGTGGCTCTCCCGGGAATACTTTGACACTCGGAGGAGATGAGGATCGAACAGTGATCGCTGAACCATTTTTAATTATCCCAGGATTAAGTAATGACAAATAGTAGCCATTAACTGATCACACATCCTTGAATAATTAGGCCTGCCTAACAAGAGCTCAGGATTCTAATCAGAAAGTCATTTACAGGCATAACAAAACGTGTGTGCCCCTTTTTTTGGTTTTAAATGTTCATAGTGCAAACAACAACACAAACACATAGACAACATTTAACAAACAAGTGTTTGACAGAAGTTAAATAAACTTGAAAAAATAGTATGATTTTTTTTTTTTTGTTCTGGAACAAATACACATAAATCTATGTCTAACCAAAAGAGGCTTTCTCTTGTCTTCTTTTTCTTTATCCTGTACACTGACACCTTCATCCTCCTCATCATTAAAATAATTCCACTAAAGGAAACAGCTGAAAAATCTCTTAGGAGTGAATTTTTCACAAAAGTCAGACAACAGTGCTTAGAGAAACATAGATTTTAAATGTTAAGGAAGTCTATGATTGGGTTGGAAGGAAAGCCGACAAGTAGCGCTTGAGTTGAAAGCGGCCAGAAAGAAAGAGTCTGGTTTGAAAACCTCTGTGACAGACAAGGTTTGCAATCTGCATTTGTACGTACAATTTAGATTTGTTTGATATAAAACACCAAAATTCATCCAAGCTCATCTTAATGTGTTGTTACGGCTGTGGCCGTATTTGGTGTAGATTTCTTTTTGTTCTGTGTTTTGTGGATATGTTATCAAATGCAAAGAAAACACAAAAGAAATGTCAACCTAACAATGTAACATCAACACTAGGGAAAAGGTCAAACTGGTAACGATTTTTATGATCTAACTCAGTCATATTTTATTCCAATAGGCATAAATGTAATTTAATTTACATTAACATTGGTTCATGTGCTGCATAATATAAATATTATATTATAGCAACATCAAGGTAATTGTCTGAAAACCTGTTAAAGCCCCAGCAGGAGCAGAGAGAGAAGGAAAATGGTCGGATGGTCTCATGAGTTTTGCTTTGTGAAAAAAAAAACAGAGAAATACAAGCATGGTGGTGTGGTGGTGATGATATGGGCTTGTTTTCCACAGGATCAGAGCAGCTTGCAGCTATTAAATGCACCATAGCATCTTTAGTACAGCAGACAGTTGCAGTGAGTAGTGTTAGGCCCCCACTCTCGCAGTGAAATGATATAAATCCCACAAAAGGAAGTCATAACTCAAGATGGCTGAATGAGTTCCGAGTCAAACCAAGTCAACAGGTTTGTTGGGAACTGAGGAGAGCTGTACATCAATAAATGCAGAAAACACAGTCATTTTAAAGAGTGGGCCAAATAATTTCAACAATACTTTCTCTTCTGTGCTTCTGTTTGTCTATTTGATCTATTTCTTTATTTTTCAGTTTAGACATTGTTGGTTTTTCTTGTTTCAGGATGGACTAAAGAAAACTAATAAACCAATATTAAAATATATTCACACTTTTTTTTGTTTTAAATTCTTGTAAAATTGAACAGTAAGACAAAGAACAGCAATCATTGTTGCTTAACCGAGGCTGTTTTTGCCCACCCCTAAAAATGAGACGTCACAAGTTTTACACAAATGTTCTGCCCTCGGTTCATCAATTAAGAACATAGATGGATGTAAAAGGTTTCATATTTTATAAAACCTTCTGCACGCTAAGACTGCACCCCCCTATTTGACAATCTGCACGATACATATTCTAATTAAGTTAAAAAATAAATAAAATCATTGTTTGTATTTGCTCAGTTGTGCACTACTTTAAGTCGACAAATAAAGCCTGAAGAACAAAACAGGTCTGTCCAGAGGTTGAAGATGACTGGAAGAAATTCGAAATGCGTAACACATAATCACAGCTGAGTCCTGACGTAGCTCCAGAGGCTTATGTGACTTCCAAAAATAGATAATTAGGGATTTGCCTGTTAAATGTCACTGGGTTCAGGATCACAGTTCTCAGTTAAAGTCAGTTTATCTTGCAATCCATCTGTGGGTCAGTTGGTCTGCTTTTCTCTGACAGCATACGACCACATGTCAGGCAGTCCACTACCATGTCAGTGGGCATAAATAGACAGGCAGCCTGGCAACCTGCCCTCCTCAGGGGGCTTTTGCACTGACAGCTCAGCTCCTCCAGGACCACATCTTAAAAAAATCACACACTGTTGACACTTTTCCTACACTTGCTCCCATCGCTTGTTCGCTTTTACACACATTCACTTTTATTATTTCATGGGGACGAATCCTCTCCAGGAACACTTTTGCATGCTTGTGTGCACCGGAAACAAGTGCTCTCCCCTGCACCTCCGTCAAGACAACCTTTAATGTCACAACAGGAAAATGTTAACCAGCAGCCTGAAAATGGAGGTGCATCATCGCATGTCTGCAAAGACAGGTTCAGCAGCCAGCTGTCTTTTTGCCCCAAACACACACATGCACACTTTTTTTTTTAATGTAGACATGGAAAATCCATTCTTAGTCAAACCAATTGAAGAACGTCAAAGAAGATATTTTTGGACTCGTCTTGTTGTGGATGATGTCAGAGGCTGGGTGTTTTCGTTAGCACACCATGCACAACATTTGTCTGCAAGTCTAGAGAACAAAGATGGAAGCAATGCCAGGAGAAGTGAGAGAAGAGAGAGGGGTATAAGAAGGGCAGAGAGAGAAAGGAGAAGAAAGCAGCAGTAACCCAGATCCAAATCCATTGAAAGTTTAGGAAAATGCTCCAGCAGGAGAGGAGTTGAGGCATATGGCAGATGTAGTGATGCCCTAAAATAGAGGACAATCAGAGGGACTGAGAGAAGAGGGCGGAGATGTGACTCTTCAATTCCAAACTTTATCAATCAAATTACTGGATGAACCTACACAACAATTTAGACCCACTTAGCAGGTGCATATTTGGCTGAACTACTGTTTTCTGACTATCAGTTTAAAAGGTTAACGCCCTTTACTGCTCCATATAGTGACTAAGATTTGGTCCCAGACCAAGACCCTCACTATAAACAATCACAACAACTGAAGTTCTAACTAGAGATGTCTCACTATGGTTTTTTTTTTGGTCCCAGACCGATTGTCTGCCTGTGTCAAAATCGGCAGATTTTGAGTATCAGAACACAATACCCAATTGTGTAACAATACTCAACACAATAAAAGAATAATCAAAATCTCATAAACAGATCCAGGCAGTCCCCAATTTTTATTTCACAAACTTTCTTTCATCATGTAACACCTAAAGTCCCTCAAATCAACTTTCGATCTGTTAAAAATGGTCACACTGGTTTTTAATGATGATTATGCTGTTTTTAGGCAAAATCAATAAATATTTTTCTGTTCTAAGGTTCTGCAGAGTAGCAGGAGTTCATTAATTCAAATTCAAGTTCAAATTTGCCTCTGAGTTGTGGGCGGAACTATTGGTACGGAGTAAGCCTGCCCTCACCTCCTGTCATCCATCTGTTTACGTATTCTTCCACAAGTTTACAGCCCCTCACACCCCCAACCCAACTTTATCGGTGCAACAAAAAAAGGTGAGCAGAATTCTAGCTCAGACATGGAAAATAAAGACATTATTGGATCTAGCCACCTACAACTGGATGAATCAGAACAGAGTGGAGCAGGGAGCTTGCAGCTCAATTTGTGAATACATGATCGGTCCGGGATCCTTTGATCTTCTTGCTCACGGTGTTCTGTGAGAATTGCTTTGGGAATAAGGGGTCCGAGGCCCAATACTAAGGACTATTAAGAATTTGTAACAACATAAATTAATCAAACATGTTTCCAGTGCATATTTCACTCCGGCCGAGGATAAACTTTATTAATGGCTTTGTTCATAATTTTATGGCTGTAATATCTAGGCACAGCCAGAGGTCAGAGGGAGTCTGGTTTGGGGACCACAGGATTTCACCTTTGTTCTTTGCAGATGACGCTGTTCTATTGGCTTAATTAAAATTAAGCCAATAGAATTAATTCGTCAGTGTGCACTGGGGCAGTTTGTGATCAAGAGTGAAGCAGCTGGAATGTGATTTAGCACCTCCAAGTCAGAGGCCATGGTTCCCAACCAGAGAAGGGGATCTACTTGGAGAGCTTCTACTCAAAGTGAAGGAGTTAAAGTATCTTTGGGCTTTTTCACAAGTAAGGGAAGGATGGAGCGCAAGGTTGACAGGTGAATTGCTGCAGTAGCTGCAATAATGCAGTCACTTTATTGCACTTAAAAGCAGCAGAGTCAAAAGGCTATGCTCTCAATTTACTGATCAACATGGTCAAAACATTCTGGGTCATGACCGAAAAGAAAAAAAAACCCTGGATGTTAAGCGGCTGATAGGAGTTTGTCCAGAATGCCCTAGAGAGACTATCTTTCTCTGTGTGCCTGGTAGCACATTAGAGTACCTCCTGCAGAACTACAAGAACTTTCTGTGGAGAGGGTGGTCTGGGCATTACCATCTCCTCTGCTGCCCTTATGACCCAACTCTGTAAAACTGGTAGAAGATGAATGGATGAGCTTTTTGCTTAATATCTGTCATTAGGTTTTATTTAATTTGTGCCATAAAAAATTACTCCTAACTGGTTTGTTTGTGTGTACACTGCACACAAACTACATGTCCATATGTCCATAGAAACATAAATCAAAAGAAAGGTTGTGCAATTTGAGTAAGTGATGTGGCAATGCATCAAATTTACAGACTGGAACCCTCATTTAGAAGAAGCTCACACATCAACAGTAGTGGAAAAACACTACGGCTGCCAAACATGCAGTTTGATTATATTCCCCTGTTATTTTTCTCGATCAAATTAGGCCCAAAAGCAATTGCACATTTCACAGACAAATGAATGCAGAACTTACACAAAAGCAAAAACACACTCCCTGGAGCGAACTCCCATTTAAAGTAAATCAAGCGCAGATGTCAACAAGCAGGCAAAGGTAAAAAGTTTGAGTTATGGGGCCTGAACGGTACAGCGATCTTAAAGATTCGCTTGGCAACCATTCCCCAGAAACTGCCGGGGACAGACAGTGGCATAATATCTCACCTTCACTGTAAATCAACTAGCCAAACACCAATAAATTATTAGTGACATGATTGGCTTGCAAATAATACCTGCACTACACCAGAGTCTGCCACTGTGAGGCATGAAGTCATGATAAGCCCCAGCAAGATTGCCTCCATGGCTGGGTTTGGTGCAGACTGGAAGCTGGCCTTTCTAAAAGCGTTGAATCCAGCAAAACTTTAGGTGGACAGACAGAAAGTGTGAGCAGGTCTGGTGGTTAATGCACCTTAATTTAGCCACCATTTTGGGTTCAAGTTTGACCTTCAAAGGTTAGAGTGACAGCCAGTGGTGTGAAAAGAGGAGATGCAGGCAAAGAGGTTTTAAAATAATGCTTGAAAAGGTCACTTTGTTTTATGACACACTTTCAAAAAAACACTGACTTAAAAAAAACAACCATCGGCTTTTACCGTGTGGACCAGGATTCTTCTGTATAAGTAAAATAGCACTTTTGACAAAACATAACAGTTTTACTGCTCAGCAGCAATACCTTGTGAAAGGAACTGTTTTGTTGAAGACTTCATAAGAGGCTATAGAAATGTGGTCACATACCTACAGATTATTAAACTGACTTTAAGACACACTCCAATGAAAACTATGTTTTTCGTGTTTTTAACATGTTCTTGTGGCATTTTTCTGATGATGGAGGACATAAAGAAAGAAAGTTAAGCTTAAAATGGCCTTTTTGAGTATTGATTAGTTCAAACCTTTGGGAATCAGGAACAGACAAAAAAAAGGTATTTGAAAAAGATCATACTTGTGACGTCGAAGTCACAAGCTCTTTGCTCTGCTCCATTTTGATGCACCCACTTGCAGGTGACTAGATCCATGTACAGCTTAGTTTTCCTTGTCCGAACTGACTCCAAATTGTACAGCTGAATAGCTCTAATAGTGCTCGCCATTTTTGTTGCACAGGTAATGCTAGGTTGGGGATCTGCAGGACGGTAAAGTAGTGGGAGAGAGAGTACACAAAAGGGATGATAGGAAGTGGGGACAGACATACTTCACGCCACCAGTCCCTCCCATAACTCAGAGGTCAATTTCTAATGAACTACTGTACCCAAAGACAACTGTTTTTTTTTTATTTTTCATTTCGGCCATACACAGCATAATCCTAATTTAAAGACCACTGTGAACACATTTACAATAGATGTTGCAAAAAGATGATCTGAGTGTGTCTTTAACGACTTTTTTCTGCCATTTTTCCACAATTTTGACCTTTTACAGGATATTTACTCATCTTCTAACCCCGTGTTGTACCTTAAGGGGTCACGGGGCAGCATGGGCCTATCCCGGCCACTTGTGGGCGAAGACGGGGGACATCCTGGACAGGTCGCCAGTCCTGTCGCAGAGCTACATTTCACAGACCCATGCAAACTTACATTCACACCTAGGGACTGTTTAGCATGTTTTTGGCTGGTGGGAGGAAGAAAACCAGGAGAAAACCCATGCAAGCACAGAGAGAGACATGCCAAACAAGCCTGTGTGCAAACTCCACACAGAAAGGTCCCCCATTGGTGTTCTGTTTCAGGTCCCTCAGCCAGACTTGAACCGGTGTCATTCTTGGTGTGAGGCAAGGGTGCTAACCACTGCCCCACCAGGCAGCCTCTTTCATAGGATATAATTCCAATAAATCCTGACCTTGTCAGAAATGGACAAACAGGTTTGGCAATCGCATCAGACAATAAGTGGGACATCACATTTCAGTGTCACGTACAAATCAAGACCACGCCCGTGTTTGTGTGCAAGTTCAATGCCAAATAAAGGTTAAAAGAATAAAAAGCACACAAAAAATGAATTTATCATAAATATTTTTAACCCTGCCTGTAGGTCTGTTTTCCTCTGCAGTAAAGTTGGCCCATTTTATATTGGCCTGAATAGGGACCAGTTGACTTAAACCTGCCTAGCGGTTGCCTGATGAAATGATCTGGCTCCAATTACTTTCCAAATGGGGTTCCTTGTGGAAGAGACAAGTTGCCCTTTGAACAACATTTTATGTAAAGACATATTCTGTGTTCAATAAGTCTGTTGTGAAAAGAAGACCAACTCTGATGCTCCTGGGAATCAGCTTAAGTGATGAAGAAGGCTGGCTCTGTGCTAGAAACAGCCTTAGTTGACTGTGCAAAACAAAATGTTTTCAAAGCTGCATGCATAATAAAGGACACAGCAAGTACTCTGCAGAAAAAAAACTGCATATGAAATCAGCTGAGGATTTTGTTGCAACAAGGACTGCCAAAAATTACCCATCCCTTATCCTGATTAGGTTTTTACCTGTTGGAAACTCAGCTGGCACCACATCCGTGTCTCCAGCTACTAGTGAGGGGACGATCCATGTGAAGCCGTAGCCAGTGATTCCAACGGAGTGGGCAACCTCGAAGATTGTATTGGCCTCCTCTTTGGTGCAGTAGAGCAGAATGATGGGGCTCTGGAGCTTCTTCAGCTGGTTCTGGATTTTTGAATCTCCATCATCCACAGACATGTCGAGCAAAAGAACCTCCTCGAGTTCCCAGCCCACAAAGCTGTTCTCGATGGTGCTCCGAATCTTTGAAAGACAAAGCAATTACAGTGAATGTCTGGTTTGAACTAATAATTAGTTAAATATACACTTCAAAGCTTAATTAAAGAGAAATACTCCATAAAGCAGCCAAAGACTAAAGAGTGGTATGGTTCAGTAAGTACAATTCAAAAGATCTTCACTTTAATAATTCTGTCAAAGCAACATGTTGATTTTACTTTGTCATGGAGAATATCTACAATTAGATCATTCTTTTAAGGCAGATTTTTGCTTCAAACACTAGTATCTACTCTTGTAATTTTGCATTAATTTTGCAAAATGTCTAATTGTTATACAAAGCATTTATTGCCTCACTTGTATAAGGCTGCCTTTTTTTAAAGCATTTAAAGCCATTTAAAGCGATCGATTTAAAGTTTTTCTTCTGCTCTTGATTTTTTTGTGGAGAAGAACAACTTTTATTCAGCTTTTGCAGTTTCTGAAATCTCTTTATCAGAGATTTTTTGTTCAAGTGACTTTGTAATTCAACATAGCGGCACAACTGAAACACTTTAAAGCTCAAGACTTGTATCAGTTATTTTATAAATGTGCTTCAGCCTGGAAGTCAACAGTTTGTTCTTTAAGATGAAAATTTGTTAGAAAACTTTCAATGTCATCAAGTGACATGTTTTGGAGTTCACCAAGCACAGCCTGGTAAGCTGTTAAGCTTTAAGGACAGTAGATCAAAATTAGAAACTAAAGTTCTTCAAAGTTTCAAAACATGACAGACGACACAAAAAAACCCAACAAAAAGTTGAATTGTTTTTAACAAAAAATAAGACGCCATGTGAACATAAGCTGTTTGAAGGAATGATGCAATCAACACATCATGCTGCCATCGTTTAAACAATAAAGGGCCTATATAGTGCTTTTTTTAAAGCCTTTCAAAGTAAACTATAACCATATATATGATGGAATATTACCTTAGGCACACTAAAGAACACATTTTTTATGAAATATGAGTTCTTTTCTCAGGTCATTTCCCTATCCTGAAGTAAGACAATTCAATCGCTAAGGCCCCGCCTTTCGCTCTTTGTGGGTGCCGCCCATTTCATGACATCAACCTAGAGTCAGACTTGGCAGTGTGTCTGAGTTTCACCCACGAAAACAAACATCCAAACTTTTGCAAAGATGGATGTACATATTGTGCATATAAAAGGAAACCATGTTGCCAATCACCACAAGTGTGTGTGTTTTAGCCTGGGGGCGGTGCTGGTTACCCAGACTCTTCCTGGAAGGGGCTGTTCCCCACTTTGTGACATCACAATGTGTGAACCCACTCATTTACGTGCTGGTGCTCAGAGAGTAGGGTTGTGAGAGGAATACTCAGAAATGCGTGAATAGAGCGAAATACCAAAATTTTGTTATTAAATGTTATTAAAATGATAGTTGTAGTTGAATTTAATTAAAACATTTGGTGTAAATGCTTTGTCATCAGACTTTACTGGCTAGAAGCAACTTCATGCAAAGACAGAATGAAAAAAAAAAGAATGAAGTAAATACTAAAAAATATATTATATAAACAATTATTTGATCAGAAGTTAAAAGGAAGCATTGAAAAACTTTGCGCTAAGTAAGTTAGAAACATATAAGGCAGATTCTCTTCTATAATTATCTGACAAAAGGAAAAGGAAATTAAGTATTTAGGTTTTTGGGTTTTTTACATACAAGGACACTGTTCTTTTCCTTGCGTGAAAAGCAAAACGGAAGAAAAAAGATAAATCAAAACCACAGATAGAAAATGGGTTCCCTCTTGGAAAAGATCTTTTAAAACCTTTTTTCTTTATACTATAATCCAAACTCAATTTCGCTGTTTCCATCTTAAATGTTTCATCATTTTTGTAATTTAATGTCATGACTCATGTTTAACTGTGTCAAAAAGCAGGACTTGACCTTCACATCTCAAAGCAAACACAGATTGTTGTTTTAGGAGGACAGACTTCTTTACTGCACATCAACTAAAATGATGGAGTCCACCTCATTAGGAAGGCAAGATGCTCCAGTAATTAACTTCTGACAAGCCCCACCTGTTCACAGCATCAATTTGGTTTATTGCTTTATGAGTCTGAAAGCAAAATGTTGTTTCTTTTGTAAACGTATAGTAAAAATACATGAAATCTCCCTTACGCTTTTTTTTATGTTTTAAAGAAAAAATAGCAAAAATGTTCAAATCTGTGACTCAGTGTTAGTCGATGCTGTTACCTTGGTGACAAAGTCCTGGTACCCCGGGTAGTATGTTGTGACGATGGAGAAGATGTACCAGTCGTACTCCTCCATGATGTTGAGAATGACAGAGGCCTGCTGCTCGATGGAGGGGCCGAATTGAAAGAACATGGAGTTGTCATCCTAATAAAAAACAAAGACACACAAAGAGCAGAGATGGAGTGTAAATGGTGACGCAAAAATATTGGCCTTATCTTTAACTTAGCGGCTTTGGACTCAAAGGACAGCGCTGGTTTTGTAACATTATTGTTGCCAAAGTTCATTTAGCCGTCTGCTCTCTTTCGCTCACAGAGGAGAAAGTCATGAGGACTCCTGTGGACGGGTAATGACACCGGTCATGATTTTCATTACTTCCTTTTATGACTCCTTTAATGAGTTTTGGGCAGGAGCAGCGGACTCAACGCTCCTGTCCTTAACCTCATCAACCAGTTTCATCCATTTGTTTTATTGCTGGAAACAAAGAGACCCTGATGCAGCCGGAACACGACAAACTATGAGGCGCTGGACGTAAACTTACATCTAATCAAGATTAGCTTAAATGTTATCGTTTGTACTCAACTTTTCATAGATGTGCTACATTTTTTTTATTTTATTTGTTACTTAGAAGCTTAATGTAAGTACTACATTTAAACAAAAATCCTAAAGTTCAAATGTAAATATTACATATAAACACCATTGTTGGGCCCCGCCCATCAAAGAGGCCTGAACAAAATGCAAAGAAAAGCAGCAAAGGAAGAAGCTGCTGGGTCTGTTCAAGTGGAAAAAAAAAAAAAAATCAGATTTTATGTTAAAATATAATTTAGATTTAACGTTTAAATATGTGGTTTAGTTTTCCAAGTAAGATTCATGTTTAACATTTGAATTACATTAATATTTTACATTTGTCATTTGAAGTAACAAACAATATTTAGGATCAACATTTGGATTTATTCTTTTATTGTTTGCATTTACATTTAACATCTAGAGGGGGCCTAAGTCTGGGTCTCCCTGTACCGGTCCTCAGCCTGGATAAAATACAGGAAGGGCATCCAGCGGGAAAATCTCTACCGAACCAAATATGCGACTTGGTAAAAGCTGATCCACTGTGGCGACCTCTTAGAGGATAAGCCGGAAGGTAAACAACATTTAACATTTAGATGAAATGTTTAAAAAAATTAGAAGTACGTTTACAGATTTGAATGTATTTAAATATACATTTATATGTAACATTTACATTTATATTTAACTTTTTCATTTTAACATTTAAGTTTTTTTACATTGGGATTAACATTTGAACCGGTATTTAGCTTTTAAAAGCACGCTTTGCCGAACATAATTTTTTTTTTTTTGCACTAATTTCTGGCTTAAATGTGGTGAAATGCAGCAAATCTGAGAAAATTTGTCTAAATTTCATACATGTGAGCTCCTTTTAAACAGCTGGAGACATGCACCAAACCCTCACTGTCAACTACATTAAATGTAATTTTCAGGA
Organism: Oryzias curvinotus; assembly: GCA_023969325.1. Classification (NCBI taxonomy): domain Eukaryota; kingdom Metazoa; phylum Chordata; class Actinopteri; order Beloniformes; family Adrianichthyidae; genus Oryzias; species Oryzias curvinotus. The sequence continues at coordinate 44,559,378 of CM043722.1, forward strand.
AGACGAGGATCTCATACACGACCACACAGCACTGCAGTCAGACGCTTCAATAAACATCACTTCCTCACTGATATCCAGGCTGTGCCACCAGCTCCGATGGCAGAATGTTGAGCTCGACAGAAGTAGAGGAGGAGGTGAGAAATACTAGTCTAGACGTGGTTTTGCAGTTCTGCATCATTATCTTGATTGTATGTGAGTCACTTTGTGCAAGTCCAACTCCTGTGAACACAGTGTACAGTAGCTTGTTTATTTTCCTGCATATTCATGTTGCTAATGTGGCAAATTATGTGAATGAGGATCCAGCATTTTGTGACTTCCACAGCATGCAAGCAAAATCAGATATAAGTAGAATTTCACCCACAAAGGATGGAGTATATTAGCTTCTTTGTCTCTGAATATTGAACTTTGCTTGTTTGATGCTTTAAAGAAATGGAACTGCTGAGGAAACAGGATGTAACATGAAATGAGAACAAATGTGGAAGATTGTGACCTCAAGAGCATCTTAATGTTAACTACAGAGATCTTCAAATTGGGAAATGATGATGCTCAAATATAAATTGTATGTCAGCTTGTGTCAAAATCTCCTTGTCCTCTTTTCTTTTTCATATTTCATCCATCACTGTCCATCTCCTCTCTTGCTCTGCTGTGCCATTAATGCCACAGAAATCGCAGCCAGGGCACAGTTATAAATTGAATTTCAAGACGTGTGCACTCTAGCTTCCCCCTTAAACTCCACCGTGTCCCTAGTAGCATATCTCCCTGTCTTAACAGTAATAATAATGTAGTGTCCAACACGCTCACTTTAGAGTGCTGGAACTCTGTAGAATTTTTATGAGCCTCTGACGAAATGCATTTAAAAAAAAACAGAATACCTAGTATGACATATGTTTTCTTCATCTAAAACAACTATAATTAAAGTTTGGCCTTGACGCCACCTCTGTTGGCACAAAGCGATCGATTAGTGGGTATTAAAATTGCCAGAGGGGGTTGCAGCAAAGCCAGAGACTCAGTCAGCCAGACATAGAAAGCTGGCCAGCAAGGTGCAGAAAATGCTCACCAGCGGACCCACTGTACGCACACGACAATGAAATACGACACAAAACGGAAGGTTGATTTACTGGAGGAGACGAGGAGAAAGAGATGAAGAGATTGGGTGAGGAGCAGATATAAAGCAGATGAAGTGCTGGAGGACGGAACAGATACCAGAAGAAAAAGAGGAGCTGAGAGAAAGTAAATGGAATGATAAAAGATAGAGATGTACAAAAACAGCATGGATTCGAAGCCTCCAGAGGGACAGAAGCGCAGGACAATGTGGCGACAATGGGATGAATGGGGGAGAGGAAGCCAGGTTGGCAGACGGCTTGTGATCCTGTATGGAGCTAGTGAACGGTATAAGGGGGCAGGACGCCAGGAGTCAGAGAAGGAGCAGGCAAACGGAGGTGTGTCAGTGTGAGCGTGTCAGGCAGTCAGCCAGGCATTTACACCAGGAGGAGGCTGAGCCTGAGTTCACAAAGGACTGCTGCTGTCAGGGGGGGGCAGAAACGGGACAGTGGTCCCCCTCTCTATAGCAAACCTGGATGTGTTTGCATGGAGGTATATGTGATCCATTTGTCAGTGTCAACGCATGTGTGTTTATGTAGGTCTAAGTGTGTCCCATTTGTGCAGTTTTGGCCAAAGTCTATGCTATGGATGTGTGTTCTTGTGTGGGTTGTATGGTTGAGGGGTCACTGCCTGCCGTGGCTGCCCGCTCTGCCCCAGAGCCTCTAAAAGTGAACTCACACTCTCATGCAGCTGCTGTTTGGCTTTAGGGAGAGGAAAGTCAATAACTCCGGTATTTCAATTACGCACATAGGGGCACATCAGTGGCTGCACAAGAAATAGACCTACTTCCATTCCTGCACTGGATAATGCTCTCACACACACACATGCACACACACACACACGTATTCAACTAGTTTGAAATGGGAACACTGACATCTTCTTGCACCTAAATAAAACAAAGCATGCACACAACACCAACAGTATAATGGGAGGAAAGCAGAGGTCAGCTGACAGCTGCAACCCACCATCCCCTTTCTGTCTTTAGTTGTAAACTATTGCCTTTCTGCTGCTCTGATTGATAAAAACTCATACATCTTTTAGTCTCGCTCAGTCCTGGCTCAAGCTCCCAAGGGTCACTGGAACCTGTCCTGTTCACTTTAGGTTGGGGGGGGAACCCTCTGGACATTGCTATCAAATATTATGTATAAATGGGGGTAAACAGGTAAAGTTCAAATGTTTGGAGTTCATTGTTTGCACAACTTGTACTCTGTCACAATAACTTGTTTTAACTTAGGAAGTAAAAAGGTAAAACGTCTATTTTAGTATGTAAAATGCTAAAAACTCAATCTTATGTAAATGAGGGAGGTAAAAGCTTTAAGGCATCAAATGATAAAAACGTAGTGCAGAGATAGATTTTATTAATGGCTTTGTAATCAAAGTCTGCCAAACAAATAACACTTTGGTCAATCTTTTGGTTAATCTTCAGAAACAGGTTCCTGAACATTACTAAAAAAAGAGTAAGCCTTATCAAAATAGGAGCTCCACAGGGTTCTGTCCTCACACCTTTTCAGTCTACTTAAATTAAGTGGCTCATGCACAAACCTAACAACTAATCTCTACTCACACTCCAATCATCTTTTAAACTGTTGTAAAATCCTTCCCAGTGTTTTTCTTATTGTGTATTGAGACAGGAAAAGTGAATTAGTCCCTTGATCCTAGAACCTTGTTTTTGGCCTGTATTCAAACTGCCTTCTACAAGACATTTCTGATTCAAACAAAACTATGTGACTAAAGATCTCTTAAGTCATTGGCGAGGAACCACGAGGACGATGCAAAGCAGCTAGAGAAAGAGTAATGGAAGTTGTGCTTTGCAATCCTTGTTGGGATCAACTTTATATTTCGCTGACCAATTTTGAACGTCTTTATCAACGTCAGGTACAACACTTTTTAGTTATTGCTTTGGTACGGCAGAGGCACGCTGCAAGGCGGTTAATGAGGAGACAATGGCTATGAAGGTACGATAATACATGTTTATGATATACAGATGGTCGGGAAAACAGTGAGAAGCAATGTGTGTTTTAATGAGCCTGCATTCATCCGAACGCATTTCAATGAGTCGCTGTGTATCATTGCTGCTCCGTTACTCTGTTGCGTAATGCCTGGCTACGAAGCTCCAGTTGTTCGGCTCTAACCACGGAGCCTATTCATACTAAGGAAACTCAGAGTGAACTGAAAGTCAGTCCAATTGGAAACTAACCGAGACCCCTCAAAAGATGGGTCAGAGAGAGGTTCCTGGTCCCGGTCCGGCGTCTGCTTGGGTGTATTCAGATGGTAAATTTGTTACGGATTATTGTGGGGAAAAAACTCTGGTTCACTTTAAGCGAACCAAATGTGTCCAGTCTGCAAACACCCTTAATTATGATTTGGTGTTGATAGCCAAAATTTAAAAATCTGTATCCGTTTAAAGGACATAGTTTCTACAGATCGCCAGGAGTTCAAATTCACTTCTAAATTGTGGGCGGGACTGTTGGTGAGGAGCAATCCCACCCCCTTTTTCCCTCCCTGTTACAGCGGGCTCTCTGTTTATCCCACTACCTTACAGCCTCTCACACCCCCAAACTAACATTACTGATGCAACAAAAAGTGGATGCATCAGAATGGAGCAGACCAGGGAATATAATCTTTTTCAAATTGCATTTTTTCGTCTGCTCCTGATTAAAAAAAATAAAATAAAATACTTGGGAATGCAATTTTAAACCAAATTTTATATGTCTATATATTGCCATCATGAGTGAAATGCAACTATGACATGTTTAAAACATGTAAAACATAACTTTCATTGGAATGGGTCTTTAATTCCTCTCCACGACAAAGTCAGCCACTCGGCTTCAGTTTCTCCTTTTTTCACAGTCGTCTGCATCTGATGTAGAGAGTCGAAGGACCTTCAGATCTTGCTGCAAAGCATCTCTCCATTTTCTCTTTTGCCAATGTCCAAAGACATCTGCCTCCATAATTTGTTTGGCGTGCTCACCATTCATGTGCATACAATGTGCCTTGTTTCACGTATCTTTTCTGTGATGCAGATATCGCCGAATCTCTGACGTATTTTTTCTTTCTTTTTTTTTTTCCAACTTTAAAAAGTATTGTAGCAGAGTAAAATCTGAAAATATTTGGAATAAAAGGTCTGTTTGTCACATCAATAAGCTAGGATTCTGTTTGCATCTCAGCTTGACATTTCCTGCTTTAATTGATTTTTGAGACAGTTTTTCATTGTAACTTCAGAATGATTAACTAGCCATTTATTTGTAGATTACTTTAAAAAGACGTTAATATAGGAGAAAACTGTATAGTGGTCCAATATCTTCAGAAAATAAAATTTGTATTGTAACATGATGAGATAACTAGCTATGCTATGAAATCAAAAACAGCAAAAAGTTTTACCAGAGAATATTTTTCTTTCTGTAAAATAGGGGAAGTTTTATATTAAATCCGGTCAGGATCTTTTTTCGACCATTTGCAGTTTTGGGTGTTTCTATGACTGTTTTTTAAATATAAGATAAACACATTTAAATCTTGAAATATGTTTAATTACTTTCTGGACTGTTAGACACCACCTAGATTTACATGGTTCTGCTTGTGAAAGTGGATGACAAAAACTGAAAAAGGTATAAGCAAAGGAGAGCCAGTGCAGTCTGTTGCTGGGAGGTTTTTGGCGATGCATATTTCTATCCTGCCTACAAAGGATGCTTTGAACTTGAGCAGGGGGGTGTTGCTATTGACTGCTGCTGCACCGCCTGATGGAAAACGAAGCCAGCCAGCGAGAGAGCCAGAGAAAGCCAGACTGGAGCAGAGTGAAAGAGGATGGAGGGATGATAAAGAGAGAGAGCTGGAGTGGTAGGCGAGGAAAGAGGGAACAGCTGGCCTTCACTTGAAAATAGTGAATTTAAAAAAGATGGTGGGACGGAGATATGAACTCGCCACAGCCACGGGCGCTCGTACAGGCTTGCAGTGGAAAATGACAAATGCAATCACACAAACACATGAGAGCTGGAGCACTTTCATTCCTGGTGAAGCCTCTGAGCCAAAGGCGCCATTAGCACATGCTCCCAAATTACGTATTGACGACAAGATCTCTGCTCCCCTTTTCTCTTCTCCTTGCCCCTTATTTGTACATCCTCATCAGGTACTGGCACACATGTGCAATCTCTATCTGTCATCTCCATTATCTTTTCCTCTTTTTTCCCCTTCTCATCATCACATCTTTTATCTCCTTATCTTTAATCAAACACATACTAGCTTAATTAGCTTCAACATTTGCCACACCATCATCTAATTAACAGTGCCCTTGTTTGAGTACAGTTTGAGCCTCGATTACAAAATACAAAAAGGGCACGTCTTCATTTCAACATTTAAGAACATCACTTTGACTTCTCTGCCTTTCTTGCAGGTATTTAAAGGATGGAGAAACTATCAAGAGGACTTGAGGGGAACGAGAGACACAGCGTGGAGGATTCTACATTTCTCAACACAATCAGACAGTGGCTGGATGAAAGTTAATACCACTTAACGCCCAGGCGCCGACTCACGAAGGTTCCTCTCTGGCCCATTTCTGCTCTAAGTTTAGCAAGAAACCCACCGAGGGGCCTCTGCAGTCTGATGCTTTTCCTGCTGTTGCTCTTGTTTGTCCCCTGGTCCTTGTAGAATGATAATAGCCTTTTTTTTAGTCCTTTTCTTGTACTAAAGAATTTGAGATAATTGAGTCAAGTTAAGTGCAGTAAAACTGTGTTTTAGCACAGATTAGTTGCTTTTTTTTAACTTATTTTTTGTGTGTAGATAATCGATTCTCAATCAAATGAGGTTTATATGCTAAGATTTTGTGATTTTATACCCTTCATTGATCAATAAAAGCTGATGTTTGCAACAAACTTCGTGGACTGATCCTAATGTGCACACATTCACCTCATGTAGCTCCATTCAGTCTCATTCAGTCTCACTTTAAAGAACAGTAAAACAAAACCCCTTATGTGAGACTAAACTTTACTTTTTGAAACCAAAACAAATATTAAAATTTACAATAATTACCGTTCTATTTGTAATATTTTGTGCGAGAATAAATTGATTTTGACAGAAAGAAAATGTTTTTTTTTTAACCAGAGTCTCATTTGAAAGTGGCCAGAGGATTTTTCAATTAAACAATGCAACAACAGGAGCATATTAAAATGGCATTGTTTGCACAGTTTAAAATAAAGACCATATAAAAAAACAAAATAACTGAACTCAGATCAGTTCAACAATTATGCAAGCAAGGCAGTTTCTATTGACTTTTATGTAAAATGACTCAACCTTTTGAGTCCGCTATATCAAAGAATTGATAGAAATTTTATTTTTTTAAATTAAGATTTTTTTCTGATAAAATCCACCAAAATGTTTTGTGATGTTTTTCTTATAAGATATAGTTTGCATGAATTATGATTCATAGTCTTTGTTGATTTGGTAAGCTTTTGCTCACAACAATGTTTACCTTTAGACGCAAAAATTGTTTTTTCCAATTGCTGAAACACTAAGTGCCATTTCTAAACCACCCAATCAATTTCTTTAACTTTTTCTCAAAAACATCACTCTTTAGTCTAAAATTAAGACACAATTTGTAGTTAGCACACAATTTGCAAAACTTTAATCTTCTCTTGACACATTCTCACTTTTAAAACACACAAGATGGAAAATGCTAACACAAAGAGACAAAACTCAGACTCTGCTGCAACACAGCAGTCAGCATCAACACACAACTCACAAAACTGAAGACACGTGTTCCAAAACAACTGCAGCAAATAAAAGAACAGTTCTAAAACAACTGAAGAGCTTTTCAAATATGGACAACAGAGGAAGATCTGCACCAAGACCTGGACCCAAGAACTTCTGATGAGATCCAGGCCGTAGTTATTCACCTGTTGTGGTTTATGGTCATAAGGTCTGGCCTCAACTCAGCAGGTTCAAGTTATTAATTGGCATCTTTCATAAGGAGATTCGACAAGAAAATGACAGTCAGTCTCAGTGATGCAGTCTTTCATCAAAACAAATGGTCATTTTCTTAAAAAAAAGAATAACAACTTTTTTTTTTCTCACCTTAAAGGTTTGAAAACTAGCAAAACTTTTGCCGCCATAAGTATTTTTAGATTTAATCGAATTAGCAGTTTTGAAATCAGGAAAAGCTCTTCTACCGCCCCTCGTGGAATGATGATGATCTCCAGAGCAGAAAACAGGAACCAGCCTATAGACAGTGAGTTTGTAGGAAAGTTTGGATAATGCTAATGAACTAAGGGTCACAGAAATGCCTGTATCAAATATGAAATGAATAGTTACATGGGGTTAAACAGAAAAAAAAACATACCTACATTGGTTCCATAATGGTAATTTAACCTCTATGGTTTGAAATGCCATATCAGTGCCTGCTGTGCTGAGATGTTTGACAAACTCTTGTTTTTATTCTATATTTCACATATATTCAGAGCATTTTAGCCTCTTGCTTGAATCATTTGAAATCACTGTTACAAACTACAACCAAAAAAAATTATTTTCTTGTTTTAAAAAAACATAAATGTAAGTTTAGCAGTTCTCATATCAGAGAAATGTTAGTATCCCTCTATTTTGTTTTCTGTTTCTCTGGGCAGAAACAAGGAGGTTAAGGCGATGACAGGCCTTAGAGTGGCGAGGTGAGGGGTGGGATGACATCCCATTTAGAGATGTTATTAATCCATTTATTTCTCACCGATCTGTGTGGCTGTCAGTTTTTTTATCTCCTCCACTCCAGTTGTAAATCCCGATTTTGATCTCTGGCTCCAGCATGGCCTCTTCCTCATATCTTTCCACAGATCCTCCACCCGTCTTGCCCATTCACCTTTCTCCCCTCCTCGATTCTCCGTGCTTTCACCAATCTGGAAACTTTTTCCCTCGTTCTTCCTTGGTCTTTCCCAACATGTTCCCCTCTGTGTTATGTCTCTCAGGCATTACAGCAGCAGCCGAGCTGAGCAGCCTGCTGCAGGCACGGAGCCATCATCACGCTGGGGCTGTTTCTCACCACTTCACACGGCAACAATTGAATTCACTCACACAAACACCTTCTCCTCTCCCCACTATCTGGCTTTCTTAACCTCACTTTTGATTCTGCCGTTTATCTTTAGTTTGTGTGACCAAAACAAGATGGATACACTCTTAAGAGTGCCTTCAAGAAGACACACTGAGAGGCAGAGTGAGGAAGGAGAAGAATGAGAGAGGTAAGGTGAGGAGCAGACTATGGGTATCGCTGGCTTTTACTTTTATGGTCTTTTTCTGGGCCCACAAGACAAAAAGACTTTTCAACCAACTCGTTCTTCTCCTTCTACTTATTCATTTGTTGCACCCTCTCAACAAATTTCTTTTCTTCTGCACTTTTAATTTTAGCCTCATTTCAGCCATTTAGCTGGTACTCTCATCTACAGTGACTTAATGAGCACAATTGCAGCGCAGGCCTCGAGTCTGACACCGCTTGAAGCCTGAGTGCAGAGGTCAACACCGCAGCGACTCATGACAGATGGAAGAAATGCTCAGCATCACTGGACTGAGTTTGTACGACTTCACGCATTCATCTCTGGCTTCAGACCAACACAGGCCACCCTGGCTGCACATCCTTATCCCTCTAGTTGTAAAGCTCCCCAAACCAGGACTGCTTACATTCACCATGCCTGCAATTAAAATTCAAATCTGTTTCATTGGCAGAGAGAAGTCTCCACGTGTTGGAAGACCTGCTAAAGGAATGAGCCAATCCTCTTCTGCTGCACTTTTCCCGGCATCTCCGGTCGAACTAACCTTTCTCTGGCCTTGTGAGATCTTTCAATCCGTTGTTCCCCTGCATGTCACCCCAACTCTTTCTGTCAGTCTCTTCAGACAAATGCTTTTGTGGATTTTAAAGGGCAGTGAAGGGTGGATCAGCCTTCCAGTCTCACTCCAATCATCTTTTAATTGTTCTGTAAAGCGTTGCCAGTGCTCGTTTTGTTATGATAATGCCGTTCTTAGCCAAAATCAAAACACCTGTGCTGTTTCCAATGACAAAGTTTCTGCAGAGCGGCAGGAGTTACAAATTCACCTCTGAATTGTGGATGGGACAGTTAGTGTGGAACACCCCCACCCCATCCCTTCTTTTTACTGAGAGCTCTCTGTTTACATGCTTCCTGCTAGCTAACAGCCCCTCACAATCCCAACCTGAAGGCCCGTACACACCGGGCCGACGTTTAACGCCTCCTGACTAAACAAAGGGCACCAATGTGAGTGTGCTCACTGACACGAAAAAACGCCACGCGTCAAAGCGTCACTTTTTAAAAAACGCCTCTGGTTCGTTTTTTGGGTTTGACGCCTCGCGTCGAAATCTATTTGACCAATGAGAATGGCGCTTTTGCACACGTGTCCGGAGCTTCTGAAGTTACAGTAAAACACAACTTGGGGGCGCTCAAACACAAAACTGCCTTTCTGAGCACACATACCAGCAACGAAGAAAGAATGCCAAGTAGCGTCTACACTGCCGCAAAGAAACAATGACGGACATTCTAAAATATCCCCGAAAACGCTCATGATACATTTTCAGCTCTTGTACCAGTCGATAAAACTCACCATGTTCTTCTCTTCTTGTGACTATGGGATGTACCCAAAATCGGCGTCTTTTCCAGTGTCTTTCATCATTCAACAGAACAATAATTTCTTCATCATTGGAACTGGAGCTACTGGTGCTTGAAATATTCACATTTTCTTTGTATGATTCTGACAAGCGCGTAAATAGTGGCTCTCTTCTTCTGAGTGAAAAGCGACCACCTTGTGTACAGCGCCATCTAATGTCAGGGAATGAAATTGCATGTTCAGTCGGCTCATCGTCAGCGAAAATCGCCTGGGTGTGAACACAAAAGACGTGGCAAAAAACGCTGGCGAATAACACCTGGCGAATATTCGTCCCGTCGTGTACGGGCCTTGACATTACTGGTGCAACAAATGTGGCAAGCAAAATTGGAGCTACCCCGCCGTACAATTTTGAGCCAGATGTCAGCTCACATGAGGAAAATGGGGACACGGATCTCATTGTCTACAGGTGAATACGTCAGAGGGCAGCAGAGCTTGTGAAGTGCCCAACATATTTTCTATGATGTCACTGATACAATCTTTTTAAACTGCAATGTTTCGTCTGCTCCTGATTTAGAACGAATTGAACACATAAATACTCAGAAATGCAATTTTATGTCCTCCATCATGAGAAACTGCTACAAGAACATGCTAAAAAATAACATTTTCATCAAAGTGGGTCTTTAAAACAATGGAAGAGTGTGTTCATGGAGGACAGATGATGAAAAGTAACTTTCTGGCAAATTTATACTAAGACTTAAGAACTCACCAAGAATACTGAATTTTACTCATTTCTTCTGTGACTTTTCTGAAGAGTTTAAAGGTGTTTTGTTTTTTTGACTAACTCAAACACACCATAGAACAGGGTGGCTGTGTGTCTCAATGGGTCTCTCAGAATAACTTTCCCTGCAAGACTATGGAATATGGGACAAACTGGGTGCCAACAAATACTGCAAAAAAATAGGAAACCTTTTGGAAAAATGAGAAAATCATGACATAAAGGGTGTATCCAGACTGGAAAAGTCTGTTGGTCCGAACCCAGTCTGCTTAATTTGGTCTGGATCGAGTCCAGAACCTTGCGTTTGGTCTGTATTCAGACTGCCGTCAAGGGGACTTTCCTGGTCCAGACTAAAGCGTGCAAACAAAACCATGTGACTAAAGATCTATTGGTCTGGAGTTACAAGGGCGGGGCAAAGCAACTAGAGGCAGAAATTCCTGTGTCCTAGTTAATTTAAACTTTATATTTTGCTCACAAGTGTTGAACGTCTGTATCAACGTCAGTCATGCTGCAGGGCAGTTACTGGCAAGAGGGCGGCTATGAAGTGTCTATGTCATATAGACTGTCAGGAAAACAGTGAGAAGCAAAGTGTGTCACAATAAAAATTGTTTTGATGAGTCTGAATTCATCCAACCACATTTCAATGAACTGCTGTGTCTCGTTGTTTTGGAGTTAAGGCATTATTTTAAGAGAATTCGGTTGAGGAAACTCCAAGGTAATGTTTTTACAGCAGCACTTGTTGTGCAACAAGACACAGAAAAGCATGTAAGAAGTGTTTTCAGCTGCATTTAAATAAATGTTCTAACAAGTAAATTGGACCCTTTTGTTCTGTTTGATAGCACAACAATTGTGGCTTCACATTTGTCCGCGGCTCATTTGTTGCTACATTCCCACTATGTTTACGTCGGCCACAGTGGCCATTTCGGTTTAGTTGCTCCGCTCCTGCTTTCAGACTGAGGAATCTCAGAGCAAATCGAAGCTCAGTTTGATAGGAAATGAACCGAGACCACCATAAAAGACGGGTTCGAGAGCGGTCCCTGGTCCCGGTCCAGGGTTGGCTTGGATGTATTCAGACTGAAAATTTGTTCTGGATCATCGTGGGAATTGAATTCTGGTGAACCAAATGTGTCCAGTCTGAGAACACCTAAAAACTCACTAAACCATTAAAAAGTTTCAAGGCAACAGTTAGGCATTAAAAGGTACATTTTTACAACTCCTATAGCTCTTCATTGTGTTAACAATGATGAATGTTTGTGACCAGCAAACCATGTTTTACTAAACATTATCACTCTCAGGACATGATGTAGTATAGTTAAGTTCCTGAATTATTGCGATATAGACAGATAGAGAGCAGGAAAAAGAACAGAAGAACAGGAGACGAGCAAGCTGGAAGATTGAATGAAAGGTGTGTCAAATAAAACAAGATAAAACTAAACTAAAGGACTGTTTATTTGGACAACACCACACATGATTTTTTTTTAATAATAGCTAGTAATTAGTAGAGATCAAGGATTCCTGTGGGATAGGACAGTTTGGTCCACAGCAGAGACACTTATTTTGAAGACAAGAAAGACATAAAACTCGGATTCAGATTCAGGAGAGACATGTATTCATTAATAAAAGACTTTTTCAAGAACACATCGTATTCATTTACATGGTTCCATTCACGTTTACTGAAGTGTGTCAAACTTTGGAGAGTTCCATAGAATTGTCAGCTCATTTCTAAAATATTAATGATTTTATAGATGGATTCTATTTTATTTTAACTATTTTTTTAACCATTTTTTATTTTTGCTGTCAGAAAACATGAACCAAATTATAAGAAAGGGGTTTTTAAGGAAAGTTTGGATCGTGCTACTAGGGATCTCAGAAATGTATGTATCAAATATGATACCAATGGCTTTGGGATTAACAGATTGAAGGATAACATTATGTGTAAAAATCTCCAGCTTACTGTTAGTATTACAGCTGCTGTTGCATTGACTCATCCAGTATATGCAGAGTCCGCTTTATGAGCTGCAATTGTTAAAGGACTCTATTATATAAGGTCAGTGTGTGAAATTCTAATTACATTTTTGATGCTGAGTCAAAAAAGTCTAAATCTGTTCTAATATGAATCCAATAAAGATGACATGGAAATTACACAAAAACACAACTGAGATGTTTTTCTTCTTTACTGTGAGACACATCCTCCTTGCCAGCCAATGCTTTCCAACCACAGCAATATCTAAATGGCACAAAAAAGGGCCATTAGAGTCATCAAACCATTAAACCAGGAACTGGCAACCTTCCGTTTTGTAATTACAAATATTTAATACGTCCTCCCACCCCTGTACAAACACACACATCTAGTACTCCAGTGTCTCATGCACATGCTCCCTCTCTGTTTTATCTTTTCCTCTGCTGCTGCTTTATCCCATCCTGTGCATGTGGCCACACTGGCTCACGTGCACTCTGCATCATACCAATCTACTTTTTTTTCCTCCCCATCCCATTCGCCTCTGTTGCCATCATCACCTCATCACAGAGACCTACAATCAGCATTGTGATCCATCAGCTGATTTCACACCGCAGGACACGGCATTTACACAAGAGCCACATGAAATTAAAACAAGAGGCAGAGACAATGAGGAAAGCAGAGGAAAGGTTTAGTGGGCGGCTGTCATGTCAGGGGACGCACTTGCCATACAAGCATGTCGGCCACTTTCTATAGAGCAGAAATGTCTGCAGAAAAAAAAGCAGCTGTTCGTGTTCGAGCCTGATCTGACAGAAAAAAAGCTTTGACAACACAACTGTCTGCCATGCTCACCTTTAAACCTCTCAACTGCAGGTGAAGGGCAACACATCCATGGAACTTTCCAGGTTTAAAAAAAAAAGTAAACCTGCATGAGAGGATTTGTGTTTCCACAGTTACAGTCAAACATTCCCTGAAATCCTCCGTTCGGAAATGTGAATCCCACAGAGCGGATGCTCAGCTGCTGCATGAAAGACTGTAGTGAGGAAGATTTGATCACCTCAAATTATTATATATAAAAAACATTCACCTCCACAAAACCACTGACTCACAGCTGAGCTTATAAAGAACAGAAGCTTCCTGTAAATCTTTAACTGACCCAATAACCCTTTGCCTGTGATTTCATGAGCACAAACACCTCTGATGTATGGTTTTCCACCAGGGACGGTTGGGATTTTGCTCCCATCCTCTTCCTCTTCTCCTTTCTCTCTCCTCACCGCCTGACAGTTGGCAGCAGCCTCCGTATGCACACCGAAGGCTGTTCCTCCCTCCCTGCGACTCTGTACAGTGGATTAATTTTTGTTTCTGTGCAGCAGCACTCCCACCGTTCCAAAATCAGGTGTATACATGCGCCATGCACCTGCGTGTATTCAGATCAACAAAATAGCAATCTTGAAAGTGAAGCTCTCCCTGCTTCCTGCAGCATGTGTCGAGAAGGATTTTAGCATTTGGAGCTTACACACACTATGCAACACTAAAAATAGACGGATCTTTATCCGTTTATCTGTTATTTTTTTAACACCACCACTACGTTAATGCTGCTTTTCCATTCTCTGTCATGAGAATCTCAGTGCTTTTTGTTTGACTCACCACCTCTCTCTTTTGGATTCCCTTTCATCCCCCCAAAAAAATCAAAATGTGTCTTTAAAAAGGTGCTAAAAATATCTTCAGTAGGTTATGAGATCTCAGAAAAGAAAAGTTAAAGTAAAAAAAAACAAGCTTATTATCAATTTAACAAAATATAGCATTTGATTTGTGAGATTCTACAATTATGTGGATGATAAATAATCCCACAGCAGGAAGTGGAGGTACAATGCCAATGTGTAGGGAAGTGAGTCTGAGTGATTAGATGAGTTTAAAGGCATGAACTCTGACAGCAGACATAAAGCAGAGCACAATGACGAGCTGACAGTAAGTGAAGGGGCTGCCAGAACTTATTCAGCCCAGCCGACGAAGCAGCAGAGCAGCAGTGAGGGCTTGCTTTACTAAACAAAATTCATGGCAGCTGGACAATAGGGTCATTAAATAAGTTATTTATGCTTCAATCAGGAAATAATTCTATGTCACATGGACTGCTCTCATGCTACTGATGACAATATTACAAATTAATTTACATTTTAACAAAGCTGTGCGATACATTTCATGTATAGCAGAGTATCCAGGCTAAAATAGTGCTGAAAGAATCCCAAAAGCAAAACTACTCAAAGCCATGACGTGAAGAGAGGCTTTTGAGTTTTTACTGTCTCATGTGACCATTTAGAAATCTACAAAAAGGTGAAAACATGACTGCAGATGTACTGGACAAAAATAAAAATGATACCCGATTTACCCTAAAACACAGTAACAAACCAGCAGAGGCTAAACTGTCACATACTTACAGATTCTATGCTCACACCTGCAGTGTATGAATGTAAATATTAATTATAAGGAGCGCTCTTCTATCTTGCTTTAAAGCTGTGGTCTCCGACCTTTTTCGGGCAGCAGACCGGTTTAATGTCAGACAATATTTTCTTATTTTTTTTTTTTTTTTTTTTTAACTTGTCCTGTCCAACAGCTGGGCAAACAGATGAGAGCTGAAGGCCTCTTGTGTTGGACATATTTTGCTTTACAACAGGGGTTATGAATCTATGACAAACCAGAGGAATGTCTGAGTAAACCCCTTTTGTAGTTGAGGCCAAACTTTATTAAATTCCATCATGTTTGAAAATCTTTGGTGCTGGACCGGACGGAAAAGGAAAGGAGGGAAGAAGAGAGAGGGATGTTAGAGAGGAGGGGGGATAGGAGGGTGATAATAGGAGGGGGGGGGGGGGGGGTAGAACCATGAAGCAGCCTAAAGCAACAACTTTACTGGATGTTTATCATTACGGTAAGGTTCAAGTGTAATACAAATCTCAAAGGGCGGGGCCTGTCCACACACACACTCAGATGTTATAAACACACCTGTTAACTGCAAAGATGTCCACATGTCAACATGAACACAAAACATGCACAAAATACAGATATTGCTCACACACGCATACTTATGCCTTTAAACCAACTAGTGTGAAATATTTCATTCATTCAATCATGCAAATTATTAGTGTAAAGGTGAGCTAACACCTGTGCTCAGGTGAGTGTTTATGTTCTTCTAAATGAATGGTGGAATGTGAAAAGAAGGAGGGAGAGTGACCAGCCATCCACACACCAAGACCCCCGCCGCAGCAGCAGCGGCAGCCAGAACCCCCAACGCCACCCGGCAGCAGGCAGAGAAGAACCACCCCCCGGGCGATCACATCCGCCACCCAGGCCAGGGCCAGCAGGACCACCACGAGGCCCCCAGAGCCAGAGAGCAGGGAGGCACGGGGGGAAGAGAGCGCCGCCCCAGCCCAACCAGGGGAGCAGCCCCCCCGCCGCGCCGGGAGGGCCCAACGCAGGACCCCACCCGAGAGGAGCGCCCACAGCCCCAGACGAGCACCTCGCCACCACCCAGGAGTTCTGGGTATCCCCCCGCCCCAACCCCAGGTACGAGCCAGGACCCCCCAAGGGAGACCCGCTCTGCGCTCCAGGCAGCCACCCACCCGGCCTACGGTTGGTCCAGGAAGGAGCAAGGCAGGGGACAGCCGGCCCCGCCCAGGAGGGGGGCACCCCGGAGAAAAGAGGGGCCCACAAGGGGTGTTGTTAACATGGCCCGACCAGGCTCGGCCACAGTTGGAATGTGGGCAGGGGCCCAGCGCCCAGGGGCAAAAACCCGAACCCACCCCACAGGGAAACGGACACCCCCGGCTCAGGTGTAATATGAACCCCCTCCGGGCCCAGGAAACCGGCACCCAGGGGACACGGCCGCCGCTGCCAAGGGCCCAGTACCCCCCACCGGGGATGAGGTAGGGGACAGATGGACCTTGGACCCACCTTCCTTGTATAATGTGTGTGCGTGTGTTCGTAAGGGTGTATGTGTGCATGTGTGTGTGTTTGTGTTTGAATGTATATTATGAGAAGTAAAAGGTGTGTGTACTAGGGGGGTGCAGTTAAAATTGGTGGGTAGGGCACAGAGAGGACATTCCCTGATTACTCACAGTAATGTCCCCTCACCCTCCCCACCAAGGGTCCCTAAATGTCTAAGGTGCGGTTAAAATTGGCGGGTAGGGTGCTAGGAGGACATCTGCTGCTTGCTGGCAGTGATGTCCAAGCACCCCCCCTACCAAGGGCCTTACATGTCTAAGGTGTAAATAAAACCGAGAGAGGGGGGGCCCATTCCATACGGCAACCATGGGAGGGAGACCACTGACAAGTAGCCCCCCCCCCAAAGCGCATCGCAGGCTAAACCCCCCACCCCCTCACCCTAATATGAGATTATATGAGGAAGGGGGTGAGTTGGGGACAGCTGGCAGACTGTCTCCCGGTGGTCAAACATCCGTCCCCCAGCCCCCCCCAGCATAGGGCCCAGGTCCCCCAGCCTCGGGGCCCCATCCCCCGAGGCACCGACGCCCCAGGCCCAGCACGACCCACCCCACACAGAGAGAGAGGAGCCAGAAAGCGCCGCCCCCCCCCGGAGCAAGCCCAGGCCCCCGCCCCCAGGCGCCGGCCCCGAGGGAGCTCTGGTCAGGCCCTGACGGGACCAAGGCAGCCAACCGGCCGGGGCAACCGCCGATTGCCACCAGCGGAGACCCCGACCCGTCAAACCCCCAAGGTCCCGTACCCACGGCGCCCCCCCCCCCCCCCCCCCGGAAAGCCCCCCCACAAGGCAGGGCCGACAGACCCCCCCCCCACACCCCCCAAGACCCCGCAGCCGCAGCGGGTGACGCCCAGAGCGACCGGGGGCCCCAAGAGGGTTGCCCCCCTGCCTCAGACAATATTTTCACCGGCTGGTCCAAACGGGGCTGAAGTTTGCGTTTAATATTTTTCAAATAGTTTAAATAACAGTAACTATTTTTTAGGTTTTAAAATCTTTTTTTTAGTAAAATACTATTACAAGGAAAAATCTGAAACAATTTTTTTTTACAGTTGACAGAAATTAAATGAAACAAAGTTGTTGATTTGTAGAAGTTGTTTCTGATTTATAAAAAATTCAATGAAAGTAACATTACAGGGGTTTTTTTTGATAGAACACCATAAAAAACTGAGAATTCATCCCAGACTTAGATCATCTCTCAGGGAAAAAAGGTTTATCATATTTTGTTTTTACATAAATCCTGATTCACTGTATTTTTTTTTTTAAAGCAGAGGAACATTTTCTAGAAACCTGCCTAATTCACCCTTGCTGTCAGAAATTTCCTCTCTGGCTCTTTTCTCCTCATAGAAACTTTCTAAATACGTTTTGTTGTTTGGTTTTAATTGGAATCAGAATCAAAATCTTTATTGTTATTGTCATTGTACATGGGGATACAATGAAATTTTAGCAGCCTTGAAGTGAAGTTAAATAAAATAAAATAAAAAGATAAATAAAAAAATAAAATAGAAATATTGTATTTACATCTCTACCAAAAAATGAACACTATGTACAGAAACTGTTAAATATTAAATATGTATGTACAAAATAGAATGGAATGAGATAAGTTGCTGTGAGCACAGCATTATAAATATTGAGTTACTGCACATAGACCCGTTATTGCACAGAAGTCCAGATATTGTAGTGGCTAGTGATTAAGTATTTGTACAGTATTTGTAAAAAAAATCAGAGTACGGTGTGGTTGGTGGAAGTATGTGTATTCCGTAAGGTAATTGCCTGTGGAAAAAAGCTGTTCCTTAGTTCCTTTAAAGCTGCTAAGCTTAGCTTTCAAGCTTTGGGCTACTAACTTTGCAGTCCGAGCAGCTGCTTATAATTCCGTGACGTTTCAAGACAGACGGATGTGGTAAACAGAATCATGTAGTTTCCCAAAATAAAACTTCTTTCAGCATCAGAAAATAAACAAAACAAAAATAATAAAAGTTAGCGTATGCATTTTTTCTGCTTCCTGCGGCCCGCTCCCAGTACCGGTCTGCGGCCCAGTCTCAGCATTCACCCATGATTGCAGCTCCACTGTCTAACACTGATGCGAATCTATAACTACCAAAAGCAATGTGGGGTTCAGGGTCTTGCCCAAGGACACGTCAACACATGAGCAGGCAACCGAACCTGCAACCCTTTGATTAGAGATCAACCGCTACACCTCTGCACCATGGTTGCCCCCAGAAGACACTTATTTTAGTTTCAAAAAATTGTATGTAATTTGTTATTTTAATCATTTCCAGTTTGGAATGTTGACAAGCCTACTGGAAGATCTAAAGGTTATCTAAGCATTATTCAGTTTCCTGTTTACTGCTGGCCTACTTCAATTAACCTACTTCATAGGTTAATTGGCAATTCTAAATTGTCCCTAGGTGTGAGTGTGAGAGTGAATGGCTGTGTGATTGTTGCAATTCTTCCCTGCAACAGACTAGCGACCTGTTCAGGGTGCCCCCTGCCTTCGCTCATGAGTGGCCGGGATAGGCTCCGGCAGCCCCGTGACCCCGAAAGGGAAAAAACGGATAAGAAAATGAATGAATGAATGAATGTTTACTGCTGGCAAATAATCCAAACATTTGTCCAGTTTTCCATCTTTCCTTTTTCATTTATTAGAAACACCAAATCTATCAATGCCATGCCCCACATGTCTTGAAAGGACTTCAACTGTGATCTGTTTCTGTCCATTTTTGGATAAACATGTATTTCTACTCAGAGGAAAGCCACAGATTATCTGAAATTCTCGTAGACAAAGGAAACTGTAATCCAAAATAATAAATAACCAGCATGAGTCAGAGCATCTGGCCTCTACTTCTTTTCTTTTTTGTAATATTAAAGCACCACCTGACCGGGATTCTCATTAGACTAAAGAGGCAGGTGCTCCATCATTGCATTTCCATCACCCACACACACACACTTCACATGCAGCTGCACTTTGCCCTGTTTGAGCGGTCATTGGTGCAGGAGTCGCTCCTTTTCAATCAGACAGCACGTTTTGCTGGGAACAGAGGGGGTGCCACTGGGACAGTACAGGTTACAGAGTTAGGGCAAAAGTGTGGTGAACTTTAACGACTACCTCCTAGTTTATTCAAACATTAAAGTTCAAAGTTTTCACAATCGAGTCCAACTGCGCGTCATCTTTCCTAAGCTCCGCCCTCCTGACTGGTGACGCCACTTGTCCACTCCTTCCATCTCTGCAGGACAAATGTATCTATCTATAGATGCACTCTGGTTATTGAATTGATAAAACCCCTCGCTTACATTTTGTCCAGCATTTTCTGTTTGGAATGTGGTTTCATGTGTTCTTCTTCTTCTTCTCACCACTCTCCTCGTTCTTTTTTCCTGTCTCACTCTGTCCTACTTTTGAACCCAGTTATTCTATCTTTCTGTCGTCCCCCCAGACCTTTCCTCTCCCTTTCTGTCTCATAGTCAACCTTCGTCCCCTCGTTTTCTCGCCAGGCCTCCATCTTCTTCTTCCCTCTCTCATTTTTTGTGTCTCTGCTTCGTCGGACTGCTCCATCCTTTTTCCGTCTTAATCACTTTTCCTGGGATGTTAATTCAAATTGCGCAGTTTGGATACGTAGTGCGGTTCCAATAATGCCTGAAGCATTTAGGAGAATATCATCAATCTTGCACTCTGTGACTCTCTTTCTCTCCTCCTTCTGTTTCCCTCTGTTTTCACATCCTATTTTACATTCCCTCCATATGTGGAACGTCACTAATGCTCCCTGTCCTCTTCGATTCTCTGTTCTAATCAACCCTTTTCCCTTGAATATATTATCTCAGCTCTGAACGCGTCTGCTCTGATAACTTCTGACTTTACAGACTAAAGTCATTTATAACAGAAAGCCAATGGAGGAAATCTATGGACTTTAAGTACAATTTACTTATCAAGGGAAAATAAACAGGAAAAAAAATAAAGAAAAGTTAATTATAAAGACCCATTCTGATAAAAATGTTACGTTTAGTCTTTTAACATTATCTTGTGGCATTATTCTCATGATGGAGGACATGTGTAAAGAAAATTAAGCTTAAAATTGCCTGTTTGGGTATTTTTTCATACATTTAGATTTGAATCAGGAGCTGACAAAAAATGTTGTTTGAAAAAAAAAATGTATTTGTGATGTGGAAAATATAATCAGCGGGCCACAACCTCCCTTCTCCACTCCATTCTGATGCACCCACTTGCAGACAAATAGATCCATGCACGTCTTTGTTTTCCTCGTCTGAGCTGGATTCTGGATCAAAACTTTACGCCTAGATCGCTCAACTTTTCTCCGCCATTTTTGTTGCACCAGTCATGTTGGGTTGGGGGTGTGAGGGGCTGTAAGCTAGCCAGGGAAAGTGTAAACAGAGAGCTCTCAGTTATAGGTGACGGGGAATCTGTATTCTATGACATAGTTTCTGTAGTTCATTGGAAATTCACTTCTGAGTTGTGGGCGCAGCTGTTGGTGCGGAGCAGCCTCACCACTCCATCACCAGAAAAATGCCACAAAACCATGTTAAAAACACCCCAAAACACAATTTTTATCAGAGCGGGTCTTTAAGTCTTAACTTTTCATCCAAAATCATAACTGCCTCTGCTCATTCCCACCGTTCCTTCACAGATTTTACCTCCCCTCAGAAAGTCTGATTCGCTCCCATCTCCCCCCTCCCATGTCAGCCCGTCTCAACGCTCTTTCATGTTCGTGCACACCTCCCTTCAAGTGTCAGCTGCTGCCATACCAGGTTGGGAGGGGGGGGGGGTGTCAGGTGAGGAGCAGAAAAGGAGATGAAGCGAGAGAGACAAAAAAAGGGAAAGGGGACTAAAGAGAGCACAAGAGAGGGAGTGAAACACTTCTAATTCACAGAGACAGGCTGCGTTTCCGTGGCAACATGGTTGCCATCGTAACAGCTCTGCTAAGGATGCCATTAGTCGGGAACAAAAAGAGAATGCCACTCACCACTTGTGCGGACTACGGAGAGAGGGAACACAATAACACACACAAAGACATAACTGTCCTTACATGCATTTATACTACACTAACACTCAGAAGCACTCAAGGGACACACACACATATGCAACCACCCACACAGCGCACCCAACTCGCAACTCGGCACATGTACAGCTGCCATATCCCCGCAGCCCACACAGGAGCTCCAATAAACGCAGACGTTGTGCGTTTGAATCTACCTGAGACCTGCAATCAGTCCATCTGGGGCCAGAAAGTATGCAAACCACTTGGACATGTGAGCAGCATCTCACTGAGAGGCCCTGGACTTTTTGGGAACAACTTGAAGCTGTGTTTCACACACATTTAGCCATCATTTAGAAGAGAAAAAAAAAAGGAGATTGCATTTGAAACACACCAGCATACAAAACAGCAGAGAAGGTCAGAGCTGCAGCTGCAAGTCTGCAGAAGCAACATGTATCTTGATTCCAGCAGATAGGCACCATGAAAGAAACATTTTCTCTCCAGTTTTCTGAGGATACACTAAGAGTTCTCACAGCCCGCACTATGATGACCCTTCATATCAGCACTCAGTGATGTTGGAGAGCATCTTAGAACTGATTTAAGGGGCAGGAAAGAACCTAATATTCATTTTAAAGCAACCACAGTTAAGTCAACAAGTGTTTTTTTTAGGTCTACTATAAAAAGCAAAAGTCATTGCATAAAATTCCGCCTTTAACAAATATATTTGAAGTGGTGAGGAACTTTAACTTAAGTTGCTATTAATGTGCACTCTAACACCCTCAAAGCCCCAATGAAAGGCTGCATATTGATATTACTGTAGGCTGCCTACATGTTTCTTGCATTCTAAATTTTGCTGTGGGGCATCAGAGAAAGTAACCTAGTTTCTACAGCATGGCCAGAAAGCCAAGCAAGAAACTTTCTGAGTGTGTGACAGAGGTTGCTTCTCAGACTTAACCCCTTAATTCTTACTGATGCAAGCATCACACCACCTCACACCAAAATTACCATAACCTCTTGAGACCTGGCGTCCCATACGATGACATCACATTGATGAACAATTGACATCACATGATTACCTGGGGCCCTGTAACTACATTTCAAGCAGGAGGTTGGGTTTCAAGAGGTTAATTTAGCATCTATATGAATGCAAAACCATAAGTGAACTGTTTGTTTTTTTATAGCTGGAAATAAATTCAGGTATAAAATGGGTTAACCCTGCTCTGCTTTAACTAAATACATAGTTCATAGTTCAGTACATAACTAAAAACAAGTTTATTCTTCATTACCTTTAAATGTGGATGTTTCTGAGGATAGAATATTCCATGTGTTAGGTAGGCCTAAGTATTCAAAAAAAAAAATCTGTTGTTATACATTTACATTTAATCACCCTTAGGGGATCCAGGGTTAGAGGCTGCCCTCTGAATAAAATGCACTTTAATACTTAAACCAATCTTGTCGGCTGACACTGTAAGAACATCTGCGGTGGACTTCATAGTCACTTGTGGGATATCCAGACTCATAATGTTGTGCAGTACAAGAAGCGACATATTTCCAGCCTTTGCTGTTGCTTTGAGGCATGAAATGCTGTTCTTCAGCTCAGAAAAACAAGCTGTTGTTCCCCTATAGAGCTGCAGAGCTGCAGAGTCGTGCAGAGCCATATGGGTCAGGTGCTATACGGCACACGCCGTCGAGGGAAATTGCTTGTATATGTAGGAAACTCTTTTCATTTGAAATTGTTGTCCATATGTAAACTCTCATTCAGGCTAAGGGGAAAAGGGTTATAAAATGAAGATCACAAAACTAGACCACCCACAGTTCCACAGTGTGTGTTTTAACCTTAAAGTGATGTAAATTGTTGATGTACACTTACCATAAATACCGCTAAGCTATGAGTATATCAGGATTTTTGGGCTGGATGTCCCAAGCAAAACTTCAATTTGAGTTTCAATCACAAATTTATTCAATTTTCAACTCAAAATTGCTCCATTAAATATCATTTTGTTAACTTTACATTCTAACACCAATTTTGTTTAACTCTAAAAATAAATAACTTTCTCATATTTGGTGATTCTGACTAAATAAGGGTGCAAGATTTGTTTATATTCAGACAAGTATATGAACTCTTACATTAAATCAAAAACATTTTAGCACGAAAAATGACAACAAAAGAAAACGTGGATTTAATAAATTTGTAGTTTAAGCTCAGCCCTGATGGGAAAAAAAGTAGGTAATTTTCTGACGAGAAATAATTTAAAGAAAAAATATCACAGGAATTTGGCCTACAGTTGAGGTTTACACTAATTTGAAGTTTTTTTTCTGTTAATATGTGTGTAGAAAAAGACATCCGCTTAATTAGCAGCTACTGCACACAGTAATGTTTGGACCCATGCAGAGAAATGCTGCAGCCAATGCACTATAATGTGCAGCATGCACCAGCGTGTGAACTGTATGTTCTGTAAGTTCCTCCATCATCAGCACAAAAACTTCTGTTGGCACTGTGTATGGCAGCACATACCATAAGTCAGCAAGAAAATGTGCAGAACAGAGAATTTTGATGATGTGCATCCTGTCTGATAACAGAAACTGCTGCAGGGAGCCACAATAGCAGAGGTTGGAGCTCATGGTCACAACATGAGTGGATGGGTCAGCTGATAACGGAATTTGGGTTTTAAAAAATGTCTTTTTGGAATCAGCAAAGAGAAGAAAGAACTCTGTGATTCCTGACACTCATCCTGAACAAATGTCCAGCAAAACAGGCAGTGTTCAATTTAACTTGTTTCTCCTTTTCTACCCGGCTTTCATCCAAAAGAAAAAAATGTGTCAGATCATTATTTTTCACAAAAGTGTGAAAGTAAAACACTTCTTTTTCTTTCCCCTTTTGCTTGCTTAGGTACACAGGTTTCACTATCAATAACCTTTGTGTCATGGCAAGTTCACATCAGACTGGGAAACACGTTCAAGTGACCACTTTAATATAAAGTGTATGTTGTGAACACGTGTACTGTAAATGCATGTTTTGGGCTTCCGTGTTCAAAACTGTCATGTTCAAGCATCACTATGCAAGTTTTGAAGTCTGTCTTTGGACTCTACGTACAAAATGTGCTGCATTTGAATGCGTGTTTTGAAGTTAACGCGCATTCACTACCAAATTCGAGTCCCCGAACGAGGGACTTGGATTTGGTAGTGATGTATGGGTGGCGTCCTTTTCAAAACACAGGAGTTCCAACAATTGGAAAATCGATCATGAAAGAGAAATTAATAGTTGTGGTTTGTGCCTGGTCTGAATAATATGACACCAAGTCTTTCATGTATCATAATAGAGCTGTAACGAAGAAAAAGCCTGAAGTAAGATTCATGCAATTTGCCACCAATTTTGTAAACATTTTTCATGCAAAATTATAGAATTTTATCACCGTAAATACAATTATTAATTTAAAAAAGTAAAATAAAGTTTTACATGGGAGTAAAACCGTAAAACACACAGAAAAGCTATGATGAGGTTCAGTATAAAACAAAAGAAAAATTTAACCAGGAGGGGACTCACCATTAGGCAAAGGAAGCCGATTGCCTTTGTCCCACAACAATTTGCGTCCCCGAGTTGAACACGTAATGATAATAATAATAATAATAATAATAATAATAATAATAATAATAATAATAATAATAATAATAATAATAATAATAATAATAGTAATAATAATGTATAAAATAATTTCCATACCCGTTATTATCTAACTCTGTCATTTAAATAAAATAACTAAAAGAGGGTAAGGCTGTTCATGTGACAGTGTTTCATCACCCCCGTCCTTCTGCAGTAATGGAGTATTCCACCAACTGCAACAGAAAGCGAGCAATCAGAGACTTTAACATTATCGGAGGCAATTTTTTTTTAAAGCGGTCATTTGTTCCTCCTAGAAAGTGAGTGGGTAACAAATGAGCACATGCAACACATTCAATGTTTTTTTCCCCCACATTAAAATAGTGTTTATAAAATCTTTTTCCTTAACCTTTAAATGTGATTTCAGTTTTTAAATGTCATTTTAATGCCATTAAAACATTTGGATTCTTGACAGTGATGCTGTCTAAAAAGGTACCAGTAAAGAAGTTATGCGATGGATGTTTTACCCATGGGAGGATTTAATAAAATATGAATAAAACTGTTGAAGAACGGCCCATGTTACTGTTTAAAATGGTCCCAAAAACTACTAATCTGCCAGTGATTATAACTATCAAACTGCAGAGTTTAAGTAGTTCTGATGCTGAGTGGAAAAAAACAACAAAACGTGTGTTTTTTGGTTACAACAAAAAATTGATACAAACCATAAAAATAAAAAACAGATTCGTCAACAACAAAAACAAGAATTGCTCTCAGCCCTATTGATGTTGGGTCTGGATATAGAAGAACTGGAACAAAAATGGAGCTATTGAAATCTGAAGCATAAATTCACAAACAAATATTTTGTTCCCTCCAAAGGATTCAAGGAAAAAAGATAATGAGCCAAGCAGTGTTGGCAATCAGAGCAGCAAAGAATAACATGCAGAGCATTTTTTATTTTTTTTTCACAATAATGACTCTGTCTTGCGTCTGACTCGTTCAACCTTCTGTAAATGTTTTGTGATGCAGGAGGCCGGGCAAACTGCCCGCAGGTCGACATGCGAGGACCAACCGCAGGGTTGTGGGTAAATGCAGATCGACAGAGGAGTCAAAACTTAAGAGGGAGGTGTTTGTTTGAAGTCATTTCGGAGAAAAAAAAGACAGGACCGGCCACATTTACATTCACCAGCGGAAACTTCACCTCACGTGAGAAAGAGACAAGAAAAATAAGAATGCATGAGTTGAGATTTTAACCCTTGTGCGATCCTAGGCACTTTAACATTGGGAGTTGGGTCATCTAGACCCCACTAGAGTAGACAGTGCGCTGAAACTTTTTTCTTCAATGATTTGTGATCTTCACTGGTGTCCATGGATTACATGAAATCCTCTCCACCTTTATCCACCTTTGTCATGGTAGGGATGACACGTCAATGGTCATCTTGACCCCATAGGATAGCACAAGGGTTAAAAAAAACTGTGGGAGAGATGGATCACGACAGAATGAGGTTTAGCAAAGAGATCTTTGCTGACTTTTTATTTTGGTTTTTTATGTCAACAGAGGCTTTTTTCACCTACAAATTTATAGAAATTTGACTCAAACTGTTGAAAAATGTGTCATCCTTGTTGTCACAAAGTGCGCTTATGCAATTTCCAAATGGAGCACGTCGTGAAACTAATGGCTCCAAATGAAGAAAGACCACAGGGAAAGTTAGTTCCCCCTTGTGTCTTCATTATGCGAACAGCACAGAGTAAAGCAGCGCACTCACAAGATACACTGCTCAGTTTGGGATCATAGCAAACGTTCAGAAAGGGGAAGAAGAGTTCACACGGGTCTAGAAGCACTAACAAAGGTGAATCTTTAGTGTAATGGAGGATGTGTGTGCCTGCATGCATGGGTGCTGCTGCAGTGTGTGGGTCCAACCCGCTGAGTTAATTAAGTAACATATATCATGGGCTCCTGCCTTTCTTCCCCCAAGTTACTCCTCCTCTCCATCCTTTGTTGTTTATTGTTCCAAGTTAAAGGAGGAGAACGCTGCGAACAAGGACAGAAGCCGCGCATGAAAGTGCAGAAGCTGCTGATGCCTTAGTTCAATAAAAACAATTCACCTCAAAGGTATTTTTAGTATCCTGTACTTAAACTCTCTATTATTTCATTTCTGACTTCAGAGTTTTTCAGTTCTGACTTCTTTCCCTTTAATGTTATTGCATCACAAAATCACCAGATTTAACATACACACTTCTTCAGTATAAATCTTTATTTAATTATGATGAAATATTAACTGTAATTTTAGCAACTCAAATATATTTTTGCTAAACTTCTGCTGTAGTTTTTGAAGCATTTTTATAGCACATCCACAAATACAGATCACTAAACAAATACATTGACATTTCCTAAAAATGTTAACACTAAGAAAAAATATTATTTTAATCTATTTACATACTTTACTCTATAGATTTTTAATTATGAAATGAGTTGTTTAAAGTCCCACTCCGATCATCTTTTGATCTATTGTAAAATTGTTCCCTGTGGTCGTTTACTGATAACCACATGTGTTGTTTTTAGCCAAAATCAAAATATGTGTATTTTTAAAAGACATTGTTTCTGCAGAGCAGGAGGAGTTCATTAGAAATTTACCTCTGTGTTTTAGCAGGACTGTGGTGCAGAGCAAGTCCACCCCACTTCCTGTCACCCACCTGCTACACTTTGTCCCGCTATTTTACAGCTCCTCACGCATCAGATTGCTTTAAGTGTAAAATGGAAGGCCATCTAAATATAGAACTAATTGCAAAATAACATGAGTTAAATGCAAAGAAGAAAAAATGTATGTTTTGTCCTTTAGACGTACTCTAAACCTGAACAGCTTTGTTGGTTGTTTCAAAATTTTAGAATGTTATCCTCCTCATAAACTTGAAGGACAATTTTGTCAAAAAGTGGAGGATTTCTCCACTGTCATGACCAGACAAAGTGCTGTGACTTACACACATGTCTTTTTCAAAGCCCTTCTCTCCATCTGCAGGCTTTCCAGTGAGTGAAGATAAATAAAGACACCTCAAGTTTCATGGATCAGGTTTTTCCCTTCAGCAAGATGTTCAGCAGCAGCTTGATTTGTACAGAAACTGACACCAAGTTTAATATGGCTGAATATTTCAAACACACTCTTAAATATTTTATTGTCTATAGAAAACTAATAATTCAACAGTTTTATTACACAATCTAAAAAAAGCAACATTTTACAGGAGGAAACAAATTAAAGGCAGATCAAAACGAAAGTTAAACAAAAAGAGATATAAAAACATTTATTAGTAAACAACAAAAAAGAGGATGTTTAAATCAATGTTGACACTCTTCTATAGAAATGCATCCCATTTTGTTAAAGTGATTTTTATTCATTTAATGTGTAAACAAAAATGTGCAAAAATAGATGGGGGGGGGGGCAGTACCATTTCCTTGCATAAAAAAGTTTTACAGTTGTAAAAATGCTTTGCATCATTGCAAAACATTCAGAAATAATTTCTAGGTCCTCATACAGCACTTTCGCTCATACTAATGTTTTTTTTCCAAGAGGGCTAACACACAAATCCTAACAAACTCTAAGCTACAACCTGTGCCTTTCTCCTTTAGCTCCTTCAGCACCTTAAAAACCTTAAGCACCCTTCTACGGTGGCCCACATGGCTCACACTACATGCAAAAGAAACAACGCAACGACATAAGCCGAAGAACAACGGAATTTAGGAGCAGACTTGTTTAAAATAAATTATTTCCGTTTCAAGCTATTCGGCCCTTCTTGAGAGGTACATGATGTTTGTCCTAGATAAAGTGATTTCTTACTAACACACGTCTAAAAATGTAAATTTAGCCAGCTCTTCACATAGTGACAAATGAGTCTCCTGCTTTTTGTCTGACAAAACGTATATTAGTAAGAAATTACGCTATCTAGTAAGAAAACAACTATTATAGGTTTATTTCTATTTTTTTAAACAATTTTATCTTAAAATCACTGTACTTTGCGTATTTCTGTTATAGTTCAGTGAGAGGATGTCAGCTCTGCTGCACGGGAGATTACGCAATCCTGATTGAAGTCAGGTAGATTGTTCCTTTAGTTGATTCAGCGTATATGTTATTAGTGTAATGTTTATTATTACTTTTTTACATTCTAGACATTTTTATTCCATGTCCTTCCTTTCTTTATGATAGCTCATGATCTGATGTGAAGCTGCGCTGAAAAGACAGAATGAGGAAAATAACAGAGCTTATTGTTGTATTACCATAAGAAATAGATCATTTGTTTTATGAATGTATATGAATGTTTTTGGGCGGAAATTTGTTAACAGTGTTGCGCAAAATTCCTTTTAATAATCAATAGGATAAACAAAATTACTTTTTGGGGTCATCTTAGGTGATATTCAATTTAGTTCTTCATGTTTTATTTAATACTTGGAAAATGTATATCCTCAAAATCAGGTTTTTGAAAATCAAAATCATCTTTATTACGTTTTACAAAGACATTTGCTTAAATTGTATCTCTTCTAAACATGATAGGTTAAGAAATTAAACTAGAACTTCTAAAGAACTTCAAAAGAAACAGAGTTTTTTTTTGTTCTTGTTTTTCCTATTTTATCTGTCTTCAAGCATTTTTGGAAGTTTGGCAACAAATGTCTTGTTTTATCTTTTCCTCTTTTCACAGCCCCTCTGACCATTCTGCTTCATTTGACCATTTTTTTTAAAATGGCTTTGAATGATCATTTAATCTCTTCCATTGTTGCCAGATAGAGTCGTGGTTTTCCAGCCAAAAAGACATCAAAAACCACCAGACTCATATATATATATATATATATATATATATATATATATATTTATATGTATATATATATATATATATATATATTAATCAGTGATTAAATAGCAGTAATAAATCATCCACTATTTATAACTTCCTGATTTGAATGCATTTTTATGAAATTACATCCACCATTTTTCAGTCAGTCAGGGAAAAATATGAAATAATGGACTCCTATTAAACTTTATTAACAACCACTGATGTTTTGCTCAAATAAAGAACAATAAAAAAGGAAAGTGAAAACACAAATATTTCAACAAAAACCAGACAAATTAAAGAAAAGATAGAAAATCGTCATTTTTGCCTTCTAGGAAGAGAAGGATTAACAAATTAGTGCATTTGATAAATGTAATGTTCTTCCAAGTAAAAACAACATAACTAATGTAAAAAACATTTCTTTAACATTTAAATGTGATTTCAGTTTTTAAACTCTCGTCAAAACATTTGGATTTTTGACATTGATGTTGTCTAAAAGCGGACCAGTGAAGAAGTTACTTGAAGTTTTACCCTACAGGTAAGGAAAAAATAAATAAAAAATAAAAACAACTTCTCCAGAGGGCCCCATGTTATTGTTGACCTGGGACTTCCAAACTGTTAAGTCCACCATTGACTACACCACCATCCAGTCCATACGTCCAAGTAGAAATAATTCAAAAGAAATTGAAAGTTCCTAGCACATTTTTTCCGCAGATGCACAAATTTTGATGCAAAGCTGAATTACATGGGGACACTGCTTTATGACTGCAAAATACTTCTGATAGGAATTGAATTCCCTATTTTTCGTGCTTGCAGTGAGGACGCATTAAAATCTCGCTTCACTGTTTTCTCACAGGAACACAGTGGGTGGTGTTGGGATGGAATCTGTCACAGTTTGTTAACAACAACCTCGCCACCCGTCATCAGGAACAAGAGTGGCAGAAGTTCAAAAATGGACACACACAGACAGTTGGAGGGAAGAGAGCGGAGCCTAAAGGTTAGACAGGAGGGACGGCTGGCTCTTCTTCCCTTCTGCTCAATCTGTGGAGCTGTAATGAACTAGAATTTCTTTCTTATGCTCCTTGTCTCATCTTCTATTCATTGAAACTGCTTATGGAAACAATTTATTTCAGCCAAAGCAAAGACATTTGCACGCTCTCTTTAGCAAAAGGCATACCGACTGGCCCTTTAGAAGATGAAAGGATGAAATGAAAGGGAATTAGGAGAAATATTTATCATTACGGGTGGGACCATCAGTTAAGATATGAAAAAGATGAGCCAACAAAATCTGAAGGTAAAAATGGATTTAGACCTGAAATGCAGAAGTACAGTTGGAGCATGGAAGGATGGTCGTACTCCCGCTAAATACTACACTGAACTAGCGTCTAGTGACGAAAGTCAGGAAGAAGAAGGAGATTAAGTATTTTTAGCCTTTTTTATAAGTCCTGTGAGGTTCCACAGCGTCTACACAGAAAGAATAATAAAGATTTATGGATTTTTTACAATGAAAAGAACAGTTTACTGCTTTTTTCTCATACAAACCGTTCTTTTTGCTGCTCCGCAAACATCCAAACATACTTTAGCTGGGTTTCATTTTTTTATGGAGGCGGTGGAGATACGAAAGTGAGCCCACACTTCCATGAACAGGGATGAGGGGGCCTTCCTGCTTTCTCACACCTGGAGCAACATCCTCCAGCAAAAAACGGACATCAAGGGGCGGAGTCACCTGTCAAAGTCTGACAGGTGACTCCGCCTCAGTCACAACCATCTGTTTTTAAACACGTCACATCACCACCACCTGATGACGACTCTGACGAAGCCAGAAGGACTTCTTGGTACCAAGACTTCTTGGTAATACCATTTCCTTAGTCCACTGGCAGCTTTATTGGTGCAAAATTGGTGCAAATTTAAATAAAGGTTTTCAAATTGTAAGATTCTTTTGTCTTATTTCTGTTTTTGCAGTGTAAAAAGGTCTGTTTGTGCAAAACGGTGGGTAAATTGGTGTCTGGAAAGAGGATTTTTGTTCCCCTCTTAACTAGAAGAAGCTGCTTATTTCCAACCAGTGGACTGTCAGGTTGTTCGAACGTTAAATAAGCTCCTCTAACTTGTCACCATAGTTAGGAGCTCACAGCAATGTTGCTCCTCCTCTTCCTCAGTGTGCCTTGAAGTCATGTCCTGCTTTCATTAGAACTCAAGCACTGCTCCCTCCATCTGCTTCACTAAGAATCACTCTTGATTCATTTGTAATCCATTAACAGGTATGTCCTCACCTGTCAAGCTTGCTCCGAAAAAAATGAAATTTTGTACTCTCACATACAAAAAAGGTTTTGGAGCAGTTTCCATCTGCTTTAATGTCTAGAATTCTGAAAAGTTTCCTTCCAATTTGAAGCAGCACCTTTCCTTATAACTCAGATATGGAATATGTTCAAATTTGTTCAACTTTTTCAGGTTTAGAACTGAAAAATGTCCCAATATTTATACACAGAGGGCATTTTTGGAGAGGAGGAAAAACCGTGAGGAGGTTCAGGGGGAGCAAGGTGTAAAAAAGAAAGTTATGGAGTGAGCTAAATGGCCAGGGTAAATTGAGACCAACAGGGTTGGAAAATAGGACACATAAATATAGGACTCCTGATATATTTGTCAGGCTCTTGCCGTTCCCCTCTCTTTGCAGAAAAGTCGAACACACACAGTGGGATATCACATGCTCTAAATCAGGACAATGAGAAGGTAAGATGTGAGCAGGAGTGGGAATTTCCATCACGGAAAAACAAGCAACAGATTTGCATGAATTTGTTAGCCCTTTTAGGAACAATTAAAGATGCTAGTAACACTAAACGCAAGCAGAATCCTTTTCCTCCTTCCAAGAATGCAACATTTTTGAATGAAACATCAAAGCAAATCAAATATGTATTGTTCGTATTTAGTTAGGAAGAAAAAAAAAGAAAGCGGCTGCCTCAAAACATCTGCAACATTGAAGAATTTCCAGGTCATGTTTTGCAGTGAAAACAGCCATAAGAGGAGGCACGCAGCCATTGAGCTGAGTCTAGGATGAGAGGATATGTGCAATAAAAACTGTGTTTTTAACATGTTTTTGAGGCAATTTTCTGATGATGGAGGACATATGTAAAGAAAATTACGAGTATTTCTTAATTTAAATCGTTGTGGATCAGGAGCAGACTGAAAATATTGTCGTTTGAAAAAGGTTGTGACGTAGCATCAACAATCAGCAGGTCGTCTGCTCCCTGCTCCGCTCCATTCTAATGCATCCACTTGCAAACAAATACATCCATGCACGTCTTTGTTTTCCTCATCCGAGCTGGCATCTGGCTCAAAACCCTACAGCTGGATAATTCCAATACAGGGAGTGCAGAATTAGTAGGCAAGTTGTATTTTTGAGGCTTAATTTTATTATTGAACAACAACCATGTTTTCAATGAATCCAAAAACTCATGAATATCAAAGCTGAATATTGTTGGAAGTAGTTTTTAGTTTGATTTTAGTTTTAGCTATTTTAGCAGGATATCTGTGTGTGCAGGTGACTATTACTGTGCATAATTATTAGGCAACGTAACAAAAAAGAAATATATACCCATTTCAATTTATTTTCACCAGTGAAACCAATATAACATCTCAACATTCACAATAAAATATACATTACTTACATTCAAACAAAACAAAAACAAATCAGTGACCAATATAGCCACCTTTATTTGCAAGTACACTCAAAAGCCTGGATTCTGTCAATGTTTGGATCTGTTCACCATCAACATTGCGTGCCGCAGCAACCACAGCCTCCCAGACACTAGCTGCGTTTACATGGGCAAAAGTAATCGGAAAGAACGCCTGATTAGAAAGAAAATGTGTCATGTAAACGCGCCGTTCGGAATAGTCTGCCCCGATCAGACTTGCTCGGATCAAACTTTCTTTCCGATCGAGATAGGTGGGTTATACCGATCGTTTATCCGATCGTGGTACATGTAAACGGTTTATTCCGATCGTGTGTCACTTCTGCTCTGGTTTACGTCATGCATAGATGGTGTTTGGCTGAGAGAAAGCTTTGGAGCGCATACGGGACCGACCAGCTGCTCTGCGGAGGCCCCGTCACTCTTCGCTTCTTGCACCCCTCACGAGGGAGATGCGGGGCAGCAGCGCTTCGGTCCACTGGCACCCGAGCTCCGGGCTCGGGTGCCAGTGGACCGAGTGAGCAGAGCAGCCGAATAACTGTGTTTGAGGGGAGGGAGGGTGCTTTGCTATGTGTGTGTTTTGTTGTTTTGTTATGTGTGGGAGAATTCAGACTGCGAGCCGTCCCGCCACTCTGGGTTAGCGGCTGCAGGACTTAGGAGGAACCGCGTGCGAGCAGAGCTTTGGTGCAGTGTGTGAACTTTTCAGAGCAGAAATAAATGTCGCTCAGTCCTTAGAAACTGTTCTAACAATCACGTGGATTTGTGTTTCCAGCTGTCTCCCGACAAAATAAAGGCTGATGTTATTCCCACACATTTACTTGCAGCAAAGATGCAGATTGCAGCGTTTCCCCACATGGTCTTGGATTTTGTGTCCACAAGGCTAATGTTGTTAGCCCATGTTGTTAGCCTGTCCTAACCCTTCTGCTCCGTTCTTTCACAAAAAAGCACTAACCACACGGATTAAATAAAACGATGAGCGAACAGGCGCTTCATAATATTCATAACATTAATAAAAAGCACATTTGGAAGATCGTGTCGTATATTACCGAGCTGCAGCATAAATGTCTGTAGCAGCAGTTTGTTTACAACAGGACGCATCTCCCCTTCCGAAAGTTTTTTAACTCTACTGCGCATGCCCAAACGATTCATTCCGACCGAAAGTGTGACCCATGGGAACATTTGTTCTAATCGGAAAAAGGTTTTCTGTGCCCATGTGCACGGGTGAATTTTAACCCGACCATTGATCCGATCAAGATATTTTGCCCATGTAAACGCGGCTACTGTTCAGAGAGGTGTACTGTTTTCCCTCCTTGTAAATCTCACATTTCATGATGGACCACAGGTACTCTATGGGGTTCAGATCAGGTGAACAAGGAGGCCAAGTCATTAGTTTTTCTTCTTTTAGACCCTTTCTTGCCAGCCACGCTGTGGAGTACTTGGATGCGTGTGATGGAGTATTGTCCTGCATGAAAATCATGTTTTTCTTGAAGGATGCAGACTTCTTATACCACTGCTTAAAGAAGGTGTCTTCCAGAAACTGGCAGTAGGACTGGGAGTTGAGCTTGAATCCATCCTCAACCCGAAAAGGCCCCACAAGCTCATCTTTGATGATACCAGCACATACCAGTACTCCACCTCCACCTTGCTGGCGTCTGAGTGGGACTGGAGCTCTCTGCCCTTTACCGATCCAGCCACGGGCCCATCCATCTGGGCCATCAAGACTCACTCTTATTTCATCAGTCCATAAAACCTTAGAAAAATTAGTCTTGAGATATTTCTTTGCCCAGTCCTGATGTTTCAGCTTGTGTGTCTTGGCAGTTTTAAGAGTGCTGCATCCCTCTGCAAGATATCTCACTATTTTTCGGAGCCTGTCAAGTCCTTCTTTTGACCCATTTTGCCCAAGGAAAGGAAGTTGCCTGATAATTATGCACACCTGATATAGGGTGTTGATGTCATTAAACCACACCCCTTCTCATTACTGAGATGCACAACACCTAATATGCTTAATTGGTAGTAGGCTTTCGAGCCTATACAGCTTGGAGTTAGACAACATGCATGAAGACGATGATGTGGTCAAAATACTCATTTGCCTAATAATGCCGCACTCCTTGTATTGATCGGCATTTTTGTTGCACCATTAACGTTGGGTTGGGGTTGCACGAGGCTGTAAGCTAGCACGACAGCACGTCTACTGATGAATGGCAGGAAGGGAGGGTTTGCTTTCTCAGCACCACAACTTAGAGGCAAATTTCTGATGATCTACTGCTGCTCTGCAGAAACTATGTCCGAAAAAAATAAACCTTTTTTTTTATTTGACCTAAAATGGCATAATCATAACTAAGAGACCACTGCTCTGAAAATAGATCAAAAGATAATCGGAGTGGGATTTTAAATCTGCAAGCAGAGAGAGAGAAAAAAGACAGACAGACAGCAAGAATGAAAAACAAACGTAGCACAGTGAAAAATTTTAACAGACAGAAGACTCGCTTTCAATTCTCTTATCGTTTACAAATGCTCCTAATTGTGTCGATGTTTTACTGAGGATGTGGAGCTGCCAAGCTGAACAGCACATTACATTAATAGAGAACAGGACCTTAGTCATTACCACAACAATAGGTGCTATTGTAGGACATTAATTGGGAATATAAACGTGAACACATTTAGGTTCAACTGCCGAAGCAAAAGCTGACGAGGAAGAAGGCTGTGCGCTTTAAAGTGGAAAACTGTGTTTTGGTGACAGTGAATGTAAAATAATGTGACTCCTGGCTACAAGCTAACAATATGGACAAGCCAAATGGGATGCTGTAAAGAATGGTAGTTTGGGCAAAAATGACTCCATTAAATTCTCCTCTTTGCTTTTATTAAATGCTTCAGCTTGTGCCCATCTACTGCAATTACTCTAGGCTACAGTTGACCACCAATCTGCACAATCATCAAAGCCCCCAAAGAACCACAAAGATGCACTCTCGCAGACGGCTGTGCTCGGAAACCAAATCTTTTCTTCCTTTTAGCAAAGGGCTTGGACCCCCGCAGGCAAACGGCTGCATTTCAAACGATGAAAAGCTTGAATTATTTGGGCAAAAGTTAATTGATCGCATCCCGCAGCTTTTTCCTGGAGGAGGCTGCAGGAGCACAAAAGGCACTGGGTGTCTGTGTTTATGTGTGGGAGAACTTGAGTGCACACTTCTGCTCACGCACGTCACTGTGGATTAAAGTAGGTGTTTGATATTTACCTCTAAACATCTGCGTTCAGAGCAGGGGTCTGCAACCTTTAACAGTAAAAGAGCCATGGGGGTCTGTTTCTTCCTGTTTAAAACCTAGTTGGAGCCGCAAAGTCTGTTTTTTTTTACCCTTTAGGAACATTTGGGGGAGTCACTTAAAGGTACTGTCTCCTCTTACCTTGCTAGTTTGCTTGTAAAGTCCCTACGCTTTTCAGACCGGTGTGTGCTACTGGTTCCAAAAACAAAATGCAGGTTCTGGGTGGACTGTGCATTTGCTGCGCTTGTGCCTAAACTCTGGGATAAACTGCCACCAGCTGTTAGAGAGCCCACCCTCTTGGAGAGATTTCAAACTAAACTGTTCCTCCACTACCTTGCCTTAGTACTTGCATAGCTGACCTTTCATTGTGTTTTTATTTTTAGTTTAATTGTTTTTATCCTTTTTATGTTTTATCATTGTAATATGTAGTGGTCTGACCATGTGTACAGCACTTTGGGGCTCCCTTAGATAGTAATGGAAGGTGCAGAAGTTTTGCTTAACTTTTGAAATCTTTCCATCCTGGAGGAAGCATAGGAGGAACAAGACCTTGTGATGTCAGAAGGGATGTCAAATCTTTACAGTCTTACTTCTAGGTGCACGTCAGACATACATTTATAAATGTAACTAATATAAATTAAATCCATGCTAATTACAGTAAGTAACTCTGTTTTCTTCAGCCAGGGAGCCACTATGGAGGGGTGAAAGAGCCCCATGTGGCTCCAGAGCCTCAGTGTACAGACCCCTGGTTTAGAGAAGCGTATAAATGTGGTCCTGTAATCGTGCATCCATATTTTAGCAGCACTCCCGCAGGTCATCCAAGTCTCCCTTTTTTCATTAATTACTGACAACCCTAAATCCTGTGCACAAGTGGGTCTTATCTCCTAATCTACACCAGCAGCCTTCTCTCATGGATTACAGTTTTGTGCTTATTGTGCTGCGGCCCTGGGGTGATCAATGACAACTACAGCTATTTGTACCACTACAAAGCTGCACCTTCTAGACAAGCGGAGGAAAATAGCTCGCTGCATCTTGATATCACAAGCATTAGCTAAGGCTTTAGATCATACTGATTACTGCGGTCCAACAGACACCACAAGCGGGCTGGGGCTGGAAGGCACTTCAGAGAGAAGACTGGCAACTGCAGCCGATCTGGCAAGGCAATGGAACGCATGCGAACGTGCACGGACGCAACGCAGAGAGCTAAACTGCTGGCTGAGTTCCTCCTGCGTGTTCCTTCATCCCATCCTGCCTTTCACAGATGTGGATACAGCTGTGCTCCATTCATCTTTCCCTCCTCTTCCACTGTGATTTTTAGAGTAAAGGAGTCTGGTTCTTAGGATTCATCAGCTGTGGATGGATGGTGACACACCTGCTGAGAGCACACGCCCTCTGTCACTTCCCCTCCGTCTCTCTTTGCACTCTGTGCACTCATCCTCTTACTTACCGCTCAGCCCTCCCTCACCCAACCTATTCATTGATATAGATGTGAGTGCCCTTTGCCTCCATCCATCTTTCTCCCTTCTCCTCCTCCTCCTCCACATTCTTCTTCACTTCTTTATAATGCTGGAGCCACACGGCTTCTTCCTTCCATCTCTTCAATCCATTTCCCTTCCTTCCTTTCAGGCTTAAACGACACAGCAACCTCAGTTCCTCTCCGCATTGGAAGGGTTTGTGCAGCCCTGTGATGGGTGTGGCAGCCACTGAGCTGCTTTTCATGGCTGAGCTGCTCCATCCCTGAGAGGAAGTTGTCCAAAATATCCTCTTTTGTTCTTGTTACAGATGTCAGAAGAATCACAGTCAATGAAGCTCATTGAGAGGCAGATGTGCTGAATATTTTAACTCTGTCAGTCTGATTTAATCCCATTAGACGGAAAAATTGTGTGTTTCAGTGGATACCAATACATATATTACTCTGGGGACCTTTCTTAAACTATCTGGTGCTTAAAATTTTCCTCCAGCACAAAAAATCTGAATGTGTTTTCCACCCTTTGTGTTGTTTCCTGTTATCATTTTGAAAGTAATGAAAAAAGAAGCA
Organism: Oryzias curvinotus; assembly: GCA_023969325.1. Lineage (NCBI taxonomy): Eukaryota > Metazoa > Chordata > Actinopteri > Beloniformes > Adrianichthyidae > Oryzias > Oryzias curvinotus. The sequence continues at coordinate 44,598,150 of CM043722.1, forward strand.
TTGTCCTGTCAGGTGTTGCAGCAGCATTTGGCCTTGGGTCTTGACGGGTGAGCACATTTGTGTGTGTGTGCGGCAGCGCTGGACTGAAAGAGAAGCACCTCATATTGCTATTCCTACTTCCCCATTCTTTGTCATTCCAGGTGCTCACTGTGAAAACGAAACCATTTACAGCAGCAGTTCAATTCTTTTCATGCTCCGCAACTCTCCATCTGCCTAACTCCCTCTCAATTTCAGCCGTGCGAGAGGAAGAAAAGTTTCCCCTCCATCCACTCTGTCTTGCTTTCTGTTCTGAAAGGTGTCATAATGTCTGCTTTTTTACAGACATTATGATCTGGGGTTTTGGGGAGGTTTGAGCCTCCCTAGAACCGGCCAAACCCCTTTCAACCAAGTCCCGCCTCTCCTCTCCTCTCCTCCTTGTTTTCACTCAATTCCTTCCACTCCATCTCACCTTCACCTCACCATCTCAATTACTTGACTTTCCCACACGTCTCTTTTCCTGTCCCCCTCTGATCCTTCTTTAACGTATTTTTGCCACTCCATTGTCTCAGTCCATTAGGCAGACACAAATCCGTTTGGAGACTGAGCCTAAGTGCAGCCCTGTCCCTGCTCTCCGGATCCCCTGAAGAGCCAGGAGGTGGCTCATGGGAGAGCTAAATTCTGACTTTGGGCTAAACCTTTGCCACAACTGCTCCTTCCCAGCGCCTGCTGCACTCATGGCGAGTGTGCCTACTAAATGATGCTGTCCACCAGCTCACAAAAATAAACATACACACACACACACACACAGATAAACAAGCAACTCTTTTGATCCCCTGAGTTGCCTTCATTCACAGACAAATGCAGCATTCAGTGCATGGAGAAAACATGCAGCTCTTTTACAGATTTATGGGTTGTGTGTGTTGAAAGCCAAAGGTTAAAGACTCACAAGTTTGCACCGCTAGGATAGGGAAAGCAGAGATAAGCGGGGTCTGAGTATGTAAGAGGGATTGTGCAGCCAGCTAATGTTTGTACTGAGGCGCACACAAGAGCCCATTTTTAAATGGGACTCGACGGTTAGCTGCTATTTCTCCTCTGAGAGCTGTAATGAGAAGGAACAGAGAAAAGAGCCTCAGTGGTAGCTGTTGGTCTCGCTGTGTCACAGCAGCTTATGTCTCTGCTGGCACAGCAACCTGTTGGTGTCAAAAGGTTGGATGAGACGAAATTGGACTTAAGACTATTCGCTCAAAGATGAGGCAAATTTGTAAAAACACTTTAAAAAGTTAGGTGCAGTTTTTGAAATTACCACCAGGGGCTTGAAATAAAAAGGAATTTAATCTTAAAGCTATGCACACACTGTGCATTTGATGCATGTTCAAGAACCCACTAAAAAGCAGGTTCCTGATCGTGCATTTAGCCACGGTGTTTACACAGGACAAGCAGGGAGGGGTTTCTTGTTTTGTTTTTTTTTGCTACTGTTGCATATCCGCCACCCACAGTTGTAAGAGGCATGGTGCAAAATGTCAAAGCGGTGAAAATCTTGGCAAATGGACTCACAAATGGTTCAGGCGGATATGGATCATCATCATATCAGGAGAGTGGCCTTGGTTTAACTTTATTTGAAAAACAGGGGCTGTCAGGCACAACGCCATGGTGGGTTCACCAGATAAATCAGCTATGCTCTGAGTTTGTTGAGTTTCCGAGCCCCTGATTGGTCAAAGTTTGACCTGATTTAGGCAACATGCATCCAATGGCCATGCGTTTTGTAGCCTGAAAATGATCGTTAAAACTTGCGTAGCTTTGTGTGAACATGAGAGTTTAAACAGGGAAGTCAGAAATGCGCGTTTAGCATATTTACATTGATTTGTTTTTTAAGTGGCAGAATGCGGTACGAACAAAGCTTTACACATTCCTGTTTTGTTTTTTTTACCAAATAATTTTATACCTGGTCCAGTTTCATGCTTTTTCTCTTTTATCCACTTTTTAGCCAGACATTATGATTCCACAAATGGAAAAAAAACACACATTTAAAAATGGCCTTGGAAAGCGAATTTCTCAGCAAAATTTGTTTTGTTTAATTTAGACACAAAGTACCAATTGAAAAAACAGTTTTTAACATTCAAACCCAGTTCCAGGACACAGATAAGACAGCAGCAGATTGCTTTGATCCCATTAGGCTTGGTAAACATGCAGAGATCCAGCTCTCTGTCCTGGTGCAATCTCCAGATGATCCTGTCACTGGCATCTACTCAGTTGGCAGTTTGTGTTTTAAGTCAGGCATACCAGTATGGCTGTTCTGCATGCAAAGTGAATATATGACCAGCATGACGATTATTGTTTCCATTCAGTTTGATATCTAGTGCTAGAATGTCTTGCAATCATAATTTTGCACAAATAAGTAAATACATTAAAGTGTTCCTTGGGTTTTTCATGTCTTTGGAACAATTGGTGTGCAGGAGAAACTTACCAGACAACAATTTTAAATTATAAAATGATATTGGCTGGTACTATAGATGTTATCTGTGCTTCCATATCTTCCAGTCAAAACCATGGCAACATTTTTGCAGGAATGATTGCAGCAGAAAAGTGAGTGAGAACAAATTGCTTTCAGTTCCAGATCAACTCAAGTAGATTTGTAAAACCATAGTTCTGATATTTCCCCTTAGCTGGCATCCGCAGATCCACACCGTGAATGGAAGAATAAGCATCAGGTTTGTTTTGAAAATGATCTCATTCCAGCTATCAAACAACATGGCTGACCTTTCAATTGCATTGACTGTTTCTAAAGTGAGGATCATTTTCCACCTTTAACCACCCACACATCCTTCCTACGCTTTTGCTGTTCCTGCCGATGACATCTTGCCTTAATAAGCTCCACTGATGGGGAGTAAAGGTCTTACCTTAGCAGCCATGATCATGGAGGAGCCCCCACGTACTCCGAGGATGGGGATATGGGTTTGGGCGGAAATGAAGTCCAGTATCTGGGCGATAGCTTCCTGGTCAGTGTCATCTCCAAACACCACGCCCTGCAGCCAGTGCTCGGTCATGAGGTCACAGATGCTCTTGATGATGCTCTTGGGGTCAGTCTCATTCATGGTGAGCAGCTCCACGTTGGGCGCCATGTGAAGGAAGTCCTCCTTTTCTCTGGCTCCTGCTAACGCCATCTCGCTGGAGTTGCCCACCAAGACGACAGCAATGCTGAGGCCGCGTAAGATGTTGGGCAGAGCCATATGATGAGGAGGTGGCTGGGGGATAGGAATGTAGTGGCCGCCACCGCCTCCCCCGCCCTTCTCTCTCCGTGACTGGCAGGCCGGCGGTAGATGGAGAAGGCAGAGCAGCAAGAAAATGAGGAGCAAACAGCGAGGAGCGCTTGTGTGGGGGTGAAGATATGGGGGCATGGGTGGGTGTGTGAAACGAGCCCGCTCCTGTTCCTGAGTTGGGGAGGAGCTGCATATTGAGACAGGCATGGTGCTGCAATGGGGGAGTAATACCTAAAAAGATACGAAAGGAGTAGAAGTAGAAAGAAGTGAGGAGAGGAGAGCAACAGGGGGCATAAAGAAAGATAAAGACAGAAGTGCAGAAACAAAGAAAAATTGGAAAGGAAGAGAGAAAAGAAGGAAGTTAACCAAAACATTAATTGCTTATTATGCATAATTAAGTAAATATAAGTGTCAGTTTCCACAAGTGTAAAATTTTAAATTACATGTTATTCATAATTTCCTGACCTTCACAGCAAACAAGGGGTAGATGTTTGTTTAAACACTGTTAACACGTACAGATGGTTTTGGCATATAGGAAAAAACACCCAAAAATCCACAATTTATTGCTAAATGTTATAAAGTAGCAGCCTTGTGAAAAAGGTTGATAAAGTGTTTTCTATGGGCCTGTTTTTGCCGTGTTACCTGGATTACCAACAGTCATTATTTATTTTTGGGTCGATTGCTGCAAAAACATTAATCAAATATTTAAAACACATTGCTAACACTGCAAAAACAGGCACATGGAGAAAAGTCAAAAATTAATCAAATTTGAAAAACCCTCTTCAAATAAGCAAAAATTCAAGTCACCAAGTCATGTTTTCTCAAACTAAGATCATTTTGCCTTTAAAACCTTTTCTTGATAAGATCTTGCAAGACAAAAAAAAAAAAGAAAGACAACTTTTTACTTCCTTAAGTTCCACTTTCTGCAATGTACACCTAATCACCTCATCGTTGCCTTTTTAACCAGAAACATCTGCATGAAGAACTTTGGGAGCAATAATCTTTGAAACTTTACTGTCCTGGTGAGTGTTTTTTCCTAAATTAACCAGTCAAAGCATTTTGATTGGTCTAGGTTTGGACAACGGCCCCACCTTTTGTTTACTTATTTGACCAAAACCTATGCAGTACTAAACATTGCAGGTCTTTAAAGGACCACTGAAGGGAGAAAAGTCTCTACCTCTCATGTTAAAAAGTTAGTTTTACAGAGGCCCACATCAATAAAAATGGTGGTTTTGGTGTTTTTGACATGTTCTTGTGGCATTTTTCGGATGATGGGGGACATACCGGTATATAAAGAAAATTAAGCTTAAAATGTCACTATTCAAATCGTTGTGAATCAGGAGCAGTTGAAAAAATGCTCCTCCGCTAATGTGAGCATGAGAGCAGGTAAACAGATGAATGATGGGAAACGCCGAGGGCTTATTCCGCGCCAACAGTTCCACCCACATTTCAGAGGCGAATTTGTAATGAACTCCTGCCACTCTGCAGAAACTATGTCCCAGAAATCAACACTTTTTTATTTTTTTACTAAACACAGCAAAGACCACTTGGAACACTTTGAAAATAGAACAAAAGATGATCAGAGTGTGACTTTTAAAAGAAAAGTCATTTGTCACTGCTGGTTTGCAAGAAGTTCATGGATAAGAAGTGATCAAGTCTTCTGGCTGCAGAATAACCAGTTTTAGCACTATCTACCAGCATGCTTGAAGCTTGATGTGAAAATGTTTTTAAGAGATAACATGCAGGACCATTTAGACTAAACGGCTTTTATCATATTGTCATTTTCAAGATGTTATTTTAAGGTGAACTTGTGTAAGCTCAGACATCCTTTCATTCATATCTTTCCCATGATGTGAAAGTGAAGTGACTCTCTAGTGGGACATCCTCTCAAGACTCATGAAAACAAGTTTTCTCACTACCAAAGGATCCAATGGCTGACTAAAAGGACAGCAGCAGTTGCTCAAATGATTGCTTGTTTTTCTTTGTTCTTGAGCAATATCTGAGGATACCAGTTGAACAGTTTTTTAGTCTTTTATTATTGACATTTCATGATTTCATGGTTCAGACCAGAAGAAAACTTTTAGAAAACTCTGCACCCGTTTTGATGATATGAGACGTTCACAAACCAGCAGGCGATGACAAAAGCATCTGCACCAACTTTAAAGGACATGATGGTTTTCCTGATCACACGTCACAGGGAAAACAGAGGGGGAAAAAAGGGGACAAGAATAAAGTAAGTGAGCACAAACCACAAAGGGCAGATAGAGGAAAGATGGAGGAAAGGACAGCTCGGCACAGTCTGACTGACAAACTGTCTGCGGCGAGATGAGTGACGTTCTGAGCCAGAGACACAGACGAATTGACCGAGGGCAAAACTGATTAAGTGACTGACGGCCGAGGAGCCCGGGACAGTTCACAGAGCGTTGATATGATATCCACCCTACTCCCTTGACCCCCTATTGACCTACTTTAACCTCCATCCTCCCGTCTGCTTCCTGCCGAGTTCTACTTGACCATAGCCGGCGCTCTCACTGACTACCTCTCGTCTGTGTTTATTTTTAGAGCTCCTCTTTAATGAGGACGTGGAGTTGCAAGAAGACCAGGTGAGCTGTGGAGAAGAAACGGGCAACAAGAACATGGAGAGACGTGGAGACGAAGCCGACATAGGAAAGCTGGTCGTCTTCTCTGAATGTTTACATCAGACTGAGTGGGAGGGCTTGTGTCCTCTTGAGTTTATCCGCATATCGTTGCGGTAGATGTGGGCGGAAATATAAGTTCACTTCGGCTCTGTGGGCAGAGATACCAAGGACTCCGTGGGTGTAGTTGCTCTTAAACTTGAGTGGTGCATTGTGGGTACATCACATACTGACTGCAGCTAACAAGGCAGATGGAACACACAACAGCAAACAACACAAACGATGAAACAATATCCTTATGACAGCTCATGAGGCAGTGAGTGACAGGAAGGAGGAGGAGAACGCATCTGGAAGATTGAAGGAGGGATAAAAGGATGACAAAACAAATTCTTCAAGGGAAGCTAATTGCGGGAGGTTCGTCAGCGCTAATTACAACTCCCTGTGATAATAGTCGAATGCATGCCACTCTGCAAGAAGGGCTGAGAGGTGCAAGGGAGGGAAGAGAACAGATAGGGGGACACAGAGCAGGGAAAGGAAACAACGGTGCAAAACAAAAACTAGAGGAGCAGAAGAAGAGAAAAATTTAAAACAAGAACAGATGAGAAGAAGGAAAAATGAAAAGAGAAGCGGAGAGAGGAAGAAGATGCCCTCATTGAATCTGGACTTCTCTGGCAGCACTCTGTTTCCATGGCAACAATTAAAATAGGCTCACATGTACCAATGTGGTTGATGGACCAGATATGCATATACGTTCATTTTGTAGTACGCATCGATCAAGCGAATGCGGCTGTGTAGTTTGGAGAGCGCCCACTCTGCCGCCGCACACGCTTCAAGCACACACAAGTTCCTCTTAACATGAAGCGCCCGCACATTTTATACATAAACACACACCAGCACGCTGGTCTCCATGTCTCGTTTTAACCGTCTTAACACAAACACACGGCCAGAGTTAGCTCAGACTCACACCCCCAGGGTTCAGATTATATTAGCCAACGCACTGTGGAACTCCAGTGATCATTCAGGAAGATGAGGCCATTAGGAAGTCCCACAGCGAGTCAAAGTACGTCTCATAAAGAAAACACAAAAGGCGTGTATTAAATTGTACACCGCGCAAGTGATGTTATGACACTAAATGACCCCATTTCCCCGACAGCCAGCCCCCGCCGTTCACTCCATTACCCACACCAGTTAGACACTCGGAGTGTTTGAACCAGCTCGGGACCACGAAGGTGCCCATCCTCCACATATTTCTGCTTTGATTAGGAGGAAATTCATTTTATATTCAAAAACTGATGGGAAAATGTGTTCTTGGATAAAGAAAATACAGAAATGAAAATCATAAAATGAAACGATAAAATCTGAGGGGAGAAACCCGAATGACAACAGAAGCTTTGAAATTGGAGGTGAAGTGAAAATTGAAGGATGGTTAAGTGGTTTGATTGGTGGTTTGACAAATGGAACCTTTTTAGTTGGGATGTTTTTAATCACTTTCATTTTTACTAGAGATTTCTGTAATCACTCCCTTATTTCTTAAATGACAAATTGTTGGTTTGCTTTCTAAAAATGTAATACAACTAAAATACCAAAAATTAAAAATGTTGGTCTATGGTTTCATTAAATCACATCAGATTTAATCAAATATTTTCTAATTTCTTTGATGTACTTAATAAACTAAGTACATCGTTTTATTTTTAAATAACTTTTAATTGTCTTGATTCAAAATTGCATTTTATATGATTACAAAAATAATTTTTTATCTTTTAGAAAAAGTTGTTACCTTTTAGCCCAATTTCTTTTTCTTCGATTAAAATGGATAAACAAAATATTTACCATTATTTCTACATCATCAATGCTGAAACCTCTCAGAAATGTTAGAACCGCACAAATGATGTCCTTCCTTTACTGTGCTTCTTGATTGACACAAAGAAAGGTGAGCTTGCTGTTCTGGAGAGCTGTTACATGAGGTTACCATGGCAACTAACTGGCAAGAATCCCTCAGTTGCTGCCTGGCAGGAGCCGACGACCAAAGGACTGGTCTGACTAGACCTTTAAAGCAAGCATGTCTGCTAATGCCAGCTGATCTTTCCAAAAGAGAAATGATGTGAAAAAAAGAAGCAGTAAAAAAAGGCTTACTTTGTCTCGCTGTAATAGGATCTTAGCTAAAAAGCAATGAGTTCATTTCTTTACCATTGATACTTGGGGAAAAAAAGCCTTTCTACCAGAACAAGAGAGTAAAACATGAAAAAGGCTGAAGCTATGGCTGCATGATGTGGAAAAAAAACTGCTATTAGTGGTAAATATTAAGATGACAACATGACTTGCAGTGCAGGAAAATATAGCAATAAAAAAACAACTAAAGCATCATCTCTAGTTCACTGCAGCAGTTTTATATTAAATAAAAGCATAACTTCATTTATATTCTAAATGACCCACGACTACATAGGAAAACACATAAAACATATTTTTCGTAACATAAAAGAGCTCCATCTGGTTAGTCAGTGACATGACGAGTCCACTGATCAAATGCTTGAAGGGCTGTATTTGATTTAGTAAATACTTTAAACTGCAATTCGATTGTTTTATCTGCTAAAACAAAACCGTTTATGTCACAATTCGCTACATTAATGGTTTATTGTGCAGGCATCGCTGAAGCTGTGTTACTTTTTATACAAAGACTTGAAAAATAGGAATCCACCAACCCAGAAGTCTTAAGACAATGCAAAATATTCAGGTGTAATTAGAATTACATAATTTTGACTGTTAGAAAAAAATATCTCTTTAATACTGAAAATATAGGGAAAGAATGCATGGGATTTGAAATCCATTGAGGAAATTTATCTTTGTAAAATTTTGAAAAACAGAAAAATAGCGAATGTATTCGCATTTCAGGCACCGGAAACTCGGGCAGTCTCTTTCCCCCCTAGGGCGGTAGTTAATTAACTCACCTGTTCAGCTTCCTATTTAAGTCCAGGTGTGCAGCGTTCATTCTCTTTCTTACCGCAGCGCCGCTTCGTCGCCGGTGCGCCATGCCCGCGGCTCTCCTTCTTTTTTGGCATCTTGGTGTGTTCCCCCCTTCTTTGGACGGTGCTCCCACTTTTTCTGATGTGGGGGGTTTTCATTTCGCCGCGTTTGTTTCTCCTTCCGCGGCGTTTCATCGGCCGGGTGGCGGCGCCGGCGTGTTCGCGTCGCTGCGGCGGGTGAGCGTTTCGCGGTGTTTCGGTTGGCAGCGGCGTTAGATCGGGGGCCGTTCAGGCTTCTCCTCTGCTGTGGCCGTTTGTATCATTGCGGTGAGCGGCCAGGCGGTCTTTTCCCGTGTTTTTCTGTTGTGTTTTCTACTGCGTTTCTGTTTCCTTATTATGTTCCGGTTGTATGTGACGTCACGCCCCTAAGGACTCTGGGTATTGTAGTTTTATGTTCTTTGACATTGTGGTCTACCTGACTCGTTTTCATGTTTTGTGGCTCTGCATCCAGTTATTGTTTCAGGGGTTGTGGGGTCTTTCCTGTGGTTCAGGGCTGGTGGTCCTCGTCTGGACAGGTTCTCATGCTGGCTGAATTAGTTGTGGCTTTCGGCGTTTTATCTCTTGCTGTATGTTATTTAAGATTTCAAGATTTCAGGATTTTCTTTTGTTGCATACGAAGTTGTATTTAGCAAATCCAACCAGTAGTGAAATGTAACCCAGGTCCGCTCTGTGGACAGCGCAATAATTAGGGAAAACTATTATTATATTATTATATTAATAATTAAGTAAAACTGTGTACCGATGCAATACGTACAGTATGTGTATTGTAGAATTAAATATGGAATGCAAAATAATGTGCATGAATGTGGACTGAAGACTTGAATAATTAAGGTACACGCGTAGAGTCAACGTTTAAGAGCCTGATGGCATGGGGGTAGACACTCCTCCTGTGTCTCTCTGTCTTAGCCGTCCGGCTAAGACTCGGCTCCTACGGCTCCTAGATAAGAGCCGAATGTGAATTTTGCCTGTATTTAATCGATGCCGGCTTTATTATTTTGGTGGCTCTTTGTTTTGTGTTTCTGTCGTGGCTGCTGTGCATTTGGTGGTTTACTCAGCGTTTGGTTTGTTCTTGTTGGACCCCTCTCTCCTCTGTGGAATTTTACTTTTGATTTGTCTCTTTTATGCAACGTCTGTGGCTTGTTTTGATTCATTCGGCGTTCTTCGTTCGTCGCCTCCGCCTGCTCACAGTATAGGCCGCCACTGTGGGTGGCCCTTGGATGTGTTCATGGTTGGAACTTGTTTCGGTCCTGTTGGTGCCGGTCGTCGTTATTTTTGGCGTCAGTGGCCTGATTCCTCGTGCGCCTTACGGATTGGTTTATTTTTTACTTCGGCTGCCCATGCCTTCTCCACGTTTTACTCCGGACGCGATTTGTGGCTGGGGATGGCTGTTATCCCTGATGTTCTCAGTGTCCTGCCTCTTTGCCTCCCGGAAGAGTCTCTCAGCATCCAGTCGGCGCTCGATTTGTTTATCGGTTGACCTTTCTGCTGTCATGGCGGTCCTCATGCTATCGACTGTATTATCACAAGCCCTGTACTGGACTTGGGTAGGCTATGGGCTCCCCTTCGTTTTGCGCGTTTTGATGTTTTCTCTGCGTCAATGTTCCTCTGTATGCCTGGTCTTTTGCATCTCTGTGGCTTACTTTCATTTTCTGATCTGGGTTACCGCGTTGTCTGCGCCGTATGGTCCTCTGCCCGTCCGGATTTGTTTCTTCTTCTGGATCTGGATGGTTCATTGGTGCACGCCTCTCCCTTTATGCCATCTCTCGCTTTTGTGCAGCGTGTACTTTGTTTCATTCTTTGTTTGTGGGCGTTTGTTCAATGATCGGCCCACCTGATTCTGCTCTGGCTTTGGTCCCACGGTCATCCATTCATCTTGTGCTCTTGTTCCGGGTTGTTTGATCCTGGGCCCCATGTTCCTGTTCTGGATATTCACGTCTTCCGTTTTGTAGCCTGTCCTTCTCAGGCTTAGAGGTCTTGTTATGATGATGCCTGTCGTGTCTTCAGTCTCCCTCCGCTTGTTCTTCTGTGGCTGGGCCCTCTAGTTTTTGGGGGGAAAGATTTATAAGAGCGGTTTGTGTACGTCCGGCCGCCAGAATCCACGGCTCTAATGGTTTTAAAGATCGTGTGGTTATGAGAATTTAGCCATGGAGTTTATATTAAGGCTCTTTAAAGAGTGAGATAATAGTCTTATGTGTTTCATCGGTTGTCTTGGGTAGTATTTAAATAACACCATAAGCAAATTAACCCTGACCGTAGAAACTCCATCTTTTACACTCTAAAGCTTAGTTCAAGAGTTAATTCTTGTGTCCGCAAGCCAGTCTTCTATCTGCCCTGCTTAAGCAGATGACACTTGACTAGATGCATCTACATGTAGAGGCTTGTTATGCTCCGCCTCTAAAAATCTAAGGTTCAGTCTATCAAAACCTACGATCCCTTATGGATCTCCAGACGCCCTTGGCTAAAATTTCGGCAGTCTGTGTTTTGTTGTCCACCTATTTGAGAACCACTAATATCAAATATGAGAATCAAATTTCAGCCGAGCTGCAATCCATTGCTACGTGGGACGTGGACCTTCCTCATCTACAATCTCCTTGGCCCTTGGTTACCCTTCCCATCGCCTAATTCTCGATGACCTTCTGAAGGTGCGTCCCTCTGGAACTGTCAAAGGTTGCTTCTTTACAATTGGTGTATATAAAATTGGTGTTAAGATATTGTGCAGGTTCTGTATTTCACTATCAATTCACTGCTGGAATTTGTGATACTGGTGGTTTCTATGGTGCGATGAAGCCACAATGGGACTTTCCATAACTTTCTAATAAATTTAACCTTGTTGTTATTCCATCCATCTTAATCAGTGTATAAACTAATCAGTTTCTAGGTTTTATATATATGTTCTTTGCTGAGACTAATACTGGTTTTGTATTTTATCTATGCATCGCATCCTGAGCCTGCGAGTCCCTGCTCTCTGGCCTGCTTCCCCATTTCTGGCGAATGATGACACCCCTGCATTCCTTGTTCTGGTGTTGCCACGATGACTGCTCAACGTACCTATTGCTGAACTGAAAGTGATGGGGCGGTGGACCTCCCCTACGTTCCCATGACACTTCTGACTTAAATCAATCATCATGTTGGCAGTAGAATGAATGTAAATTCTTGGATTATATTGCCAGGTGGAAGCCTCAAAATTTAGGATGTTCTAAAGTGTATTATTAGTATGCGATGGAGCTCAAAATTTGGTTTCTAAACTCAATTACGCCAATTAAGCTTCAGACAAATGGCAGTGAGGATTTTCTTGATACTTAGATGGAAATCTTCGAATAAATGGATGTCTGAGCTCGTATTATGGTATGACAAATGGGGTAACATTATGGCAGTTAAGCTCGTTCGTAGTCCTGTCATTGGAAGCTTGAATTAATGGATGTTATTTAAGCGCCTTTAATAGCATGCCAAATGAAATAACGCTAAGCTCGTTCTTAGTATTTGATGGAAGCTACGAATAATGGATGGTACTTAAGCATGTTTAGCATGCTTTGGGAGCTTTGGATGGATGTAGGTAGTGTCTTCATACGGGTTGTACTTAGCGGTTCAAATTATAGTTCCTTACAACGTTTTGCGGATGGGGATTTAGGTTTTTAAAAAAAAAAAAATTGGGTATGAGTGATTCTTACGGCTCCCTGTTTTGTTTCGTTTTCTTTGTTGGGCTCTCTCTCTCTCTCTCTCTTTTGCAGATAGTATGTTCCCCTAGTGGGCACGAACGGGAGCGGCCCAACGGTCAAAGGTGCCGGGTCACACATAGCAGTTCCACTAGATAGTGTGTCCCCTTCGAGGCGCTGTACTCGAACGGGGGCGGCCCAACGGTCAAAGGTGCCGGGTCACACATAGCAGTTCCACTAGATAGCGTGTCCCCTTCGAGGCGCTGTACTCGAACGGGGGCGGCCCAACGGTCAAAGGTGCCGGGTCACACATAGCAGTTCCACTAGATAGTGTGTCCCCTTCGAGGCGCTGTACTCGAATGGGGGCGGCCCAACAGTCAAAGGTGCCGGGTCACACATAGCAGATCCATTATATAGTGTGTCCCCTTCGAGGCGCTGTACTCGAATGGGGGCGGCCCAACGGTCAAAGGTGCCGGGTCACACATAGCAGATCCATTAGATAGTGTGTCCCCTTCGAGGCGCTGTACTCGAATGAGGGCGGCCCAACGGTCAAAGGTGCCGGGTCACACATAGCAGATCCATTAGATAGTATGTCCCCTTTGTAGCGCTGAACTCGGATAAAAGAAATGGAAAGAAGGGGGCGGCCCAACGGTCAAAGGTGCCGGGTCACACATAGCAGTCTTACTTGGAAATGAAATGAAATGAAAATGGAATGCCGCCAAAACACACCTCATCTTATGACACACTGATTATACATTTACATTCTTTCTTCTTCTCTCTTCTTGATGATCTTTGGTTTTGGGGGTTTTTACCCTAAAGTTTATGGAAGTTATCTCATGGAATTGTACGGAGCCTTATGCCAATCAAAGTTTGTGAATGCCAACTAAGATGTAAATTAAGTATGTGAAAATAAATGTATTCTACTGCAAGAGTTTTCGTATGACTGAAAATAGCGAATGTATTCGCATTTCAGGCACCGGAAACTCGGGCAGTCTCTTTCCCCCCTAGGGCGGTAGTTAATTAACTCACCTGTTCAGCTTCCTATTTAAGTCCAGGTGTGCAGCGTTCATTCTCTTTCTTACCGCAGCGCCGCTTCGTCGCCCCGCCCTCCTCCCCGGCTTCCACCTGTGGGCTCCGTTCGGGGGTTTTTACCCTAAAGTTTATGGAAGTTATCTCATGGAATTGTACGGAGCCTTATGCCAATCAAAGTTTGTGAATGCCAACTAAGATGTAAATTAAGTATGTGAAAATAAATGTATTCTACTGCAAGAGTTTTCGTATGACTGAAATTGAGTAAATTAAATAAACCCAGTATGTCATCCCATAAAACCTAGTATTTTGTGAGCTTTAATCCACAATATAAAAATACTGATGTTCACTTTGAACCCCCTTTAACGCCCCTCACCCTTTTTTCTGGAAAACTGACAGGTAATTTAATCATTGATGTTCTGGATATGTAAAACCAAAAAACATGACGAGAATGTGTGAAAATCAGAAATTAAATTAAATGAGATTATTAAGGAATAACTCCTAGTAAAAGGAGATTAAAAAGTGGATTTTTTTTCCCACTGTTTTCTCTTGTTTTTTCTTGTTTTTTCAGCTGTTTTTTCAGCAGAAGATATGCCAACCTTGGATAATTGACAGAATATGGACCCTTTTATTTTTGTTTTGTTTTTTTGTTTTTGTTTGTTTTTTTCTCTCCCTTACAGCATTACCTTATTAAATATAAAAAAAAAAAAAGAAAAGAAAAAAAAATGATTAATAATAATAATAATAAGTTAATGATATTACTTCACTTGCTCCAAAAATTGATAAATTGATTCAAAAATCTTTCCTAATGTAGCATAATTTTGCACATGTTTTTAACTTTTGATACTTGATGAAAGTTTACTATGAAAATCTCTGAAACAGTGTTGTGTCTATTTTACTGATATAGTATGATGTTCTAATCATATGAATGACTTTTATGAGTAACATATATTTTAGATAACTGATCTGCATTTGCCATGTTGATTTTTAAAATAGTTATTTTTAACATAATAATTAAGTAATTCATCTTTGTCATGTGCTTTATTGATACCTTATGATTTTTAATTCTGTCTGATAAAAACTGGGAACCGGATATTGATTAAATTATGTATTAAAATGGTTATAGTATAACGGGGTGGATTTATATAACTTCGCTTCCTTCCACTCCCTTTCAAGCAATATTTATTAATATGTCTAATTATCCTAAGTTTGATTAGTTATTGTATGAATGTAAAACTGCAGATTGTATTGCTTTTGTGTATTGTTCCTACTTGATTGCTTGAAATAAACCATTTCAAATCAAATCAAATCTTGTAGGTTATCACACAGCAGCACTCATTTAGATGCTCAATTGAGTTTTATTGATTTCTGGGGTTTTCATACATTTGTGTGCATTTTACGGAGCTTCTCAAAAGGCAGATTAAACTGGAGAAGAGTTAAAAACATTGGTAAAGTAAATGTTGTACAGAGAGCTGCCTCCTCTGTCCCATGCGGAGTAAAGTTCATGTTTGGTTTTGTTCTAGTCGCCAGCGGGAGCACACGGCCTCCCTTTGGTCTGCAGCTTTGTGCACTGCTATTTCAAATGAACACAGTGGCAGGTAGCACATGTCGATATTAAAACCACTTTCATTTTGAGGAGACGAGCCCCGCCGCCCCAGGGATTGTGACCGGGGCACAGTGGAGGTTGGTGCGGCGCATACTGATGAAGGCCCCAAATCAGCTGGATCGCAGAATCTCCGCCAAACCTTTGATAGGCCAGATTATGAAAGAGACGCCGGTGTAATGTGTGAACTCATGAAGCGCTCCGATAAATATTCATGCAGGACTGTCGCGCAGTCTGCTGTGGAGGTGGATGGTGTCTTCGGACGTGTGTCTGTACACGGTGTGCTGATGCAACTGTTTACCGCCAAACCCCCCACCCATCGCCAAAGCAGACCAGCCAAACTCTGGAGTCAGATGCAG